>CM060889.1:44862500-46062500 GCA_030762935.1 Hymenopus coronatus | reverse complement strand
TTTGCACCACGGATCTTCCAGTCTCTAGCCGGTTGCTCTACCACTGAGCTACCATGGCAGCATGCCGGCTTAGAATAATTTCTCAACTGCCTCGTTTCCTGATAAATCACAAGGTGATCTCATATTATTTTAGATGACAACCCCAATGATGACTTACAATGTCGTAAATACTTTAAGTCCCAGGATTCGTAATAGTCAACTCAATAATAATAATAATAATAATAATAAATAAATAAAAACAAACCCAGAGGGATGCCCATGGCGGTTTCATTTGAGGTCCTCATTAGAGGTCACTGATTGACTCCCTTTTGACTACCCTTTGCCGCCGGAAGAATGTGAGGAGGTGGTTGTTTTTTTTTTGTAGTGTTTAACACCCGCTTTAACTACTTATGGCACCGCAGGCGGTAAGGTGGTTGTATTTGATATCTTCTGGAAGCAAGCTTCACTTATAGGTAGGTTGTATTTGTCGGATTAAAATTCTTCTTTCTGAAAGGAAAGCAATCGCCAAAACCAATCAAAGTAACACTATGTGTAGTACTGATCTTATTGCTACGCAGGTTGGAGAAAAATATAATTACAACAGAATTTAAAATAATGATAATACATTATTATAATTACATTCAAGGGTACGGAGGCTACACTCGAGAGAGAAAAATAGTGTCAATATAAGGAACTGTGTGTTAATATGGTGAGGATTTAATATATGTGATCATCCAATTAATAATTCATACGGTTCTAATTAGGCAGATTGACATATTCTTCGCAGTAGCGAAAGTACACCACAATCTAGGTCCCAAGACAGCTTTAGATTAGTTGTGAGAAAACATAATCAATTTAGTTTTCTTTGTTGTTCTTCAGCAAGCTGAAATGTAGAATCTAAATAAAAGAGTATGTAAACAGACAATGGCGTATGAGCGCCTTGTATTCTCAACTTGAAGTCATTTGGAATCTAGTGATTTCCTGAGCTTCCAGCATCGATTTCGTAGCTCAGATGGAAGAGCAGACAGGTGTGAAACCAAATATTGTAGGCTGGGATCCTGAATATGATAAAGATTTTTTTTATTCCGAGTCTACCTTTCCAAAATTACTTCAGAATTGAAATAAATTCTGAAGTAGTTAGGTAGGTGGGTGGGTAGATAGGTAAAATACAAAACTTGGTATTTAAGTTTAGCATTTTCCAAGGATGCGAGAACCTTGACTGGACTCCTACCCAGATTACTCTATAACAGAAAAGTTTCTTTTTCTTTATAATGTTTTCAAAAATGGCTTCAATTGTAAATGAAATACCATACGTGTAAGTTATTTTCATGACGCAAATGCACAGCTTATTCGTATATTTCCGTTGTTCTCTTTATTCTGAACCACTTTTGTATAATAACAACATTCTGAGAGAAACACAACATGTTACTAAACAAAACACATTTATATTAAATAATAATTTTCGAGATATTGCTTTGGCTTTTCAAATACATTATATTTTTCTCAAATGCAAAACACAATTTTTTATTTATTTTTCGTGGAAATTCAAAGAGAACTAATTTTTAAGCCATTACGTAGCGACTAGCTTTGAAAAGATTCTACTAGTGTTTCAACTTACTGTATTCTTCTTAGAGCTACATTATTCACTTACAACAAAGTGTAAGTGAATAATGAAACCTTAATCTTTTTTTGGCCTTCGTCTGTCAAGGAAGATTTTGTCATCAGGATGTCATATTTCTTGCTTGCTGTTTTGTTTAGTTTTCAGGGCGTATAATCATTAACAAAGAGTAAATAGAAGAATACGCTTCTGTAAGAATGGTTTGTAGAAGAGTGAGTAGAAAAACCCATGTGACTGTAACCCATCAGAATATGTTTTACTTTCTTTAGCACGTATGCACAACGTACATAGTAGGCCGAAAAGTACTGCATTCCACCCAAAAATTCACGTAAATAAATATATTGAGGACCGCATGGTCTTAAAAAGGGTATTTTAACTTCTCTAGCATGTATGTACAACGTACATAATAGGATAGTGAAGATATTGCATTCCATCAAAAAAATTCTATTCAAAGATTTAACTTGAAATACATGTTTTGAGACCCCTGAATCCAAAATAAACATTTTAGACAAAGCCCCTCAGTGTGTCTGTGAACAGCAAAGCTCAAAATTGAAAAGTTGGTGAAATAACAAAATTGATATTTAAGTGTAGCATTTTACAGGATGCAACACTAAGAAAACACTTCAAGAAAACCCTCCACCCCTATTTACAATTTTCATGAAATATCTTTCGAAAAGTCTCTAACGATTTTGATTACAATACAATACTTTTAAGATTTTTTTATGAAATACATGTCTTGAAGTTTATAGCAATACACATTTTCATTCTGAATGACTTAAGTATAAATGATAAACCGTAAGGGATAGACAAAAACTTACTGCTCAAAAAATGTAGAGAGAGAGAGAGAGAGAGAGAGAGAGAGAGAGAGAGAGAGAGAATGATTGAGATAGAACACTATCACATAAACACACCGCAAACACCCACTCCCAAGGCGGAATTTGAACCAGCTATCCCCTACGCTAAGAAGTACTAAAATTAGACACTTTAGCGCGGCCATGATTACGAGCTGCTTAAGCTTTTCTCAAACGGAGAGTCGTCATTTGTTTTATATCGCTTTTGTGTTACTGCTGGTCGTTCAAAGAAAACTAAATTTCAATTATATCATATAGTGACAGCTTTTTAAATATTTCACTATTGCTTTAGGCTTGCGTATTTTATTTCCTTTCTACATACTTACAAGAAAGCAAGTAATAAGACAATTTCTTCTAACGTTTATCTCGATTAGCATGATGTAGATAAAGGAACAGTCTTTTGCAGAACAAGCAGAGAAAACATCAGATTTTTTTTTTACCTCCGATTATTTCAAGTAATCCCATAGCATGCGGTGTTATCATATATGGGTGCACTATTTACCAACATAAATTGCGTTTTATTTATAGACACTCTTTAACTGCTATGGTTCTCTGAGTCCCATTCCATACTGGGCGTGAATGACAGCTTAATTTTGCTCAGAGGCTTCTCTATCAGGCTTGAGGTAAACCCAGAACACGGGACCTACGGCTTTACTTCCCTTCCGAAGGAAGCCATGCTAAGGATTTTTACGTCTTCCACCGGGTTTGCTAACACATTATTTTGATGATATTGAATATCCAGTATTTTTCCAAGTTTCAGCTAATTTTGCATCGAAAAGTTAGTCAGATGAATTGTCTGAAGAATTAATATGGTCTTGGAATTACAATAAAAGCCTCTTCCTTTTCAGATTAAGTATAATTCTTCCACGGATAAGTTTACTTTAAATTCGAAATTATTCCTTTTAGAGTATATTTAATTTCTTCAACTTCAGGATGTTTACAATCCAGAAAGAACTCAGTCAAGTATTTATTACGTATTACAATTGTGACCTTGAATGCTGAATCAAGGACATATTACATCATATTCGAAATTATGGTGGTGGCGGTGATTAAGGGTAAGTGAATATGAAATTCCTTTTGGCTACCTGGAAATTTTGTGTTGCTGGGTTTCTGAGTTTTGCGCTTCATAGGTAGGTCTAACGGCTGGTTTCTGAAGAGGTGACTTGTCAACTGGAACAGGGAAGCTAATACCTGCAGAGAAACCTTCTTTAATGTTAGATCTTTAGAATGTTTCTGAATTTCTGGAAAACATTAACCAGTTTTGCGAAACTGTTTAAACTATTGTCACATATTGACTAAGGAGTTATCTCCGAGATAAGCTTTCATGACGTCTCAGTTTCAATTTCCATTCTGGACTTGAAGTTTTCGTGATTTTACCTGGTCGATCTGCGAATTATGTTTACTGACATATAAAAGAACTGCATGTAAAAGAACTGCTACGGGATGAAATTCTGGCTCACCGGTGACACTGATAAGATCCTGGCAATTAAAAATCATTAACAACGCACACATAGACATTTTTAAAACATTGTCATAATTTCACTCTTGATTAGTATGCGAACAAATTATATACATGAATGTTTAACTATCCTACAATGTAGTGAGGAGAAAATCTTTAATATAGACTTCTATTTTCAGCTTAAACATTATTATACAATTACTTCACAACTAAGCTTATTAACAAAGCATTCTCTCATTTTTAATATTGCTGTTTTTAGTAAAATAGAAAAAAAAAATGTTCATACTTGTATAGTCATAGAAAACTGCATTGCGTGGAGCAGTTTGAAAATAAGGAAATTCCGACACGCGTAAAAACGGAAAAAGAAAAAGAGAGAGAAAACAACAGAGTTTAAAATTACGACACTAAACTAATATTGCTTCTGATCTTTAAGCTCTTTAAAAACGATTAATGCATGTTTGTACTAAGTCTTCCGCCTCTCTTGAATGGGTTGTTCACATTAATTCACGCAAATTTTTGCCTTTAAAGGAATTTAGATTCATAGGCATTAGATGGACATTAGCCGTCGTTTAAACGATAACATATTTAACTGCAGAGAACTGAAGTAAAATGTATGAAAGTATATAATAAATAATCACTACGATGTTTAGCATTTTTAACCTTATTGTATCCTTAAGCGTAGCTTGAAAGTAAGAAGCACAAGATAATATGATTCTAATGTAACGTTGTAGAAAACTTAGTATTATAACCAAATGTAACATACGAAAGGGACTATTAGGGTATACAATTGACATTTTTAAATATTTTACATAAATTTAAAGCAATGAAATCCTAATGATGCATTTCGTAGCAGAGTTAACCTCAAAGGTATTGGTCGAGGTCATAGAATTATTACTCTATGGTCGAGGTGCTTCTCAATGTTGGATGCCCTGCCTATGCGCGGAATAAATTCACAAGTTGCTCCTTGTTACCTTTCAACTGTTTGCACACCTGGTGTCTGCTTCGAGTTCAAACTTCAAATTAAATATTTCGTGACGTTGAGGAAAGGGCGCCAAGTATTGTGTGTCTTCTGTTGAAGTTTTTGTAATACACACTGCTGTAAGTGTATCATCTATTATTGTTTTTAACGTGTGGTCGAAAATGTGATATACTCATATCCATATGTAGGTCCCTAAATTTTATATTCGCCTTGCACGTAATTAGTTATTGCAAATATGGATCTAACTCAGTAGTTGCAATAACATTTAGTCCAAATTCAAGCCAAGGCATGATATGCAGTGTTTGTAATTTCTTAATCATTAACCAGAAGGTTAAAATGTAATCATATGGATTGTAACGGCCAGTACCTTAATAGCTTCAACAAATTCAGAGTTGCAGAGCCTAATGTACCCAAATAGCCTACAACTTAGCAATTACCTTGTTCTATATGTTTAAGTTGCATTGCCATTGGGTTATAAGCATTCACTGTTTTAGTAATCGATAGTTTAAGAGATAATCGCTCTAATTTTTTGATAAGAGCTGGGATTTTTTAGTTGAGTGAGAAGTTTAAGTTGAACTGTTACATTTGAATTGGCACTATTTTCATTTCAGAAGACTTAAAGTTTTAACCTCTAGAACACGCAAGATAATTTATTTTAAGGGCATCATCTAAACTTGTTGGACTTTTAGATTGACAATAAGGGACACTCTTCTGCCTCTGCTTTTTTTAAGTCCACAGGCTGTAGTGTAAAATATTGGCTTACAAAAACACCTATATTTACATAAATTAAATGTGTATTTGTATGTGTAAACCTTCTAAGTAAGGCTCAGGATATGTATTAAAACAATATGTACTATCAATATTCATTGAAACTATATTATACACTATGTTTATTTATTTCCATGCCTAAAATTGCCTCTAATATACAATAGTAATTTGTATATTTTGATGGACTATCATACTTTATTCTTGCAACTTTTCATAGCATTATTCTTAATAAGGTCCTAAAATTCCTAACAAGATTGGTATATCAGTGAAATTTTAATTTCACAGTATCAAATTCAATCTATATGTACTCCTTTCAGTGTTCAATGTTATGTTTTAAATTGAAAATATGTTGTTAATATGATCAGGAACATTCAATAAATATGACCTTAAAATACACATGTAATGGATATCAATGCGCCGAATGAGCATGCGCTCTTTAAACATATATTGAAATCTAAGATTTTTGATTTACTGAATGACAGTATTACACTACACAATTTTTCCTTCTCAAACCTGCAAAGTCCTGTATAAGATTGGCATCATCACTTGTCTCCTAATTAAAATTATCTAAAGAGTTTGGTAAAACTTTCACAGGCGATCCAGATTTGAAAGTGTTGAAAATATTTACATGTCTAGATTTGGAATCTGCAGAGTGTTGAGATTTTGAAATCTTGGTACCATTAGCATTTTAATTTCACAAATCCTTCAACTGCACCTTGTAGTTGCTTTGTTCCACCATTTAGAAAAAAATATCCTTTTATTGTGCTAAACTAACCTTTATAACTGCAAGTAACTATAAAACAGCTTTAATGGCAGAATAAGATTACCAAATCCGGATCATGTATGGAAGGAACTGAAGGCTTTGTTATATGTTACTGGAACCTATTTGTACTGTTCATAATATCATAATAAACTGAGTGAGATGTCTCTGGGAAAAAACTAAGTCTTAGGTTTAGTGTGAATTAAAGTTAACGGTTGTAACGGTGTACCATTGCTATATAGTAAAATTATTATTATATGTGTACAAGAATGTAAATCAATTTAAACTGAACAGATAGGTACATTAAATAGCAGAAATATTGATAAAGTACATGTTCCATTCACTAGACTGAAGAAAGTTAAAGTTAATTATTTGGTAACCAGAATTATAGCCTATAATAAGCTTCCTGACCACATGTTGAAATAAATAGCATGTTTTTTATGGATGCTCTTTAACTGCTTTGGTTCTCAACGTCCCATTCTAAATTAGATATGAAAGATCGCTTAATTTTGCTCTATCAGCTTGAGGTAAATCTACAACACAGGACCCACGGCTTTACTTCCCTTCTGAAGGAACCCATGCTAAGGATTTTTACACCCGAAAAAATCCATCGTCCTCTGCCGGGTTTGAACTAGCGACCTTGGTTATAGAAAGTTAGCATGGTAACCATTACACCACGGAGGGCAACTGACCACATGTTAGATCTGAATGTGGTACAGATTAAGAATAAAGTAAAAAAATCTGATGTGTACCATTCACATGACTTTCTCCATATCCCTGCAACAAATAATTCTTAAAAAGCTTATACTTCTATTTACTTTATGCTAATCAGAAAAAATTAGCAGAAATAGTCTTATTACTCTCATCCTTGTAAGTAGAAGCGAAATAAGGGACAACCGTAGGTTAAAGTGATAGTCAAAAGCTGGTTGCTATGTCAATGAAGTTCCTTTGTTTATATGGATAGAAGTTGACAAGTTCCAGTATGAGAAAAGTATACGTTTTTCATAGCAGAAACCAAAAATAAGGAATGTCACAAAAACGACGAACTCCACGAAAAAAATGTATATAACATAAATTGTGTGCTTTAAAGTGCTGTACATTTTTTGTGTAGTAAGTTTTTGTCCATCTCTTACGGTTTAGCAGTTATTCAAAATTTAGTAAAATTCATCCAGAATAAACTATTCTTCAGAGGCTATTCCCAGAAAATTCAAGATATACATTTCATTTGTCAGGTAAATATGTTTAATATCCGAAATTTTAATCAAAATATCGTTAGAGCCATTTTTGAGAAAAAAGTTCCATGTAAAGGGTAGCTGTGGGTGGGGGGATTTTTCTCAAAATCTTTGTGTCGCATCCCTGGAAGATACTAAACTTAAATACCAGGTTTGGTATTTTACCGACTTTTCGTTTTTGAGTTATTGGTTCACGGACACACACACACATGGACCTTTTTGTGAAAATGCTTTTTTTTGGATATTGGGGACCCTAAAACATATATTTCCGGTGAAATCTCGGTATCAAATTTTTTGGTGGAGTGCAATTCTTTCTCTATACACTATGTACCTAGTGCTTATGGAGAAAGTAAAAATGACTGATGGACAATGTATTTTACAATTTGGATGAATTTTTAATACTAAAATTGTTATTTGACTGACTTTATATTTTACTTGTATATATTATTTTGACTATGTCTATTGTACTAATGTACCTAATGGCTAAACAAATAAATACTAAATTTAAAAATCAAAATTTCTACTGCCAGATTATTCAAATTTTTATTCCATAATTTTTCTCTTCAGACATGTACTTGTCTCTTGTTGCTACATAAATATTTTATAACTTGATCACATTGCTGTATCTTGCTCTGTTAGATAAAGAAAAGTAAGGAGAAAATGAATACAAATATTTGTGCCAATTAACAGGGAGAGTGCCTCCCCTTCACTCTGGACCTTAGAGTAGAAAGAGATAGACAACTAATTTTGGTGCTTCTTATTCCAGCTTTTCAGTGTGGCAAACTTGCAGTGTAGAAATAGATTTGTCTTTATTTGGCACTTATAGTTCAATGTTGTAGTTCAAAAGTTCATTTGCACAACAGTGCTACTATGTATAATGTATTTAACTATATATAATTTAATTCAAAATCTTCTCGGGCTTCTAGCCAGGTAAAAACTTGGTTTGACACCAACGTTTTGAAGAAGTGCATCTTCCTCGTCTTCAGGGTGAACTGATGGTTTGAGCTTGCGGAGACTGATATTTATAATGACATGTCTCAGTCATCTTAAATACCAGGCCATAATATCACGCAAACCAATCAGATGTTAGCTTCATCCCAGCTCTTATAAATATCAGTCTCCGCAAGCTCAAACCATCAGTTCACCCTGAAGACGAGGAAGATGCACTTCTTCGAAACGTTGGTGTCAAACCAAGTTTATACCTGGCTAGAAGCCCGAGAAGATTTTGAATTAACACGTCGCCAGGAAAGCTTCAGTTCTTATTTTATATATAATTTTAACATAATATAATGTTTTGTTTTGCAGACTCTTCCTGAACTATGGATAGTCTCCAGCAGCACGTTAATCAGTTATGTATTAATCAAAAAGATCATTGTCAGACCACTAAATCAGTATGCAAAACAAAAAGGTAAACACAATTTTTTATTTTTCATAATTTAGTTAAGTAAAATAAATTTGAGTATCCCATTCACATGACTTTCTTTAGCTTTCTGATCACAATATTTTTTACAAAAGATTATCCTCTTACCTGCATCATTATAACATTAGCAGAATTGTCTTATTGTTTGCTTCTTTGTAAGTAGAAGGGAAATAACAGAATGCTGGTTGCTATGTGAAACAATTGAAATTTGGTTCTCTGCTAATTAGATGACGTCCCATTAAAGAAAAATTTAAGTAGTTTAAAACTGAAACCAATAACTTGAAATATCTCGACAATGGTTAACTCAACAAGGAAAATGTATATGATACAAAGTGTGTGTTTTAAAGAGATCTACATTTTTTGTGTTGTACATCTTTTGTCTATCGCTTACAGTTTACAGAAGTCATTCAGAATGTTGAGGTCTTCAGAACTGTTCCCAGAAAATTCAAGATATACATTTTATTTGTCATGAAAATGTATTAAACCACGTTAATCAAAATGGTTAGACTTTTTTAGAAAATTAAAATTTTTAAAAAAATGTGCCATGTGAAGGGTAGTTGGGGGTGGTGCGATTTTGTTGAAAATCTTGGTGTTTCATCCTTGAAAGATAATGAACCTAAATACCAACTAATCACTTTTGAGCTATACTTCACATGCACACACATTCTCTCTCTCTACTAAAATGCTTTGGGGAGGGGTTCAGGAGTCTCAAAACTTGTATTTCGGTGAAAAGTCAATATCAATTTTTGGTTGGAATATAATACCTTCACTATCCATTATGTACATTGTACGGTGTGTGCACAAAGTCCGTATACCCCTGTACTAAATTTAAAATTACGTGAGTAAGTATGTTTTTTTGGAGGTTGCTATATATTATTCTCCTGTCAGATACCCATTGGTAACAACTTTGATTGTTCGATTGTTGTTGCTCTTATGAATCAAATTAGTTGATGCCGAGATATTGAGAAAGAATGGCTGATACAAGCTATTACACAATTCAGGAGCGCTTAGTGTCCACTGTGTGGGTTCATGAGCGTCAAATTGATGGCAAATCAATGAAAAATGTCATGGACGATTTCGTTCCATGGTTTGTGAAAGTAGTACCGACAAAGAAGACGTTAGTGTGGGAACAGAAAGCATTTTTAATGGGTAGTGTTCATGAAGATCCAAAAAGTGGAAGAGCATCCACCAGACTTGGACTTTGTGCTCACGTAGAAAAATCTATCCAACAATCTCTGGTTAAATCCTTACGGAAACTTGCTGCAAAGTTAGGGGTACCGGAATCAACCATGAGGAAACACATTAAAGTGCATCTGAAAATGAAGTGTTGGCGTCCATTGAATGTGAATGAATTATCAGATGCTGATTTGGAGGCACGTGTTAATGCTTGTGGTCGGATTCTGCAACACTTTCATAGAATGTCTGAGAAGACACAAGTTGTGTTCACAGACAAATGTGCGATTTATCACAGTTCTCGTAAGCGCAATGCTTATTTCTGGGGAAAAATTTTTTCGAAGAAATCGAGAGCAACCCACCACTGTCATGGTCTGGGCTGGAATGACACAAAATCATCTGTTTGGCCCATATTTTTTGATGGTCCTGTTAATCAGAACACTTATCTCCAGATGATTGATGACTGCTCCTCCCACAGCTGCAAAATGCGGGAATCTTAAACAGTGTTTGGTTTCAACATGATGGTGCGCCAGTTCACTTCGCAGTGGCTGTTCGGCAGTCTTTGGAAATCGTTGGATCGGTAGAGGATCGGACAATCTCACATGGCTTCCAAGGAGTCCTGATCTAACAACTCTAGATAATGAATGCTCTATGGGTGTTACATCAAAGAGAAGATGCGGAAGCAGCAGTACGCCACAACTGGTGAACTGCAAATTGTGATAGTGACTCCAGTGATGTTGAGTAAGATGAACACGAGAACATGGCGGCTGTGCAGAGACAATGGCGGGACACATACCAATGTTTTGGAGTCCTAAAAATGATCAACTCCACGAAAAAAAAATTATAACAAAAATTGCGTGTTTTAATGTGTTCTACAGCTTTTGTGTGGTAAGTTTTTGTCCATCTCTTAAAATTCCGTAAAATTGACCCAGAATAAAGTAGTCTTCAGAGGCTATTCCCAGAAAATTCAAAATATATATATATATATTATTTGTCAGGTAAATCTTTAACATACAATATTTTAATCAAAATCGCTAGAGCCATTTTTGTGAAAATCAAAATTTTCGAAAAAAGTTCCATGTAAAGCAACAGTTCCCAACCCATGTGCCCCGGCACCCTAAGGTGCCGTGTGATTGGCTAAGGGGTGCCGCGAGATATTGAGATAAACAAAAAAAAATACCTTCTACTGAAGCCTTAAGTCTTGTAAGGTCTTGAAATAAAATAAGTCAAATCAATTACTCTCATGCACGGCAGATGGTGATAGTGGTCGATTCATTTCAATAATTCAGTTATACTAGTATCCCACAGATGGCACTACAGCTATACCCTGCCGAACATTCCCGAGACTACTTGCTTCCTCACGAACATTCCCGAGACTTCGACAGATGATATATAAAAGTGTACGCCGCTTGGCGCTTTCAGTTGTCTTCCTCGCATTGATTCACAGTGTTTAGCTATGGATAAGTTCATTGTTAAACGTAAACGCCAGGACAATGAAAGTGAATAGTCGGCTCCTACTGCTTGCTTTAAGAAGCCAAATCTTACAGTTTCTCCCGGACCGTCGAATTCACCACATAAAGAAGACAAACGAAAGAAAAGAACATACCAGGACAGTTACTTAGCATATGGATTTAAGTGGAATAACAATGAGGAAAACCCTATCCCTGTGTGTTCAGTTTGTGGCAAAACACTTAGCAATGAGGCCATGGTACCTAGCAAACTGAAGCAGCATCTTACCACAAAGCATCCTAGTGTGTCACAGAAAAGTGTAATGTATTTTTCACATATATTAGAAGGGGAGAAGAAAACAGCTGTGCGAATGGTAAAGAGAATGACCATAGGTGATACTGCTCTTGAAGTCTCATTTAAAATAGCAGAACTGATAGCTAAAAAAAAGAAACCTCATACTCTTGGAGAGGAAATCATTGGACCTGCATGTCAAGTTATAGTTTCAACAATACTTGGCGAAGGAGCAGCTAATCAAATTTCGAAAGTTCCTCTGTCCAACAACACAATCAGCCGCAGGATATCTGAAATGTCATGCAATATCAACGAACAAGTCACGGAGAAAATAAAAACTTCTAGAACATTTGCTGTGCAAGTAGATGAGAGTCTCGATATTGGTGACAAACCGCAATTCCTTGGTTTTATCAGATATATTGATGAAAAAGATTAGTGAACAGTTTCTGTTCTGTAGACCGCTGGAGACTACAACCACAGGCCATGATATTTTCGTTTCTATTAATTCCTATCTCAATGACCATGATCTTTCATGGAAAGACTGTTGTGGTATATGTACAGATGGTGCACCATCTATGTCTGGGAAAATTAAAGGTTTTACTGCCAGAGCTCTCAATGAAAATCCATCCATTATTATAACTCACTGTTTTCTGCATAGAGAGGCATTAGTCGTGAAAGCGTGTAATGAAGATTTTGCTGAAGTGTTTAACCAAGTTGTGAAAATGGTGAACTATATGAAGTCTCGACCTTTAAAGTACAGAATTTTTGAACAGTTATGTCGCGCAACGGATGCAGCTCATACCTCTTTGTTACTTCACATAGAAGTAAGGTGGTTGTCGCGGGGTCATGTATTGAACCGATTTCTCGAACTTAAAGAACAGCTAAAAACTTTTTTTAAGGATGAAAATCAAGACACATTTAATGAGCTCTTACTAAGTGATTCTTGGTGTTATGAACTGTCGTATCTGGCAGATATTTTTCATAAGCTGAATGAAGTGAATGTTTCGATGCAGGGTCGACATGAAACAATAATCTCCTCAACCAATAAAATGAAAGGTTTTAAAAGAAAACTTAGTTCTTGGAAGTCTGCAGTTTAAAAAGGAGATTTGTCGAACTTTCCATCTCTTCTTAATGTGGCAGGAGATAAAGATCTGGGTAAGCTGAAAGACCGCATTTGTGATCACTTATCAAGATGCAATAGATGCGTACTTTCCAACTATTTCCACTACGAATCTCGACTGGGTTGTCTCACCATTTGATTTCGTAGATAGTGCAGAGGAAATAGATTTCACTGCTTGCGAACGAGATGAATTTATTGATCTTTGCGCTGATTCCACACTCAAAGGTAAGTTCACCAAGAGTGAGGTGTCGGTGGCTAGTTTTTGGCTTCAACGGAGAGAGGAGTACCCAAACCTAATGAAGAAAGCAATTAACGCACTTTTGCCCTTTTCAACATCCTATCTATGCGAGCAAGCCTTCTCTGCTATGGTGACAATAAAATGCAAAGCAAGAAACAGACTGAATAACCTTGAGGATGATTTGCGTGTTTCACTGTCAACTGTAAGACCCGACATCACATATCTGTGCTCTAAGCATCAATCACAAGTTTCACATTAATCATTAATTGAATAAAATTTATTAATGTATTTTTACTCAGTGATTGTAGTAAAGTTTACTGTAATATGTTATGGTGTACGTTATTATTATATAATATTTCAATAAATTAACATATTAAGCTTAATTTTCTTTTAATTCAAGGAAGGGTGCCCCTAGTGTTTAATGTTATTCCCAAGGGTGCCGTGAACTTCAAAAGGTTGGGAAACACCGATGTAAAGGGTAGTTGAGGGTGGGGGGATTTTCTTGAAAATCTTCCGGTCGCATCCTTAGAAGACACCAAACTTAAATACCAAGTTTTTTATTGAATGGTCTTTTCGTTTTTGAGCTATGCAACACACTAAGGCACACAGACTTTTTGTAAAAATGCTTTTTTGATTCAGGGAGACCCAAAATATGCATTTCTGGTGAAATCTCAGTATCAAATTTTTGGGTGGAATGCGATACCTTCTCTATACACTATGTACATATTAGTACATGTAGAGAAAATAATAATTTGACTTTAACATTTAAATCTATGCATAAAACAAGATTTTTGAACAAACATTAACAAATGCCTAAAGTTTATATTTATTAAATTAAGCTTTAAATAAAATGAATGCTTTTCAATCTTATAGCTAAGAAAATGTTTATCGAAAACTTCTCTTTATATACTAGTATAGATATAATTTTATATTTTTTCAGGGATATAAATTGTAAAAGGGATGACTACTTGGAGTGGACAGACTATTTCATGGCAACTGCTTTCTTAGCAGCTAAAAGGAGTAAAGATCCATGCTCGCAGGTTGGTGCTTGTATTGTCAACGAAGCAAGAAAAATAGTTGGAGTAGGATACAATGGTATGCCCATTGGCTGCAGCGATGATGAGTTTCCATGGAGTAAGGAAACAAAATCTGGTCTAGACAGCAAATATCTTTATGGTATGTATTCATTATAGTTATACAAGCATTTTCTCTTTATTTGAACAGATGCAGGGATTTATAGTCAAAATGATTGTGTTGAAGGAAATTAAAACCATTTACCTCAATAGCTGGAAGTTGTACACAGTGGTTTTGTGCATGGGCAAATAGAATTTATGTACAAAGGTTGCCCGATAAATAATGTCCCATATTTTTTTCTTCAAAAGTATTTATTCCACAAAAATGAAATTTATATATATGAAAGAATAATGTTTTGTCTGCTCACTTTACTGCTCGATACCTTGTAAGAACTATCGAGGTCTGCAAAATAGCCATCAACTGCAAGCTCCATCTCTTCATTGTTGGCAAATCATCTACCACCTAGACATTTCTTTGACTTTGGAAACGTAAAATAATCAGAGGAGGTAAATCTGGTAAATAAAGTGCATGAGGGAGGAATTCAAACTTTAACTCATTGATTTTGGCCATGGCGATAATGAATGTGTGAACTGGTGCATTATCTTGATGAAACACAACTTTCTTTTTCACTAAATGTGGCCATTTTTGCTCGATTTCATCTCTCAAACACAGTAATAAGTTTGCATAATATTTGTTCTGGATTACTTTTCCTTTTTTGAGATAATCAATGAAAATTATCCTAGAAAACTGATGCCATGCCCTTGCCTGCAGATGGAACTGTCTTCGCCTTCTTTGGAGGAGATTCTCCCCTTCCAATCCACTGTTTTGATTGTTCCTTCATCTCAGGTCTGAAGTGATGAACCCAAGTTTCATTCAGGTTTTCGTTCTATTGTGAGCAAATGCGGCACCCACCTTAACTTTCTCATATCCAAATTTTCAGTCAGTATGCAATATACAGAACTTTTTGCAATGTCTGCTAGCTCGCACACTTTCAGACTACGGTCATCCAATACCATTTTGTAGATTTTCTTTACAATTTCTGGACTGGTAACCTCATTTGGTCGATCACTGCGATGTTCGTCTTGGTAGCTCGTACAGGTGCACTTAAACTCTGCCATTCAATATTTTATTGTTGTAAATGAAGGAACAGACTCCCCCAAAGTAGAATCTAGTTCAGCTTTATATTAGTTGGCCTAAGACCTTTCAAATGAGAGTATTGTATCACCTAACGATGACCAGTTTTATCCATGTTTACAAATAAGGTTTTTAATACAATGTTTACTTTGTTGATATTATGGGTATACACTTCTTTTACTGGACTGTAGATCAGTTTTTGCTTCATTAAAATAACTTAATAAGTACATAGTGTACAAATGTGTAGAGCAAAACATTGTTAGCGTATTTAACCTTATAAATGATTTATGCTGTTTATTGGGTATCTATTCACAGTTGGTGTCGCATTTAAATGGTTTCCAGGAAAAGGGTTAATTCCTCATTTAATTTCTAGGTTTGTGTTAGTACTACTCTTCATTCTCTCACATGCAAATTATTTTTGTGTTTTTCAGTGTGCCATGCTGAAATGAATGCAATATTGAACAAAAATTCAGCTGATGTGAAGAACTGTACAATTTATGTAGGCCTTTTTCCTTGCAATGAATGCGCAAAAATTATAATACAAAGTGGGATAAAGGAAATAGTGTACATGTCAGATAAACATTCACAAAAAGTTGAAACTATAGCTGCCAAGAGGATGTTTGATTCGGCAGGAATTAAGTACTGGTGAGAAATATAATGCTTTTTTACTACAGTTAATTTCATTTTTTAATCACTTTTTAGGTTTAGTGGATAATTTTTATCTCTAAAGATAGTATGTTAAAGAGATAACACTTACTAGCATACCTCTATGGTTTTATCTATTTAATATTAGAAAAATAAAATCTCTTAATTTGTAGAATCAACTGAAGGAAAGTGAGTCTTTTTATGTGTGTGTGTGTGTGCTTGTACATGTATGTGTAAGAGGGAGAGGGAAAGAGTGTAAGAAGTATTGTTCAATTCCAAAGTTCATAAATGTTGAAAAGTATTTTGATAACTATATTTAAGAACTGTATTTTGCAGGCTGTTTAGCCATGGTCATAGGTTAAAATGCGAACCATATGTTTTGCCGACTTCTACAGTCAGTATCTTCAGTGGCAGTCACTGTAGGAGGTAATGGTATCCTAAGATACTCTATTTTGAAAACCCAAGGCATTATATTGATGTACATAAAATGTACACTTAACTAGTAAAATATTCTGCAAATGATTGAGTAAGCCATTCTTTGAACTCTGACATTCCCAAAATGTTTGGCAGACATGCTGAAGTGAGGCTTATTAATTTTGTAGAGTAGTGAAATAATAAGAGACAGACAAAATTCACTAAAAGTGAAAAATGTAAAGCTCATTAAAACATTGTGTCGAAATCAGACCTTCACTTCATGGATAACAATTTCTATTCCATAAGTAGGGACACTCAAATTTCTTGAATAAAATGTTGCTAAATTCTTGAGTAATAAGAGAGAAAATTCTTGAGTGAGAAGGTAAAATTCTTGAGTTAGAAAGGAAAATTCTTGGATACGGTAATTCTTGGATATTAACTTACTCACCTACAAAAATAGAAATAAATGCATAATTAATTTATACAATCTAAAATATAAAAACGCTAATAGCAAGCATAATTTACACACACTCTTATAGTTTACTTTCATAATTATAAGCTGATAGCATCTCCAAGTTTGTGATTGTGAGATTTGTTCTGAGGTCCGTCAACACACACGAAAAGTTGGAAAAAAACCTTTCACAGTTCACGTTTGAGACAGGAACCCACAGCGCCCTTAGGGCACCATCAACAAAAAGTTGATGATCATCACGCATTGCATGAAGAGCATCTTCTACTGATATATTTACATTGCTCTTCAGAATATCCTGAAGATCCCTGTAAGCATGCAGTCCTTCATCGATGGGAATACCCTTCATTGATGGTACTTTGTGGAAAAGGGTTTTCAGCTCGTCTCCTGCAGCAGGCTGTGACAGCACATTCTGCCTGTAGAAGAGTGCAGCCACAGGCTCCAAAAATGCACGGGCAGGGTCCCCCAACATAAGATTGTCCAGCTTGGTGTGCATATGGCCTGCTGCAATTTTTATGTCCTGCATCGAACTTCCCCTGAGATTTCCTTTCAGGGCATCAAGCTCCTCCTGAACTCTGTCACTGAAAGTTCCGGCAGCAACTATTTGTAAGTGCTTCTTCAAATTCTGAAGTTTGGGATACACTTCTGCAGCCATCGGTTTGGAATTTGTTTCCAGGCTGAGCAACAATTGCTTCATCACTGAAGCTAAAGATTTCACAAACAGAGCTTGCACATAAAGCATCTGTAGCTCAGAATCAGTAATATTCTGCAGGTGTGAAGATGCTGCAGTAAATGACTCTCTGCCACCAATGGAGCGAAAAAAATCAAAAAGAACGGTCCAGTTATCTGCCATCCACTCAACTGCTTCCACCCAGGACTTCCATCTTGTGGCCACTGGAATTGGAAACATTCCTGCTGCAGATCCTTTCTCCTGCATGAATTGCCGAAATGCATGTCTTTTTTTCCGGGCATGCAGAAAAGTCTGCTTGACTGAAATGACTAGTTTATTTAGCAATGACAAGTAGTCCTTCATCACCACACCAATCAGATTTATTTTGTGTGCCCAGCACTGAATATGTAGGGACTCATCTGGCAGGAGAAGTGATAACCCAGCATAACAGGAGGTCATATAGCTGGCTGAGTCACTTACTAATGCCACTACTTGGTCAAAGTTTACCCCTGTGTTCCGTAGTGCCTCGGTAATTGTTCGAGCACAGGACCGTCCATTCACTACCTCCAGTGAAGTGACAGCAGCCACATATTGCTCCTGCGATCTGGAGGGCTCCACTGTAGACAGCAGAACAACGAAAATTGCCCTGCCCATCTTGTCTGTTGTTTCGTCAGCCATAACAGCAACCTTCTTGTTCTGTAGGGCTGCAACAACTTTTTCCTTCCTGGAGTTTGCCAAGAGAGGTAAATATTCTCTACGGAGAACATTGCTTCCTGGAAGGTCTCCACCGCCAATAACGTTCTTCTTCACCCATTCCTTGAAGGCTGGGTGATCTGCCTTCTCCAATGGAATATTGGTTGAAATCATCATTTCAACCGTGGAAGTGACAAAATCCAGTTTGGCAGCCTGGTAAAAGTAGAAAAGAAAACATATAAGCATAGACCAGAACTTTTGCAAAATGTCTTTTTAAATGTGTTAAATCTTGAAAGCGAATCTCTAAGATTGATTCTTTGAGATTAAAATGCTGCAGTTTATGTTCCTTTTTATAACATGTCTTTTGTTGCCTTATTTTTCATTTTTATAGCCCCCTTTAACTTCTTTGGTGATATCGGAGGCTTTAACTTTCAACGGCAACAGGCCTAACAGAACTAAAAATTATGTCCTACCCGCGTATTTTGTATGCTACACTTCATATCTGTGAGAGCGTGCTCGCATGTCCCTCAATGTGCGTCATACAACCGGCTAAATCACCGCGAACCTAAAGCAGCGTTGTGTTATACACCCGATGTCAAGTTATAAACCAAAATAAATTTGAAATATGATATAAAATCATGTAAAACATATAACTGAGCAAAATAAGTATATGCGATTAAGCGAAGAGTGCAACTACACATGATATTTTACTATTAGCCAAATAATGTTCTGATTTCTAAAAACATGTGCTTTAAAAGGAAGTAAACTGGCATTTAATTTTAAATAGGTAATACACCTTTACCTCTTTACACACAAGTTTCAAACTCTAAGTAACAAAATAAAAATTGTCACAGAATTGAAGTAGATAAATGCAGAAAATGTGGAAATTACATACCTTTGCTCCTTTTGAACATTCAGCCGCCTCGAACATTGTTCTTTGTCGCTTACACGTTTTCGTTGCATCCACGTGTTTCTGGCTAGCAATATGTTTTTTTACAGCATCCGAAGTTTCATATGGAATTCTTTTATTGCAAAAGCTGCAAAGCATTATTTCTCCCGACCTCTTCATTCCGTCCTGCGAGAATTGCTTTACCCGCTCATCTAAGCTCACTTTCGGTGGCATGCTGTACGATATTTCAGAACTACGCTACTGCTAGTTAAAACGAACTGAATGCATGGGTGAACAGGAACTAGTGGGATACGCGTAGAAGAAGTTACTTAGGGTAGTAACAGAATGCGTGCGCAGCGCATACCGGATATGAGCGCTCCTATCTCGCTGGTTCAACGGCTTCGCTGGTCCGCCGATACTGCAGACTGCTGTTGTTATCGATCGAACGCTGACAAGATAGCCAATACCGTGCTAACAGACTCCCACGGCACTTAACAAAGCTTAAGCTGGAAGCAAAAAACGTTAACCGAAATTTGATAACAAGAATGTGTGATCTTTTTGCTATATGCGATAAATCTCGCGAGTGAACCTAAGAATTCGTATATAGAGCGGGAATTTCAAAATTTCGCGAGTAGATGGTGTGTCAAAAAGTATTTAAATTAATCAAATATGTCTTCGTATACATTTATTCCCTTATTTTAAGCATTTTAAAAATTTTCGCGAGTTTCGCGAGTCGCGAAATTTGAGTGTCCCTATCCATAAGTGCCAGTGTCCCTATCCATAAGTGCCAGCTGGCATACGATTGGTTAGAGAGAGAAGGTGTTCTCCCAGCCAAGAAGCAGCTGAAGACTTATAAAGAAAATTACTGAGAATCTTGTACCTCGGTGTCATAAGTTTCTCTAAGCTCTTGCTTGTATAAAGAGGAGCAAATTCTCCACAGCTTGAGCGTGCTTGTGAATAAATTTTTCTGGTGTTTGGTCAAAACTTGATAACTCCTAAAATGTCTTTTTGAGCTAAGACAGTAGCAATATAAAAAGAAACAATCCTCTATTGTTTGGTGAAGCTTTGGAGATATCAGTGCTTCAGCAAATGATGCAGGATTGTTTATTTTAAATCATTACGGTCTTAGCACAAAAATGCCAATTTTGTTATGAGCAAATACCACAGATTTAAGACGGCTAGTTCATTGGAGCTTGAGATAGGGGTTTGAGGGAGAAAGAAACCGTATAGTGATAGTAAGAAAAATTGATGAACATCTTAAAGGTTTGCCGTGAAATCACTAATAATGGAGGAGTTTAAGAAAAAATATACCAATTAAAATAGAAATATTACAGTGGTCAAGCTAAATCATGTCAGTTTAAATATTTTGGCTCAGCACAGTGCTTTTTTCGCTGCAGAAGGGCAACATTGCAGCATTTACTGCGAGCTAAAAGCTAATATTGTTACATTTTATGTACAGGTTTACAGGAATACATGGCCATCTGTGATATTTAATTCCTAACTAGATGCATAACCCAAAGTGAGCACTCAGGTTTTATGCCGAAGACTCTTTATATCTAAATGTATATTTTTATTGCCAGGCGGACTTTAGCGCAAAATGCAATGTACTCTTGACATTTTACCTGTTGTCAATGTAATTTCAGATGCGTCTTACTTATTCATCTTTTTAATCTCTTTAAATTTTGATATCAAAACTGGTTCTACACCCATAAGTTTTTTCTTGCACTATAGTGTTGCATATCATATAGAACAGTGTTCAAATCCCTGACCATGGCATTGAATTTGATGATTCTAACCATTGATTTAATATTGCCAATATAATAATAAAATGGTCCAATAGTTGGCATAACTATGTAAATATTACCCATATACTAATTATAATATGTAAATCACTGATATGTTCTCTGAGTTATGATACGTACCAATTGGTTGGCCAGGTAATATAAATAATAATAATAAAAGAATCAATTCAGCTATGTAGCTGAATGGTTAGAACAACCATACACAGAGCGGGAGAAGTGTTCAAATCCTGGCTGTGGCGTTGCATTTTTTCAGCTGGTTCTAACAGTAAACACATACTCTTAGTAGGGCATTAATGCATCATTACCAATATTATTATAATAAATCGAACACCATTCTAAGTTAAAGAGCTGAAACAAAATGCTACTGCGTTCAAACAAATTTTATTTTTCGTTGCTTCAACGCTCATAGACAATTTACTACTGCTCTCTGTAATTCAACTGCACTTTCGGAGCTTGAAAACTAAACTGTGCAGGCATCCAATTCTGCATATATACCCCTCAATGACCTGCAAAGAAAATTAGATTTCATTACGCATGTACATTACACAAAGTGTGACCATGCTACACTGAATTGTAACAATACAAGACTTTGGTGTAAGCCTCAAACTTGCACCTGTTATACTTGCAACAGTAAGCAGTGAATGAAGAATAAAGCATGCAATAATGCATATATAGCAATTGAGGGTCACAAGGTAGAGGTGGGTGCCTGGTCACCAGGGCTGGTTGTCCCAAGTAAAATAATTCAGGTGTACCAACAGCTTTTTCCCGAGGGATGTACTATATATAACTAATCCTCTTCGCCACGGGTTATGGCCCTTACCATGGCTGTTGAACTTTTCATGCTGTCCTTTGATCTGGGTAGGTTGATATAACCACATCGGATCACACTGCTGAAAACTTGGCTATTGGCCTGCAGGTCATAATGGGCCTTCATCTGCTTGCTTACTACCTGGATGTGTTGATGGCCCATCTCATGCATGTCACGAGGTTGGTCTGCAACATTCTCAATGTAGTCAACTGCATTCTTATGCAACAGATTGCACTTCAAAACATGTGTGCTATAAAATGTTTTCAAACAGGTCTGTGCTCAAGCTCAAAACATTAGGCATATAACTGTCACAGTTTTCTACGAGGTCCATGCCCATGCCTCAGTCATATTAAATATCAGTTGCTTCATGGCCAAAAGGAAAAGAATACCATGCAAACCAATCAGATGCTAGCTTCACTTGGGCACTATAAATATGCAAATTTGGACTTTCAAGTTATCAGTTTACAATTGAAAACTAAAGCCAAAAATATGGAGAGAATTAAAGAATTCAGTACACTCACTCAAAACCAGAAAGAAAATAAGATCCACAAGAAGTTTACATACCACTCTACAACTTTCTACAAATTCCAGAGGATCTTCAAAGACATAACATCATTCTAGCCCCTAAAAACAATTACTCCATAAAAAACATTTTAAATTCTAAATTAAAAGATGTCCCACAAGGAAACAAACCAGGAATATATCATTTCAGCTGCAATGATTGTGAAAAAATCTTCATTGGCCAAACAAAAAGAATATAAAAATAAGAGCAAAAGAACACCACAGAAATATTAAACTCAAAGAAGACAAATCCACGGTTGCTTGGCATTTTTGGAAAGAGAAACACACCATAAATAGAAGCCCAAAAATTCTCAAAAACATCACAAGGAAGACATAATTAAAAGTTTGGGAAAACATATATATTTGGAAAAACAAGGACCGCATTTTCAATTTCGAAATACTGCCAGGCGACTTACTGATTCAGAGGTTCATCAAACCACCACCGGGGACAGAGACAACCACCACAGCAAGCAATGCTGGCAGTCGACCAAAGGAATTGACAATGGAAGCACATGGCTTCTGAAACATGTTTTCCGAAATAAAAAGTAAGTGATGTAGTGTACAAAATCGACTCAACAAATTTTCAATTGTAAAACACATCACTGTCACAAAGTCCACCATATATCAGTAATAATTATCAGTTTACCCTGAAGACAAAGACGTCAATCCATGAACTTATCTGGTTAGGAGCTGAGAACACTTATAGTTATCCTTATACTACTTCATAGATTATAGGATCTCTCTTGTAAAGTCAGACCATATGCATGATGTTTGCACTCTGCACTATCACAATTGCTCAGCCAGCATATCTTAACTAATGAAAGATGTTGGAAGTGTTGGGTTATATGGGAAAAGTGTATTGAACAAAGCCATGCTTCACTTTTTTTTTTGTGGAAGTTTGTAAACAGTGTTGTTATATTCAATCATTTGACGAGTCTATTAATTACACTAAACAACACTTACTTGGGATTTTTGTCTGAACTTGTTGCGAAGGACTAGTTTTCTTCATTTTCAATCTGACATTGACTAATTCCTTGCGGTGAATCTGGCAATGTTTTAAGTGCTGTTTCCTCTGGTGGTGGTTCAATGAACTTGTTAAACACATCGTTCTGTGGAACTTCGAAATTGAAAACCCTGTTTCTATTTTTACAATGAAGATGTGCTCCCATGTGGCCAGCTCATGTTTTAGTTTTGGTTCTGGGTGGCAACTGCTGATTTTTTCCAATTTTTTTTTATTTATATTTCTGAAGTGTTCTTTGAATCTTGTTTCTAGATTTCTTTTTGTTATTCCAATATAAATCTGATTACAATCCTTGCATTCTGTTTTGTAAAACAAGAGCTAGCCACATGGGAGCACATCTTCAATGTAAAAAATAGAAACAGGGTTTTCAATTTCGACGTTCCACAGAAGAATGTGTTAAGGAAGTTCAGTGAACCACCACCAGAGGAGACAGCACCTACAACATCGCCAGCTTCACCACAAGAAATAGGCAATGTCCCATTGAAAATGAAGGAAACGAGTCCTTCGAAACATGTTCCGGCAAAAATCCCAAGTAAGTGTTGTTTAGAGTAATTAATCGACTCATTGTCAAATAAATAAATCCATGCTTATTGGAGAAACTAAAAAAAAAAGCATTACAAATGAAATTGGAAGCTATAGCAGAATTCACTTGCATCAGCCAGAATGTGGTTACCAAACGCAATGCCTGAATAACTCAGGAAAGAGGATACTCCCAGCATTTTTATAAGGTAAGATTGCAGACACACACAAAGTAGCATGGCCATGCGGAGCATATGCTCAGCTGAGGTATCTGCCATAGTACAGAGCACAAACACTGCATATAGTTTGGATTTACATGAGACGTCCAATAGAATTATTCAAAATGAACATCATATCAGTATGTTATACACTAATGTTATGAGCTTATCACTAAGAAAATGATTTTGTTTCAGGCAATACATTCCCAGAAGTCCACAAATAATAATAGACTTCACTGAAATCAACTGGAATAATATGACACAGCTTCCTCCTTCACCTAAAAAGGAAGAACAAAAATGATACTAAACGAACATTCACACACATAATTTTACAAGCAAGTTTGTGAGAGAATAGAAACCCCACTGTTCTCGGAATGCAATGAAAATGCAGCTTCAAGAATTTGAAGGCATTTTTAAAATGCTAGGACAAGTGACTCTGTTCATTTTAAATAGTTACAGAGTTTAAACATCTATTTTTGCTCAATTTCTAGAGCACCTTTTTACATTTTAATTTTTTAGCATTACTTTTCATCTCAGAGAAAAAGCTTTGGATATACTCTCGTAAAGGGAAATCGCCTAATGTATAACATGTAAGTTCTGTGCACCCACTGTTTTTTGGCTGCTAGTTTTATAGTGAATGAAGGTTAGGGGGAAGAAGAGACAGCTCACCTGTCTTATCTTTTCGCAGCATTAGCAACCAAAGAAAGTTAATTTTTTTAATGCCCTTGGTGATTATAATGAATAGGTTATCTGATTTACTGTGAACTAGCTGAATCATTAAACAAAACAGTGCCTGTTCGTGAACATTGGGATCTAGACTAAATGAAACTACTCGATATTAGGGTGTATAGCGTACTTCATGTCTTGACGTGGTTGCTCTGCTCCCAAAACTGTGTGAAACCTGGTGAATGTAGACAAGAGAGCTAAGTGCCAAAGTAAAGGTGTGCACAGAGTATCTGCATTATTATTTTATTGAAAAAATGTGGAGAATACATATGACACTTATTAACATTTATACAACTTGTTTTAACACTGGGGCAGACCCCCTGAAAATAATTGTGTTAGCAGACATGTGCAATAGCATTTAACTGGCAAATTTTGTAGTTTTCTGTTAGAATTATTAAATAGTGTTATTTACAATAAATAAGATCATTCATAATGTCATTATTTAACATAATCTCTACAAATAAACATCTGAAATAAATAAAATTGCACATGAGTAATTAAAATTAATACAGAATATCCAACAGACAAATTTCAAGGATCTTTACTCATTCTTAGTTTAATAATACATTATAAACAAATTCTAAGCACAGATTATAGCACCATTATATGCCAGAATGAAAGCAAATGTTACAAAAATGCATAACCAGTAGAAACAAATATATCATATAGCCATAACAAAGAATAAGACAGACAATGTAAAAAATATCATTATTATTTATTAGTCTGACTCATAAATGAGTTTGCCAAGAGACACAGAACAATATACATTTAGAAGTTTTTAACAAAAAATGTTATAACTGAGTATTACAAAAAATATTTTATCATAAGTTATAATGTTATATAAAATTAAGCTATGAGAACAAATTGTAGCAGATTATAAAAGATGTGCAACAATAAAAGAGAAAAAAAACCTACAAAAATAAAGTGATTTATAAACCATAATACATTTTACATTCTATTCAAACCATATAAATGATTTCAAAAAATGACTACGGAATGTTTTATGATGTTTTCCGTGATTGCTTGTTCCATACTTCTGTTAATTTTATATTTTGCCCTCCATTTCACAAACATATTTGTAATTGTTCCTCGAGATCCAAAAACTAGGCCTACTATTGTTATTTTTGTGAGATTGTATTTTTCTTTAAAATATGGTATGGTGGGCTCATATATTTTCTGTTTTTCCAGATGAACTTGTGGAGGTTGGTCTTTATTCAGTTCAAAGTGGATGGTCGGGTCTATTATCTCTGCTTCTGATTTTCTTCTATTTATCGCAATGATGTCTATGCAACGATTACTACCACCATCAGCTAGGCCTCGTAAACTTCTAGACCAGTTTCACGTAATGCGTTTGCCAAGATTGATCGTATGGTGTTGTGTCTCTTAATTCTCAGCAGTTCTCCCTGAGGACAGTTTCCAAGCACATGGGGAAGAGTTTCATACTCACTGCAGTGTCTGCAGTGGTTTGTACTTGAAGATCGTCCAGGAATACTGCGAACTGGAGCTACCATTGCCTTCATTTTCAGTATGTCCCTCCATTCAGAACTGCTCAAGCCTTTTTTATTAATTAGCCAGGTGTTTGCGGCTGTTACTTCTGAAAATAGTTCTACTCCTTTTCCTTTATAAGGATAGGAACACCAAGCCTGGTATTCTTTGTCACGTAAGGTGATTCTCAGCTGTCTGTTTTATCAGATCGTTCCATTTGTAGAGCAGAAAAGCAGTGGTTTGTGATGGCTTCATAATTTCGTACTACGTTGACATGTGGATCACTCAGTAACCGCAGCTTGATGTTAATATTCAGCTGCTAAAGATACACTTCATAACAAGTTTTCAGTATTGAAAGCCCTTTATATTTGTGAGATGTATATATCATAGAATTTGGAGTGTCACTAGGTAGCTGATGAATTTCTTTCACAGAACTTCGAATCATTTTGTCTGCTTTCAATAGGAATTTTGTTTATTGTGGCGGTTTGAAATGGATAAATTAAGGATGGTCCAATAAACTGATTTATAACCAATAACTTTTGCTGAGGGTGTAATAGATGAGTAGAAGATAGCGTGTCTAAATTATTTTTAAGTTTAGTCAAAACGTCATCAGAATTAAAAATTAAAGATTGATTAAAAGAAACACCAAGATATTTGACTTCTTCTGTAGCAGAAATGCCATTAATATCACCATGTATGGTTTTAACTATCCCGACATCAAGTTTTCCCTTGTTTATGAGAATGGCTTTAGATTTCTCAGCATTAATGCTTAAGCCTATTTCTTGAAGAAGGCTAATAACCAATGTGACCAAAATATTAACTGATTCACAATCTTTTCCTAATAATACTTATCAAGAGTGAAACACTTGCGTCTTCTGGATGAACTCTGCAATCATTATATGTAACGATGTTGTGGCAGTGTCGCAACTGTTGCAGGCCACAATAGATTTGTTATTTTTTTATCACCACAAAGATGATATCTCCCACACCTTCTAACAACTTTATATTCAGGGATTAATTGATAAGGTGACAGAAAAACAGCAGCTGCAGCTTCTGAGGAACAGGGAGGCATAGTGGAGGGGCCTGTGAGGTCTCGTCCTCAATGTTCAGGGCATATTTTCCTTATTCACATTACTGTGGCTGGGTTTTCATACATTAGCAACATTGATTTAGTAACCTTTTGCTGAATACTTAGCAATATTTCACTAGCTTTCACTTCAACATGGGGTCATTTTGACCTTGGGTAATATGAATTCATTTGAACATCATCACATGCTTAATCCATTTCTTATTACTACAGGATTATTTTAGATATACTCTACCAGGTTGAGTTAAGTAATTACCAAATATAACCTTCACTCCCCTCTATGAGAGCTAAACCAAAGCTGTTCTCATTAGAACACAGCAGATAGCAATAGTATGCTGAAGATGGTGGTTAAAGCAAGTATTTGCTCTTTCAAGCTTAATAAAGCCACAAATACATAAGTCTAAAAGATGTATAATCAGTCAAATTAATGCATCTATGAAATATGGAAAATCCACAATATATGGAAGATATCTTATTGAAATTTGTACCAGTTATAAATAATAATAATAATTTTGCCTTACATTATACTCCCCATCGTTCGTGTGAGGATTATCCAGTTTGCAGAGTATCTGTGCAAACCCCTCCCCCTCAAAAGATTATTGTAGATTGATTTTCTTTAGGAAACGGCAATAAAAGACTCAACTTGTTATAATAAGTGCCATTTCCATGTTTTAACGATCAATGTGTGAAAACGAAATACTGTTTCCATTGCTATCAGCCTATCTGTTCCGTGTAAATTAAAAACAAGTTTGAGTTTTTTTTATGTTAATCAGTGTGTAAATATCAACGAAGCAAGTTAAAAGAAATCTGTAAAAGAGATGGCAGACAAAAAAAAAAAAAAAAAAGCGTGTGTTAACATTAAAACAAACATTAGAATTAATTTAAAGATCTAAGAAGGGGGAAACTGTTGCAAAACTAAGTTCTGATTATGGGATTAAAATGCAGACTGTTCAGGACATTAAAAACAATAAGTAAGCAAAGAATACTGGATTTCATCAGGAATCGTGATTCTAATTCTGGATCATCTGCACGAAAAAATGAAGATATCTATGTTAGATAACTTAAATGCTGCTCTTTTACAAAGGTTCGGTCAAAAACAAGCAGAAGGTGTCATTGTTTCAGGCGCGATGTGTGCTGTAAAACCTAAATTTTTTCATGAAGCTCTAGGGTTAGAGGGAGAATTTAATGCCTCATCTGGTTGGCTAACCAGATTCAGTCACGGAATTTGTGAACTTACTGTTAGAAAAGTTTTAAGTGCTAATCTTTCTGAAGCTGACCAACATCACGGACATTTTAAGAAATAAACAGGCCACAATACCTGTACACAGAAGTAGAATAAACTTTTGGAAAAAGCTTTTTTCTACTTACATATGTATGCTATACCTTAAAAGCATTAAATTATGGGTTTCTTGATTGTTCATGTTTTTCTATTACTTATGCTGCTTCTCCACATTATCGAGAGTATACTGTGTATTAAAATTCTAGCTTGCGTGGTTATTTAAATCATTTTTTATTGCCTAAATTCATTGTTCTAAAAAAATGAACCATGTGATGTATTTTGAAAAATATTGGCAAAAACATCCAGTTTTACTATAAATGAGTTAACAAATATATGCCATTTTTTATGTTTTTATATTAGCCCTAATTAGTGCAGGAAAATTATTACTCTTCACACCCTCCAAATCTCAAGTTTTCAAAATTTAATAATCTATTTGCTGAAAATTGAAGCATTATTTCAAAATGTATAGCACCATTTTCTTTAATATACCTTTGAGAGGCAGTATAAAAATGTTGAAAAAAATTAGTAAAAGTTTGCATCATGTGGAGTATTTTAAGTATGTATCAAAGTGTTGGAAAACAGTTTGTGAGAAAATAATGTTTAAAGTTGGGAGTTCCTATTAATAAGCTGCATCTACCTGTTTATAGCTTCAATGAATTGGTAAGTGTTTCAAATGGGAAAGATAATATAGTTTTTTAAAATTCCTTTAATTTTATTATGAAAAAAATAATCTTTAAATTTTTAGTCAAATTTTGCAGATGCATCACCTTAACATAAGATCCTTCCTATACAGTTTTGCAGAATGACTTCTCAGCTAGTACCTAATGCTGAGCAATGCTAGTGGATTTTGTCAGAATATTAAAATTGCTAATCAAATTATTTATAGTTTCGTAACATTGGATTTGGTAAATGTCAGGTTTGATGAACATTTTTACCACTTAAATTTCATGAATTTACTATGATGGATTATGTTAGAACAAAATGGTTCATTTAATATGTGATGCTTGTATCTTATTGACATATCTGTAAATAAGTTGTGATCATACAACTGAACTGTTGGAATACATAAACATTGTTGTAAACCTGTTCAAAGCGAGTTATACCTTTTAATAAAATAAAGTATCTCAAACTCATCTACTAAGTGAGTTCAGATAATTTTTTCTTTCTGTGCCTTAAAACAGCAAAATCCAAATTAATATTCTTCAAAGAAATGTAAATTTGAAATTTCAATTACAGGGTAATCCATTTTGGAAATGTTTAAAACATTTACTAATAAACTTTGTGCAGAAACTCTAGTATATACAACAGTGAAAGATAGATTTCTCAGTATGCTACGTAGTCACCACTGTGCACTCTGCACATCTCATAATGGTATAGGATTAACCCATGTCTTTTGTAACATCCAAGAGGTAACATTTTGGAAAGTTTGAGCAATTTTTAATTTCAGATCGTTATATAACAAAACCCCACACAAAGATGCTGGTAGGAGTTAGATATGGGTCTTTGGGACCCAAGAAATTGATCCATCATGACCACACCAATGCGATTAAAAACAATATTTAGAAAATGAACATTTATGCCCAGTGTGAGGATGCACCATCTTGCAAAATGCAATATTTATTTTGTGATTGAGGCACAAAATTCTTGCGCATCGCTGGCAGGTGCAAACTGGGGTACCTGACCAGCTCAGTTAGTTGATCTGTCCATCAGAGCTATAGTCACCTAACAAACCATTATTGCCACTCTGCAGTTTGAGTGATTACCTCCAGAAAATTTCCTTTCAGCAGTTTTGCATACTGGACCTAAATAAGTGGTTGACCAGCATCCAGTAGGACAGCTAGGGAAGTCACTTCAGTTTTGAAATTTAAAGAAGTGAGGGTAGTGATTAGATGGGTCTGTCTGGCGGTGTGATAATAGTTAAAGTGTAACTTATTTTTTACTTTCTCTAGGAGTACTATATACATAGTCTATAGAAAAGGTATTGCACACCACCCAAAGATTTGATACCAAGATTTCACCGGAAATATACGTTTTAGGGTACCCTTTATCAAAAAAAAAAATTTCAGAAAAGGTCCATGTGCCCGTGTGTTTGTGAACACAATAACTCAAAAACGAATAGTCGGTAAAATACCAAACTTAGTATTTAAGTTTAGTATCTTCCAGGGATGCGACACGAAGATTTTGAGAAAAATCCTCCACCCCAAACTACCCTTTACATGGAACTTTTTTCGAAACTTTTGATTTTTTAAAAAATGGCTAACGATTTTGATTAAACTATCGTATATTAAAGATATTTACCTGACCAATAAAATGTATATCTTGAATTTTCTGGGAATAGCCTCTGAGGACTACTTTATTCTGGATGAATTTCACGGAATTTAGCATAACTGTTAAACCGTAAGAGATGGACAAAAACTTACTACACAAAAAATATAGAGCACGTTAATACACACAATTTATGTTACCTATATCAGTTTTTTCGGGGAGTTGATCGTTTTTGAGATATTCCTTATTTTTGGTTTCAGCTCTGAAAAACATATCTTTCTCATACAGGAATTTATCAACTCGTGTCCATACAAACTTCAGTCACATAGCAACCAGCTTTTGACTATCACTTTAACCTATGGTACTACCAGATTTCGCTTCTACTTACAATGAAGCAAGTAATGAGACTTTCTGCTAATTTTTTTCTCGATTAGCATTAGCTTTTTAAAAATCATTTATTGCAGAGATGTAGAGAAAGTCATGTGAATAGAACACACAAGAATTTTTTTATGCTGAGTGCTAAGTGATTGTAAAGTGCGGTAGCAAAACGGTGTTTTCAGTTACAATATTGAAGTCTTCCTCAAGTTGTGGCAACAGAAACAACTGCAACATGCCCAAATAAATTCAGTTTTGGACTTGCTCTTTCAAATTTTAGGAAACATTTGCTTATCCAAATAATGTAGTTATAAATGTTAATCCTCCTACTTCGTAAATAGCATCTGTTTAAGAAACCAAATCCTCACCAGGCAATGAGTAATCCTAGATAGTGCAGCAGTTTCGAAACGGGCTGTAGACAATCACCTCGTAGCTAAACTCTGTGTGCACCGAACCTAATTCCTGCAATTTCGTGACCCTGGACCGAACTCTAGTGCATATCCGTACCGTGGCCAAGTGGTTAGACCACTGCCTTTCACCTAGACTGCCCGAGTGCGAGGTTTGTGGTGGACCAAGCGACGCAGAGGCAGGGGTTCTCCGATTTCTCCCGCTATCGCATTTTCCGGTGCTCCATCTTCATTCCATGCATCAATCAGTGTCATCGCCTGCGGTGCCATAAGAAGTAAAAGCGTGCATTAAACGCTATTTAAAAAAAAAATTCTGGAATAGTATGGGCACCAGATATGTCCGTAGAATGTTGCACAATATGGACGGCCGTGCTGCCTAAAATCTAATGTCAAGATAGAGCTCTAATTTTTTTTATTTCATAGCTCAATGCCCTTTAACGTGTTTGGTCATATCGGGCGATGAATGAAATTGGTGAAATGATAATCAAATGATCTCGGGGTCTATGGGGTTTAGAGTTACCCGACATTCGTCTTCTCAGCAAAACTCCTTATTCGGGTAACTCACCCTAAGCGAGATACGAATGTTGAGGCAGGCTTGGTACCACCACACTACCCAGGCGGGCTCTACAATATTGGCTTTGAGGAGCAGTTTTCTGTGCTGTGTCCATATTGACAGCATCTTCTCACGGAGGAGACCATTTTGTAAAGCTTTCCGAAGAATGTCATTCCATTGTTGAGGACTGTGGTATACTGTCCTCCGTTCTGGAAAATTAGTCGGATGAGTGGCGTCTATCCTATATAGTTAGATTCTGACGATGTTCACAAAGGCAGGCCAGAAACTTTGAGACTGCTCCAGGAAGAACTATAGTGGCAGTTGATACTGCACTGAAGTGCCCATGGCGCTCGGTACCATCATCAGCTGGTGCCGCTGAGGATGCCAATTCGATGTTAAGTGGATTGATAGGCAGAGGCGCTGAAGTCACTGATATCTGATGTGATCGGATATACCTTTTTGGTAGGTTGTGCTTCTAGGTGTGCTTTTAGCGTCTCGTCAAACACCGTTACTAGGGATGTATTTTTATCTTCCTCTCCACGTACTATGTGCATAGTGTTCATCTTCAATTTGTTGGGAACAGCCTCTGAAGTCCTTTGTATTCTAGATGAGTTTTGCATAACGTGCAAACCGTAAGACATGGACAAAAACTTATTACACAAAAAGTATAGATCTCCTTAAAACACACACTTTATGTAATATACATTTTTTTATAGAATTAACCGTTTCCGAGATATTCCTTGTTATTAGTTTCATTTATAAACTGCTTATACTTTTCTCAAACGGGAAGCTCCCTTGCATTTCATTTCTCTTTTGTTTTATCACTGGCATACAAGGAGAACCGTTTTTAAAAGATTTGACTAATGCTTTAGCCTAGTGTATTCCGTTATTTCCCTTCCACTTACAAAGAAGCAAATAATAAGACAAGTTCTGCTGTTTATTGATTAGCATGATGTAGATAAAAAAATTAAGAGTATTTTGTTTGTGGAACAGATAGAGAAAGATATGTGAATGGAACGCATCAGATGTTTCATCCTGGTTATGCAAAGAGAACGGAATTCCAATTGCAACACTTAGCGAAAGTTTTGTAAAGGTCTGACTGTCGCTTTAGCCTAGTGCATTCCCTATTTCCATTCTAATTAGAAAGCACTAAGGAATAAGGCCATTTCTGCTAATGTTTGATTAGCATGCATGAAATAGAGGAATAAGCTTTTGCAAGAGTAGTTGCAGTATGGTAGAGAAAGCTATGTCAGAATTTGAAAATTTAGCCCTATGTATCCTAACATCTACAACCAATGTGAAATAAAGTTCATTTTGAGTATCAAGAAGTGGACAGAATCAATTTTATAAGAGTAGTTGTAAATGAGTGAGCAGAGAAGGTCATGTGAATGCAACACTTTCAGAATTAATTATATAGCTCATAGAGAGGAGAGAGCGACTCTCGTATACGAGGCCTGTTTTACTTGTTTTAATTCAGGGACTTCAAAACCTGTATTCAACATCAAACGCGGATATTGAATTTTTCGGTGGAATGCAATCCTTGAAAAGTAGTAGATATTGCTTCCCTAAGAAATTACAGCCAGAATGAAATATCACATGATTTCAATGTCATTATGTTAAGCAACTATAGATGTTGGTGAGAAGCAACATGTTTAGTAATTTAGACAGTAGTGCGGCGCCAGTGTTGTCAACTCTATTCGGCGGAAATACGGTAACAAGCTTAAAAAACCCGCCTGGGTTGTGTGGTGGTAGCTTGTCTGCCTCACATTCAAAAGGTCGTGAATTCGAATCTCGCTTAGGGTGTTACCCGGATAAGGTTTTTTTCGGAGTTTTTCCTTGTCCTGAAAAGACGAATGTCGAGTAACTTTAAGCTCCAAGGACCCCGAGATCACTTGAGCATCATTTCACTAATTTCATTCATCGTCCGATATGACCAAAGAACGTTAAGCCACAAAAAAAAAAAAAAAAAAAAAAAAACTTATGTGTTAAACTCACATGGCTTTCTCTAGCTGTTCTACAAACTTCTTACATAAGATTATTCTTCTTTCTGCACCTTGCTAATCGTGGTACTCATTAGCACAATGCTCTTATTATTTAGTTCCGTATAAGTAGGAAGAAATTAAGGAAATGCACTAGGCTAGATGGTCAAATGTTTTAAAAGCTGTCGTTATCAGATTGTCATTGCAATTCGCTTCTTTTCTTGGCCAGGAGTAGAACAAAAGAAAAACGGACACTTACTGCATGAGAAAAGTATAAGTTTCACAACTAAAACCAATAACAAAGAATATCTCGAAAAACAGTTACCTCTACAACAAAAATGTTAAGGACGTAAATTGTGTGTTTTGACGAGATTCACATTTTCTGTGTAGGAAGTTTTTGTCTATCTCTTACGGTTTAGCAGTTATACAAAATTCGGCAAAATTCAGCCGGAATAGAGGTTTTCAGAGGTTATTCCCAGAAAATTCAAGATATACATTTTATTTGGGATGTAAATATCTTTAATATACGGGATTTTAATCAAAATCGTACCAGCATTTTTTAGAAAATCAAAATTTTCGAATATTTTTCCATATAAAGTGCAGTTTGTGATGGGGGGATTTCCTTGAAAATCTTCGTGTCGCATCCATGGAAGACACCAAACCAAAATACCCATTTTGCTATTTAACGGTGTTTTCGTTTTTGAACTATGCTTCCACAGACACACGGACCTTTTTCTGAAAATACTTTCTTTTTGTATTCAGGGGGTTCTAAATCATGTATTTCCGGTGAAATCTCGGTATCGAATTTTTGGGTGGAATACAATACTTCCTCTATACACTATGTACATAGTACGTGTAGAGAAAGTAAAAATCTGATGTGTTCCATGACTTTCTCTACGTCTCTGTAACAAATTGTTAATAAGCTTGTTCTTCTATCTACTTCATGCTAATCGAGATAAACATTAGCAGAAACGATCTTATTACTTAGTTCCTTACATGAATGAATTTGAGTAGCAACATGCATAACTTTAATCACTTTACAGCTTAACCCTATTGCATGCATACACACACCTTTTCCTTTCGGGCAAAACAACCTGTATACTTATATTTGAGTTGCCATAGGTGCAAATATAAGTAAACACCATGGTCGTTAATATATTATACACCAGGTTCCCTGTCTACCTTAGTATTAACTCCCTTATATTTAAATATTCCAATTTTTACTTTCTATATACGCACTCTGTACATAGTGTATAGAGAAGGTATAGCACTCCACCAAAAAATTCGATACCGAGATTTCACCGGAAATATATGTTTTAGGGTCCCCTGTATCCAAAAGAAGTATTTTCAGAAAAAGGTCCGTATGTGTGTGTGTGTGAACACGATAACTAAAAAACGAAAAGTCGGTAAAATACCAAACTTGATATTTAAGATTAGTATCTTAGTATCTTCCAGGGATGCGACACGGAAGATTTCCCTTTTCATGGAACTTTTTTCGAAAATTTTGATTTTCTAGAAAATGGCTCTAACGATTTTGATTAAAATATCGTATATTAAAGATATTTCCCTGATAAATAAAATGTATATTTTGAATTTTCTGGGAATAGCCTCTGAAGACTACTTTATTCTGGGTCAATTCTACGGAATTTTGCATAACTGCTAAACCGTAAGAGATGGACAAAAACTTACCGCACAACAAATGTAGAGCACCTTAAAACACACAATTTATATTATATAAATTTTTTCGTGGAATTGATTGTTTTTTTAGATATTCCTTGTTTTTTTCAGCTATAGAGACTTATTCTTTTCTCAAACAGGACTTTATGAACTCGTGTCCATACAGCAAAGGAACTTCAGTCACATAGCAACCAACTCCATTGGATGAAGTAAATAGAATAATTTGTTGCAGTGATATAGAGAAAATCTTGTGAATGGAAAACATCAGATTTTTCTGATATGCGTCCTTCCAATTTTAAGTATAAGATTTTAGAATTCTTCTTTTAAATTTCTCTTTAGGCTTTTCTAATAATTTCCCCAAATTTCTAATCTCATCTGTTTTTTTAGACTTCCTAAATCTCATTTTAATTATTTCTCTCGGTAACGTGACCACCTAACTGGTATCCATTGGCCCCTCCATTATTTCGTCTCTTCAAAATCTAAAATAAATGGTAGGTCATTTCCATTCCCCCACATAATGGGCACTTCTGTAGGTCCATTTCACCCTTTCACTCTCCAATTCTATACCATAACCACGCTTCCCTCTCCAAGTTATTAAAAACTTCAGTATATTGTTCCCTCCCCAATCTTTTTTTAATATGCCAATATAATATCAAGGAACTATCCCTAGTACTCCTAAAAATATCTTGAATATTGACATCCTCTTCTCCTTCTGACCTCTTTCCAAAATCCTCCCTCCAGACATTCTTTCTCTCTCTTTCTCTCCATAAGTTCCCCATACCTATTTCCTCTATAATATTTTGTAATGATAAAGACCAATTATCCAGCATTAATACTTTCTCTTGTATAATCATACATTGTTTAACTAAATTTGATAATCCAATAATTCATTCCTTATAAGTAGGAGGGAAGTTAGGAATGCACTAAACTAAATCGACAGTCAAATTTTTAAAAATGTGGATGCTATGGGATTGAAATCCATTTCTTTACGTGGTCTGGAGTTGACAAGTTGCTGTATTTTAAAACTGAAACTAAAGTTTTCGACATTTTTCCCATGTAAAGGGTTTTCTTGAAAATCATGTCGCATCCTTGGAAGATATTGAAGTTAAATATCAAGTTTGGTTTAACGGAATTTTCGTTGTTGAGGTTAAGCTGCTCACAGACACACACACACGAACATTTTTCTAAAAACACTTTCTTTTATTCAGGGGGTCCCAAAACATGTATTTATGGTGAAATCTCGGTATCGAATTTGTGGGTGCAATACAGTACCCTCTGTACACTAAGTACATAGTGTAGAGAAGGTAAAAATCTTCAATCTCCAAAACGCGACAATTGTTTTTTACTTTCTCTACACGTACAATGTATATGGTGTATTGAGAAAGTAGGCATTTATTGTGTTGCACCCAGAAATTTGATACCAAAATTTCACCGGCAACGCATGTTTTGGGCTCCTCTAAATAAAAATACGTTTTGGAAAAAGGTCAGTATGTGTGTGTGTATGTGTATAGGCAGCATAGCTCAAAATCGAAAATTCCGTTAAATACAAAACTTGGAGAGATTTTTAAGAAAATCCCCCCATCCCCAACTCCCCTTTACATGGAAAAATCTTTCGAAAATATCGATTTTCTCAAAAATGGCTCTAGCTATTATGATTAAATTGCCATACATATATGAAAGATAACTACAACATAGATAAACTATATCTTTTTAATTTTCTGAATAACATTTGAAGACCTCTTTATTCTGGATGAGTTTTGCAGGATTTTGCGTAATGGTTAATCGTAAGCCTTATCTACTATACAAAAAATATAGATCTCGTTAAAACACATACTAACTTACAGCATATTTTTACTTTCTCTATAATCACTATGTACATAGTGTATAGAGAATGTATTGCACTCCACCAAAAAAGTCGATACCGAGATTTCACCGGAAGTATATGTTTTAGGGTCCCCTGTATCCAAAAAAATCTGATGTGTACCATTCACATGACTTTCTCCATATCCCTGCAACAAATAATTCTTAAAAAGCTTATACTTCTATTTACTTTATGCTAATCAGAAAAAAATAGCAGAAATAGTCTAATTACTCGCTTCCTTGTCAGTAGAAGCGAAATACGGACAACTGTAGGTTAAACTGATAGTCAAAAGCTGGTTGCTATGTCAATGAAGTTCCTTTGTCTATATGGATAGGAGTTGACAAGTTCCTGTATGAGAAAAGTATACGTTTTTCATAGCAGAAACCAAAAATAAGGAATGTCACAAAAACGACGAACTCCACGAAAAAATGTATATAACATAAATTGTGTGTTTTAATGTGCTCTACATTTTTTGTGTAGTAAGTTTTTGTCTATCTCTTACGGTTTAGCAGTTATTCAAAATTTAGTAAAATTCATCCAGAATAAACTACTCTTCAGAGGCTATTCCCAGAAAATTCAAGATATACATTTTATTTGTCAGGTAAATATGTTTAATATACGAAATTTTAATCAAAATCGTTAGAGCCATTTTTGAGAAAATCAAACTTTTCGAAAAAAGTTCCATGAAAAGGGTAGTTGGAGGTGGGGGTATTTTTCTCAAAATTTTCGTGTCGCATCCCTGGAAGATACTAAACTTAAATACCAAGTTTGGTATTTTACCGACTTTTCGTTTTTGAGTTATCGTGTTCACAGACACACACAGACAGACACACACACACACACACACACACACACACACACACACACACACACACACACGGACCTTTTTGTGAAAATGCTTTTTTTGGATATTGGGGACCCTAAAACATATATTTCCGGTGAAATCTCGGTATCGAATTTTTTGGTGGAGTGCAATACTTTCTCTATACACCATGTACATAGTGCGTATGGAGAAAGTAAAAAGTCCTTTCAGAAGAAGGTCCGTGTGTGTACGTGTGTGTGTGTCTGTGAACACAGTAACTCAAAAACGAAAAGTCTGTAAAATACCAAACTTGGTATTTAAGTTTAGTATCTTTCAGGGATGCGACACGAAGATTTTGAGAAAAATCCCCCCACCCCCAACTACCCTTTACATGGAACTTTTTTCGAAAATTTTGATTTTCTAAAAAATGGCTCTAACGATTTTGATTATAATATCGTATATTAAAGTTATTTACCTGACAAATAAAATGTATATTTTGAATTTTCCGGGAATAGCCTCTGAAGACTACTTTATTCTGGATGAATTTTTCATAACTACTAAACCGTAAGAGATGGACAAAAACTTAACCCACAAAAAATGTAGAGCGCGTTAAAACACACAATTTATGTTATTTACATTTTTTCGTGGAGTCGGTCGTTTTTGAGATATTCCTTTTTCTTGGTTTCAGCTTTGAAAAACGTATTCTTTTCTTATACAGGAATTTGTCAACTCCTGTCCATACAAAGGAACATCAGTCACATAGCAACCAGCTCTTGGCTTTCACTTTAACCTATGGTACTCCCTTATTTCGCTTCTACTTACAATAAAACAAGAAATAAAGACTATTTCTGCTGATTTTTCTCGATTAGCATGAAATAAATAAAAGGTAAGCTTATAAACAATAATAATTTACAGAGACATAGAGAAAGTCTTGTGGATGGAACACATTAGATTTTTCTACTAGAAAGTAAAAAATTCGAAATAAATTAAATCACACAGCTATGCTACGTTTGCATAAATGCTACGTAGTACGAAATTATGGCACATGTAGCATAACAACTCTGCGGTTTCCTTGTGTCAAGTAGCACGATTAGTAGTTTTCCCAGATTCCTAGCATTTTAAGGTCATAGCGTCGCTTATGTTGCTGTTGGAGGCAACTTCCTCTCATGAAGGTTACCAAGAACGCAGTAAATATCAGCTGTGAAGTTATAGTTTTCTCTAAAATATGATGGCCATCAAATGGGAGGCATGGGGTAGTAACCATTAGCAAACCAAAGTCTACGCTGTACTAGAGGCGAGAAGCAATATAGGATAGGAAATACAAATGTAAGTAAGACGAACTTTTAAAGCAAATATGCATCCTATGGGTCCAGTTTTCAAAAAGAAATTTCAATCGAAAATAAATCGGGCTGGAAAGGGTTAAAGAAAACCAGTTTGAATGACTCCATTTACTAAATTGCCCACAAGCTCAATATCACTACTGCGACTGACTTTCAAATGGGATGAGGTTTGTCCTTGAGCGCCACCAGGCCGGCAGCCAACCGGAGTGCAGCTGTTCTGACATATTACATTCCCGCTTAACTGGGGAGTAACGAGCAAAGTGATTCCGTCTCTCATAAATACTACTTTTGCTAAGACAAAATATTCAAATTTTGCAAAACATATTTCACGAGGAAGATACCGAGTAATGTTTGTGGCAGAACCGTAAAAATTACAGATTTTTAGGCTCAAATAGTTTTCGTAATACACATGAACATACCCATGTATTATAACATAGTAGAATCACATAAGCACGGTAATGACCATTATTATTTGCGTGTATATATGTAGTTTCATTGGATTAAAAGAGCAGGTAATTCATAAACTATAATAATATAGTATTTAAGAAAACGTGTACATAATATGCATGCTCAAGTTTTAAATTTAAAAGCTGCAAAATTATAGAAGTTCAGAAAAATCTGTTAGGGTTTCCTTATGTCTAGCATTATATCGCTAGGCACATTTGCATGTTCAGTGTGCGAATGAGAGGGAAATATAAAAAAAGTGGCAACGCAGAGCACGATAATGCATCTCATTCGCTGCAGAGTAGAACTCTTCCCATTTGAAAAACGTTATAGGAGTTATTTCCGGACTGTTTTGCCGTGGTTCTGCTGGAGTAAAATGATCCAGACGTTTCGTCCACAACTGCGGTGGCCATCCTCAGTGGCGCGGCCAAAGTCTCCTTCTCCTCCTGCTCTTTGTGCTTCAGGGTGATGGTATCAGGTAGGAATGAAGGGCGAAGAAAATATTGGAGTACCGCGTTTGCACCTGCGTTAGTATATGCCACATGCAAAGCTGCCGGCTATTTGCCAGGAACGCGTGCTTCGGGGACGGGAGAAATCCATTGCCCAAGGCCCTGACTGTCCCCCGGGGGGTCATAGGTGAAATTTTAGGTGAGGTATGCATGTAGGATGAAGCTATTTGTTTCAATTCATCTCTGCAGCGTCATCTTAGCTGCGAGCGCAAGTGCCAATGCTTTGTGGGGCGGGGGTAGGGTTTATGGGAAGGGTTTACTGTTCAATGAAATTCAGGATAAGGCTGTGGTCATCCTGAAGTTTCGGGTGTAGTTGCTGGAGTTTAACGGACATTTCATATTTGTGCTGTGCTGCCCAGACAAAACACACACACGAAACTTTTTTACTTTCTCTAGTCCGTATGTACAATTTACATATTGACAGAGAAGGTATTGTATTACATCCAAAAATTCGATACCGAGATTACATCGGGAATATATGTTTTCATGTCCCCAGTTCGAATAAAGCATGTTTAGAAAAAGGTCCGCACGCGTGTGTCTTTGGACAGCATAGCTCAAAAACGAAAATCCTCTTTTCGTTTTTGAGCTAGGCTACCCACAGACATACACACAAGGACATTTTTCTAATTTTTTTTTTTTCGATTCAGAGGGTCTCAAAACATGTATTTCCGGTGAAATCTGGGTATCGAATTTTGGGTGCATTACAATACCTTCTCCATACACTATGTACATAGTACGTGTAGAGAAAGTTAAAAGGTATTGGGGCTTGTTTATAGACATTTGACATTAAAACAATAATCATAAGGCAGTGACGTCAAGAATTACCGTCTCAAAGTATTGTAAACAGAAATTCTGTTCGATCGATACCGCCAAGTTAAGACTGAAAACCGCTGTCACTGGCAACCCTGATAATCAGAAGCTGGAGTTGATAAACTATCTACAACAGTAGATATCCAAAGATGTGACTAAAACTTGACAATCGGCATGCATTTAGTCTAGACGCTGAAAGTTAACTCATACAATCTTATCACAGATTACAGATGTACGCAAAACAAAGATATCCTAACCTATGTGACTGAATTTCCTTTGTTTGTATGGACAGGAGTTGACAAACTCTTGTATGAGAAAAGTATGCTTTTCAAAGCTGAAACCAAAAACAAGGAATATCTAAAAAACGATTAACTCCACGAAAAAAATGCATAAAACATAAATTGTGTGTGGTAAATTTTTGCGCATCTCTTACGGTTTAGCAGCTATGCATAATTCCATAAAATTCATCCAAAATATTCTACAGAGGCTATACCCAGAAAATTGAATATATACATTTTATTTGTCAGGTAAATATATTTAATATACAATATTTTAATCAAAATCGTTGAGAAAAACAAAATTTTCGAAAAAAATTTCGTGTAAAGGGTGGGTGATTTTTTTTTTTTTTTTTTTTTCAAAACTTTCGTGTCGCATCTCTGGAGGATACTTATCTTAAATACCAAGTTTAGTATTTGACATACTTTTCGTTTTTGAGTTATCGTGTTCACAGACACAAACAAACATACACATACAGACCTTTTTCTGAAAATGCCTATAGGATATAGTGGATCCTAAAACATATATTTCCGGTGAAATCTCGGTATCGAATTTTTCGGTGGAGTGCAATACTTTCTCTATACACTATGTAACATTTCAACATTTCAGTTCCAATGGCTGTATTAATGTCAAAGTTTTAATGTTTACTTTTTCTATACCTACTATGTACAAAGTGTATAGAGAAAGTATTGTATTGCTGCCAAAAATTCGATACCGAGAATTCACCGGAAATACATGTTTTGAGACCCCCAAATAAAAAAAAAGCATTTTTGGAAAAATTTCCATGTGTATGTGTGTCTGTGAGCAGCATAGCTCAGAAACGAAACGTACATTAAATACCAAAGTTGACATTTAAGTCCAGTATCTTCCAAGGATGTGACACAAAGATTTTCAAGAAAATTCCCCACCCTCCACTATCCTTTACATGGAACATTTTTTAGAAAATTTTGATTTTATCAGAAATGGGTGTAACGATTTTGATTAAAATCCGTTTATTAAAGATACTCACAACACAAATAAAATGTTTATTTTGAATTCTCTGGGATTAGCCTCGGAAGAGCTCTTTATTATGGGTCATAATTTATGGTTGAGTTTTGCTGAATTTTGCTTAACAGTTAAGCCGTAAGAGATAGATAAACACTTACTACAAAAAAAAAAAAAAAAATAGATCACGATAAAACACTTAATTTATGGCATTTACCTTTTCCTTAGGGCGGTGCCGTGGCCGAGTGGTTGTTGGATCGCTCGCCCGCTATCTTGGTCCCAAGCGCCCGAATGTAGGATTTGTGGTGAACGAAGCGTCTTTGTCTCCTGTTCCTCCGGTTTCCCCCGCCACTCATTTTACCAATTTCTCCATCACCTTTCCTCCTAATCCATTTCGCTTTCATTTCATAGTATCCAATTCCCTCTCGCTTATGCATGGCTAGGGGCCGACCACTCGTTCCAAGTTCTTCATTCTGTGGCTCCCCAGCTGGGTTTTGACCCCTAGGCATCCGGTATGTCTGTCATTCCTAATTATGGGGAGGGTAAACCGACTCCGAAACATTTTTCCTTATAGAATTGACAGTTTTCAAGATATTCATTTTTATGGTTTGTTTTAAACTTTTCTTAAACGGGAGCATACAAAGTGAACTGAATCTATAGTGTTTCACATAGGACCAGCTTTTAAAAGATTTGACTATCGCTTTAGCCTAATTTGTCCCTTTATTTACCTTCTACTTACAAGGAAGGAGCTAATAAGTCAAATTCTGTAAATATTTATTTAGATTAGTTTGACTTAGATTAAAAAAATCTGATGTCTACCATTCACATGACTTTCTCTACATCGCTGTAACAAATTATTGTTAAAAAGCATATTCTTCTATCTACTTTATAATAATCGTGGTAAACCTTAGCAGAAATTGCCTTAATTACTTGCTTCTTTGTAAGTAGAAGGAAAATAAGGTAACACACTAGGCTAAAACCATAATCAAATCGTTTAAAAGCCGCTTGCCATGTGGATGAAATCCGTTTCTATGCAGGGCCATGAGTTTACAACTTTCCATGTGAAAAAAAATTAAGTATTTTAAATCTGAAATAAATAACAAGGAATATCACAGAAATGGTCAATTCAATGAAAAAATCGTATATAACATAAATTGTATGTTTTAACATGATCTACATGTTTTGTGTAGTAAGTTTTTGTCTATCTCTTACGGTTTACCAGTTACGCAAAATTCAGCAAAATTCATTCAGAATAAAGATGTATGTAGAGGCTATTCCCAGAAAATCCAAGATATACATTTTATTTACCATATACATATCTTTTATATACAGTATTTTAATTAAAATCGTTAGAACCATTTTTGGGAAAATAAAATTGTTGAAATTTTTTTCCATGTATAGGGTAGTTTGAGGTGGTGGGATTTTTCTCAAAATGTTTGCGTCTCATCCCTGAAAGATACTAAACTTAAATACCAATTTTGGTATTTTGCAGACTTTTTGAGTTATCGACACATGGACCTTTTTCTGAAAATGCTTTTTTGCATTCAGGGGACCCTAAAACGTAAATTTCCAGTGAAATCTCGGGATCGAAATTTTGAGTGGAATGCATTGCCTTCTCTATACTCTATATACATAGCAAGTGCAGAGAAAGTAAAAATAATTTTTGTAAGAAAATTTTGTTTGTGGAACAGCTAGAGCAAGTTATGTGAATGGAACACGTCAGATTTTTTTTTAATGTCATTATTTGAGCCTTATGTTATTGAATATTTTTGAAGCTTTGTTGCTCTAGATTGAGAAGGAAAAAAAAATGAGTTCGGAAGTTGAAGGAATGTTTTGGACGACCGTTAGCGGGATAATGAAATATCTGTGTGACGCAACTCAACTGTTTCAGGGCCACCGAGATTTGCTTGGTTCCTGTATCTCGCAAGGTAATGTATAGCAGACCTTCCACAAGCAGTCATTGGATGGTCCTGGACGTCTCCGTGCTGTTGTTTCTCTGTGGCTTTCTGTCTATCTTCAGTGGTAAACAAATTTCAAGTCCTTGGTAAGTTAGTACTAGCGATATTAGTGTTATGTTATTGTCATACAGCAGCTCTGTTGTTTAAAGGGACAGCCAGCTGAAAATCCGGGCGTTGGGACCATATTTGTGGTTTTTAATTTCTCTTCACGTACTATGTGCATGGGGTATAGAGAAGGTATTGCATTTCATCCAAAATTTGATACCGAGATTTCACCGGAAATAGACGTTCCGTGTACCTGTGAACACGATAACTCAAAAGCAAAAAGTTGGTAAAAGGATGCGAAAAGTCCAGTACCCCAAACTACCCTTTACATTGAAGAATTTTCGAAATGTTTGATTTTCTCAAAAATGACTAATGATTTTTATTAAAATATCGTATATTAAAGATACTTACATGATAAATAAAATGATTATCTTGATTTTTCTGGGAAAAACTTCTGAAGATCTCTTTATTCTGAATGAATTTTTCCGCATTTTGCTTAGCTGCTAAACCGTAAGAGATAGACAAGAACTTAATTCACAAAAAAATGTAGATCTCGTAAAAACACACAATGTATGTCCTTTACGTTTTTGTTGTGAAGCTAACCGTTTCCGAAATATTCCTTGTTATAGGCTTCATTTGTAAAATACAGATAGGAAGTGTCCGTTTTTCTTTTGTTCTACTCTTGGCCAAGCAAAGAACCTATATACAATGACAATCGCATAACGGCAGCTTTTAAAACAGTTGAATATTACTTTAGCCTAGTGTATTCCCTTAGTTCCCTTCTACTTATAAAGAAGTAAGTAATAACAACATTCTGGTAATGTTTATCTCGATTAGAACTGTGGAGAAAGAAGAACAATCTTTTGTAAGAAGTTTGTGTGTAAAGTCATGTGAGTGTAACACATAAGATTTTTTTTTACCTATGCAGTAGAAAAATCAGCCAGCGAAAATGTTTTTTTATAGAATTTGCAGTGGAGATAAGGCGAGAAGAAATGAAGACACTTTTTATAAGAAGCCAGAATCCTGCAAGTTATTTCATTCATTATGTATAACAAACTGACGTCATCCACTCGTTCAGCTAACAGACACTGGGCGCGGAGCAGTAGGCACAAAGTCAACATCATTCGTAAGTTTGTATCGTGTGAAGAACTGTGTAGGTTATTTAACTAATACTTTACGTAAACATTTGCAGTTATAAAAGGAAAAGCTAGCAATACACGAAATGTTGGTAAACCAAGAAAAGGGTAGAAATAATATTGAATGTATAAGATTATTCAACTACAAGAAAGGCTACTAGGTGTTCGTAGAATAAAAGTAGTTTATACGATAAAAATCTAATGTGTCAATTCTCATTACTTTCTTGACATATCTGTACCTACTTCATACTAATAGAGATAAACGTTAGCAGAAATTGTCTTATTACTTGCTTCCTTATAAGTAAAAGGGAAATAAGGGAGTTAAATAGCCAAAACGATTGTCAAATATTTTAAAAGTCGGTTGCCATGTGAATGAAATCCATTTCTTTGCATGACCAGAACATTACAAATTTCCGTATGAGAAAAGTTTAAGTATTTTAAAACTGAAAGCAATAACAATAAATATCTATGAAGTGGCAGGTTCCATGAAAAAATGTATATGACATAAATCGTGTGTTTTAAAAAGCTCTACATTTTTTGTGCTGCAAGTTTTTGTTTATCTCTTAGGCTAACCAGTTATGCAAAATTCAGCAAAATTCATTCAGAACGAAAAGCTATTCAGAGGCTATTCCCAGAAATTTCAAAATATACATTTTATTAGCCATTTAAATATTCTTGGTTTACGGTATTTTAATGAAAAAATCGTTAGAGCCATTTTTGAGAAAAATCTACGTTTTTACTTTCTCTATGAGTACTATGTACATAGTGTATAGAGAAGGTATTACACTCCACCAAAAAATTCGATACCGAGATTTCACCGGAAATATATGTTTTAGGGTCCCCTGTATCCAAAAAAAGTATTTTCAGAAAAAGGTCCGTGTGTGTGGTGTCCGTGAGTCTGTGAACACGATAACTCAAAAACGAAAAGTCGGTAAAATACCAAACTTGGTATTTAACTTTAGTACCTTACAGGGATGCGACACGAAGATTTTGAGAAAAATCCCCCATCCCAAACTACCCTTTACATAGAACTTTTTTCGAAAATTTTGATTTTCTAAAAAATGGCTCTAACGATTTTGATTAAAATGTCGTATATTAAAGATATTTACCTGACAAATAAAATGTATATTTTGAATTTTGTGGGGATAGCCTCTGAAGACTACTTTATTCTGGGTCAATTTTACGGAATTTTGCATAACTGCTAAACCGTAAGAGATGAAAAAAAAAAAAAAAAAAAAAAAAAAAAAAACTTACCACACAAAAAATGTAGAGTACTTTAAAACACACAATTTATTTGTATACATTTTTTCGTGGAGTTGATTGTTTTTAAGATATTCCTTGTTTTAGGTTTCAGCTATAAAAAACATACTTTTCTCATATAGGACTGGTGAACTCATGTCCATACAAACAAAGGAACTTCAGTCACTTGCAACCAGGTTTTGTCTATCACTTTAACCCACGGTTGTCCCTTATTTCGCTTCTACTTACAAGGAAGCGAGTAATTAGACTATTTCTGCTATTTTTTTCTGATTAGCATAAAGTAAATAGAAGTATAAGCTTTTTAAGAATTATTTGTTGCAGGGATATGGAGAAAGTCATGTGAATGGTACACATCAGATTTTCTTCAAAAGCTTCGTGTCACATTCTTGGAAGATACTAAATATAAATATCAATTTTGGTATTTTACCGCCTTTTCGTTTTTGACACACACGGACCTTTTTCTAAAATGCTTTATTTTGGATACAGGGAACACTAAAACGTGTATCTCCGGTGAAATCAGGTATCGACTATTTTGGGTGGAGTGCGATACCTTCTCTACCTACATATGTACTATGTAGAGAAAGTAAAACCATGATATGTTCCCCTCACATGGCTTTCTCTATCTGTTCCTCAAAAATAAAACATATTCTTACAAAATATTATTGTTTTATCTACATTCATAATGCTAATAGGGATAAACTTAGCATAGGCTTCTTATTACTTGCTTTCTTGTAAGGAAAAGGAAAATAAGAGAAATCACTGGATTAAAGCGATAGTAAAGGTTTCTAAAGGCTGTCGCTATGCGACTGATATTGCAATTTGGTTCTCTTTCCATGGCCGGAGTAAAAAAAAAAATAAATAAATAAAACAAAAAAGATATGAAACTGATGAGGATTTCCTGTGTGAGAAAAATTAAAATAATATAATCTTGAAACCAATAAGGAGTATGTCGGATATCATTAACTCTCCAAAAATAATGTAATTAAATTATATGTTTTAACGAGATCTGCATATTTTGTGCAGTAACTTTTTGACTGTCTCTCGCAGTTTTTCAGTCATGGAAAAGTTATTCGAAGGAAGAGGGCTTCAGAAAATGTAAGATATAAATTTTATTTGGCATGTAATATATTTAATATACGATATTTTAATCAATATCTTTGGAGCCATTTTTGAGAAAATCAAAATTTTCTAAAATTGTTCAATGTAAAGGGTAGTTTAAGATGGGAAATATTAAACTTTATACAACGTTTGGTAGTTAAGGGGCTTTTTGTTTTTGAGTTATGTTGTCCACAGACACACACAGACCTTTTTCTAAAAACACTTTTTTTTATTCAGGGCTCTCAGAACATATATTTTCGGTGCACCATTGACATAGAATTTTTGGGTAGAACAATACCTTGGCTACCTACTATTTACATTGTTTAAACGTGCTAGAGAAAATAAAAATGAGCGAATGTAAGAAAGTCTAAGGATTTTTATAGCGTTTTATGCCAGCTTTTATTACTATAGCACCGTAGGCGATGGCAAGGAAGATACTGGAATGAAGATGGACAACTAGCGGAGTGGTTGAGGAAACCCGAAAATCCACCCCTTTAAGGTTGTCATAAAAAGAAAATCTGATGTGTTCCATTCACATGACTTTCTCTACATTTCTGCAACAACTTATTGTTAAAAAGCTTGTGCTTCTATTTACTTCATTCTAATCGAGAAAAAATAGCAGAATTAGTTTTATTACTTGTAAGTAGAAGCGAAATAAGAGAGTACCATAAGTTAAAGTGATTGTCAAAAGCTGGTTGCTAGGTGACTGAAGTTCCTTTGTTTGTATGGACACGAGTTGACAACTTTCAGTGTGAGGAAAGTATAAGCTTTTCAAAGCTGAAACTAAAAACAAGAATTATCTTAAAAACGATCAACTCCACGAAAGAAATGTATAAAACATAAATTGTGTGTTTTAATGTGCTCTACATTTCCTGTGCACTAAGTTTTAGTCCATTTCTTATGGTTTAGTAGTTATGCAAAATTCAGCAAAATTCTTCGGGATGGATTTTATGGAATGCTGTATAACTGCTAAACCGTAAGAGATGGACAAAAACTTACCTCAGAAAAATGTAGAGCACGTTAAAACAAACAATTTATGTTACATACATTTTTTTCGTGGAGTTGATCGTTTTTGAGATATCCCTTATTTTTGGTTTCAGCTTTGAAAAACTTATAGGTACTTTTCTCATACAGGAATTTTACAACTTGTGTACATACAAACAAAGGAACTTCAGTCACATAGGAACCAGCTTTTGACTATCACTTTAAGTTATAGTACTCCTCGCTTGTACTTACAAGGAAGCAAGTAATATACTATTTCTGCTAATTTTTTTCTCGATGAGCATGAAGTAAATAGAAGCATTAGCTTTTTAACAATAATTTGTTGCAGAGATGTAGAGAAAGTCATGTGAATGGAACACATCAGATTTTTTATAGTGTTTAACGCCCACGTTTACTACATATGTACTTCAGGCTATGGCCTGATGATACATGGAATGAAGATGGAGCACCGGTGGAATGCGATGCCGGGGGAAACCGGTGAACCCTGCGCCGTTTTTCCTAAAGTACACAAGGGTTATTTCTCGGCAACATTCACGTGGCTGTTCAAATGTGTTAAACTGTTTATAACTGGGAAATGAGTTATTATATTAGTTTTTCAAACTTCAAGGTTCTTAATCAGCGAGCGGAACGTTTCCCAACCACATAATTATCTGACAGCCTGTAGTTGGGAAGTCCTAGTAATTTACATTTAACTATATGCTATAGAGAAGGTCTCGAGGACGATTACTCTATAAAACACTTATGCATGTTCTAGATTCAAGATGGTATGCGTTACAAGGTTTGTTTACTTTTGGAAGAAACACAAATCTAATGTGTACTTTCTTTAACTGTTCTATAAGTAAAGTATTCCTACAAATGATTATTCTTTGATTTACATCATGCAATCGAGATAAATAGTAGCAGAATAATCTTATTATTTGTTTCCTTGTAAGTAGACGGGAAATAAGGGAATACACTAGGCTAAAGCGACATTCGAGTCTTTTAAAACTGATCGTTAAGTTAAAGAAATTGACTTTAGGTTCTCTTTGCAGGAATAAACTAATTAGACACTAAATGATTTATATGTTCTTTACAAAGCAATCTCACGGCATCACTAAAAGGTTGTAAAATTCCTATAAACCTTAGTATTTATTGCATTATAAATAATATAACTTATTTTGTTGAATGGGAATTTGCAATACCCGCTTAAAAATTGTTGCCGCCAATGATTTCAAATGAGCATTGACATTATTTTTAAGATCTTCGTTTGCGGAGAGCCATTCAAAACAAACGAAGAGGAATTTTGACTTCAGGAATTGTGTTGATCGATGACAACGCTCGTCCACACACTGCTGGCACAACCCATCGGCTCCTTGAACAATTTCAATGGGACATTTTCGATCATCCGCCGTACAGTCCTGACCTGACAACGTCAATGCTCATTTGAAATCATTGGTGGCAACATTTTTGGAAGCGGGTATTGCAAAGCTTGTGCACACCTACGATAATTGTCTCAATCATTTCGGTGATTATGCTGAAAAGTAACCATAAGTGTACAAAACGTTTAGTATAAAATAATTGTTTTCTATGAACTTGTCTTATAGCCTATCGGAGGTTGAAAGAAAAATGGCCCTCGTAATTTTAGGGGTAATTGAGGAAATTCCATGTTTTCAGGTTAACTGTTCGCTTGACGAAATGCGCAACTGCAGTTTGTAGAAGTGTTAGGTTTTTTTTTTTTTTTTTTTTTTTTTTTTTTCCTCAGAGTACTTTTAATTACACCGATACATTTTGGAATCAGATAGGCAACCTCTTTTGAACCGCTATTTGTTTAAGGAACTCGTGGACTGCGATGTTTTCATTCAGCACAAGAGGGGTTCAAGCGATAAAATTAGTTGATTCCACCGGAAGGAAATGAAGTAATCAGGCAGATGAAGTCTTTTAATTATTAACCCAGGCATACAGAGTTAAAAACACGCAGAAATAGTAGCGAAAGTTAATAAAAAAACACTCTCTTCATAGTTCAATAAATAAAATCTATCCATTATTTTATTGCCTTTACTCTATAACAAGTGCTAAAGGTATGTCCATTGACTTTCAGACATATAATATTTTGTCCTACCCTTTCAAAGTTTATGGACATTTCATTGATTTCAAAGCTCCACTAATAATGCTACAGCATCTTTCCAGTCACCAGCAGTTTGATAAACCACCGATTTCTTCCATTTCTCAAAAAAAAAAAAATCAAGTGGAAGTCGGGTCAAGTGAGCACGCAATGGGCCCAGCCTGATATATCCAATGGTATCGACTGCAGTTGCCGAGTGGGCACCACAGGAATTTCCAAACGAGCTAGAGTATCAAGAACTCATATTGAAAACATGTTCTATGTCGGATACTAAAAGGAGGCGGGACCAATAGAACATCTTGCAGAAATGCTAGGTAAGTGATGGCGTTGAGCCGTCGCAGCATCCAGCATCATTCTGCCCACACATTGACCCTAAATTTTGTTTGATGTGATCGTACATACGTTGCAATCGGTTTTCAAAACCTAAAATCAGGGAATTAAACAATTCCTCATTGTGAAGTATTCTTCATCTGCAATGACTCACGGATTTCAAGAAATGGATTGCCATTTGGTTGAAATGCCAATTACTGAACCGGTGCCCCAATGGATAGTCATGACGTTATTCTACATCTGAGTTTTATTTGAAAGAAAATTATTTCTCATTAGCAACATTATTTTAAAGACACAAAGTAAAATCCTTGGCTAATAATCTCTTCTCACTCACTATATTACACAATCTCTTGGATTAGTTAGCCTCTGTGATCCAGTACAGATCAGACTGCAATGTCATATCCTAGGACCATGTAATTAAAGTTTGACAGCTGGTACAAAGTAAAAGAAATGCAACACACTCCATCATCTGATCAATAAACTTCACCATACCATTTGCTTTAGCCCTGACTAAAATGGGAACATCTCAATAAAATCAATGTCAAACACTCACTTTGCTAAACAAACAACTTGTACTGGTAAATATGTTGCTGCATAACATAGCCATATTGTGTAGAAGCCAAACACACTGTAGCAGACTGTTGCCTGGAAATTCAGCAGTGATAACAGTGCAGAACGGCGTAGTAAATACATTTCTAATTCCAATATTATGTAACTCATTTTATTTGCTGACGACCAGGTCATTTTTGGCACTACAGAAGATGGACTCCAAAGAACAGGTACAAATGACAACAGATACTAAAGAATTAAATCTAAAAATCTGATGTGTTCCATTCACATGACTTTCTCTACATCTCTAAAACAAATTTATCTATTTACTTCATCTACTCGAGAAAAAAATAGCAGAAATAATCTTATTACTTGTTTCCTTGTTAGTAGAAGCGAAATAAGGGGGTACCATAGGTTAAAGTGATAGTCAAAAGCTGGTTGCTATGTAACTGAAGTTCCTTTGTCTGTATGGACACGAGTTCGGAAAGTCCTGTATGAGAAAAGTATGTTTTTTATAGCTGAAACCAAAAACAAGGAATATCTCAAAAACAATCAACTCCAGGAGAAAATGTATGTAGCATATATTGTGTGTTTAAGGTGCTCTACATTTGTTGTGTGGTAAGTTTTTGTCCATCTCTTACGGTTTAGCAATTATGCAAAATTCCGTAAAATAGACCCAGAATAAAGTAGTCTTCAGAGGCTATTCCCAGAAAATTCAAAATATACATTTTATTTGTCAGGCAAATATCTTTAATATATGATGTTTTAATCAAAATCGTTAGAGCCATTTTTTAGAAAATAAAAATTTTCGAAAAAAGTTCCATGTAAAGGGTAGTTTGGGGTGGAGGGATTTTTCTCAAAATCTTTGTGTCGCATCCCTGGAAGATATTAAACTTAAATGCCAAGTTTGGTATTTTACGGACATTTTGTTTTTGAGTTATCGTGTTCACAGACACACGGACACACACGCGGGCCTTTTTCTGAAAATACTTTTTTTGGATACAGGGACTCTAAAACATATATTTCCGGTGAAATCTCGGTATCGAATTTTTTGGTGGAGTGCAATACCTTCTCTATACACTATATACATAGTGTGTATAGAGAAAGAAAAAAGATCTATAAATAAATAAAAAACTATGGCTTTTAAAGGAAAGTTCCCCATAAGATCAAAAATAGTAATAGACGAGAAATAATAGAACAAATAAACACCTTTAACTACTTGGGATGCTGGATATCTTATGAGCAAGAAAAACACATACAACAATAATTAAATAAATTCCAACATATATGTGGAACTATACAAAGAACAGTAACAGAAAAGAAACAAGAATGAAATGTTATAAGGCACTGGCTCTTATATGGCAGCGAAAAGTGGACTTTAAGTAGAGGAAACAGGAGAAGATTAGAAACAGCTGAGATGCAATTTCTTACACGAATATCACATACCAAATATACAAATACAGGGAGAGTTAAACATATATAAATTAGAGGATAGGATAAATGTTATTAAGTACCAATGGTTCCAACACATAAAGAGAATGCATAATAATAGAGTAACAAAAGATACACTAAATTATAGACCAAAAGGACGGCGCTCAATAGGGCGTCCTAGAATCAGATGGGAACATGACTTTGAGCCGGAGCGGACAACATAGTCCATCCCTGAAGTGGAAGAAGAAGAACATGTAAGTCAAAAGCATAGTATTGTCCTTGCATGTAGACGAGAGCAGTGTAAACATGATGCGCAAACTGCTGCAGTCGGTTGGCAGCCGATATCTTTGAGCGTTTATCTACAGCATGGCTATCGCTTGAAGACTCCGTCTCTCCCCCCCTCTCCCACTCCTTGAACTGCGCAGTTTGAGTGCTCTCGTCTATTTGCATACACAATACTTGACATTTCAAGCAGATTGAGATATGGAGGCTGTTTAATATTTATATCCACAAAGTAATCGTATGTACTGTTTTGCCCACATTTTCAATATTTGTGCCAAGAAAATATTACACACTACTATTTCGAAAATTGAGACACATGCTACAACACTCTTTAGAGTTTGATGTAGATATGTTTCATTGCACTTGCAATGAATTGCCACACAACTTTTGTTATGCGTGGAAGTGTATCCAAGCACAACAATGGCAATGCAGTTGATAGTATCGTATCAATAATATCCAAATTATGAGTGAGTATGCTCCTATTAAGAGCAAACATGCCTCAGTAATTTTTATGCTTCACTAAATCTATGCATCGCCATAACACACTGGTGCTCTCGCACAAAAGTCCCCTGAGAGTGGCTTGCATTACACTGTAATACTTCCAGCGGCCATTATTACACTCCATGATTTTAAACGCATATTCCTTCTTTCTGTATATTGCTTTTATATTGCTGATAGAATCAGGTACATGGAGTAAATGTAACTATAACGAAAATGTAAAAAAATCTGATGTGTTACACTCACATGACTTTCTCTAGTTGTTCTACAAACTTCTTGCATAGGATTATTCTTCTTACTGCATCTTGCTAATCGAGGTACTCATTAGCACAACGTTCTTATTACTTAGTTACGTATAAGTAGGCAAAAATAAGGGAATATACTAGGCTGAAGTCATAGTCAAATGTTTTAAAAGCGGTCGTTATTCGATAGTCATTGCAAACCCCTTCTTTTCCTGGCCAGGAGTAGAACAAAAGAAAACCGCACACTCTGAGGAAAATATAAGTACTTCACAATTGAAACTAATAACAATGAATACCCCGAAAACTGTAAGCTCCACTAGAAAAATGTATGTGACATAACTTGTGTATTTTAACAAGACCTACAGTTTTTGTATAGTAAGTTTTTGTCTATCTCTTACGGTTTACTAGTTATGCCAAATTAAGCAAAATTCATTCAGAATAAACAGGTCTTTAGAAGCTATTCCCAGAAAATTCAAGATATACATATTATTTGTCAGCTAAATATCTTTAATATACGATATTTGAATCAAAATCGTTAGATCCATTTTTAAGAAAATAAACATTTTCGAAAAAAGTTCCATGTAAAGGGTAGTTTGGGGTGGGGGATTTTCCTCAAAATCTTCGTGTCACATCCCTGGAAGATACTAAACTTAAATACCAAGTTTGGTATTTTACCGAGTTTTCGTTTTTGAGTTATCGTGTTCACAGACACACGGACACACACACACGCGGATCTTTTTCTGAAAATACATTTTTTGGATACAGGGGGCCCTAAAACCTATATTTCCGGTGAAATCTCGGAATCTAATTTTTTGGGGGAGTGCAATAAGGAATCTTGCTCCCCTATTATTTTGGGTCTTGCAAATGCAGTTGCACTGTTTACTCCATATCCAGGCTGAATTAAAGAGCATGGGTGTTGAAATTGAAGAACAGATCCCATTGTACAAAAGTTTGTAACAACAATCGCCCAATTTCCAGCACAGTCAATAAAACGCGCAATATATATCCTCCTAAAGTCATACTACATAAGTATGAAAATGCCTTCTGAAGGAATCCTGAGGTCGCAGATATTTAATGGCAGTACATAGCAAATGCTAATTGTAGCAAATACACTGAAGCGGCATGCTATAAAACTGGTTCACTTTTTTAAGATGACTGGACGTAACAGCTGTTCATGTAGAGTTCTCAGAAAAGGTATGGGCACTCTTGACCTCGCGTGCCACCGTGTCAGGCGACTTCCACTCCGCCCCTTCTGGTCTGCCGTTCACAATGCACAACCTTTAAAACAGTGGCGAACCACTAACGCTAAATTACCTCTAAAAGATGGTATTAACGATGTATGTATCTCATTTATTTTCCCAGGCATTTTCTTTCATTCATTGTCTGTTATGATAAAATATGTTGAATGAATAAACAAATAATCAAAGATTCTTTAGCGGGGTTTTCTAAATTAATGTTAGCTATAGCTCGTACCAGTTCAGGCTACCGCTGTTGGCGGTGACACTAGTGTTGCTGTTGTCTAAAGAATACAGACCACCGAGGTGTTGTGCGGATCGAATGCATGGCACAGTCCGTCACGTGATGCTATAAACATTGGACATTTATTTTGATGTTTCCTTTATATCATTAACACTAGAACGTGAGCACTGCTGTAATGGCGCAGCGTACAGAATGAGTGAACACGTTCGTTTAGCCGCTGTACTTGAACTCTAGTTTAATGCACACTGATTTTCTACAGTGCAACCGGTGTATGAAGTAACAGTTAGTGCGAGCGAGCGTTCGCCACCGTAACATAGGAGGGATGGGCAGTAAACACTGTAGAGCATGTCGGCATATTTACGAAAACTTTGCGAAAGCGCGCGACTCGGAGCTTCCCAAGCTTACAATAGCGTGGGCCAGACAGGCGTCTTTATTCCTGGGTAACTATCTAATCCAGGATGACCATGAGGCGTTTTGTTGATGCACTTCTATTGCCATGACAACTATATTATCCTATAACATAGAATATGAGCTACGACGCTTACATCTTGCTTTTGGAATACCCTTTACAAAATATTGAATTTAATTTGTTTGGGTCTTTCTTGTACGTACTTCAGCAGTGATATAAACCTTTACGGCAAGATAAGACGTGCCTTCCACTAGAACTGACGAGAAATGTAGCATTAATTACAAATTCCTGTTGCCCTGCTACGAGTTTCTTTTTTGGCATTTTTTGTGTGTGTGTTTAGGTCAGTAAACACAATATTTTAATATTATTTAATTTAGCTTTATATACATAATTATCTGCTTTCTGTAAGTCGGCTACTTTAATCACATAAACCCATTTTGCAATGAAAAATCGTCGCAGGTCATGAGCGTCTTAACAAAAAGTGTTTCAAAGGTCACAAATCTGGTAAGTGGCGGTTGAGTTATAAGAGCAAGAGCACTTGAACGTCCTAAACTTTGAAACCTTGTGGATTTTATAGGTATTTTTATTTGAATATTATTAAACTAAACGTGTTTGCGATAATTTAAAGTCTACGGCGTTCAAATCTGTCGCGCTGCTCTTGCAAACTGGATGAATTGTGGCATCAATACCAATAGCACATTTTGACTTTGCATATTTTAAGTAATTTTTGCGCATGCGCGACTGGTATGAGCAATTGTCTTATGGGCTGAATGCCATGCAATGTGCACGCTACAATGCGTGCTCAGTGATGAAGTCTTATTCGCCCTAGCTCTTACGGTATAATTTTACATTACTGACACCAGGTGGCAGGCTCGCTGCGGCAGGAATTAAGGTCGCTAGATGGCAGAAATATTAATGCTTCTTAATACAGTATTATTGCGCTAATCCTGCCGTATGGTAGCTTGCCAGCAGTAGGTAAGATACATGAGTAAGGAGTCACATATTTCCATGATCTCAACTGAATTTAATTCACACTTTACTTCGTTCTTGCCTTAGACTCTGTACTTAATGCTACACGCATAAGTAAAACTAGTGTTTCTTTCGTAAGACAAATCATGTACCTGTACCATCGTCGTCGTTAGGTTGTTGTTATTGGAATCGGCTGCAGTTATATCAACTTGTTCATAATCACAGCTATTGTGGAACAGATTCCACGTTAAATTTCCAGGACTATCCGAAGTTCGAAATGTGTACACCCAAAATAAATACTTAGAGCCGCTGCTAAATCTGATGCCAAAGTTTGTCAGTCTAATTTAAAAACATTTCCACTTACCAACTGCGGTCGACTTCTCGGTCTCCTAGACTACTAAGTAAGAGAAAGCATGTATTAAAACTCGTATGTGTTCCCTTATGCTTCTTTTTACTTCATGCTAATCGAGAAAAAAAAAATAGCAAAAAGTCTTATTACTTGCTTCCATACAACTAGAATGGAAATAAGGGAGTACCATAGGCTAAAGTATTGTTCAAAAGCTAATTGATATGTGACTGAAGTATCTTTGTTTATGTGGACAGAAGTTGACAAATTCCTGTATGAGAAAAGTATACTTTTTTATCTCAAAAACGATCCACTCCACATACATTATTAGTTTAATCATTAGTTTATAATATTTAACATAAGAAATATATGCTCAGTGGAACGTAGTACCGTGGAGGGTAGAAAATCCCTTTTGTATTCGTCAAGGCTACGGACGTTGTTGAAAATAACACACATTTTAATGCACTAAGGACATAAGTAACAGCTTTTAAGAGGAAGTTAGGTACTTTCCCTTTGAAACTGGAGAAAGGGAATTTTGCGTTGTAGAACAATGTCATGTGGGTGTAAAATAAAGAAAAATCCCGGATAGTCACGTGATGACGCCACTTTACGCGTCCTTTTTTTAGCCAATCAAAAAGGAGGGAAAAACTCGGACCTATTTGTATATAAGTGATGTGCGGATAAAGAAATCAGACACAACGTAGGACATACAAGGCTCATAAAGTACGACACATCATGTAGGAAATCGCGCGCCGTATATTGCAGAAAATATGTTTTTCATAAATTAATCTGACGGGCAACCATTATTGTGAATGTTATACGGACCGAGAAACTCCAGACTACAGTGTCTAATGTAAAGTTATAACAATCCCGTAAAAGTGGAATTAGCACGTAATGAAAACGGCTTCATCAAGTTCGCGATCGGTTATGTCGGGAGTCTCTAGTAGGGTTAGTGCCTCAAATGAACAATAATTCACCAATAAAGGAAGTATACAGTGAATTAAGTGAACTTTTTCTGTTATTTGAGTCTACCAACAGTGTTACATACCCTTGTCATTCTTTCCCCCCTGAGTAAGAGACTCATGGTCTACTAGAACAAGCCTAGCCGGTGCAACCAAGGGAATCTGTAAGGTATGTACACTTAATGTAGAAAAATTCACTAGCTACCAACTCCAGGTAGACTCGCCACCACAACATTACCACGACATATTGGCACACGAACCTTGAGCAAAATAAACTACGATAATATAACATAAATTGTGTAAAATAAGAACTGAAGCTTTCCTGGCGACGTGTTAATTCAAAATCTTCTCGGGCTTCTAGCCAGGTAAAAACTTGGACTGATCAGTTCACCCTGAAGACGAGGAAGATGCACTTCTTCGAAACGTTGGTGTCAAGCCAAGTTTTTACCTGGCTAGAAGCCCGAGAAGATTTTGAAATAAATTGTGTGTTTTAACGAGCTCTACGTTTTCTGTTAAGCGAGTTACGGTTTGCCAGTTATACAAAATTCTGTAAAATTCATCCAGAATAAAGTAGTCTTCAGCGGCTATTCCCAGGAAATTCAAGATATATATTTTATTTGTCAGGTAAATATCTTTAATATCCGATATTTTAATCAAAATCGTTAGAGCCATTTTTGAGATAATCAAAATTTTCGAAAATTTGTCCATACTTTTGACAATGAGGATTGTCCAGCCACCAAGACCAAATCTAATGGAACAAGTGTCAGTAATGTTTGCCCAGAATTTTACAACATGATAGCTTCACTGCATATAACAGCTTTTAAAAAGCAATTTTATGCTTTAATGTTGACACCATTCTTATGTTTCAGAACGGATATGAAGGTAAGACTGTACGTCGTGTTGCTATGTTTGGATATAGTAGGGAGCAGGAGCTTTGGAGACTGGCTGCAGTCGCAATACGAGGCAGTGCGGATTGGTTTGGTCAGCGGCATCAAGCAAACTCGAGAGAATGAGCGTCACAGAGTGCCACCACAGCGGCCAATCAGAAGTCGTCTTCCGTCAACAGCAAATAGTTCAGTAAGTACATAACATTGAAGAATCGTTGCACTTTTCTCTACTTCATATACATTTCCAAGCACCAAATACTATTTAAGTACTTCAAATGTATATAGAAAAATTTGTGTGTATCATTTACATCTTTGTAACAAATTATTGTTAAAAAGCTTATTCTTCTATCTAATCGAGATAAACATTAGCTGAAATTATCCTTATTTCTTGGCCCTTATAAGTAGAAAGACAAAACTCTAATGTGTTCCATTCACATTGTGTCCTCTAGCTGTTCGGCAAACAAACCTTTTATTCAAGAGAATAATCTGTTATCTATATCATGCTAATCAAAATAAACATAAGCAGAATTAGTCGTATTACTAGCTTCCATGTAAGTAGAACGTAAATAAGAAAATGCACAGGCTAAAGCGATAGCCTCGTCCTTTAAACATATGAACAAAACGTATGTTAAATACCAAACTTGGTATTTAAGTTCAGTATCTGGCATGGATACACGATCATTTTCAGGAAAATCTCCTCACCCCTAACTACCCGTTACATGGAACATGTTTGAAATTGTTTATTTTCTAAATGTCTTTGATTAAAATACCACATGTTTAAAATATTTTCACGATAAACGAAATGTATATCTTGAATGTTATAGGAATAATCTGTGAAGACATCTTCTTTTTGAATGAATTTTGCTTAACTGGTAGGCCGTAAGAGATAGAAAAACATTTACTAAATACAAAAAGGTAGATCTCGTTAAAACACACGTTTTATGTCATATGCATTTCTTTTGTAAAGTGGACTGTTTCCGAGATATTCCTTGTTATTGATTTCAATTATAAGCACCTAAACTTTTCTCAAGTGGGAGGTCATATTTCGTTTCATCTCTCTTTTGCTTTATTCCTGGCCGTGCAAAGCGAAAATCGAATTTCAATCGTTTGACAGCGACCGGCTTTTTAAAAGTTTGAACTATCGCTTTATTGTAATATATTGCTTTATTGACCTACTTAGAAGTAAATAATACAGCCATTTCTGCTTATGTTTATCTCGATATGTAGATAAATATCGTTTTGTAACAACAGTTTGTAGAGAAAGTTTTGTAAATGGAATACACCAGGTTTTTGTTTACCTCAAAATAAGAAGGATTTCTATCCCCTTTTCTTGCAAATCACGTCCAGTGACTGCAACCAGAGTTTTCAAGGATGCATATAAGGCCCTCCACTATTTTATTATTCACTTCACATTTCTTCTTTTTTTTTTTCTTCATTCAAAACGGTAAAATGTAAATGTGGTTCATTGAAAAGAATTTTTAAATTACAAAAGGTTTTTTCTCAAACGGAAATTTGCCATTCCTTTTGCTGTTTCTTCAATCTTGGCCATGTAAAGAGAACCCAAATCCAGTCACACATGAACAAGCTTTTAAAAGATTTGACTATCGCTTTAGCCTTGCTTATTCCCTTATTTCCCTTCTGCTTATAAAGAACTAAGTAATAAGAGCAGTTCTGCTTAAGTAAATCTTGAATAGAATCAATAAATAGGAGATTAAACTTTTATATGAGAGAGAGAGAAAGAGAGAGAGTGAGTGTCTTGTAAATGGAACACATTAATTTTTTTTAAAACATGTCCATTTAGCAGAAAATGCCTTTCCAAAACTAATATGCGAATGTGACTGATTTTAAATTACACTGTGCATCACGAAATTTACTGTTTTTATGAAAATAGGTACATTAAGTGCACTGTTTAATGGTAAAAACGAATTCCTAATTCGATTTTGTCTATCACATATACTTTTTTCAAAAAACGAAAAAAGAAAACTCTTTACGAAAGTTATTTTAACATACATATATCATAGTAATTGATTCTCCTGCATTCCACAAACTACTTTAATTCGTGTTTATTCCTTAGGATATGCGTCGGTATCTAGTGATAAATATTAGAACTAATGTATTTGCATCCCATCCTGTCCTGCCAGCTGTATTTAGCAATTTATAATTGATGGTACTTAATTTGTTTTCAATTTGTTGTTGCTTTCTTGTTGGTATTCAAGGAGTGAGCTTGTGTTTCATAATCCTGCTTCAGAATAGTTTGAAAAATAGTAAGTAGACTATAATACCACGTCAGTGTAAAATTCAACCTAGTTCTTTTTGTTATGTATGTGGAGAACTAACCTTCAAGAACCAAAAGTGTAAAACTATACCTCTAGTTCGAATGACATATGAACTGTATTTTGGATGTTGTGTGGGAGACCATGATAAGTCAATTGCACCTGCATATGCTGCAATTCATGCTCTAGAAAATTAAGAAATTGGCTACACATAATGCAATGAAATTTGGTGTAACTATGGTTTGGCGAGAATCTCGGGACCATGTAATAGATTGTTACTTCTGTTTGGTAGATATAAAAGGATATACTTCAAAATCCAAGGGCAGATCCAGTACCCTAGTTTACCTTCAGCAATCGGACCAGTTCTTCACAGTAAAGATCTTCCTGTACCTAAGCCTCCAAGCAGTACACCGTTTCAGAAGAAGACACTTCCAATGTCTCAGGCTGCATTAGTTCTACTCGAGATCCAGAGTTGCAACCTCTGCATCATCTTCATCTTGTAGTCACCAGGTATTCTCACAAAACGCCCTCAGTGATCTTGTGAGAGACTAAAACCTTTCCAAACGTCAAGCAGAATTGTTGGGCTTTAGATTGCAAGAACGGAATCTTTTAGATATCCATGTTAAAATAACTTCATTTAGAAAACTGCAAACTCATTTTACTGATAATTTTCTGAGAATAAAGGAATACTTTTTTGCAACAATGTGAATTGCTTTTTTCAGGCTTTGGGACATAAACATTATCCATAATATTGGCGTTTATTTATCGATTCCTCCAAACTAAGCCTGAAGGTAGTACTTATTCATTTTAGGAATATTTTCCCATCTACTCCTATCGAATATGCCATTCATACGAAGGAAACGTTTGAGCTTATAAGGTGCGTTGAATAATACTTCATACAAATGGCATATATGTGGAGACTTGAAAGTTATTCGACGCTTAATGGTTGTGCAACAAGGGTATACTAAATATTGTTGTTTTTTGTGAGAATGGGATAGCCGCACAGCAAACCACTACACTCGTAAAGAATGGCCAACAAGGCATGCCCATATTCCTGGAATCAAAAGTGTTTCCAATGAACCATTTATGGACTCTCAAACTGTCCTCCTACCAACTTTACACATCCAGCTCGGACTGATGATAGTATTTGTGAATGCACTAGACAGAGAAGAACTTGCTTTCATGCATCTCAAAAGTTAATTCCCAAACTAAGTGATGTAAAGATTAAGGAAGGAGTGTTAATTGGTCCACAAATAAGAGCAGTTTTCCAGAACGAAGATTTTGAAAATAAATTGTTGGAAGCGGAGAAAATGGTTGGTATTTAAATCACGTTGCACAAACTTCCTTGGGTATAACAAATCAGTTGACTATGAAGTTATTGTAAGAGAATTATTACACTAATTTCATAATATTGGATGCAATATGTCGTTGAAGCTACATTTTATGGACTTTCATTTGGACTTCTATCCAAAAACTCTAGGTGTTATTTGCGATGAACATGGCGAGAGGTTTCACCAAAAAATATCAGCATTTGACAAACGATTCAGTGGAAGACGGAATGCAAATATGCTTGGTGAATATTGCTGATCAATCATCAGTGATAGCCCAGAAGCTGTCCATCAGCGCAAACGATCAACAAAGACATTTTAATTTGAAGTTCTTTACTACTGCTATGCTCCACATTATAACTAACTTGCACAGTTAAAAATTAGTTGATAATACATTTTGGATTTCAGTATTAAAAAAAATTGGTTTGTGATAGAACATTTTGGATTTCAGCACATCTCAATTGTTAAAATCACACAGTCTCATCTAAAGGAGAAAAAAAAAAAATTAAATTTGTTACATAGTGTTGAAGTTTATACAATACTACACATTAGCACACACACACACACACACACACACACACACACACACACACACACCAACAGCGCTTTTTCTAAAAATGTATTTTTCGGACTCAGGGGACATCGAATTTTGGGTGGAACACAATACCTTCTCTATCCAATATGTACATTGTACACACGAGCTAGAGAAATTAAACATGTATGTAATATAAATTGTGTGTTATAATGAGATCTACATTTTTTGTGTAGTAAGTTTTTGTATATCTCTTACGGTTTGGCAGTTATACAAAAGTCATCCAGAATGAAGAGTTCTTCAGGGGCTATTCCCAGAAAATCCAGGATATTCATTACGTTTGTCATAAAAATATCTTAAACATAAGGCATTTTAATCAAAATCGTTAGAGCCATTTTTGAGAAAATCAAAATTTTCGAAAAATATTTCATGTAAAGGGTAGTTGGGAGTGGGGGTATTTTCTTAAAACCGTTCGTGTCGCATCCTTGGAAGATACCACTTAAATACGACGGTCTTTTTGTTTTTGAGCTATGCTATCCACAGACAGACAGACAGACAGACATACACACACACACACACAACATACTAACAGACATACAGACACATACACGGATATTTTTCTAATTTTTTTTGTGGATTCAGGGGGCCTCAAAGCATGTATTTCCAGTGAAATCTCGGTATCGAATTTTTGGGTGCAATACAATACCTTCTCTATACACTGTGTACATAGTACGTGTCCAGAAAGTAAAAAAAAAAACAAATATACATGAGGAAAGTCTTACGTTTACAAACATCCCATTACGTCGCATAGGAGCATGCTCTAATGCTTCACAGGGAATGAAATAAATTCCCGTCTGCATTTGAATATACCAGGTTTGCCTTTCATTTGTCCACAGCGTCGCAGCTGTTTTTGCTCTCAATAGGTTAGACTCTGGAGATGTGTGGGAAGAAAGTCACGTCGATGTAAACGGTAAAGATCGGGGCAGAATAAAATTATAATGTACAAAGCACTGATAAATGCGGAAAGTGCCTTTATTTGTGGCCATTTCATGTGTTACACAACAAAGAGCCTGATAATACCCTGATATTTACATAACTTAGCATGATGTTGCATTGATTCTAAACATTTTCACTTTGAAAACTATTATTTTCCATGATGACTAATGATAGGTTATTAATGACTGACGGAAGTTACGGTAATATTATTTTTGTTTGTAAAGTGATCCATTATAATGGCATAAATAACGATTTTACGAGGGCCGCTCTAACAGTTCTGGCCCTGACCACGAAAATACAAGACTTAGGAGATATGTGCCTCCTCTTTTTGATTGTTACCTTGTAATTAAAGGAGGGAGGGAGGCGTACTTCCTCTTCTCGCCAGGAAAAAAAAACATTAATTAAAGAATACAAGCTGCAACATAAAGGTTAAAAAAGCTGGTCACAATATTAGTGAAATAAATATTAAACTTAAGTTAAATTTTTACTTTCTCTTCACGTACTATGTACATAGTGTATAGAGAAGGCATTACATCCCACCCAAAAATTCGATACATAGATTTCACCGGAAATACATGTTTTGGGTCCCCCTGAATCCAAAAGAAGCATTTTCCTAAAAAGGTCCGTGTGTGTGTGTGTGTGTCTGTGGACAACATAACTCAAAAATGAAAATACGGTTAAATACCAAAAATTGATATTTAAGATTGGTGCCTTCCAAGGATGCGACACGAAGATTTTCAAGAAAATCCCTCCAACTACCTTTTACATATAACTTTTTTCCAAAATTTTGATTTTCTTAAAAATGATTAACATTTTGACTAAAATATCGAATATTAAATACATTTACCTCACAAATAAAATGTATATCTTGAATTTTCTGGGAATAGCCTCTGAAGACTACTTTATTCTGGATGAATTTTACGGATTTTTGCATAAATGCTAAACCATAAAAGATGGACAAAAACTTAGCACACAAAAAATGTAGAGCACATTAAAACACACAATTTATGTTACGTACATATTTTTCGTGGAGTTTGTCGTTTTTAAGATATTCCTTGTTTCTGGTTTCAGTTTTGAAAAACTTACTTTTCTCATACAGGAATATGTCAACGTCTGTCCATACAAACATAGGAACTTCAGTCACATAGCAACCAGCTTTTGACAATCACTTTAACCTATGGTACTTCCTTATTTCGCAAGTAATAAGACTATTTCTGCTAATGTTTTCTCAATTAGCATGAAGTAAATAGTAGCATTAGCTTTTTAAGAATAATTTGTTGCGGAGATGTAGAGAAAGTCATGTGAATGGAGCACATCAAATTTTCTTTCCAGTTGAAAAGAAGACGTGTCTGGGAAAAAGACTGGCAGTGAAGGCCATCCTCAATGAGAATTAAGCATTAACATAAGACGTAAAACTTAAGCATAAATTTAAAGTGAAGTATTGTCATTCTTAACGACAAACAGGAACATAAATAACAGCCAATTGGTAAAAACTGAGCATTGTGGAGGTCTGCGAAGTGACAACCCACGGTACGAATGGCTACAGTGTGGTCAACATTCCACACACGTTCGACAACGAGCTTGCTTTGTACTTTCTCTAGCATGTACAAAGAAGTTTGAGAAGGTATTGCATTCCACCCAAAAATTCGACACCAGATTTTACTGTAAATACATGTTTTAGGGTCCCCTGGATAAAAGAAGCAATTTTAGAAAAAGGTATATGTGTGTTCGTGTGTCCATAACTTAAAAACGAAAAATTCCTTAAATACCGAAATTGGTATGTAAGTTCAATATCTTCCAAGGATGCGACACGAAGATTTTCAAGAAAATCCCCCACCCCCAACCATAATGGGCAGATTTTCGAGAAGTTTGATTTTCTCAGAAACGGCTTTAACGGTTTTGATTAAAAGTTCTTATATTTAAGATATTTACAAGACAGTTGAAATGTGCACTTTCAATTTTCTGGGAATAACCTTTGAAGACATCTTTGTTCTGTATGAATTTTGTGGAATTTTGCAAAGCTGGTAAACCGTAAGAGATAGACAAAAGCTTACATCACAAAAAATGTAGAGCTCGTTAAACCACACAACTCATGTTATATACAATTTTTTCGTAGAGTTTTTTTTATTTCTTATATATTTCTTGTTATTGGTTTCAGCTTTAAAATACTTATACTTTCTCATACGGGAATTTGTCAATTCAGACGTACAACCAGCTTTTGACTATCCTTTCTTGCTTCGCAAGTAATAAGACCATTTTGGGTATTTTTTTCTCGATGTGAATGCAAGACATCAGCATTTTTTTACTTTCTCTAGCACGTATAATATAAGTTGAGAAGGTATTGAATTCCAACCAAAAATGCGACACTAAATTTCACTGTAAATACCTGTTTAAGGTTCTCTTGAATAAAAGAAGCATTTTTAGAAAAAAGGTCTGTGTGTCCTTGTGTATGTAAACAATATAACTTAAAAACGAAAAATGCCTTAAATACCGAACTTGGTATTTAAGTTTAGTATCTTCCTAAGATCGACTCGAAGATTTTAAAGAATATCCTCCACCCCAAACTACCCTTTACATGAAACATTTTCGGAAATGTTGATTTTTTCAAAAATGACTCTAACGATTTTGACTAAAATAACGTATATTAAAAATATTATATAGATATTGTATATATTAAAAATATTCTATACATATTATATATATTAAAAATATTATATACATATTAGTTTACAAATATAGTTACGGAGATTTGTCGGGATTCCAGCGCTCTACTTCTTTTTCCTTTTTAATTTCTCTACACGTACTATGTATGTACATAGTGTATAGAGAAAGTATTGTATTCCGCCAAAAAATTCGATACCGAGATTTCACTGGAAACATGTTTTAGGACTCCCTGAATCCAAATACGGCATTTTCAGAAAAAAAGGTCCGTGTGTTTGGTATCTTCCAAGCAAAAAAAAAAAAAAAACCCTGACCCCCAACTACCCTTTACGTGGAAAAGTTTTCGAAAATTTTGATTTTCTAAAAAATGCCTAACGATTTTGATTAAAATCCCGTATATTTAAGATATTTACATAGCAAATAAAATGCCTATCTTGAATTTATCTGGAAATAGCCTCTGAAGACCTCTTTATTCTGGATGAATTTTGCCGAAATTTTCTTAACTGCTAAACCGTAAGAGATAGACAAAACTTACTACACAGAAAATATAGATCTCGTCAAAACACACAATCCATGTCCTTAACATTTTTGTTGTGGAAGTAACCGTTTCCGGGATATTCCTTGTTATTGGTTTCAATAGTGAGGTACTTATATTTTTCTCAGACAGAAGTGTCCGGTTTTTCTTTCGTTATTTATACTCCTGGCCAAGCAAAGAAGCGATTTGCAATGACAATTGCTTAACGACAGTTTTTAAAATATTTGACTATCGGTTTAATCTAGTATTTTCAATTATTTTCATCCTACTAAGTATTAAGAACATTCTGCTAATGGTTATCTCGATTAGCAAGGTGCAGAAAGAAGAATAATCTTATCTAAGAAGTTTGCAGAACAGCTAGAGTAAGTCATGTGAGTGTAACACATCTGAATTTTTTTATTCCTGTTTTCCTATATTTCTTTTGTTGATGATTAAACGTTTGCTTGTTGTTTACAAATTCACCTACATACATCAACAAACACAGAAACTTGCCCAAGGCGGGATTCGAAGCCACCATCCCAGGTGCCACGAAGCACCAAAGCTAGGAACTTTAGAGAGGACGGCCACGGGAACCAGCAGTGATTTAACCACTAGGCCACAGCGCGTCCGCTCCCTGCCTCGTGTAGATTGCCGCTGAATTTACACCTTTCAAAAGCTGAAAGTCCTTGTAATATTATGTCAAGGAGTTTAGAAACAAGGGAGCACACAAATGGTTATTACGTCTAAGGGCTCGACCTTTCTTTGTCGCTTAGCGGAGAATAATTTTTAGCACAAGGTGTAAACAATCTACGGCAGCTTGTCATGTCATCATATTTTGCTGCATTAGCCTGTCCTACGGTATAGGATAATATTACTACTAATTTGCCTAAGTATTAGTTCTGGGTTTGTGTAAATAAGATAAACATGAGCCGGATGCGAGATTGCAGATTGTAGTTCAGTTTTAGACTAAGGCTCTTTCCTGAGCTTTCCTGTTGGTTACGTAGACAATATGGCTACGTGACAGGTGAGATTGAGATTTCGTTGAGGTTAGGTTACGTTAGGTTAGGTGTGTGTAAACGGAAATGGAGTTTTATTTATGGACGCTCTTTATCGGCTATGTTTCTCAGCGTCCCATCCTATACTGGGCGTGAAATACCGCTTAATTTTGCTCAGATACCTCTCTATAAGGCTTGAGGTTCTTTTAAATATACGACACGGGACCAACGGCTTTACTTCCCTTCCAAAGGATTTTTACGCCCGAAAAAATCCATCTTCCTCCGCCGGGTTTGAACCCACGACCTTGGGTATGTGAAGCTAGCATGGTAACCATTACACCATGGAGGGTGCCTAGGCGTGTATAAATGAACTGGATCGAAATAAGGGGTAAACATGTACTTTCTGAAAATCGGTTCTGCTTTCCAATGAGAAATGCGCAGTTCCTTTTGTCTGCTTGTGCGTGGGCAGCCATGTTAGTCAATCGACCAATGGCAGAGTCAAATCTAAAACCGAACTAGAATCTGCAATGTCGCGAGCCGGATCAGTGTCATGACCTTGTAAGTAGGAATAGGACCATAGTGGCCATCTTGTTCTACATTTTGAGAGGTTGTGTAATAAAGTTAGGTACTGATAAATATTTAGTACTATTAAGAGTAACCCTAAGTAAGCCTGAACATTATACAAATTGTTGATTAAAATGAAATTTGAAGAAAAAAGATCTGATGTGTTACACTACATGACCTTCTCTAGCTGCTCTACAAACTTCTTACGAAAGATTATTCTCCTTTCTACACAATGCTAATTGACATAAACATTAGCAGAATGCTCTTATTACTTAGTTCCTTATACGTAGAAGGAAACTAAAGGAATGCGCTATGCTAAAGTGATAGTCAAATGTTTTAAAAGCTGTCATTATGCGATTGTCATTGTATATAGCTTCTTTGCTTGGCCAGGAGTAGAACAAAAGAAAAACGGACACGTCCTGTCTGAGGAAAGTGGAAGTACTTCACAATTTAAACCAATAACGAGGAATATCTCGGAAACGGTTACCTCCACCACAAAAATGTAAATGACGTAAATTGTGTATTTTGACGAGATCTACATTTTTTGTGCAGTAAATTTTTGTCTATCTCTTATGGTTTAGAAGTTAAGCAAAATTCGTCAAAATTCATCCAGAATAAAGAGGTCTTCAGAGCCTTTTCGCAGAAAATTCAAGATATAGATACATTATATATGTCTTGTAAATATATTTAATATATAGTATTTTAATGAAAATCGTTAGAGCCATTTTTGAGAAAATCAAAATTGTCGAAAACTTTTCCATGTAAATGACTTGTTATTTATGGACGCTCTTTAACTATTGTGGTTTTCAGCGTCCCATTCTAATTTTAATTTTGCTCAGAGACCTCAGAACCTCATCTTTTACGTGCCGTAAATCTACGACACAGGACCAAGGGCTTTACTTCCCTTCCGAAGGAAGCCATAATTTTTCCATGTAAAGGTAGTTTGGCGTGGGGGAAGTTTCCTCAAAATCTTTGTGTCGCATCCTTGGAAGATACTAAACTTGAATAACAAGTTTGGTATTTTACCGACTTTTCGTTTTTGAGTTGTCGTGTTCGCAGACACACTGACACACGGATCTTTTTTCTAAATTTTTTTTGCATATAAGGGACCTTAAAACATGTATTTCAATGAAAGATCGGTATAGAATTTTTGGATGGAATGCAATACCACCTCTATACACTATGTACATGGTGCTGTAGAAATATACGTATATATAAAAATCTTTAACAAAAACAGAAAATTTGCTTTTATCTTTCTAAAGGTAATGTAAAATATTTAAACATATCATTGTGAAATGCAAGATTTAAGTAAAAAATAGTGTGTGCTCAATTCACATGATTTTCTCTAATCACTCTTCTACACCAGGCTCCTCCAAGTCGCTTGAGGGCGTGCAGGGCTGTTAACAGCCCTCACTTCGGGCAGAATAATTACTTCTATCAGTGGCGGAGGTACTCAGCGTATTGTTTAGTATTTGTAATGACTTCTGATCCTCGATATGTCCGTTGAGTTACCGTTAGAAATAATTGATTTACAAAATTTACTGGGTTAAAGGATAGACGAGAAAGGCTTCCTAAAGTCCACAATCTCAGTGCAGTAATTCTGCACAGGATCTCTTGATTAAAAGGAAATAGATCAAGAAAAAGTTGTTGAGGTGTAAGGTTAGAGCAGGTACCTTCAACCGACTGTTCTCTCGTGCATAAATAAATGCCCTGAAGCACTAACGTTCCGCTGCGGCAAGGGAACCAACTGCTACAGTGGCGTTGCTAAGAATATGTATATAGCCACATTTTCTATACAAATATAACTGAACGAACATTTTATTGAACTACACTTTCACTATTATTTTACAGTATAACGAGACAATATTTTGCACATCTTTATACAGATACCTAACATAATTTCAAGTAGTCGGCTTACTCTCCACGTATTTATGACTTAACACCCCCCCCCTAGGACTTACAGGATTCAGAAGCCTGTCGGGGAACCAACGGCATGAAAACACAGGATGGAGAACCTGGAACGAGTGGTTGGCCCGTAGCGAGGCAGGAGAGTAAGTCGATATTATGAAATGCAAGCAAAATTGATGAAAGGAAAGAAAGAGTAATTATGGAATGAATGGCGGGGGAAACCGGAGGACCCGGATGAAATCTGTCCATACGCCGTCTCGTCCACCACAAATCCCATATGCGGTCGCTTGGGATCGAACCCAGGCCGCCTCTATGGGAGATATAGATCTCGTTGAAACACAATTTATATCATATACATTTTTTTTTCGTGGTGTTGAACATTTTTGAGATATTCATTGTTATTGGTTTCAGCTTTAAAATAATTAAACTTTTCACATACGGGAATAATTATTTATCAACTCCCGGCAATGCAAAGAAACGGATTTAATCCATATGGCAGCCAGAAGGTATTGTATTGCACCCAAAAATTCAATACCGAGATTTCACCGAAAATACGTGTTTTGGGATCTCCTGAATAAAAAAAAAAAAAAGAAATTCTAGAAAAAAAGTCCGTGTGTGCGTGTGTGTATGAGTGTGTGTGTGTGTGTGTGTGTGTGTGTGTGTGTGTGTGTGGGGGGGGGGACATAATAGCTCAAAAACAAAAGTCCGTTAAATACCAAACTTGGTATTTAAGTTCAGTATCTTATTAAGATACGACGCAAAGATTTTTAAGAAAATCCTCCACCCACAACTACCCTTTACATAGAAAAAGTTTCGAAAATTTAGATTTTCTCAAAAAATGGATATAACGATTTTGATTAAAATATCGTATATTAAAGATATTTACATGACCATTAAAATGCATATTTTGAATTTCTGGGAATAGCATCTGAAGACATCTTTATACTGAATGAATTTTGCGGAATTTTGCATAACTGGTAAACCGTAAGAGATAGACAAAAACTTACTGCACAAAACATGTAGAGCTCGTTAAAACACATAATTTATGTTATATGTATTTTTTCCTGGAGTTGGTCCTTTTTAAGATATTCCTTGTTATTGATTTCGGTTGTAAAATACTTAAACTTTTCACATACGGGAAACTGTCAACTCCTGCATGGAAAGAAATGAATTTCATCCAGATGTCAACCAGCTTTTAAAAGATTTGACAGTCAGAAAGCAAGTAATAAACAATCCCTGCTAAACTTTGTCTCGATTAGCATGAAGTCGATAGAAAAAAATCTGATGTGCTCCATTCACATGATTTTCTCTGCATCTCAGTAACAAATTATTGTTAATAAGCTTATTCTTCTATTTCGTGTTAAAAAATTAGCAGAAAAGTTTTATTACTTAGTTTCTTATTAGTAGGAGGGAAATAAGGGAATGCACTCGGAGAAACATTTTAAAATATGGTTGCTATGGAGTTGAAATCCGTTTCCTTGCGGGTCAAGCGTGTACCAGTTCCAGTGTGAGAAAAGTTTAAGTATTTTAAAACTGAAAAAAATAACAAGGAATATCTCTACAAAAGGCCAACTATACGAAAACAAATATGTATGGCCTAAATTGTGTTTTATTGATATCTACATTTTTATGTAGCCGGTTTTTGTCTATCACTTACGGTTTACCGGTTATGCAAAATTCAATAAAAATCATCCAGAATAAAGAGGTCTTTAAAGGCTATTCCCAACAAATTCAAGTTATACATTTTATTTGTCATGTAAATATCTTAAATATAAGAGATTTTATTCAAAATCGTTAGTGCCATTTTTGAGAAAAACAAAATCTTCGAACATTTTTCCATGTAACGGTTAGTTAGGAGTGGGGGGATTTTCTTGAAAATCTTCCTGTCGCATCCTTGGAAGATACCAAATTTAAATACCAAGTTTGGTATTTAACAGTCTTTTCGTTTTTTAGCTATGCTAGCCACAGACACACACACGCGGTCCTTTTTCTAAAAATATAGCATTCCATTCACATGACTTTCTGTACATCTCTGCTACAAATTATTGTTAAAACGCTTATGCTTCTATTTACTTCATGCTAATCGAGAAAAAATTAGCAGAAATAGCCTTATTACTTGCTTCCTTGTAAGCAGAAGCGAAATAAGGGGATACTATAGATTAAAGTGATAGTCAAAAGCTGGTTGCTATGTGACTGAAGTTCCTTTATTTGTATGGGCAGAAGTTGACAAATTCCTGTATGAGAAAAGTATAAGTTTTTCAAAGCTGAAACCAAAATCAAGGAATATCTTCAAAAACGACCAACTCCACGAAAAAAAGTATATAACATAAATTGTATGTTTTAATGCTCTCTACGTTTTTTGTGTCATAAATTTTTGTCCATCTCTTAGGGTTTAGCAGTTATGCAAAATTCAGTACAATTCATCCAGAATAAAGTAGTCTTTAGAGGCTATTCCCAGAGAGTTCAAAATATACATTTTATTTGTCAGGTAAATATCTTTAATAAGGTACGATATTTTAATCAACGTCGTTAGAGCCATTTTTGAGAAAATAAAACTTTTCGAAAAATGTTTCATGTAAAGGGTAGTTGGGGGTGGGGGGATTTTCTTGAAAATCTTTGTGTCGCATCCTTGGAAGATACCACACCTAAATACCAAGTTTGGTATTTAACGGTATTTTGTTTCACAGACACAGGCACACACAGGGAACTTTTTCTCCTAAAAATGTTTTTTTTTTGATTTAGGGGAACTCAAAACATATATTTCCGGTGAAATCTCGGAATCGAATTTTTGGGTGCAATGTAAGGTACTTTCTCTCATAGTACGTGTAGAGAAAGTAATAAGATTTTAAAAAGAATATGATACAGAAATGTAGAGGAAGTCATGTGAATGTAACACATTAGATTTTTATAACTGTGTGTGACCTAAAGGTTCATTAATTCCAAATCTTCTCGGGCTTCTAGCCAGATAAAAACTTGGCTTGACACCAAGCCAAGTTTTTACCTGGCTAGAAGCCCGAGAAGATTTGGAATTAACACGTCGCCAGGAAAGCTTCAGTTCTTATTCTAAAGGTTCATGTTTGTTAATCAGAGTTTGTATTCACAGAAAAAGTTCCAGGATGTAATACCAGATAGCGTGCCGTTTCCGTGTGATGACAAAGGACCCGGAGCCCGTTCTCCCACACGACCTACCAGCGTACACAAACTACGTCCTGGAGATATCGATGTTGTGGGAGCTATGGGAGATAGTCTGACTGCCGCCTCGGGCGTTGCAGCGGAGATATTGGCAGATATTCTTGTGGAGAACCGAGGGATGTCCTGGTCTATAGGTAAGCTGTAGATATAATTCGTTTTCCTTGCTATTCTCCTTGGACTAGAAAAAAATTCTGATGTGTTCTGTTCACATGACTTTCTCTACTTCTCTGCAACAAATTATTGTTAAAAAGCTTGTGCGTCTATTTACTTCATGCTTCCTTGTAAGTATAAGCGAAATAAGAGAGTACCATAGGTTAAAGTCATAGTCAAAATTTCGTTGCTATGTCACTGAAGTTCCTTTATTTGTTTTTAAAGCTGAAAAAAGGAATATCTAAAAACAATCAACTCCGCGAAAAAAATGTGTATACCTAATATAAATTGTGCTCTACATTTTTGAGTGGTACGTTTTTATCTATCTCTTACGGTTTAGCAGTTATGCAAAATTCCGTAAATTCACTCAGAATAAAGTAGTCTTCAGAGGTTATTTCCAGGGAATTCAAAATATACATTTTGTCAGGTAAATATGTTTAATATACGAAATTTTAATCAAAGTCCTTAGAGCCATTTTTGAGAAAATCAAAATTTTCGAAAAAGTTCCATGTAAAGGTAATTGGGCATGGGGGAATTTTTCTCAAAATCTTCATGTCGCATCCCTGGAAGATACTAAACTTAAATACCAAATTTGGTATTTTACCGACTTTTCGTTTTTGAGATATCGTGTTCGCACTCACACACAGTGCATGCTGTTGTACAATCTTTTAATCATTAGTAATAATGTATTTAAACGTTGATGTATAGTTCAGATTTTTGCGATATGAATGCTAACTATATAAGATATGAACAATTTGAGGGCTACCTGCCTAATAACTTGAAACCTTGGAAATTTTTGTAAGGAACCAATATATTTCAATATAAATCGTGTCTGTTATTGACCTTAAAGATCAAAATAAGACTTGAGAATTCTTAAGACTTGTAATAGATTATTGCGGTGAGCAAAAGTGAAGAAATAGTACCTAGGATAGATTTATGGTAGTTCAAGTGGTGTTACGCAAGTATATTAGAAATAAGATTTTAATTTTAACCTGCAAATGTTCAAATACTGAAAGCTGGTCATGCAAGGATGACATTTCTGCTCTGCTAAGAACCAATAGGTCATGTCGAAAACAAAGCAGCTTCAAAATTGGACAGTTATTTGCTGATCAACAGGAATTGATAGGATCTAGAACACTGGGAAAGATAGTTTCACTTTAGTATTAAAATTTATGAATACAACACGTCATGTGATGTGTTCCAAATCACAAGTCTTATGACTTTCTCTACATCTCTACAACAAATTATTGTTAAAAAACTTGTTCTTCTACTTAATTAATGCTAATCGAGAAAAATTAGCAGAAACCGTCTTACTACTTGCTTCCTTGTAAGCAGAAGGGAAGTAAAAAGGTACCATAGGCCAAAGCGTCAATCAATTTTGTTAAACGTTGGTAGCTATGTGATTGAATTTTCTTTCTTTGTATGACCAGAAGTTGACAAATTCCCATATGAGAAAAGTATAAGCATTTAAAAACTAAACCAAATAACAACGATAAAACGGTGAACTTCCCCAAAAATGTATACAACATAAATAGTGTGTTTTAATGAGAACTGCATTTTTATCAGGTAAGATTTTTGTCTATCTCTTACGGTTTACCAGTTATGCAAAATTCATCCAGAATAAAGATGTCTACAGTGGCTATTCCCAGAAAATTCAAGATATACATTTTATTTGTCAGATAAATATCTTTAATATACGATATTTTAATCAAAATTGTTGGAGACATTTTTGAGAAAATCAACATTTTCGAAAATGTTTCCATGTAAAGGTAGTAAAGCATCCTAACAAGATACTGAACTTAAATACCAAGTTTGGTATCTAACGGACTTTTTGTTTTGAGCTATGCTGCCCAAAGTCACACACACTGACAGACACAAACGGACAGGGGGTCCCAAAACATAATATATTTCCGGTGAAATCTCGGTATCGAATTTTGGGTGCAATATAATACCTTCCCTATACACTATGCATATAGTTCATGCAGGGAAAATAAAAATGATAGACTTATTAAACATTAAGTCACCTAACTTTACATTATCAAAATGCTTTGAAATCCAATGAGTGGTTTTCTAGTTTATACGTAAGAAAATTTCGACGGCGTATTGTCTTTATATATTAGCATAGATGAAAATAGTATGTCTTGTTTTCGATGCCTACAGATTTAAATGTAAATAATATTCTCCGAACATTTCCATGTGTGTGAGAAATTTCATAATTTTCTGTTTAGGTGGACAGTCCACGTGGCGCGAGTTCTTAACGCTGCCCAACATACTTCGAGAATTCAATCCCAACCTCGTGGGGTACTCATTGAAAGATACCTTAGGATTCCAGAAGCCTGCGCAGTTCAACGTGGCAGAACCTCTTTCAATAAGCAGTGATATGCCTTTTCAAGCAAGACTGCTCGTCCGTAGAATACGATCAGATGAACGGGTCAACTTTGAGAATGACTGGAAGGTGAGTTATTTTTTACCTTCTCTATACGTGCTATGTACATAGTGTATAGAGAAGGTATTGCAATGCACCCAAAAATTCGATACCGAGATTTCACCGGAAATACATGTTTTGAGACCTCCTGAATCCAAAAAAAAAAAAACATTTTTAGGAAAATCTCCGTGTGTGTGTCTGTGGGCAGCATAGCCCAAAAACGAAAAGTCCGTTAAAAACCAAACTTGTTATTTAGGTTTGGTATCTTCCAAGAAAATCCCCCCACTTCCAACTACCCTTCTATGGAACTTTTTCGAAAATTTTGATTTTCTAAAAAATGGCTCTAAAATTTTGATATATATTAAAGATATTTATCTGACAAATAAAATGTATATCTTCAATTTTCTGGGAATAGCCTCTGAAGACTACTTTATTCTGGATGAATTTTGCACAACCAATAAACCGTAAGAGATGGACAAAAACTTAACACACAAACAATGTAGAGCACGTTAAAATACACAATTTATGTTATATACATTTTTTCGTGGAGTTTATAGTTTTTGAGATATTCCTTGTTTTTGGTTTCAGCTTTGAAAAACGTACTTTTCTCATTGCAGGAATTTGTCAACTCATATCCATACAAACAAAGGAACTTCAGTCACCTAGAAACCAGCTTTTGACTTCACCTTAACCTATGATACTCCCATATTTCGCTTCTACTTACAAGGAAGCAAGCAATAAGACTATTTCTGATAATTTTTTCTCGATTAGCTTAAAGTAAATAGAAGAATAAGCTTACTAACAATAATTTGTTACACAGAAGTAGGGAAAGTTATGTGAATGGAACACATCAGATTTTTTTGGATAGTGTTTAACGCCAGCTTTTACTACTTTGGCACCGCAGGCGATGACACAGATGATAGATGTAATGAAGATGGAGTACCGGTGGAAAGTAATGGCGGGGGAAACCCAGAGAAAACCCACCCCTGCGCTGCTTTATCCACCACAAATCTCACATGCGGTTGCTTGGGATCGAACCCGTTGAGAGGCAAGTGATCTAATCACATGCCCACGGCGCGGCCTTGTAGGTGAATGATTTCTAATTCCGATCTGTAGCGTACTCATTTCCTAGCCAAGTTTCATCCCTTGATGGGGAAATTTACATATAAACATAATTGAAAAAAAAAGGTCTGATGTGTTCCATTCATATGACTTTCTCTATATCTATACAACAAATTATTGTCATAAAGCTTATTCTTCTATTTACTTAATGTTAATCCTGGAAAAATAGGCAGAAAAGATCTTAATACCTGTTTCCTTGTAAGTAGAAGGGAAATAAGGGCGTACCATAGGCTAAAGAGATAGTCAAAGATTTAAAAAGCTGGTTGCTATGTGATTGAAGTACCTTTGTTTGTATGGACAGGGGTTGACAAATTCTTGTATGTGGAAAGTTTTATTTTAGAACTGAAACCAAACAAGGAATATCAAAAAAATGGTCAACGCCACAAAAGAAATGTGTATGACATAAATTGTGTGTTTTAAGGAGCTCTACGTTGTTTTTTTTTTTTTTTTTGTGAAGATTTTGTGTACCTCTTATGGTTTATGGTTTACGAGATATGCAAAATTCTGCAAAATTAATTCAGAGTTTATTCCCAGAAAATTTAAAATATACATTTTATTTTTCACACAAATATCTTAAATGTAAGAGATTTTAATTAAAATTGTTAAGAGTCAAAGAATACTTTTATACAAAACCCTGTATTTAGGGATGTAAATCATTAAACTGTGAGTATATAACTTAATTTTGCTCATTTATTGACTTAACTCTCATTTCAAAATAAATAATTAATTTGAGAAGCTAATATAATATTTTTTCTGTAATTTCTAACTGTGTTTACACCCATGTTAACTTTTGTTTTCTTTCAGATGGTGACCATAATGGTCGGCTCAAATGATTTTTGCTCATTTATGTGTTACTACAAAAACATTTCAGTGCTACCTGAGATGCACCGGAAAAGCCTTGAAAAAGCCTTGGACTGGCTGCGTGACAATTTACCACGTACTTTAGTCAATCTTGTACCTCCTCCACGTAAGTGAACTAATTCATAATTGTACTAACTCATGAATAGTAGAATAGTTGATTTGGATTTGCAACACTTTAGGTATCACATAGCTTTGAAACTGGTCTGGCTAAACAATACATAACTGACTCTTAAAGTGTTGCAAATCCAACTCAACTATTCTATTCATATGTATCACTGTTCCAAAACACCCTTTCATAAAAAATTTGGTTCATGAATAGTAGTTGCTTTGGGTTGTTGCTTCACATAAACGTACTAAAAGAGGTACTTAAGAGTAAAGTTTGCTCTCTCATAACACATGTTAAAGTTACAAATATGTAATCTACAAGCATCAGCTTATTGATATTATGGCATTGTGCTCTTTTGTGAAACACGTTTCATAGAAGTCACAAACTTGATTCTTAAATAATCAAAACAGTGTCAACCAATTAAATACTCTCGACAAGAACCCCATTTGTCACCTGAAGATGTGTTCTTTAGAAAACTAGTTGGTACTATAACTCATGGCTGGGACATGGTTTTTCACAAAAAGCAAGAGGTTTTGATGTTCAGAGTATGGACACTCTAAGAATTCAACAACATAGAAAAAAGAGATGTTCTACAAACTTGTATATAAACCAACAGCCTCTCTCATAAGTTAATAGATTGATAATTATTGTCAGTTTACTTTACAATACCAAACTCAAGGCTTTGTATTCATCATGTGTTCATCTCCCAGAAGCACATTCCTTGTTGGAAGCCCGTTGAAGAGTTTTTGCATAAAGAAAATTTGATTCTACAAAATAAGCAAAAGTTAAAGGCATCAGCTACTGCTGATGTTGTGTCACTAGTGTTGCTGTTGTCTAGCATATGTAGACTACTGAGGGGTTGCAGGGAGTTGCACAGATTGAGTGCATGACACAGTCCATCACATAATGCTATAATGGACATTTATTTTGATTTCCATTTATCTCATTAACACTGGACAATAGGCAATAGTTATTAGATTTATTATAGCTCACCTACTGTAATATCAGCTCTGCTGTAATGGGGCATTGTATACAATGAGTGAACATGTTTGTTTAATACACCACTGTATTCGAACAATTGTTTAATGTACACTGATTTTCTTCAGCGCCTGTCCAGTGTAAGACGTAACAGTTAGTGCAAGCATTCACCACCAATAACATGAGGTGGAATAGGCAGTAAACTATATAATATGCAAATAATGTCTAAAAACTGTTTAACAGATGTTGCTGCATTGTTGAGCATTTGTGTCATTTGTTGTTTGCCTTAGACTATCTCATTCTTGTGGGGTTAGGTAATACAGTGATTTTGAATTAATGACACTTTTACTGTAGCATTTTATCGTCACAGTTTTTATTTATTTAATAATAATTTTACCCTTTCAAGCAATAATAATATTGTTCACTAGATGGTCCAAGAACATTGACATTGCAAGTGAGTTGGATATATCAAAGACAAGAACTTGAATTCTGAATGCTGAAGCCAATGCATAAGATACATCAACACATCACTTCTGGCTTCATTACATTCTGCCTTCCGGTTTAGGACATTCCATTAACAATGATGTGATTGTGTACTTGCAATGACTGGCTAATTTACAGAAACTATAATCTGACAGCATCTGCTTGGATGGTCTAAGACACCATCTTCAAGATCCTGGTTGAGCCATTAATTAATTCCTGTATAACCAAAATGTTAATATTTGAGGCGCTTAGTATCAAAAGCTGGCAAATCCATTCACCTAATTTTTTGGCTAATTGCAAAAAACTGCTCAGAATAACCATTATCCAAAGTAACTTAGCTTTAATGTTAAAATGTTATATTGAGTCATTTAATATAACATTTTACAGCATATAGAACATTTTTCGGTTTTTGATATTAAGTATCTCATTTGCCGCTTTTGCAGTTTCATTACTACAGCTATTACTATTTACCATACTGTATATTATTACTATTTTTACAAAATATTACTACTGAAGTTTTAAATAAACATTAATATCCAAATTATTAAAATTTCTGCAGTCATATCAGTATCATTCATAGCATTAATTATTCCTTTTCCTTATAATATGTAAAAACTAAAGCTGCATATATGTTTACTTTATTTGTTTATTAATTATTGAATGTAATTATTAATATATTGTAATATATTACTATCACAATTGTAAGAATTATTCTCTGCAACAAAGGTAATAATTGTATTATCTTGAGTGAATGTTTGGATTTACTGTTTGATTCCTGAGTTGTCTGGTAAAGGGTTTAGTCATGTTCATTGCTTATCACAGAAAGCTGAAAACCAAATTATATGTGGGGTTCAAAGAACTCTGAATTCATTTACTTCCTCATTCCATTCATTCTTGCAGAGAACTTTAGTAGATAATTGAATGCTAAATACAGAAACATTCATTTCTGACATTTGTTTATGTCTATAATTGTATTAACAATTTCCTTTATTGTAATAATAAATAAAATCAAAACAATAAATTCTAATCTTAATAAAGTTATTAATAAATGCTTACCTTTGAAAGAACTTGTCTGACAAAACTTCTCAACATTTTTCTCTACTTACAGAAATTGTTCTCATAAATATAATATTCTAGATCTCGCTCTATTAGAAACATTCTGTGATATGTTGTATTGCTTTTAGACTTGAACTTAAATACACAAAATGCTGAAAATCAGAAAGTAAATAATTACGCTTAAAATGTTTATAGATCTCAGAGTAATACAAGAATTCAAGGGGAAGCCCAGCAGCTGTTTTTTGGTACACAAAGTGGAATGCCCCTGTCTGTTTGGTGAACGATGGAAGAATCGCAAGGAGGAGTTTACAGACATCATGCGAGCAGTCCAAATGGTTGAAATGGAATTAGTATGTAGTCCAGTTACTCGTAAGTAATGTATGTAGGTCTCTGAAGTTTTCGACATGTTTCTGTTATCATTCGCAGTAAAGGAAATGTTCTTGATGACTTAAACATGGGTCAGTTTTACATTATATTTATATTGATCAGAAATCATCTATAATTTTGAGTTGCACATCTCAGTGATAAAAAGAGTTATTGCAGACTGTAAAAAAGTAACTATTCCTAATTTTCTGATGTGATGAAGGACATACAATTAATATTTTTTTAATCATGTATGAAAATGCTTGGTTTTCAAGTGACAGTAGTATGGAGTAAAAGAAACTGATGTGTTACATTCACATTACTTTCTCTATCTATTCTGCAAACAAACTATTCTTACAAATGATGGTTCTTGTATTTACACCATGCTAAAAAAATAAAAAACATAATTGGTCTTACTACTCAGTTCCTTATAACCAGAAGGGAAATAAGAGAGTATACCAGACTAAAGCGATAGTCAAATCTTTTAAAATCGGATCTATATGTGAACAAACTAAATTCCGTTCGTTTTGCATTTTCGGAAAAACAAAAGAGAGATGAAATGAAAGATGAGCTGTTCGAGAAGATGTGTAGTTTAAAATTGAAACAACAACAAGGAATATATCGGAAATGGGCAGCTCTGCATGTGACATAAATTGTGTGTTTTAACGAGATCTACATTTTTTGTGTAGTAAGTGTTAGTTACGGTTTACTAATTATTACAATTCAGCAAAATTCCTCTGGAATGAACAGGTCTTCAGAAGCTTTTTCCAGAAAATTCAAGGTATACATTTTATTTGTGATGTAAATAGCTGTAATATATAATTTTAATCCAAATGGTTAGAGCCATTTTTGAGAAAAACAAAGTTTTCAAAAAATTAAAGGGTAGTTTGGGATGAGGGGATTTTCTTGATAATCTTTGGGTCGCATCCTTAGAAGATACTAAACTTAAATACGTGGGCCTTTTTCTAAAAATGCTTTTTTTGGACTTGGTGACCTCAATACATATATTTCCAGTGAAATCTCAACATCAAATTTTTGAGTGGAATACAATACTTCCTCTATTCATTATGCACATAGTACGTGTAGAGGAAGTAAAAATAAAAGCATCTGAACTGAAAAAGTACTTTATATACTTAGTACGGTTATACTGTAACTTTCTTACATAATACCATGAATTATGAAAAAGTTTTTTCCACTTTAATTATTGCTCAAAATTGCTGAATGTGCGGGTATAGTGTTGAAAAGTCAGGTTTCTCCTAATATTAATTGGGGCATCTTCATATTCATTTAATCGAGCAAATACCACATATGGCTCACTAGATAGTTATCAACAATTCCAACCCACATATAAACTTCCATTGATTGCACACATTCTACACACCTTTAGGATTCATGTCACCCAGCTGTGACTGTTGTGTGTATTCTTGTACGCTTCTTCCATAATAGGCATCAGGATCATTGTCAGCACAAATAACACTCAACAATTGTTGTCTCAGCAAAAACCAGAATTAATTTTAAAATTCAACAAAGCATCTTAAGCATGGTACATAAAACCAAACGGAAATTCCAAATTAAATGAAGACTTACAAATAAGAAACAATCCTCCAGAACTCTTTAAAATTCAATATAATCTCACTTGTGCTTGCGTATTTGACCATTGTTGAGATATTGTTTGTTATCGATCTCAGTTTTAAAATACTTAGACATTTCTCATACAGGGATTAATCAACCCCTGGTCATGCAAAGAAATGGACCTCAATCACATAATAACCAGCTTTTAAAAGAATTGACTGCCACTAAGCTAGTGTATTCCCTTACTTCTCGTCTACTTATAAGGAAGTAATTAATGCAACCATATCTGCTATTTTTTATTTATCTTGATTAGTACATAGTAGAATGAAGGATCAAGGTTAATCTGTTGCAAAATAGATAGAGAAAATCACGTGCTTGGAACACAGCAGTTTTTTCTTGTGATGTAAAGATCAGTGATATTTTCCTTAAACGTGCGTCGCTTTAAGTATCCTGCAATGATGTGTGTAAATGTGTAATGAATGTTTATGAGGATTAACAAAAAGTAGATAATATGAATAAGCTTTTGAGAGAAAAATTTATAGAAGGAAGAGTGCATAGAGAAAACCATGCAAAAATAATACATAAGAAATGTCTTTTTTCTCTTTAAAGTTAAGAACTCCAGCCATTGAATATTTCATGTTCCTGCAATAAGATATGTTTCTTTGACTGTCAAAGATTTATGACATGTTAAAGGACGTCAAACCTGATAAAGAGGCCTCTCAGCAAAATTAAGTGCTCTTTCACACCCAGTTTAGAATGGGATGTTGAGAACCACAGCTGTTAAAGAGCATCCGTAAATAAAACCTAATCTAGTTATGCTGCTGAATCCTTGTACTTGACAGTTGGGAGCTGAAAACTAATGAAAAGCTTTACTTGTTTGACCTTCTGAACCAATCAGAAAGCAGCATTCCGGTCGGTCGGTCAGACAACAGAAATGCATCTAGATGCCACACCGTTGCAATATCTGGCTGCAGTTTGTGAACTAACACATGCATTAAACTGTTCTGTGCAAGCTATATATTAATCATTATTATTTATATTTGTTGTTATTGTTTGTGTTTGTGTACGTGAGGGAACATAACAAGACTTTCACAATTGTAGCGGTGGATAGACTTTTGCACGAAGATGTGGCGAGGGTGGACACGTCTTTATGGAAGAAGAAAGTGAATCATGTGCACAAAATAATACAAAAAGCATAAGAATTAGATGGTATTGTCAGAAATATATAAGGTATGCTACATGCATTATAGTATCACTGTTATTTACAATTAACATCAATAATAACGAATTAGTTTCATTATTCATCGGCATTCATTTGCTATGTACACTGTTTATATTCGTCTTTACACATGATAGACATTTGCAATCAGCTGTTGTTGTTTACTAGTTACTCTGGCAATGCCGCCAAAGCAGCATAGCAACCTTAAGCAAAACTGCCCGAGCTATCAAGTGCAAGGATTCAGAGGCAGGGGTATAGTTCATATTTTATAAGTAAGTCAGTGAAAGGTTTCAGACTTTGCCTTATGCTCTTTAGATGACATACTGCAAAAGCAGGGAACTTATAAGTTTTTGATGTTCTTTTCATAGGCAAGCAGTAGCCGATATTCTGGACGAGAAGACTTTACAGTTGTGGCGCAGCCATTCCTACTCTACTCTGTTATACCCAAAAGGAATGTAACAAATGCTAATGAAGTTACAGAACTTACAGACTTCAGTTTCCTTTCAGAAGATTGCTTCCACTTCAGTCAAAAGCTGCAAGCAGCAGGTTAGTATACATTTGAAACATAATTATACTAATGGAAATTCTTCTGGCTGGAGTATAATCCGGGCTTTTGGGCCATGGTCTACTGGGCTCCTCCTTCTTCCCAGATGTTTTGTTTGCGACTACGGCAGACATCTTCAGTGGCAGCGGCGAGGTCGAAGTGCTCCAGTGGACTTTTCAACTGCAACTGTGACCAGTAGACAACGGCCCACAAGCCCAGATTATACTCCAGTCAGTACTGACACCGGCCGTGAAAGCCTAAGAAGGGAAATTCTTCTCTTTCTTTGTATATGTACTCAGCAAGGGTGGATCCAGCAGGGGGTGGGGACTATGGGCTCCCTCCTCAACTGCATAACATTAATAAAATCATACAATATAATAGATCTTGTAAAGTTTAAAAACCTAGACACTATATTAATAAAATAAATAAGGATGTTAAATAAAATTGATTTGCATATGGTAAACAAAAGATAAATATGTTGTCTGCTTCCTAAGGAGGACACAATCACATACTGTCTTTACAAATGCCACTTTAACAACTGCCTCATTGGTCAAGAAGTCAGTGAGCTGACTTCTCACCCAGAAGTCCCGAATTATTCCCTATTTTCCATAGAGTCTGGATGTATGTAAGAGTGAATGAAGAAAAGAAAATGATTTAAAAACCAATGTTAAAAAATCTACAGTCAACTAGTTGTTTCTAAAGTAAAAATCCCTAATATGAAATGGATGTTAAAGAGGGTTAAATAAATAAAACAATTAAAAAAACTTTTACTGATTATAATTAATAAACTACCGGATGATCCAAAAATGTCTGAACTGGCTGAATGGTATTTTTTGCTGTCCATTCCCTCGGCACTTGCCGTCTGCCATTATCATAGAAAGGCACAAATGAAACCATGCTACATTTTTAAAACTACTTTTAAAGGTTAACTTACCAATGCTATTAAAAGCAATGCTGAAACTGGCCACTGCCATTGTCCATACATTTTTGTCACCTGTTTAAGAAACTATCTATCACTCACCATAGTTCACGTTAAGAAATGCTGACAATTTCTGGTGAATATTTGGTTTTAATTCTTATAGAATGTTTGGGTTTGTCTTGTACACTTCATGTGTTAAGTTTCTCCAGAGATAGAAATCACAGGGGGTTGGGTTGAGGGACTGAAGGGGTCACAAATCTCTACCAATAATTCTATCCTGAAACACACTTTCAATTGTTCTCATCGAAAGATTGGCTGGAAGAGCTGTTGCAGAGTCTTGTTGAAAAAAGGCAAGATCATGCTCCCTGTCTGTTAATTCTCTAAAAAAATGGGGCAAAATTGTATTCACATATGTATGAGCATCAACTGTTTAGTCGAACAAAAATTGGGCCTATAACTCTTTTCTCTGCTAATGGTGCACCATACACCAATTTTTTTTATCATAAGGGGGTATTTCATGAACAATATTAGGTTTCTCAGAGCTCTAATAACGATTATTTTGTTTACACATACATATCCATGAATGAGGAACCAAACCTCATCCATGAAAAGCATTAAATGTAGGTCAATTTTGCCACTGTATACACTATTGAGAGTCCACTCATAAAATGAGTTAACGAATCATAAATAAATACACAATGTGCAGTAGAAAACAAATGCTGAGCTATAATATACTTTGGGACTAACTACAGAACAAAATAACAATTAAACCAAACGATGTCGCTGTCAGCTCAATACTACACTTTCAGAGCAGAGAAAAACAAGCCAGCACCGTCACCTTGTGTACAGCAGCTGTATGTTATCAAGTTTCCGTGTGCGCAGTGGTTCGGATGTTTTTGGGTGACACAGTATTATAGCAAAGTAAGCTACATGGCATCAGCTTGCAAAACAGCAGAAAGTAGCTGTCACATGTAAACAAATTTCAATTGTTATCAGAAACATAGCATTCTAAAAATATCCAGTGCCACCCTTATATTCATTACTTCATTTGGACTTTCATGAGCAGATTATTATAAATTTGGGAAGTATTTGAGTTCTCTCTCATGAATAAATTGTTTTATTATTTTATCAATCCAAAAATTGCTCCATTAATATTAATTTCCAAAAGTAGAAATCCTAACTTTAACAGCTTTCAATTAATGTTCTTTATTGTTACAGCTGGGAATTCTTTGTGGAATAATCTCATGGAGCCAGTGGGAAACAAGACACAATTTGGAGTGAGACTACCATTTGACAGATTCTTATGCCCAACAGTTGAACACCCTTACATCTATACTGCTCTCAACAGCTAATAGTTCTTTTTTTCAAGCAGTTATTTTGTGATACTTTAAGATGGTGCTTTAGTATATTAAGAACTATTTATATTTTGCTCACTATATAGTTCCTATAAGAAAAAGTAATATATTACATTCACATGAACTGTAATTATCTATTCTGCAACAAACTATTGTTAAAAAATTGTATTATTCTACGTGCTTCATGCTACTCAAGATAAACATTAGCAGAAATGATTATATTTCATATATCCTTGTAGGTGTAAGGAGAATAAGGAAATATGCTAGGCTAAAGCAAGTCAAATCTTTTAGGTGCTGATTGCTATGTTCTGGCCTTGAAATTCACTTCTCTTTGCATGACTAGGATGAAAAAGAATAGCATGTTTTCATTTAAGAAAAGCATAAGTATTGGAAACCAATACAAAGAAACATCTTGGAAATCATTGCTCATAAATAAAAAGTATCTGACAAATTGTGTGTTTTAACAAAGTCTACACTTTTTGTATAGTAAGATTTTGTCTCTCTAATGGAATATCACTTATGCAAAAATCTTCCAAAATAAAGACTAGTAGCTATGCAGATAACTCAGGATATGCGTTTCATTTGTCATGAAAATATCTCAAACATGTGATATTTTAATCAATCAGAGCCATTTTTGAGAACACCAACATTTTAAAAAAATTATTGCATGTAAAGGGTGATTTAAGGTGAGGTAATTTTCTTTAAAATCTTTGTGTCATATCCTTGGATGATACTGAACATAAATAGCAACTTTTCATTTTTAGACCTTCTTTAAATTTTTTTTTTTATTCAAGGAATCTCAAAACATTTATTCTCGATGAAATCTTAGTCTCAAAATTTTGGGTAGAATTCAATACTTACATTGTCTACCATATTAGTAGTGAAAGTAATACATTTGAGTATAGTAGATGCAAGGAAGTATTGTATTCCACCCATAAATTTTTGGTTGAGATTGCATCAAATATGCAGGCTTTGAGGTACCTTGAATTCAAAACAGGCATTTTTAGAAACAGGTGCATGTGTATAAAATAGGACAACTCAAAAATAAAAAGTTAGTCAAATAACCAAAGTTTGTTTCAAAATTATTGTTAACCTTATTTTTTCAAAATTGTTTTAATAATATCTGATTGAATTTTTTTACATTCTGTAAACCACAAATTAGTATTCCTGTAACTTCTAAGTGGAGAGTAGGGTAGTGTTAAAATGTTTCCTTGATCAAATTTGAATTTCTAGTTTGTGAGTTGGTCGCTATGTGCCATGATGTCGAGGGATAGGCTTGTCACCTACAGATGACACTGTAGGATGAAATCATAACTTGCGGACGTATAATGGTAGAATTTTGCCCAGAAACCTTCTCCTTTCAGCCGTCTCCTTAGTGCCATGGTAGCTGTTGCTTGCCAAATGGGAGACCTGGGTTCGATTCCTGGTACTGGTGTGGGGAAATTTTCCCTCCTGGGAGACCTGGTCTGGGGTGCACTCAGCGTCATGAGATCCCTAGGGGGCCAATTGAGGAGCTATTTGCTTGAGAAGTAGTGGCTCCAAATCAAAAAGACTGCTTTAACCAGCTGGGACGGATTCTTGCTGATCAAGTCTCTCACCCTCCAGTACTGCACCCCATTCGTGAATTCTTTGGGCCAAGATTGGGGATATAGTGGCAGGGCGGTAGGTCTAAGTCCCTTGTGGACTTTGTACCATGGAGTTAAGTTAAGTTAACCTTCTACTCCCAAGGTTCTTTTACGTACAAATAAACATTACACGGGATCACTGACCTTACTTCCCTGCCAAAGGAAGCCATACTAAGGATTTTTGCATGTGAAATTATCCATCACCCTTTACTAGGTTTGAACCTGCAATCTTGGATTTTAGAGGCTAGCAAGATAGACAAAATCATACTTCACAAAAAGTGTAGATCTTAGTAAAGCATACAATTAATGCAAAATAACATTTTTGCTTGTGGTCATGCAAAGTGCTCGGAATTCCAAAACCATCACTTAGCAAATCACTGTTTAAAAATCTTACTATTACTTTAGTCCTGTGTGTTCTTTTTATGCATCCAGTAAAATGTGTAAATGCGTAATGAAAGATTATCTCATTTAAGAAGAAGTACTCGGATAAAGAATACAATTGTGTAAGAATACTTTGTATAAGAATGAGCAGAGAAGGTTATGTAAATCTAAAACAAAATATATATATATTTTTTTTACCTTGTGAAATGTAGTTTGTTACAGGATCCTCTGATTATAAACTGTTGTAGTTTTATATTGTCAATAGAAAGAGCTACTCAAAGAGAACTTCTGTTATAGAATGAGAAGTTGTAATTGGATACCCTGATTGGCACCATAAGCCACAAATATTTTTACTTTCTCTATACGAACTATATACATAGTGTATAGAGAAGGTATTGTACTCCACCAAAAAATTTGATACCGAGATTTCACCGGAAATATATGTTATAGGGTCCCCGACATCCAAAAAAAAGTATTTTCAGAAAAAGGTGTGTGTGTGTGTGTGTGTGTGTGTGTGTGTGTGTGTGTGTGTGTGTGTGTGTGTGTGTGTCCGTATGTCCATGTGTCTGTAAACACGATAACTCAAAAACAAAAAGTCGGTAAAATACCAAACTTGGTATTTAAGTTTAGTATCTTCCAGGGATGCGACGCGAAGATTTTGAGAAAAATCCCCCCACCCCAAACTACCCTTTATATGGAACTTTTTTCGAAAATTTTGATTTTCTCAAAAATGGCTCTAACGATTTTGATTAAAACGTATATTAAAGATAAAATGTATATTTTGAATTTTCTGGGAAGACTACTTTATTATGGATGAATTTTGTATAACTACTAAAACGTAAGAGATGGACAAAAACTTAATCCACAAAAACACACAATTTATGTTATATACATTTTTTTTTTTCCTGGAGTTGATCATTTTTGAGATATTCCTTTTTCTTGGTTTCAGCTTTGAAAAACTTTTACTTTTCTCATACAGGAATTTGTCAACTCCTGTCCATACAAACAAGGGAGCATCAGTCACATAGCAACCAGCTTTTGGCTTTCACTTTAACCTATGGTACTTCCTTATTTCGCTTCTACTTACAATAAAGCAAGAAATAAGACTATTTCTGCTAATTTTTCTCGATTAGCATGAAATAAATAAAAGATAAGCTTATTAACAATAATTTTTTACAAAGATATAGAGAAACTCATGTAAATGGAACACATCAGATTTTTTATTATTTGGTCCGGAACAACATTCTTCCTCCTGTCATTTGCTACACTACTGAATTGAATCTGGAATGTACTATATTGAGAGTGTGATGTAGATACTAAAATATGAGAAGTCTCATGTGAGTAGGGTTAATGAGAATGATAGGTCGTTGGTACAGAGAATGCAAAGTTCCTATTTTGTATTTGTATGGAAAAAGAAGCTTGAATTAGTTTGCAGAATGTCATTGTTAAACACTCTCCATAAGACTTCTGACCTTTGTGGGTAATCTCATTCCACAATGACTGGGCAGATGATTTTCAGGTGGAGACAATGCCAATAGTAAGATGATGATGATGGCAGTGAATGAGACGATTTACGCTATTTCTGTGAATATAAAACCATGTTGGACTAACCACATCGCTAGCCAGATATGAAGGCTTGGATAGGGCTGACTTAAAATCATCACTTCAGAAATGGGAACCATGGGCTCTCAAGCACAAAAGCTGTGAATAATACACAGATGCCCTAGCACTATTTTACAGAATGTAAAGAATGGTAGTTTTTAAACATCTGGCATTAATAGAAGAGATTTTAACATTATAAATTATAATCTTCAGTGCAATATAATAACACTCCATTGTTGAAAATGGAAATGGCGTTTTATTTATGGACGTTCTTTAAGTGCTGTGGTTCTCAGTATCCCATTCTATACTGGGCTTGAAAGACTGTTTAATTTTGCATAGAGGCCTCTCTATCAGGCTTGAGTTGCTGTAAATCTACAACACAGGACCCGTGGCTTTACTTCCCTTCTGAAGGAAGCCTTGCTAAGGATTTTTACACCCGAAAAAATTGATCGTCCTCCACCGGGTTTGAACCTGCGATCTTGGGTACATGAAGTTAGTATGGTAACCATTACACCATGGAGGGCAACTACTCCATTGTTCTCATTCTTCTTTTTTGTAATAGAAATTGTATGTATTGTAAACAAAGGCCTTGTAGCAATCAATTATTTCATATTATTTGAATGACAGATGGATTTAGCAAAACCAGATGAAGTTTTGGAAAGAGTGGATAGGTTTTTTATGTAATTTTAGGTTTATGTAAGTGATCATGTTGTCAGCACTGGTGCTAAGAAAGTTAAAATGACAGCAGTCAAACAACAACAGACTAGTGGTCACTTCTTCTTCTTCTTCTTCTTCTTCTTCTTCTTCTTCTTCTTCATTTTTGCTTATGTTATATATTTTATTTTTCATTGTTAGGAGATCTTTTGTTCTTTTATTTTCTTACATAAATTTGTAATATTTAGCACAATATCAGTATTTAAGTTAGTCTTTAGCTTTCCAAAATAATAAGATCACTTTTACCACCTAATTAACACTTTATATTAACTTTTGTTCATAACTCTTACTGATGGTAAATTAATGTGCAGATTTATATCTTGCATCAACATTTTTGTATTCTATAATTGAGATTATTTATTTTCCAAGTAATGCTATACTGCTATTTTTATTAATTTATCAGACTTGATCAATTCTTCTTGCTTATGTATTATTTGATTTATCAATTTAAATAATCAAATACTTGCATTTTAAAAAATTTATTCATATCAAACATTTTCATTTTCTGGCAAGGCTTACCAACCTTTCTGCACAGTCACGTTATAAGTGATTTTTAATTTAATTATAGATTTCAGTTCTCATTTGACACGTTACTAGTCACAAAATAAAACCCCAGTTTCAACACCTACATGAAAGAAACTATAGGTATTTATGGCATATAAAACTGTTAATCTGGATCACTGTGAGTTTGCTCCTTCTGTCAAAGCCAGACCTAAACAGAGAGTATTAGAGACATGAATTAACTTTGTTCACCTATTTTAGGTGATCCTAATCAGATCATTTCTGAAATTTGACTGTCTTGGATCCAAAGAATATTGTGCTGACTTATATAGCTCTCAGCTTATCAAAAAGCTGAGTATTTGATAGATATGGACCAGAAGAATTTGTGAATATTTACAAAAAGAATCATAGAAAGTTCAGTGGAATATTTTATTTATGTTCCTTAGATTCCTTATAGTAAAGTTGATGCAGAGATATTATTTAAGAATCATTGAAAGTTCAGTGGAATATTTTATTTCTGTTCCTTAGATTCCTTATAGTAAAGTTGATGCAGAGATATTATTATTTAAGTTTACAGGAATATAATAAATATGAAAAAAACACCTTGCTACTATTCCAATAGTCTCGTTGAAAGATAATTGTATATATACATAAGCTGCCATGGTTAATAAATAATGTACAAAATAACAATAATAAAAATAACCCTTCTTTTTTAATGAAAATAACACCACTTTTCAGAAAATTAAATGCATCTTTTGCAGTTCTCCATACATAGTTTATTTGCAAATTATTCTTTCTCCAAAACCCTTTGCTGCACCAACTCCAAATTCAATTTCTGAAGATTCTTTATAAGTCGATTTTGAGTTTGGCTTGATTTGCAGCTTCCAGATGGCTGCCTGAAAACAATTTTGTAAGAAAGATTTTTGTAGCAGACATAGCTTTTGAGTAATGTATGTATCCAAATACATCAATATATAATTAATGTAACTCCATGGCACAACAGTTCACAAGGAATCTTGGTCTACCACCCAGCCATTGCATCCCCCATCTCGGCCCAAAGGTATTATGGGTGCAGTGCTGGAGGGTGAGATATGATCAGTCCTTCCTGACTGGTTGATGCAGTCTTCTGATCTGGAGCCTCTACTTCTCAATCAAGTAGCTGCTCAATTGGCCCTCAGTGACCTCATGAGACTGAAAATTCTTCCACTTCTTCTTCTTCATCATCTCCATCCCCAAACTTTGCCCTTACATAGTGGACATTGTGCGAGAAAGAGCACGCACAATATACACTAAACTTGCTCCTCACCCAAATCCCCAGTGAACACTCTCGGTCTTTACGACCACACGCTGCCTAGGAGACGCGTAAGCTACCGCCTTCCCAAGGACGCCTTGGGATGGTAGTTTTTCAGCCGCCTCTCCCTTCTTTACAGTACTACCCGCCAAGTTAAGCAGCAGCATCGGGCCTGGTCTCAACTCGGACGGGTGACCGTCCAGTTGTACTCCAACCAGATCTGCAACACTGGCTTCCCCCACCCCGTACCTACATCCTTTCAGTTCTCTCCGCTAGCCGGCACTGCTTTCCTTGACAGCCCGCAAGCGGCTGGCCAAGTTAAGCAGCATCGGGCCTGGTCCCTCTCTGGGTGGGTGACCACTCCGGTAGGTAAGCCAGCCCGCGCCGGCTGCACAGAGGGAAACACCCTGCCCACATTACTTCGACACAGACATAAACGCTTGCACAAGGCTACATCTTTTATATCACACGGGTAAATCCGCGAGAAAAGCGGATAGGTACCGTGGTGATTTGCCCCTGCCCGAGTACACTCGGGTGACTAGTTCCTGCTCCTGGCTCCTCCCCAAACTTTGATTCTCCAAAGATGCTATAAACTTCCATTGTTTCAGAACCTTCTTCCTCTGAGGCTGAGCCTTCCAAGTTAATTTAAAACTTATTATGAACATATGTACTATAGTGTCTTTAAGTCGATAAAACTGTTCAAATTTTTTAACATACTTACAAGTTTTTGCAGTTTTCTGAAGTAACTTTTCCAATAGCCCTATCAAATAGTTCTTTTACATCACTAAATGTAAATTATGGTCATCTCCTTAGCGCGGTTAGAGCAGCTGCTTATCCTGGTACCAGTGTGTGGATTTTTCTCCCACTGGGAGACCTGGTCTGTCATCCTCATGAGGTTCCTGGGGGGGCCAATTGACTTGATGGAGAAGTAGCTGCTCTAGGTCAAGAGGACCGCATTAACCAGCTGACCACATCTCACCCTCCAATATTGCACCCCATTAATATCATCTGTCATGGACAAGATGGGGGATGCATCGGCGGGGCAGTAGGCCAAGGTTCCTTATGAACTGTCGTGCCATGGAGAAAAAAAAAAAAACATTTAAATTATATGTTATGCTTTTCAACATTGTTCTTCATCTGTGCCCATTCCATGGCATAAAATCACAGCGATGTGGAGGGAGCCTTACTATGTAATGCCATTACATTTAGTAATAAAACCAACCCTATACTACTCAAGATTGCAGCTTTTTAATTTTATAAGCTTGTATAATACTGGTGTAGTTGCTTGCATAACTTCTATATCATTTTTCTAGAGGCATGCTTACATTTCTACCTTCAATGCTGAAGTAGTAGGAGCTTTATTGGGCTGAACAGAATGGAAAGAAACAATCCAGTCATTGTTCATTATAGTAATACTGTTATGAGGAATATTAGGTAACAATTAATTTAGTCAATCTTATTTTCTGTACCACATATGTACCTATAATGTTCATAGTAGCTGGAGAAGGTATTGTATTTCACCCAAAAATCTAATGTCAAGATTCCACTGGAAATATGTTTAAGGTCCCCTGAGTCTGAAAAAAGTTTTTAGCAAAAGTTCCACACTTGCAAGTGTGTGTCTGTGGACAACATAATTAAAAAACGAAGAGACTGTTAAATACCAAACTTGGTATTTATGTTTAGTATCTTCCAAGGATGTAATGCAAAGATTTTCAAGAAAATTCTCCCACCAAAACTACCCTTTATATGGAAAAATGCTTGAAAATTTTGTTTTTCTCAAAAATGATTGTAATGATTTTGGTTAAAATACTATATATTAAAGATGATTACATCACAAATAAGATACACATTTTGAATTTACTGGGAATAGTCTCAGTAGACCTCTTTATTCAAGATGAGTTTTGCAGAATTTTGCATAATGGTTAAACCATAAGAGATAATTAAACTTATTACAAAAAAAAAGTACATCTCATTAAAGCACATAATTTATGTAATTTATGTTTTTATTGTGGAGTTGACCATTTTAAAAATATTCCTTGTTATTCATTTCAATTTTAAACTACTTAACTTTTCTCAAATGGGAACACACTAAGTGAACAGAACCTCAATTGAATAGGTAGTCAGACTGAAAATTCAGTGCGATAGCTGACATTTGAACCATGAACTTCCCAGTCTCTGGCCAATTGCTCTAACCACTGAGCTACCATGGCAATATGCTGGGACTCTACCTATTCATTTCCTACCCATGGCTTGTGTGAAAGAATTATTAAATTAACATAACCTCAATTCTTTCACACAATGACCAGCTTTTAAAAGATTTGACTTGCTTGAGCCTACGATATTCTCTTATTTCCCTTCTGTGTACTTACAAGAAAGCAAGTAATAATAGCAATTCTGCTAATGTTTGTCTTAATTAGCATGATGCAGATCAGTGATGGCAAAATGGCTGCCCGCGGGCCTGATCCAACCCGCAAGTATGTTTCATCCAGCCTACAAATAAATATATGATTTATTTAATTAAAACATTAATGAGAATGCACAGTGAAGTATTTATTGCTTTTTTTAACTTCCTGCATAGATCTCATTTTAGAATTTGATGGTAGATTTCAAGATTTTGAAGTATTTTGATCACAGAGGGAACTTTTAAACAATGCCATGAGATGTAAAGTAGAGTGCCAGCCCAAGGATCTACAGTTAGAACTATGTGAGCTCTAGTGAGATTAATCTCTTTAAACTGCAGATGCAATTGGTGTTGAATTTTGGAAACTTATTTCTAAGGAACGTTTTCCACATCTTATAAACTGGGCTTTAAAATTTACTTCCATATTTGATAGTACTTACATATGTGAAACTGCCTTCTCTGCTATGAAACTAGTGAAATCAAAGTCCAGAAATATATTAACTGATTCAATGCTATCTCACATTTCTAAGATTCCGGCATCAGAACTGGAAGTGGATTTTAAATCTCTTGTAAACACATTTTGTCAAACCTCATTGTTCCAGTAGAAAGCAATGCTTGTTCCTTCAATGTGCATGTAATAAAATTAAAAAAAAAAAAAATAAACTCTTAAATTGCCATTGTTATTTTATTTTTAATGCACTTACTATTAACTTTCCTGGCCCTCAAGTAAGGTTTTCCTGAAAATCTTGACATTGCATCCTTGGAAGATACTAAACTTAAACACCAAGTTTAAATTACTTTTCTTTTTTGAGTTATGCTATCCACATCCAAAACATATGCATTCACATGGGCCTTTTTCTAAAAATCTTTTCTTAAATCATGGACCTTAAAACATATTTCTATTGAAATCTTGACACCAAATTTTTGGGTAGAACAAAATACCTTCTTTACCTATGTGTACTTACATAGTACGTGTAGAGAAAGTAAAAATAATGCCTCCTGTATAGTTAACTAATATTTTTCATCTTAAAGAAGACTGCTAATTCTCTTTGGTAGCTATGAAGGCCAATTTTAAAATTAGTGGATATAGTATATTATCTACTATTTCCTTTCTATGAATTAATTGTTTCTGCCACATCAGTTATGTGTAGGACAGAAGTAGAGAAGTAGAGTCAGACAATAATACTCAATGCATATTACCATGATAGCTCAGTGGTCAGAGCAACTGGACAGAAACTAGGTGATCCATGTTTCAAATCCCAGCTATGACACTCTACCTGTCCTATTTCCTTTCTGATTTAATTCAGAACATTTTTTAATCTTGCAGTTTTAAACAGCAACAAGGCCAAAGGGAAGGCAAACAGCTTTAGCATTACAGCTATCATGTATACTTAACAATTATTCAGCAATACTTAATTATTTACTTATTTATTTACTCGTAGCCTGGCCGTTGCGTCCCCCACATGGATGGGGTGCAGTGTTGGAGGGTGAGACATGGTCAGTGCCTCGATCCACCCCAGCCAGTTAAAGCGATCGTCATGAGCCGCTACTTCTCCATCAAATAGCTCCTCAATTGGTCCCTCAGGGACCTTACGAGGCTGAGTGCACCCCGGCAGGTCTCCAAGCAGGGGAAAAATCCCCCGCCGGTACTGGGGATCGAACCCAGGTCTCCCGCTTGGTAACAGCTGCGCTCCCTTTCAATAGTATGTAGAATAATAACAATTAATAAATATACATGCATATATAAAAGGCAGAGTTGTTAGACCGCTGGCCTCTCACTTAGGCAGCGTGGGTTCAATCCCAAGCACCCACATATGGGATTGTATTTATTTATCCTGTTTGAAGTTAAGGCCATAAGGCCTTGTCTTCCACTCTACCAGGCAATACATTAAATTCGGCACAGCAATGATACAATGAATAAAAGAATAAAGAACAAAAATACAATTCTACACAACTTAATAAAAACACATAAAAAGGTGCAACAAGTATATTCAAATGAAAAGATAAAAGCTGTAAACAAAATTATTTTAAGTGAAATATTCATGTAGGTTAAAACGATATTAGTCATAAAATAAGAACTGAAGCTTTCCTGGCGACGTATTAATTCAAAATCTTCTCGGGCTTCTAACCAGGTAAAAACTTGGTTTGACACCGTTTCGAAGAAGTGCATCTTCCTCGTCTTCAAGGTGAACTGATGGTTTGAGCTTGCGGAGACTGGTATTTATAAGAGCTGGGATGAAGCTAACATCTGATTGGTTCGCGTGATATTTTGTCCTGGTATTTAAGATGACTGAGACATGGGCACGGACTTCGTAGAAATAGTTTTCTGCTATAAATAATTTTCTATGAAGTCCGTGCCCATGTCTCAGTCATCTTAAATACCAGGACATAATATCACGCGAACCAATCAGATGTTAGCTTCATCCCAGCTCTTAAGCTGGCCTCTTATGCACGTTTGCATATATCAATATATACACATACACAAACACCTCGACACTAAAATATAAATAATTATTAAACAAGAGCTTTAAAGGCTTTTTATTTATTTATTTATTTTATTCAAACAAGTTCCCAAGGAGCCCTTGAGCACATAGTAAGGGACAGTCATTATCTACAAGTGCGGCAGTTTCATAATAATTACAATTTATATCTAAGACAAGTTGTCAACAAAAATAATTTAAAAACATGAATAAGTTGAACACAATCTATCATAATACACAACAAGATACACAATTTCACAAATAACAGTATAGCTTATATATTAATAAACAAAGTGCTTCAATTTATTTGAGAAGTATAATACTAATAGAACTGTAATACTGAATACTACGAATTTGTATACATTATAGTTACTTCCATTGAATAGTCAAACAAACAAATTGCACGGGAATATATCTTTCTTTAGGCAATGTATTCTAATGGTTTGACATTTGACATTTGCACAGAACATGAAAGTATTTAAGTTATGTATTTTGATATTCCAGCAGTAAATGCCTTTTTACCTCGGTCTTATTAAAAATCACATAATTGGATAAAAGACTAAGTAATTAAATTTAATCAACATTTTATTCTAAGATACATAATTAATGATACCAAATTCTTAAAGGCTCTTGACTTGGAATTTACCACACAAATTGTCATATGCACAAAGCAGATGTATGTTAAAATTCAGATTTTGAACAAATGTAAGCATTATCTACTAGATTGTTTATTAATTTAATTAATAATATTTGTTGTGCAATGTTGCTTGTGGTATTCAGTTTAATTAATTTAATTTAAATTATGTCTGTAATCCTTATAATGATTGTCCAGGTAGAATCCCTTCATCAATTACAAATGCATATTTATACATAATTCAGTCATTTACAATTATTGAGAAATTCAGTGGTATGTTGCTAGCGTAGCTCTGTGAAAGAGCAACTGGCTAGAGACCAGGAGATCCATGGTTCAAATCCCGGCTATGGCATTGAATTTTTCAGTCTGACTCTACCTATTCAACTCCTGTCTACACACGGCTTGTGTGAAAAAACAATTAAAACCAATACCAATTGACAATAATGATTGGCTATACTATGAATTCTGGGACATTGTAAGTCGCCATTTAGGTTGTCATCTCAAAATAATTTGAGATCCCCTTGTGGTTTATCAGGAAACATGTGAGTCAATTGAGAAATTCAATGCTATGCTGGCATGTTGCCATGGTAGCTTAGCGGAAGAGCAACTGGCTAGAGACTGGGAGATCTGTGGTTCATATCCCGGCTATGGTATTAAACTTTTTAGTTTGACTCTACCTATCCAATTACAAAAGTTATTTATATTTAGAAGGTTCAGAGATTTGAAATCCATTCATTTATTTATATCTTTCTGATCTCCAATTGGTATAATGATTGTATATTTATAGTTGATTTATGATTTGATATTCTTATATATTGATATATGATATATGGCGGTGCTGGGCCGAGTGGATAGACCGCTTGCCTCCTGCCTAGGCAGCCCGGTTCGATTCCAAATGCCTGCATATGGGATCTATGGTGGACAAAATGGCATCTAGGTAGGTTTTCTCCAGGTCCTTTGGCTTCACCTGCTTCCACCAATTGCTCTCATCCACTTTCTCATAAAGTGCTCTATGAAATGCTCTTAAATCCTGAATAAAACTATAAGGAAATGGGTACTGCCCCTCCCCCCCCCCCAAAAGGGAGAAAAGGAAACATAAACAAAGGATATCAAAGTTTATATATTGAGTATAAAATTAAACTGAAATGAAGTTTATTTATCATAGTATATACACAGAGTGGAAACATGTAATAAAACAACTCATAAAAAACGTATCACATAATAAATTTCAGAAATTCAACATACAAAGGGAAAAGATGAAGCAGAATCAAATAAAAGCAGATTATTGATATATTACTGTAACCGTTTGAGTTAATAAACTGGTACATCAAACCACTGGTACTTTTTGGGCTTTGTCTCATCCACCAAATATTCTTCACATACTGAATGGATGAACACTCTGAAAAAAAAAAAAAAAAAATTAGTATAGCTGCTCTAAAGATGTTGAGCTTTCACTCAGTATTATATTTATATAAGGATGGTTCAATTAGTATCACTGTTATTGTTACACGTTGACAAAACAAATTATACTGATTTATAGGTTAGTTTAGATTTGGCAGGCATTTCAGTTGTTCAAGTTGTTTTTGCTAAATTGGAAAAAGTGCATTATTGTTCAGTGATTTGCTTCTTACTTTCTTTACACATACTATGTACCTACAGTGTATAGAGAAGGTATTGTATTGCACACAAAAATTTGATACCGATATTTCACCGGAAATACATGTTTTGTGTGTGTCTGTGGACAGCATAGCTCAAAAACTAAAAGACTTTTAAATGTCAAACTTAGTATTTACATTTGCTTTTTCCAAGGAAGCCACACAAAGATTTTTAAGAAAATCCCCCACCCCAAACTACCCTTTACATGGAAAAGTTTTTGAGAAATTTTGTTTTTCTCAAAAATGGTTCTAACAATTTTGAATAAAATGCCTCATGTTAAAGCCATTTCCATCACAAATAAAATGTATATCTTGAATTTTTTGGGAATAGTTTCTGAAAATCTACTTATTCTGGATGAATTTGATTGAATTTTGCATAAATAGTAAGCTGTAAGAGATAGACAAAAACTTACTACACAAATATGTAGATCTCGCTAAAACACACAATTTATGTCAAATACATTGTTCTTTCTCTATACCTACTATGTACATAGTGTATAGAGAAGGTATTGTATTGCACCCAAAAATTCCCTACCGATATTTCACCGGAAATATGTGTTTTGAAACCCCCTGAATTAAATAAAAAACATTTTTAGAAAAATGTCCGTGTGTGTGTGCGTGCGTGCGTGCGTGGGTGGGTGGGTGGGTGGGTGGGTGTGTGTGTGTGGGGGGGGGGCAGCAAAGCTCATAAACGAAAAGACCGCTAAATGCCAAACATGTTTATACTAGATGAATTTTGCGGAATTTTGGATAACTGGTAAACCGTAAGAGACACGCAAAAACTTACTACACAAGCCTTGTTGAGCTCATTAAAACACACAATTTATGTTATAAACACATTATCCTTGTTAATTATTTCAGTTTTAAAATACTTATACCTTTCTCATACTTGTCAATTCCTGGTCATACAAACAAAAGCACTTCAATCACATGGCAACGAGCTTTTAAAACATTTGACTATCACTTTAGCCTAGTGTATTCCCTTATTTCCCTTCTAATTACAATGAAGCAAGTAAAATACAATTTATGCTAATTGTTTCGCGATTAGCATGAAAGAATGGAAGAATAAGCTTTTTAAAAATAATTTGTTGCAGAGATGTAGAGATAGTCATGTGAATGAAACACGTTAGATTTTTTTTTCATGGAGTTGACCGTTTTCGAGATATTCCTTGTTATCAGTTTAGTTTAAATGACTGTGGTAATTATACCTGGAGGGGAAGGCCGAAGGACCGCCAGAGCAACTTCTTTCCAGTCCCCTGAAGATGGTGACAGAGTACGTCGTTGAAAGCTTTTCAAAGTTCTTGATTAAGCAATATTATCTAAATAACATAATATGAGTGATTAAGGAAGAGATATTTACTGCATTTAAATAATTATTTCTTTAAGTAACAATGCTCACGCGTTGTGTTTATAGTAACGGTGGTTTGCAGTCAGCATGAGGGTGAAGTAATGTGGAGGGTCCAATACCGAGAAGCTTAAAAAGGTCTATAAAAACTGATTTTAATGTATATAATATATTTTGGAAAAGGTAACCTATTCTTTCATTAGACAATATTCTCAGTTTAACAGCTGAATTTACTAGCGTTCACAAAACAGCAAAAAGTGTGCAAAGCTATTAAATTAACCGAGGTGCGACATCTTATGTAAACATATTTTCAACAAATGACAGTCAATAAAATGGAGTGAAAGTGTATCATTCTTCAGGGAGAGTAAACAAATTAGTGACCGACTAATATCAATCCCGGTGATGACTAAAACAGTTCTAGTGTAACTGCAACAGATGACTCCAACTTTAGATTAGTTCTTCTGGCTAAGTAATTCTAATTTGACATGATATTAAAGACAATTTCTGTGTATGAGTGTCCATAATAATCACTTATAGCGTAACATATTACACCAGCAACCTTCCAAAGTAGCATGTCTGCATTTTGTAATTTTTCTTGAGAATTTCATACTTAATACTGAATAAAAACTAACCTATTTGTTTTCATGTGTTTTATTATACATTTCATAAATTTAATTGCTACTGAGCAGTGCTTTCTTAGATTGCTCGTCATACAATTTTATAAGACCATTCTTATACTTTATTTCTAAGCTGTAATCCAAGGTTACTTAAAAATAATTGTGAGGTATTTTTAGATTATTCACTGCATATGCTCTGCATTATAAAATAACTGTTTTCCATGAATGCACCTTAATGTCCTTTCTCTTCATGAAAGATAATATATATGAAAGTTTAAATATACTAACCGTCTATACCGTTTGCACTTAACAATGGGATATTCCTCCTTGAAGCACTGTGTCTTGATAGCATCAAAATAAAGAACCGCCACATGTTTTGATGTTTTATCATCGTTTCCCATTAAACAATCGTAAAACGTTTGATCACAGGCGCAGCTCAATCTGAAACCATTAGATTGCATTTGCTATTTTAATATTATTCTTAAAAACACAGATATTCGTATGCAAAAAATGAAATACATATAGCAAAAAAGTTATCGGTCAAAATTATTTGACTGAAATTCAATTCTTTAATCTTTTTTTAATAGCTTTATACATTAAAGTGACAATAAGTATAAATAGTTATAGATTATTTTCCTCGTATTGGCTGGCTCTGTTTTATCCCATTCTTCTAACATCGAAGATGGATTCATTAATTTCATTCGTTCCATAAATTCTATATTGGGTTAAGGTCAGGATTTGGGGGGTATGTATGCCTTTTGGAGAGTTATGCAACAGCAATTCCTTGACAATATATGTTTTGTGCTTTGCATCGTAGGTAATTGAGTTTGTCCATATTATTTTCAATGAATATCAAATTGCACACTCCACCTCCTAATGCACACTCCCATACCATCACATCACTTACTACCTTTGTGTTTTACAATAAAGTCCAAATTCCTTGTTTCCAGTTCTGCGTTGGGCTTGCATAACACACAAACCCTGTTTTCTGTATCCTAAAACTGATACACCAAAACTGCCCATCAAACTTGGACTAGTGAACATGTGCATCCAGAAATAGTCAGAAGGATTATTAAAGATGAAGGTAACAAAGAGCAGAAAAAAAACACTGCAAATGGTCTCCACATGTGTAATAATGCATATAAGATAGTTAAAAATCATTAGAAAATATTGCAAAAATATTATAAAATATAATAAAAAACGCTTGCTTAGAACTAAAGAATACCTGTTTTAAGGCATCCCTAAATACTCTCAAAGTGGCTCGAAATGATTGAATTAAAGACTAAGATACTTGATCCATACTCCTAAAATACTATACTAGAAACCTAAATACCCTAAACATAGATGGAATGGCATTAAAAGCTGTCGCTATAGCGGTTCCAATATTCGATGTGTCTTCAAAATTTCCCCAAACACATGGAAAATCACTACAAAACTAAAAATAGATTCAAATGTGCTAAAATGCCTGTAAAAGTGTTAAGAAACATTGGAAAAACATAAAATAATAATTTAAAATATGAGCCAAAATGACTGAAAAGGGCTAAATACTTAAATGTACTCAAAGTGGCTTGAAGTGACTGAAAAAGAGCTAAAATGTCTGATTCATATCCTGAAACTATTTGTCCTAGAGTCCTAAATACTCTAAAAAAAGACATAAAATGTCTTAAAAGTGTTCGAAAGAGCTTGTTGCAGCACTCAAAATGACAATGAAATTAGTGGAAAAGGAGCAAAAATTCCTGATGAAGAACCTGAAACTAGCTTCTGCAAGCTTACAAAAAAGGAAAACAAACACTGAAAACACCACACATCACTCACAATGATAGGGAAGTGCTTTAAAAAGAAGAAATCGCTAAAACATGTCAACGATAAATTTAAAAGACTAAAACATATCAAACGTCTATAAGAGTATGTATGACTGAAATTTCATGAAAATCGACTGTTTATTTCAATTCCATTAAACCAATTTAAGCATACCTGAAGATATAAAAGGTTAATTTGCAACCAGTTGTCATTTTTAAATACTTTAACTGGAGCTACGCATAGCATTAGAAGAGAAACTATACTTTATACGGCAAGACAAACTTTAGTTCGAGATTTCATTCGTAACGTGCACAATGAAAAATGAAGTTGTGAAGAAGAAAAGCAGCAATGTACGAAGAAAAGGACAGAAAAGGCAGTAGCAGAGAGGAAAAGGAGAGCTGAGGGTCCAAACTACCAAGCTGGTCGATATTAATATGAGCTATGCATTCAAATCTTTCTTTGTTTTTTCGCTATTGATATTTTCAGCTCCTTGCGGAGCAGTTTTGTCCATTACACAAATAAAATTTGCTGCATATGTTCACAGAGTTACAATAATTAAAAAGTGCCCTAGGTTTTACTGTTACGCAGACATAGATAGGCACACACTCAGATATGAATTTTATTTCTAAAAATGCTCTTTCGGATTCAGGGGTCTCAAAACATGTATTTCCGGTGAAATCTTGGTATGGAATTTTGGGTGGAATACAATATATTTTCTGTCTACTACATACGTTGTACATACGTGCTAGAGAAAGTAAAAGAAAACACTTTTAGAAAAAGGCAGTGTGTGTATGCATGTTGTAGCCGGTCTTGTGACTGCGTAGAAACAAAATAAATTAAACACGCAAGGGGACCATGATAGACATCATATTTGAGTAAATTAATTATAGGGGAATAAGTGTTATAACCACCAGGATGTCGAGAATGAGAAAAAATTTAATATTATGGGCTTGAATTTTTTCACATGAGGCGAGAAGAACGGCTCTGAGCAAAGACGGGCGTTTCTAAGGAATAACAAATCCGGACACGATAGCTACGGCCAGGGAAGACCGAACAGATGGGAGCCTTGAACCTTGATTGTTTTCAGAGAATGGGACAGCACACTCAAAGTCGATAGGGAGCAGACGAAATGCAAAATTCGAGGAATAACTCGGTTAGATGCAGGACAGTCCCCACAGTAATCATTTAAATAGCGCAATAAAAGTGTACCATGGTGCAAAGTGTAGCTTCGATATTAATTGAACATAACCTCTTGTGGTAATCAATAGCTATATGGCAGTGGCGAGTATATAAAGACGGTAAATAAAATAATAATAATATAAAACAAATCGTCACTTCATCGGTGTACAATCCTAGAACCTGCCCGAGACAACCCTCACATATACCCTGAGAATCCTTTAAATCATACTCATCCACAAAGTTCCACTGACGAGAAGCGACTATCATCAATGATGATACAGGTAGGACCGGAGGTTAGCCGCAATGCGTGTGACCGTGTTTTGAAAACACGATAACTCAAAAAAAAAAAAAAAGTCGTTAAAATGTGCGTTGAACCCTTTTCAGAGGTCTGTTTGCTTGGTTACCGAATTTGACAAATTTCTCCAACTGTAGTACAGTCAAGGTGATCTTGTCCAATTTGTGGCTCACTCTGCATAAGCGGCTATTCAGTTTCTGAGGAAGTGCACATAAGGTAGTTAATGATATCTAATTAATAGTGAAACTCTGGTTACTGTTGGTTTGGCGACTTACCTGGAATAACCGGAATCATTGGTGAGGTTATATTTAGTTTTACCGGCCTCAATTACATCAGGACAGTTATCATGCTCTCGGCAGCATTTGTCCGTCGCCATTTCCTCACCAAGATCGTCATAGCTACTGGAGATGTTCCCCATGCCGCACCATTTTGTTCCTAAATAACATCAAAGTCAAAAAAATCTGATGTGTTAAATTCACATGACTTTCTCTAGCAGTTCCACATATAAAGTATTCTTACAAAGGCTTATTGTTGTATCTACATCATGCTAATCGAGATGAACATTAGCAGAAATGGTATAAATACTTGCTTCTTTGTAAGTAGAAGGGAAATAAAGGAACATACTATGCTAAAGCGATGGTCAAATGATTTAAAGGCTTTTGATGACGACTTCATGGGATAGCGACCGAGTTAAATTAGTCAGAATAATCCAAGCCTTCGACTATCTCAATTATTCCCTGATGAAGACCACAGACCACCTGCCCCATTTTAGGGTTGCCAAAAACACAGAATACTTAAAACATAAATTAATCACTTAAAATTATAGGTGTTGGCAATCAAATTTTACAAAACAATAATAATACTATAACAATACAAATTCTGATAAAAATAATGCTGTCCAACTGCCTCATATTTGATGTGTGCAAAATCTCTTTATGCGCTAAAAGAGTCCCAAAACTCCACGGGGCTATTTCAAATTGAAACCCGTCAGCAGAGGACTGGATCGCTTTACCAGACATGTTTATCAGCGGAGACGATGAGCGAGTCGGCTTCATTGCGAGAGGTAAAGCGATGGTCGCTATCACCGGTTCTCCAATGGCGGTTTTCCACTTCAAGTAGCCCTATTGAATTCTGAAACTCCTTACACGCATGAAAGGATATCTGCACACGTCAAATACGGGGCATTTGAGCCATCTGGTACATAAGGATATACATTCAATATATATTAAATAATGTGTTTCCCATAAAATGCTTTCACAAAATGGCTACAAAATATTTTATTAATGTTGTGACAGTATGAAACTATTTCTTTTCTAACTGATATTTTCCCCGCTATAAAACAAAATATTTGTAATAGTTCCGCGTGCGCCAAAGAAGAGTCACAACAATTTTTCGAAGTTGGTATTTTTCTACAAAATATGGGATTGTTGGTTGAAATATACTCTTCTTATCTGCATCAAATTCTTAAGGCTATGTGATTCTTTTCAAATTTGATTGTTGAACCTATAATTTCTGCCTCGTTTTCCTTCTGTTGATGCAGATGATTTCTATGGCCATTGCTGTCATTTTTAGCAATGGAATGCAGGTCTTCATATATTTTTAGCTGTTAGAGTGGAGATCATTTGACAGTAAAGGTCTTATACTGTCATGTCTTTAGATAGTTGTCCCCTAGGACGATTCCCTAGCACGTGCGGAAGAGTTTCAAATTTCTGCAACGGCTAGTGCTAGCAAAACGTCCTGGAATCGGCCGAATTGGTGACATCATGGCGTTCATTTTTATCGTTTCCGCCACTCACTATTTGAGATATTCTCTTTGGTAAGCATCCATTTATTAGCTAGGAATATTCGGGACAAATCTGCAATTCCCTTACAATTGTAGGGGTAGGAACAGAATTGTGTAAATTCTTTTTTCCTTAATATGTTGTCGAAGCTGTTAACTATTTTTTTTTATTTAATTGTATGTCGAGTTTTAATATTATCGTAATCTCGAACAGCTGACTGCTTCTGGAGTTTGATTTATGTTGAGTTGTTGGATAAGTGCTTCCCACGATGTACAGGAAGAGAGGGCTGCCTTTGCATTTATTATAGGTATAAAGCTATTTGGAGCGTCGCTGGGTAGTCGTAAACTTTATTTGACAGTGCTAGGTATCATTTTCGACCTTGTTTAGAAAAAAAAGGTATTTTTTATCGTAACGTTTGAAGAGTACAAATTAATGTTGGATCTATAATGTGATTAACTACCATCAATTTTTGTTGTAATAATGTAGCACCTGCAAGAGTTTCAAGAATAATGCGTGTTTCTGTAATGTTGCTGTTGAATTGAAAATTAATTATTTATTAAATATTATTTGCTTACTTCATCAATGACATAGTTTAAAAAAAAACTTTCACCCTGAAATAATCTATTCTTATGAATGATGCTTGCATGCGTTTGAGATGATTTTGTGTAGTCTTCTTTCTTTAACATACATCAGCATAGTATAAACTTTAAGCAAAATGTTCAATAATACTTCTATAAAAAGACACATCTTACCTGGGTAGATTATCTGCCATTTACTCTCGGAGCCATCGGTATCAACTTCATTGTTTATGTCATCGGATAACCTAATAGTAGACAAGGTATCCACCGTATGCAGCCAGCAGAGCCAAAGAGGTGTGGACAATTTCAACAGCTGGTATGAAAATTCGATTGTCTTCATTCCTAATAAAGAAGTAAATATTTCATAATATAGCAACCACAACATTGTTTTTTACACACACACCATCATCACCATCCCCAGCACTATCCACCAACACGACCATATCCCCGGCAGCACCTCGACCATTACCCACTATCATCACCACCAGCAACATCACCACTATCAGCACCACCACAACCACTACTACCCACCAACAATACCACCACCACCACTACCACCTCAAGCACCACCACCAATAGCATCAGCAACAGCACCACCATCAGGCTGCTTCACCACCAGCTCCCCAACACCACCACTAATCCCACCAGCTTCACCAGCACCAATACCACTAAATTTAACACCACCATCCCTAGCACTACCATCACCCTATCAGCACCAACACCACCGACCCATTACCAACACCAGCATCACCATCCCATAGTTAGCAACACCAGCACGAGCCACGAGTGCCACAAACACTAATCCTCACCACTAACACGCACCCACTAACACACACCCCTTAGCACGCACCCACTACCATCACCCCCCACCACCACCACCGGTATAACCAACCACAGCAATACTACCATTTTGCAGCAGCACCACCATCACTTCCAGCACCATCACCCCGCAGACCATTACCTCCACTACCCCACCACCCCAAGCGTCGGTCTGTTGAAGTAGTTGGTTAGAGTCTGGCTTTCTGATCTCATTGTCGCGGGTTCATACCCAGCCCAGACCGGTGGTTTTTAAATGTGCCTAAAAGCAATATCCCAATGTAAAAGAACTGCGGTAAACGAATTCAGTACACCGGCAGCGCTGATATGATCCTGGGAACTGACAGCGTCGTTAACAAACAAATAATAATTATCCAACACCATCAGCACTACACTACCAGTACCACCGCCGAATAGGCGATGATCTCATTTGATTTGTTCCTGCGAGTTATTTCTGCATGTTTAGGAACAAGAAGAAATCGAACGGAGTCAGCTCAGGCGTCTCTGGGGAGGAGCGGTTGGCAAATTTCATAACACAGTTAAGTTTGATAACTTCGGATATGTGTGCTGGTGTGTTGTCGTGGTGAAACAGAACTTTATTCTTATCCAAGTAGGGCCCTGTCTCCAACTTCTTATCGATTCCGTCCGATAACTTACTATAGTGGTTTTTAATAAAAGCTTTTATTTTGAAAGAGGTTAATGAATGTCACCCTTCGCATTGGATAGGGCCGTCGTTACTTTCTTTGGAGCAGAGTCACCGTAAGCAGCCCATTGTTTTGTTTATTTATTGGTTTCTGGAGTGTAATGATGGAGGCAGGCCTCATCGATGCTGACAAGTCGATGCAAAAGTGTTTCTGATTTTACACAAATTGCTCCAAACAGAGCTTTGAAGTTGAAAGCCACATCTGCTTATTTTCTATTTTAGCAATCGTAGCACCCATCACGCTAACAAATTTTCATCTCCAATTATCATACCGTTCATGCGTTATGAACCTTTTCCGCGACACACTTGACACCGCCAGCAGGTAAGAAAACCAGCAGGTTTTTTATTCACAAAAGAGATGGCAACAAGCATATCCAATTTGTCCTTTAGACATAGTGGCCCGATACATTCGACTATAATTATCTCGATCATTTCGGATGCAATTTTGTTCAATTTTCACTTCCGGTTTGATCTGGAACCAACTTCCGGTTAGTTGCCAGTGTACCCTAACTACTAATGGCACTAGTTTGGCTTATACAGGAATTTAGGGGAATAGATACATATATTTTGATAAATGGTACCTTAACGTATCCACTTCGGTGTGTTAGTTGCTTTCTCTCTTCCTCTAACGTTTGCTCGTAAACCAATTACACAATTTACCACCTGATGTTTTTTTTAACCTGGTCTTAAGTGCGCCACGAAATATACAACGCATTCAGTATATACTCTATGTTTTATTTCCAAGCTTTCCCCATCGATGCGCTACCTGCTGACCAAATTAATGTTGTGCCACTGGCGTTGTATAAAGCATTCCATCTCAGTTCCGGTACAACATTCGTAACACTGAGATTTTGGCTTTTAACGGCACTCTTTCTGACTCACTATCTCCGTGAAAATAAACGGCTATTGCTTTCTTGTGCCATGCTTCTTAAGATAATGGATCTGTGAACTTTTGAAAATCCACAGCACTCAAGTTATCTTTCTGAAATTTATTCCGATATCTTTCTGAATTTTATTCCGAGTACTATACAGAATAATAGTGATATTTTTGTTAATTTAATTGTTTTTTTCACACAATCCGTGTGTAGGACAAGAGTTGGATAGGTAAAGTCAGACTGGAAAATTCAATGCCATAGTTGGGATTTGAACCACGGATCTCTAACCAGTTGCTCTACCACTGAGTCACTATGACAACTTGCCGACACGGCATTAAATTTCCCAACTGACTCCCATGTTTCCCGGTAAACCAAAGGTCATCTCACCAATGGCGACTTACAATGTTGTAAATACTTTAAGACCCAGGATTCAAAGTATAGACAACTATTAGGGTCAACTAGTTTTAATTTAATTTTTTTTTCAAACAAGCCGTGTATAGGACAAGAGTTGGATAGGTAGAGTCAGACTGAAAAATTCAATGATATTTTTGCCATTTATCAAAATTCTAACTTACATAATTCTTCAAATAATTACTGTTTAGTGTCTAAATTCATTATTCTAAAACAACTGAGGCACGGGATGCATTTTAAAAAATATTAACGTACAAAAATCCACTGTTAGAGCAAATGAGTTTATAATATATCTGTAATATATCTTTGTATTGGTCCTAGGAGGTGGAGAAAAATTATTACTTTTCGTATTCTCCAAAAACTTGGTTTTTTAATATGTAATGCTTCTGTTTCGAAAAATAATATAATATATCAAATTTCTTTAATGTGATTTTGAGAGGCAGCATAGACATTTGGAAACAAATTAATGAAAAATTGCATTCATGTGGAATATTTTCAAAATGGAAAAGTGTTGGAAAAAACAAGGTTTTAAGCTGTGAATGTCTATTAATAAGCATATGCTTATCCATTTATAACTTCATCTAGCTGTTGTTTTAAGGGAAAAACGATATGTTTTAATATTAAAATTCATATTATTTTTACTACGAAACAAAAGAATTTTTTAATCTTTAATTTTTGATAAAATTTCACAGATGCATCCATTAATAAATAAAATTATTAGACTCTAAATGAAGCACATATTTATATATAGTTGTTCATCACACTGTCTTCAATTACGAATATAAATATCTGCATATACCTCTAACAGCCCTGTTGGTCCCATGTCGTAGATTTACGGCACGTAAAAGAACCTCAAGCGTATTAGAGAGGCCTCTGAGCAAAATTAAGCGGTCTTTCACGCGCAGTATTGAATGGGACGCTGAGAACCACAGCAGTTAAAGAGCGTCCATAAATAAAACTCAATTTCATTTCCCAAAGAGCCTGTGTAAGAGAGATCGCCAAGAAGAGGGGTGCGTGGACACTATATATTATATTAACGATCTCCCTTTGTAATATATTTATGTTAAGTGTTTTAAAAAATCATCTATGTTCCAATGCTTTACTATCAATTTATTATGGACAGATCCATAGCCATTTGAGTTATGGTATTTTATTTTGGGGTAACCATGCTTTAGCTAAAAATATACTTTTATTACAGAATTCGAATTTTATGTGGTGTAGCCCCTAGAACTCATTGTAAACCTTTATTTGTTAAGTAGGGTGTTTTAACTTTGACTTCATTGTTTGTGTTCCACTGCCTCTTATTTGCTAAGAAAAATAGTCATAAATACGATCGTACAATCTATGAAACACCAATCACACCAGAACTAGTTCCAATATTTACATAAATAGATGTAAATATAGCAAGCTACAAACTTCCTTTGAGACTATATCATTAAATCTATTTAATAGACTTAGTAATAGCACTAAAGCTCTCTCCGTTGAATCTTTTAAGAGGTCAGTGAAGCGCACTTTGATTTTGAATCCATTTTATTGTTTGGATGAATTTTATGATACTGCCAATTGGTTTTGATATTACTTGTAATTGAAGTTGCTACACAATGTACTTTGTACTGGCAAATCAACTTATCTATCTAAGGCATTTGTGCTTTATACATTTGTTATTAATTCAGGATTACGCTACATATACCCTTTAGCGTATCCATTACGTTTGTAATTAGCAAGTAAACATGGTGAAACGGTAAAAGTTGACATATTTTGCATTACCTGGCATTTTTGTCTTCTCTAATACGACGATAAAACACTTGCATGATAAACACCACTTTACACGCCGTCCACTTGGTTCAAATAGGTAACGTAAATGTCGTCAAGGATGGTAGGTATTTCTACTGTTTTATCATCATATTACGTAGCACTACTTGCTTCCTTATAACTAAAAGGGAAGGTCGTCTCCTTAGCGCGGTGGTAGCGTTGCTACTTACCAAGCGGGAGACCTGGGTTCGATCCCCAGTACCGGCGTGGGGATTTTTCCCCCGCTGGGAGACCTGGCCCGGGGTGCACTCAGCCTCGTAAGGTCCCTGGGGGGCCAATTGAGGAGCTACTTGATGGAGAAGTAGCGGCTCCAGGTCATGAGGACCGCATTAACCGGCCGGGGGGATTCGAGGCGCTGACCACGTCTCACCCTCCAATACTGCACCCCATCCATGACGTCTGTAGTGGACCGAGATGGGGGACGCAGCGGCCGGGCGGTAGGCCAAGGTTCCCCGTGAGCTGTCGTGCCATGGAGTAAAAAAAAAAAACTAAAAGGGAAATAAGGCAGTACCTTATGCTAAAACGATTCTCAATTGTTTTAAAAGTCGGTTACCATATGATTCAAATCCGTTTCTTTGCATGACCAGAAGCTGAGAAAATTTCTCCTATGAGAAAAGTTTTAAGTATTTTAAACTGAAACCAATAACAAGGAATATAAAAAAAAAAACAAAAAAAAAACATTCAAATCCACGAAAAGAATGCATACAACATAAATTATGTGTTTTAACGGGCTATACGTTTGTTGTTGGTTACGGTTTACCAGTTACGCAAATTCATCCTGAATAAAGATGTCTTCAGAGGCTATTTATAGAAAATTCAAGATATACATTTTATATGTAATGTAACCATCTTTAATATACGATATTTTAATCAAAATATTTATAGCCATTTTTAAGAAAATAAACAATTTCGAAAAATGTTCTATGTAAAGCGTAATTTGGGGTGAGGAGATTTTCTTGAAAATCTTCGTGTCGCATCCTTAAAAGACTTCTAAATACTAAGTTTGGTGTTTAATGGCCTTCCCGTTTTTGAGCTACGCTCTAAAAAATGTTTTTCTAAAAAAATGTTTTTGTTTTTTTGGATTCAGTGGGTCATAACCGGTGAAATCTCGGTATTTTTGGGTGGAATGCAATACGTTCTCTATACACTATGTACATAGTACGACTTAGTGAACCAATGATCCGCTTCACTTAAGTGAGGGAACCATTGAACTGCCCTCACGAAGGTGAATCGTTTTGCCCATCTCTCGTAGCTACTGAAATTGAGAATAATTGTTGAAAGGTGCCTGTAGACATATTACTCACAGATGTGGCTCCATGTAGACTGCTGAAAAGGTCTCCATATCTGAAGCACATAACCTGTTTAGTACACGAGCTGTCCGTGTTGCAGAAGAAATGCATACGTGTACAGTTTCCAGCTGTTGATTTAATTGCAAACGGGGAAAAGGTATTTCCCCAACTCAGTTCTACAAAGATTGCCTGTGTGAAGTTTCTATGCACCTGTCCTAACTAGGTGGGGGACATGGCTATCTGGGTTTCGTTTAATCAGGAGTATTTCCATGAAAAAAACTGATTGCAAAACCTGAAGATAATACGGCATATGTGTGTTATGCAAAAGTTGTGTAGTTGAAGATGCCATGCTTTTGTCAACTCAATATACATAATAAATTGTTTTTGTATAAGAAAATATTAAAGCCCACTTTGGAAGTATGGGTTGCAGATCCTGGGGTGCACCAACAAGTCAAATATTAACATTATACAACGTTTTCAAAATAAAGTGTTAGGTGTATTGTTAATGCTCCATGACTACATCCTTACATCCTTAAAATGGATACTGTTAGTGAACAAATAAGAACTATAGCAGAGAAGCATGAAAAGCGCAAATACTTAGCAGAATATATACATTGGAATAAACATTGACTTATTTATGATAGTAAAGCTATCAGATAATTTTTCTTATACTAAGTTGTAGTATGAATGTAACACATTTAGTATTAAATCTTAAAGACAAATCTGATGTGTTCCATTCACATGACTTCCTCTACATCTCTGTAACAAACTATTTTTAAAAAGCTTATTTCTCTGTCTATTTCATGCCAATTGTAAGCATGAGCAGACCAGCTTTTTTGTAAATAGAAGGGAAATAACGGAATACACTAGGCTAAAAAAACAGTCAAATCTTTTAAAAGCTGGTTGCCATGTGGTAGAAATTCGTTTCTTTGCATTGCAAAGAGATGACAAATTCCCATAAGTGAAAATAAGTATGAAATGTGAAAATCAAGAATAAGGAATATCTAAAAAATCTGATGTGTTACACTCACATGACTTTCCCTAGCTGTTCTACAAACTAAGATTATTATTCTTTCTGCGCCTTGCTAATCGAGGTACTCATTAGCACAATGTTCTTATTACTTAGTTCCTTATAAGTAGGAAGAAACCTATAGTCAGATGTTTTAAAAGCTGTCGTTATGTGATTGTCATTACAAATCGCTTTTCTTGGTCAGGAGTAGAACAAAAGGAAAACGGGTACTCCCGTCTGAGAAAAGTATAAGTACTTCACAACTGAAACTAATAACAATGAATACCTCGAAAACGGTAAGCTCCACGAGAAAAACATATCGGACTAACTTGTGTATTTTAACAAGACCTAAATGTTTTGTACAGTAAGTTTTTGTCTATCTCTTACGGTTTACTAGTTATGCCAAATTAAGCAAAATTCATCCAGAATAAACAGGTCTTTAGAAGCTATTCCCAGAAAATTCAAGATATACATTTTATTTGTCAGGTAAATATCTTTAATATATGATATTTTAAACAAAATCGTTAGAGCCATTTTTAAGAAAATCAACATTTTCGAAAAAAGTTCCATGATAAGGGTAGTTTGGGGTGAGGGATTTTTCTAAAAATCTTCGTGTCGCATCCCTGGAAGATACCAAACCTAAATTCCAAGTTTGGTATTTTAGCTACTTTTGGTTTTTTGAGTTATTGTGTTCACAGGCACACGGACACACAGTCACACGGACACACATATACACACGGACCTTTTTCTGAAAACGCTTTTTTTGGATACAGAGGGTCCTAAAACATATATTTCCGGTAAAATCTCGGTATCGAATTTTTGGGTGGAATACAATACTTCTCTACCCCTATGTACATTGTACATACGGGACTATAGAAAGTAAAAATGATCAACTCCACCAAAAAGATATATGGCATAAATTGTGTGTTTTGACGGGATGCACATTTTTGTATAGTAACTTTTAATCCATCTTCTATGTTTTTCTAGTTATGCAAAATCCAGTAAAATTCATCCAGAATAAAGAAGTCTTCGGAGGCTATTCCCAGAAACTTCAAAATATACATTATATTTTTGTGTAAATATCTTTAATATACGATATTTTAATGAAAATCGTTAGAGCCATTTTAGAGAAAATAAAATTTTGGAAAATTTTTACATGTAAAAGTAGTTTGGAGTGGAAGATTTTCCCCAAAATCTTCTTGTCGTATCCTTGGAAGACACTAAACCAAGTTTCGTATTTACCGACTTTTTGTTTTCACAGACACACGGATACACGGACACGCACACACGGACCTTTTTTAAAAATCTGATGTGTTACATTCACATGACTTTCTCTAGCTGCTCTACAAAGCTCAGCTGCGAAAAACTTATACTTTTCTCATACAGGATTTGTCATCTCCTGTACATACAAACAAAGGAACTTCAGTCACATAGCAACCAGCTTTTGACTATTACTTTAACCTATTCCCTTATTTCGCTTCTACTTACAAGGAAGCAAGTAATAAGACTATTTCTACTAATTTTTTCTCGATTAGAAGTATTAGCTTCTTAACAATAATTTGTTGCAGAGATGTAGAGAAAGTCATGTGAATGGAACGCATCAGATTTTTTTAAATTTATTTTTACATGAACCCACAACCTCCACTACACTCCGGAAAGCGAATAATTAAATACGCAAATCATAAATCTAACACCCTCAAAAGTTTATTTATTTAATTATTCACCCATTTATTTATTTTAAATTTAACGCTTCAACTACAATCGTCTATAAATTGCCGTTATTTAAGTGTTTTCTTAAAATATTTAATTAAAACCATAACCATATTCTTTTCTTTCCTGTATCTCATCTATTTAACTACTGCATTTACTCATACTTCTTTTTTGTACTTCATATCGGATGGTGAATGAAATTTGTGAAATTATGCTCAAATGACGCCGGAGTGCATGGAGCTTAAAGTTACTGACATTCGTCTTCTCAGAATTAAGAAAAACCCCTGTAAAAACCTTAGGATTCTTGAATGTGAGACAGACACGCTAACCCCGCACTTCAGAAGCGTGGTAATACCTCTTATTAGCGTATGTTATGTTTTTTAATCGTTAAGGTGAGTTATTTTATTTTTAGTTGTCTTAAATGATTTATAATATTTATCGAAATTTAACTACTCATATTTCACTTAAAATTGCGTATAATTATACTATAACTTTTGTTAATTATCACTTGTTTTTATCTTATTTATATTTCATTTTGATGGTCAATTAATATGAACATTTGTAGATCTTAATATTTTCTTTGAATCACCAATATATTTTGTCTGATTATTGCTTTTCTGATACCACGCTATCTTCTTTATTACTTTTTCGAAATGCATCCATTGTTTTTACTTCTGTAATAATTATTTTTGTAAATTCTGAAAACAAGCATATCTGCTGCAAAATTTTTGTTTCGCTTCCAAATTTTAAAACCTCTCTTTAAGCCATTTTGTTTTTGTCCCACACTGCTGAAACTAACATCAAATAAGCGTTAACATATTTGCGACACTCAGATTAGTAAAGTAAAGAAATATTTACCTCTTTTTATAGATAACTGGATTCCAATTTAATATTCAATAAGAATGCTCTGCTTCTGTTCTTGCAGAAGTTTGTCACTTCATCTAATTATTAAAGTTAATCAAGAATGCAGTTCTGCAGTATATCGATATATAACCTAGTTACACCGTTGCTAAGAAGAAAAGTGACAATCGCTTGTTGACAGAATACAAAATGTTCCTAGCGGTAGAGATAGTGTTTATATACATACCCATTAGCATTTTAGAAGTGCTATAGCTTATCAACTTAAGCATTTCCCATTGATTGACACGTATATAAATTCAGAGCACACGTAGGGTGCAATGCTTTATCTTGAAACGATTTTCTTCCACAGAATATCCCTTGTCATATCGAGAGACACTTGCCAAGAATAATAATTAGATAGTCAAAAGAAGTACCGCCTTCTCTACCTAGAGGTCTCAGATTGCGGGAAAGTTTTCTTTTATTAAGACTCGTTTCTATTTATTTAGTTCGTAAAGTACGAATTCGAGATGTATTGTTTGTGCTAGTGATTTTTTGCGCGTAATTTTGTTCTTTTCTCTATTTTTACTTTCTCTACACGTACTATGTACATAGTGTATAGAGAAGGTATTGTAATGCACCCAAAAATACTATACCGAGATTTCTCCCGAAATATGTGTTTTGATTCCCCCTGAATCCAAAAAAAGCAGTTTTGGAAAAAGATCCATGTATGTGACTGTGGACAGAATAGCTCAAAAACGAAAATACCGTTAAATACCAAACTTTGTATTTAAGTTTGGTATCTTCCAAGGATGCGACACGAAGATTTTCAAGAAAATCCCCCACACAAACTACCCTCTACATGGATAAAAATTCGAAAATTTTGATTTTCTCAAAAATGGCTCTAACGATTTTGATTAAAATCTCTTATATTTAAGATATTTAAATACCAATATAAAATGTATATCTTGACTTTTCTGGGATTAGCCTCTGAAGACTAATTTATTTTGGATGAATTTTACGGAATTTTGCATAACAGGCAAACCATAAGAGATAAACAAAAACTTACTTAAGAGAAAATGTAGAGCTCGTTAAAACGCTCGTTTATGTTATATAATTTTTTTCGTGGAGTTTATTGTTTTTAAGATATTTCTTGTTTTTTGTTTCAGCTTTGAAAAACATATTTTTCTCATACAGGCGATAAAGCACACAATTTATGTAATATGCATTTTTTTCGTGGAGTTGATCAGTTTTAAGATATTCTTGGATTTTCGTTTCTGCTTTGAAAAACATACTTTTCTCATACAGGAATTTGTCAACTCCTGTCCATACAAACAAAGGAACTTCAGTCACATAGCAACCAGCTTTAGACTATCGCTTTAACCTATGGTATTATTTCACTTCTATGTACTAGGAAGCAAGTAATAAGACTATTTCTGCTAATTTTTCTCGATTAGCATGAAGCAAATAGAAGCATAAGCTTTTTAACAATAATTTGTTGCAGAAATGTAGAGAAAGTCATGCAAATGGAACACATTAGATTTTTTTCATTGATATGCTCCGTTTTTGCTTTCTCTACTACGTACCTATATAGTAGGTAGAGTGTATTGTATTCCCCTCAAAAATTCGATACCAAGATGTCACTGGGAATGCACGTTTATGTGTCCCCTGAATCCAAAAAAGGCATTTCATAAAAAAGTTATGTGTGTGTCCGTGTGTTCGTCTGTGAACAGCATAACTCCAACATGTAAAACCTTATATATATTCCAAGGATTTGACGACACGAGGATTTTCAGGAAAATTCCTCCACCCGAAACTACCTTTTATGTAGAAAAGTTTTGAAAATGTTTTATTTTCTCAAACAATGACAAACTATTTTTTATTAAATTACTGAATATGTAAGATATTTTCATGACAAATAAAAAGTATATTTTGAAATTTTTAGGAATAGTCCATCAAGCCCTATTCACACTAGATGACTTTTATATATAGTGATGCAAACCATTTCCAAGCAGGGAGATAAGCCTGTGAGGGAAGTTTTGAGTAAAATAAACAAACGGATACTCTCATGAATAATCAAATGAATAAATAAATAAAGTATAAACAGTAAAAAAAATTTAGCCTATAACCACCTAGAAAAAAATTATGGTGTTCCATTCACATGACTTTCTCTACATCTGTGCAACAAATTTTAGTTAAAAAAATTATGCTTCTATTTACTTCATGTTAATCGAGAAACATTAGCAGAAATAGTCTTATTATTTGCTTCCTTGTAAGTAGAAGCGAAATGAGGGAGTACCATAGGTTAAAATGGTAGCCAAAAGCTGGTTGCTATGTGACTGATGTTCCTTTGTATGTATGGACAGTAGTTAACAAATTCCTGTATGAGAAAAGTATGTTTTTCAAAGCAGAAACGAAAATCCAAGAATATCTTAAAACTGATCAACTCCACGAAAAAAATGCATATTACATAAATTGTGTGCTTTATCGCGAACTAATTTTTCTGTAGTGTAAGTTTTAGTCCATCTCTTACGGTTTAGCAATTATGCACAATTCCGTAAAATTCATCCAGAATAAAGTAGTCTTCAGTGGCTATTCCCAGAAAATTCAAGATATACATTTTATTTGTCAGGTAATTTTTAATATGCGATATTGTAATCAAAATCGTTAGAGCCATTTTTAAGAAAACAAACATTTTCGACTTTTTTTTCCATGTAAAGGGTAGTTTGGCGTGGGGGGATTTTCTTGAAAATGTTCCTGTCGTATCCTTGGAAGACACCAAACTTAAATGCCAAGTTTGGGCTTTAACGGTACTTTCGATTTGCGCTATGCTGCCCACAGACACACACACAAACACACACACATACACACAGACAGACATGCACACGAACATTTTTTAAACATGCTTTTTTGGGATTTAGGGAGTCTCAAAACATGTATTTCCGGTGAAATCTTGGTATCGAATTTTTGGGTGGAATGTAATACCATCTCTATACACTATGTACATAGTACGTGTAGAGAAAGTAAAAGGAAACATGAACTCTGTTATAGAAAAGTATAACTTCTTTAAAATTGAAACCACTAACAAAGAATAGCTCAGAAATGGTTAGCTCAACAATAAAAAGAATAGGAAATAAATGGTTTGTTCTGACGAGATCTGTCTTTTACGTTTTATCAATTATGCAAAACTCACTTGGAATGCAGAGCACGTCAAAGGTTATTCCAAACAAATAGAAAGCCTACATTTTAGTTTCCAAACTAAATATTTTTAAAATTAGGTATTTTAATGAAAACTATTAGAGTCATTTTCATAAAATGAAAGATTTCGCAAAATCTTCCATGTAAAGAGTAGTTTGGGGTGGGGTTTTTTCTGTAAATCTTCTGTCGTATTCTTGGAAGATACTAAAATTAAATACCAAGTTTGATATTTAATATCCTTTTCGTTTTTGAGACACACACGCGCGGGAACATATTTCTGAAAATCCCCTTTTTTTCTTTTCATAATACCTTCTCTACTGGTACGTGTAGAAACATTAAAAATATACATTTATCTTTTATTGTTAAAAACATGTTATTCTCTAAAATATGTGAAATTCTAAAAAAACTCTCGGAAAAATAAGCCTTTAAGTATTTCAAAGTATCAAAAATTAATCAATACATATACAATGTTTTTGTACTTTAATGATACAGTAAACTAAAAGCCAACATTTTCGACCAAATTTGGGTTTTAATTTGTATTATTAAAAGGCATTGTTTATTTTTATATTTATAGCGGAATAATTATTTACCTTGCATCCTTTTTATATGTATAAGTCGTCGCCCAAACTTTAATTTCTTCCTTTCTCAAAGCTTTATTTTCTTCACCTAAAAATTTCCTTGCGGAGCAATTTTTAACTAGAATGTTATGATATTTATAACGTAAACTCTTTAGGATCTTTGTTTTATAGTTTGGTCTGGGTTTTGATGAGAATCAGTTACTTGAGTATTTATGTGGCAATAAATATTAAAAACATATGCTTAAAAATAAAAATTACAGATACAAAAAATTCCTGTAGCTTTTACTTTCATTATACAGCAAACTCTAGACCAAAATTTATATGCACATATATTAACAAAATTCTTACCGAGCATTATACAGAAAATATTTGGAATAGAAGAATGGAATTATTATCAACAAATGCAATAAATATACACAATTTGAAAGCTTTAGCTTTTAAAAATATGAAATTTGGGATTTTCACTTGACTGTCCCCTTAGCAACATTCTCGTTTATCGTTATTGCCTCTACTATAGAATGAATGGTGACCTGGTACCGAAGAAGACGAGCGTATATAAACCAAAAGAAAGAAGAACAGTGGCCGCACCGTGGTTAGACCTCTCGCCTCTCACCTAGACAGCCCGGGTTCAATTCCTAGCCACCACATGTGGAATTGATGGTGGATAAATCGGCGCAGGGGCGGGTTTTTTCTGGGTTCTCCAGTTTACCTTGCATTCCACCGGTGCTCCATCTTCATTCCATGTATCTTCAGTATCATCGCCTGCGGTGCCATTTGTAGTAAAAAAAGAAGAATAGTGGGAACGCCGTGGCAGAGATGAATGTCTATTGATACATCGCTGTAAAGTCCAATCCAAGCTCTTGTTGTTGATGATGGTGATGACTTAGTTCTTCAATATTCACTAGAATTTTGACAGACATTAAAACACTAACTCGCATAGTGCTACAGAGGCTGCATCAATTCGTCAAATGGCGTGTTATTTATGGACGCTCTTTAACTGCTGTGGTTCTCAGCGTCCCATTCTATACTGGGCGTGAAAGACCGCTTAATTTTGCTCAGAGACCTCTTCCCTTCCGAAGGAAGCCATGTTAAGAATTTTTACGCCCGAAAAAATCCATCGTCCTCCACGGGATTTGAACCCGCGACCTTGGGTATATGAAATTACCATGGTAACCACTACACCACGGAGGGCGGCATCAATTCCTCCCAGCATCAATTCGTCCAAAGAAAAATTCTTAGAAAAATGTTACAACTCGCCCAAAACAGTTTTACGGATCCCTAAACTCAATAATGAGTTATTAATGAGCATCATTCTGTCCCCCCCGAAAATAGACGTTGGGCCAAATACCTGACTTAAGTCACTGGAACAATTTTTAAGAAATGTCTCTTCTTTTATCCAAATTGACTAAAATGTTGGAATAATGCTGTGATTTGACAACGCTATGTGCTGATGTTTTATAATATACTATTTAAGATTATAGTTCTTACTAATGTGTTAGTATATGAACTGAACATTATTGGTATATTAAATATAATGTCTATGACTACATCAAGCATTTGAATTGCACATTCTAATGTTGCGTGTGGAAGTATTCACACTATTTCGGAATGAAACTAATGCTAAAGATCATGAAATATGTTAATTTTATTAACATAAGTGCAAAAAACATGCATTCACAAAAATATATCCCCGCCGCTGAATCCTTGCACTTGACAATTGGGAATTAAGTTGGTATTCCCACAAAAGACAGACGAAAAGCTTTACCCGTTTGACTTTCTGAACCAATCAAGAAGCAGCATTCTGGTCTGGCAACGGAAGCGTATCTAGATGCCGCACCGTTGCAATATCTGGCTATTTCCAACCACGTGCTCAGTTTGTGAAGTCCGAGCTGTTCTGTACAAGATACGTATTATTCGTTGTTATTTATATTTGTTGATAGTGTTGTTGGTGTTTGTGAGGGAACATAACAAGACTTTCACAATTATAGAGGTGGATAGACTTTTGCAGGAAGGTGTGGTGAGAGTGGTCGCGGCTTTATGGAAGAAGAAAGTGAATCATGTTCACAAAATAAAACGAAAAGCACAGGAATTAGACGGAATCATCAGTGAATGTAAACAATGACTATCATGATAACGATGACGATGACAATTCTGAGAATATAACGACGGGCATTGGATGGAATTGAGCCATTAAAATTCTAAACCGGTGAAAAATCACTTTGTTATAGCTTTCTCTCATTGTAACAAGCTATTTTGCATTAATTTGTTCTATTATCTAAATACGTAATGCATGCGTTATAGTATTAATGTTATTTTCAACTAACATCAATAAAAGCGAATTAGTTTCATTATTCTTTTCTATGTACATTGTTTATATTCGTCTTTACACACGATAAAGGCATTTGTAATCAGCTGTTGTTTACTAGTTACTCTGGCAACGCCGCATAGCCAACCTTACGCGAAACCACCGGAACTGTCAAGCGCAAGGATTCAGCGACGGCAGTATAGATATAGAAATTTCACTTCTTATATAAATATGTCATTATTTCAAGTAGCAGGTCTCTGCTCATTAGGGCAGTTGCCCATGGCTGGGCAGAAATGATGCTCGGGCAAGTAGCAAGCCGAAACTTTTTTTACCTTTACCTGGAATTTGGACGAAATGATCATGGGGACGAGGTGCTATATTCCAAACCTTCTGCCTAACGATTACGTTCATAACCAAAGTGCTACTAACGCCGGAGGCCTGAAAGTAGTCTTTTCTGTCCACACACAAGATAAGTGAGAGAAGGATTTGCCCAGAGGTTCTTTGGAAACACTATAATTCTACAAGCGGACATATCTAGCAAATCCCCAAATGGACACTGCGAGCATAACCGTTAAACACCGCTACAGACAGTATGGCATTAGCAAACGGAAGTGATCTGCCACGAAGAATTTCCATTACATAGATGGAAGAGAGTAGGTTAATCCTTTATGAACACTTTCACTTGTTCAGGAGGAAGTTTGCGGAAATAGAGCTCCGCAGTTTTCGAAAAAGGATGGGAAATTAAACAAAGAACTTGCAGTACGGTCTTAATACCCCACTAAACTTTTATATCATCTTCAAATGCATGTCCCACTTTTTGAGATGATGATGTAAATTCGACGTTGAGGGAGCGTAGAGGGCATACCTAATTTGACATTAACATCGTATCTACGTTACTGAGCTACCTTCTACTCTTTCTGTAACTTTATTAGCTATAACTGTATGTAAACGCTTTTAACCCTTGGAGTAAAAGGTTGGAGGGAGAGGGTAAGGTCGTCAAATCCATGAATTCCATTTAATCTTTCTTTTTTAAAATTATTTCACTACGGCTTTTGCTTTTGAATTGTTATTTGAACGTTCTATAAATCAGCAATATAAAAATCTGATGTGATAATTTTCTCTAGCTGTTCCATAAACAAATTTTCCTCACAAAGATTATTCTTTTATCTACGTCATGCTAATCGAGATAAACATTAGCATACGTTTTTTTATTACTTACTGCCTCTGGAAATAAGGAAATAAAGCGATAGTCAAATCTTTTAAAAGCTACCAGTATGTGAAACAATTTAAATTCGGGTTATTTTTTACATTCCCGGGAGTAAAACAAAAGAAATAAAACGGAAGCTGACTGCCCGCTTGAGAAAAATATAAGTAGTTTAAAACTGAAACCAATAATGAAGAATATTTCGGAAACGATTATTGCTACAAAGCATTTCTATGACATAAATTGTGTTTTTAATGAGATCTACATTTTTTGTAAGTTTTTGTCTATCTTTCGTGGTTTATTAGTTTTATAAAAGTCATCTAGAATGAAGAGGTCTTCAGAAGCTACTCTCAGAAAATTCAAGATACACATTTTGTTTGTCAAGTAAACATCTTAAACATAAGGCATTTTAATGAAAATCATTAGAGCCATTTTTGAAAAAAACAAAATTTTCCAAACAATTTTCCATGTAAAGGGTAGTTTTAGTCATGTTATTTTTCTTGAAAATCTTCATATTGTATCCTTGAAGAATCTGAACTTAAATATCAGGAAAATTTGGAAAATTCCCAGTAAAATGTGTTATTTAAATTTATACCTGATACTTTGCACAATAATAGTCACTATTTCATACAAAGGGTCATTTATTTATGAGATACGTTTTAATACATGGTGATTCTTTTGTCTTGAATCATTGTTTTGCTTAATTAGTGTTGCTAGTGTTGATTTCTCTAGCATCTACATATGAACAATGTACTAGCAGATAGAAGAGGTATTGAATTCCACCCAAACAATGAAAACTGAGATTTTATCAAAAATAAGTGTTTTGAAGTCCCTTGAATCTAAAAAAATAGAAAACGGTCTCTGTGTGTTTGCGTTTGTGTGCGTGTGTATCTGTGGCCAGCATAATTAAAAAACGTAAAGTAGGATAAATACCAAACTTGGTATTTAATTTAATATTAGTAAGAATGTGATATAAAGATTTTCAGAAAAATCCCCCAACCCAACTACCTTTACCTGAAACATTTTAGGAACTTTCTATTTTCTGAAAGGTATTTTTGTAGTAACTTTAAGCCATTTTTGAGAAAATAAGATTTTTTTGAAACATTCGTGTTGCATCTTTGGAAAATTCTGAACTTATATAACAAGTTTGATGTGTAACGGACGTTTTTGAGCTATGCTGTTCTCACACGCATACGGACTTTTTTCTAAATGGTCTCCTGAATCAAAAAAAGTTATTTTTCTAACAACAAACATTTCCGATGAAATCTCAACAACGAATTTTCGGGTGAAGAACAGTAGCTTTTGTTTCTACTATCTAGCACAAGTAAGTGTAGAGAAAGTAAAAAAATACAAAATGTATCAGTTGCGCTCATTCAAACGAGTTAGAATATCTAAATATTATTTAGAAAAGTGTACTACTCTTACATTTATTGATGTTATACACAGTATTTCTTACAATTTATATTAATTTTGTTATGTAAAAAAAATTCAGGAATCGTAAATTCTTTATAAATACATATGAATAATGCAAAATATGTGGTTTCTTTAGCATTCACTGATTTTTCTAACGGCTTCAAAGAGCTCTTTGGAGCCTCCCTTATAAAAATATAATTGGAATGCTAGCGTTAAAGAGCTTATTTTTGAGAGAAAACTAAGCAAGTTTTCTGTGTCCACAAAAAGTGGTTACTTCCATAAGAACAGTCTGCTGTAGATTATTATTGAAGAAATAATGAAGAATTAAATGTCAGTATAAAATCTAGTGAGAAATAGCCGTAACATATGCACAAGTGTCAAGGAAATGTTCATTACTGTGCCAGAAATGCAGCAAGGAGTGTTGCCCCAACATGGTGTCACATGCTGTCGATTGAGTAGTGTTTTTTGTACTGCTACTTGGCTCCACGGAAAGAATATGAACTAATGCGGTGACACATGAGCACTGCAAATACAGACCCAAACTCGGATTAAAATACTTGAGGTACTGATGACGTCACATCTTGCGCTTTAGCATGCTGGCCTCCGTTTGCCAGCTGATTTATAAGGACTGAATTTTAATTAGAGGTAGGTAATCTTTCTGACAGAAAATGGAAGCAAACAGGCCATATTAACATTGTCTGGAAATGTACAGTGTACATTAAATCGTTTCGTTACACAGTAGGTCTGAATCGCATCCATGTCACAAAAGATGTTCAACAAATAGTTTCACCATGGATTTCTTCACTCGAATATTCCGATCTGTAACTGAATAGTGCTACAGGCTTCGTGGTCACGCTATTGAATGATCTGTATATCGGGAACTGGCTCAGTATGTAAAACGCTTTTTAAGAAGTAAATATCCAAGGGGTTTAAACTCTGTGATCGTGCAGGCCATGGAACAGATCCTCCGCGTCCTATCCAGCGTCTGGGGATGGTATTGTTCAGTGTTGGCGAATAGTAATGCTAAAGTGGGGTGGTGCTTCGTCATGCAGTAAGCATTGATAAATTCTCGAGCCCAATAAGACTCGAAATCGCCATATCCATCACATATATGAACTATTTTATTATTAAAATAAGAAGAATACACACTAATGCCACATACAGTAATATATTTCAGAATTTAATGCCTTTGTAGCCACGAGTTTCACTTTTGTGTCACTTTGTTTCTTAAACACAACGGATATTTTACGAAAATAATGGATGTTCCTCGCGAAGCATCATGGGAACATTTTTTTTTTCTCTCTGTGTGTTGCTAACATTCAGAACCTGGACATAGTGGAGGTGCCGCGATGGAGGGCCCTATGGATCTGAGAGGTCTAAACCCATCCTAAACCACAAATTCTGATATTAATTTTTGCCGACATTTTCATAGGTTAGCAACATTAATTTGCTGCTATTTTTGGTGTTCCTAATAGACGATGTAGTTGACAATAACGTAGCTTTGTGAAGTCACAAACAAGGTTGGATGGGCAATATGGCTTCGATGGACTATTTCTTGCGCCGCTCCTCAGGACCAGAGTGGATATAATAATTTCCGGTGTCTGTAAATATTTTGATTATAAAACATGCGTTACGGTGCTCAAGAATGAACCCAGAAACACATTATCTGTTGTGCTGCCAAAGGCACCTTCTCAAGCCAAAGTGTCGGAATGTTCTGCAGATAGTCCACACATATTGATAAGATGCTTCAATCATTGCCAGCATAAAATAAACAATAAAATGAAAATAACTTCCAATCTTAATAAACTCATCAGCACATGTTTACATAAATGGAAATAATAACAGTCATACAATATCAAGGAAGTTACAAGTTGCTTCAAACTCGAAATGGTGATTTGATGGAAAATGTCTCTGGTAAAAGTAGATCATGGAGTATATGCTATATGAACCGAGTCTGAGCAGAAAAGACAAAATAAAGGCAGACGGGACCAATGCTTGCAGAATGAATTTTCCACGATTGCATTTTTTGTCCCAGTAAACATTTACGCGCAGGCATGACAATGTTATTTATGTGTTTGTGCATAATGCAAGCAATCCATGGTATCATATCAATACGATGTAACGTATATATTAATGCATAGTGACAATATTTGTACGTAAACTTGTGGTTTATAGATATAGTGAGTGTGTGTGTGTGTGTGCGCGCCGTCGGCTTATTGTACGTTCTGAAGGAAGGATGAGATGAGTGTAAGTTCAGAGGACGGCCAGGAGCCCGTGGCTCAGTCCCGGACAACCATCTGAGTCCGCAGACATCCACTAAGGCAAATTCGCCGCCGAGAGCTATATTTCTAGAGCGCAGTCACCTCCACGAAATGGCGTCTCTGCCGCAATCCTCGCCTACACTTTAAACCGTGAAAGAGACCAGTTGGGATGAAATGAAGGGACAGGAAGTTCGGGGGAATGAAGAATCTTCTCCAACATTCGCCTAGTGACCCGGGAAAACCCCGCCGTGCTGCTTGGCCGTGCACGATCACCATCTCGACTTGTTTCTGGAAGGAACACCAGACCACTCTCCCTTAGGAGGGAGATTCCGACTTCTTCAGTTGCTCCGGTGCGAGCACTGCGGACACCGAGCACCCATGGTGCTTCTGACGTTACTAGAAGTAATCGAGCCGAACATCTGAGCACCTCTCGCAATTGAGTTGTTCGAATTGGGTTGGACTCGACCAGCCAGTGGCCCGATACCCATGGGAAATGGAGTACGTCCGGGCGGTGGCTCCAGGGCGGGGTTGGGAGACGCCTTAATGTCCTCTAGCTATAACCTGGAAAGTTAGTAGACACAAACTGGTACATGGGAGGCCGGATTACACACACACACGTAGATATATGCCAAACCTCACTGAAGTCCCTGGGCTCCTGCGTCTCCTGACGCTTAGATCAGGTGTTGCGTTTAGAGTAGATTGCTTAAAGTGGCTGCTTCTATAGTACTCTGTCAAATAGTCGATCACCATGCCCGCGCTCGCTAAAGTGTTTCGCTTTGGTGCTTCGTGGCGCAGGGGATCGTGGATTCGAGTCTCGCCTTGGGCATGGGTGTTTATATGTTTGTGCATTGTGTATATTGTGTGTGTGTGTGTGAGTGTAAAGAGAGAAATTGCAAAAAAACAGTAAAAAAACAGCAAACACAGTAAAAATGTTAGGAAATTGGAAAAAAGGATATACAGTGCCGGAGTCCCGACCAGACTCCGGAACTGTATTTAAAAAAAAAATCAGACAATCTGCAACACAAGGAAACAAAATGCAAGTGGCCCGAGAAAATGATGTCAGTGCTATCTACCGTGGCAACGATGCTTTTCCGGATACGTCGTCCTGGGTAACATGCTAGCCTCAACTTCCCAAGGTCGCGGGTTCAAACTTGGTGAAGGGCGGTGGATTGTTTTCGGGCGTAAACATGCTTAAAATTGCTTCCTTCGGAAGGAAAGTGAAGCTGTTGGTTCTGTGTCGTAAATTTAAGGCACGTAAAACAATTTCAAGCCTAATTAAGAAATATCTGAGCAAAATTAAGCGATATTTCACGCCTAGTATATAGGATGACACAATGAGAACTATAATAGTCAAAGAGCGTCCATTAAGAACACTAATCTTCCTCTTTTCTGGACGTATCGTCCATTTCCAGCTAAGAGGCACTTCCAACTGTTTGTCGGTGTAATTAAAATTAACTCTATAGGGAACAAATTACTTAAATATCTACTATCACTTCAAGGCTCATTATAATCATATTTTAGATTGTCCATGCGATGGAGTGAATAACCTTCTGTTTTTCCATTCCAGAGGTCCCATCATATCATCCCCAAGTCGAGTCAAGATCGCTTGAGGGCGCGCGGGGCTAAACATCACACTCACTGCGGGCCGCACAGCTACACAGTCCAGTATATCCGTGCGGTGGCGGTGTAACGCTACATATTAGTACTGTGCTGTCTACTTACGGTGGCTGGTACATCCGCGTTGGGAAGACGGTCGTCCACACTTGTGATGATTCGAGCAGATGGGAAGAAAACTTTCTGTTTATGGAAGAAGTGTGTTACAAAGTCCTAAACAAAATAACTAAATACAATTTGCAACGACATACTCGCGGTGAGGTACATTTTCCACCATAACCTCAGTGACTCAATGTGAGAAACTTGGACTTTGATAAAATATAGCGATACCGCAACAATTGCGCGAAGAATTCGAACGTAGATTCCAGGTCATTATACCACTTGAGAAACAATTTAAGTTATTTGCAACACCACGTTCAGTGGATATCCTCAACAGTCCTGTAAAATTGCAGTTGGAAGTAATACATACGCAAAATAAAATTGAACTAAAAGATAGATATTAAAATAGAAAAAGTATAAACCACGCGAAAGATTTCCTAAACTCCGCAATCTAGCTGGAAGTAATTTGTGCATGTTCGGGACAACCTATGTTTGCGAATCACTGTTTTCCTTAATAAAGTGTACAAAGTCACGTCACAGAAGCCAATTAAGTGACGAACACTTGAAAGCATGTTTGCGATTGGGTAGCTCGCAAAAATTAGTCCCACGTATTGAACAGCTGGTTGAAAACAGACAACTGCAACGATCACGGTGATCCAGCTCAAGTACACACACTAACCTGACATGAGATAACTCTCGAAATTGCCTAAAGATCTCCACTCGTTTTATGCCATTTCTATTTGCAGTATTGTTTGATCAATTATTGTTCTCAGGCCTTAAGGATGAACTACATGAATAAAGATACCCACAAACCCCTCTACACTGGTTGAACCGTTAATTAATCAGGGAAGGAAGGTATGTTGATAATTATTATTATTAAAGTAATAAAAATTGGTAGAGTAAATGTATTATTGATAAATGTATATTCAGTTGTAAACAAAGAATTTAATTAATGTTGCAAATGATAGCTACTGGATTACAAGGAATGTTTTCGACAATCGAATGTATTACGATAGTAAGAAATGACTATCGAATTATTTGGTTTTACATTCTGATGTAAAAACTTTTAATTTAGAAAATGGATGAAGAAGTAACATAGATCAGTACTAAAGGACCCAGTTCTCATTCCAATTTAAGAGTAAGTATGTTGTCCTCGACTGAAGTAAAAAAACTTATTATTTTGGAATATTAAAACGCATAATTGGTTGCAGTTATTCTCTAGCAATTAAAGAATTAGTTAGTTCCATAAATATATGATTGTGAAAATATACAAAGAAATATACTTCTACCTGTTTCAAAATGATGTGCGGTTATGGTTCAGTAATTTGAGGTTATGTTATATAGGCTGTATCGTATTTAATATTCTGTAACCATTTGATTTAAGGTTAAAATGAGCCTTAATGCAGGTCATTTTGCAAAATTAAAACGCATAATTACTTGCAGATATTCTCTGGTAATTAAAGCGATCATTAATTACACCAATATCAAATTGTGAAAGCATACCGTTTCAGAATTAGACCAACGCAAGTAACTCTGTATTTTTAAATAAAAATACATGAATAAATATATTTACCGATTTAAAGATCTACCTGATTCAGAATTATGTGCGGTTATAGTTCAGTAATTTGAGACTATGTTATGTAGACTATATCGAATTTATTATTTTTAGCCATTTGATTTAAGGTTAATATGAATATGCCAAAAATTATTTCTCGCAATATAGGGAGAGTTGATGAAATAGATATTTCTTATTCTATATTTGCGGTGTTCGGTCATAATCTTGTCTAAATGTATTTTTGGATTCCATTAAAGTTAAGGCATTACTAACATTCTAAGCTCCATGTTGACACGGGCAGTTGGGGAACTAAATAGGTTTTATGACTGATAACTAGCTAGGAAACACAAAGCAGCAATATTACTGAAAATTTAACTTCTGTTATGCGTAAAGGTTGCGTTTAAGTTGGAAATTAACTTTTTAGTGTTTGTTTACAAGCACAAGAAACGCCATTTCCCACTTCTGGTTGACTGTTTCATTCTTCACAAAATGGCGACTTCTACGGCAGTATTGCCATTATTAATACACGTGTTTAGAACAAACTGTATACTCGACATAACCAACTGCATATATACATTTCTTGCTTGGTATTTGGTATGTAACATTCTTTAGTGTAGTGTTTATGACTAGTTACCAAAACTGTCAAATAAAGAAAATATAACATTAGATGTTTTATATTTTGTGGAATGGGGTTGGCATCATATCTGTACTACTTCATCTATGAAAGCGATTTGAAAATAACTGGGAATTATCGAATGCTAAGTAATCAATAGTGCAATAGTATTTTAAAACCGAGTACTTGGGTAAGAATAGAATAACCGATGGTTAGTCAGCTATCGAATAATTTGCTAGTTTTCATTCGATAGTGCCTACCATAATGAATAATATATAAATATTAAGTTACGTGAACATATTTATAAACATTAAATGTTATAGAAACGTCCATAAAATCAGTAGAGATGTAATTACAAACAGGAAAAAGTTTGAAAAATTCTCACCTGGAGGCTCCGGGTTCGAAATCGGCTGAGGCGGGAATTTTTCTTTAATCAAAATTATACCTTATATCTACAGTGTTTTAAGTATGCTTTTAAGAGTGAATGTGTGTTTAATGGTATAACATGATTAAACTAATGGCAAATCTTTTAAAAGCTGGTCGCTATGTGAAGCAGCTAGGTTAGCTATGCATGGTTCATTTGAGAAAATATAGTGTAAAATTCAAACCAAAAACAAGGAATATCTCGAAATCGGTCAACTCTAAAACAAAAACGTATATGACATAAATTATGCATTTTAACAAGATCTACATTTTTGTGTAAGATTTGGTCTATCTGTTACGGTTTAACTCTTATGCAAAATTCTGCAAAATTCAACCAGGATAAACAGTTCTTTAGAGGCTATTTCCAGGAAATTCAAAATGTTCATTTTATTTCTGGTGTAAATATCTCTAATACACCCAGGACGTTTAAATCAAAATCGTTACAGCCATTTTTTGAGAAATCAAACTTTACAAAAATGTTTCCAAGTAAACGGTAGTTCGTGGGGGATTTTTTTTTTTTTTTAAAATCTTCGTTTCGGATCCTTGAAAGAAGATTGAAATATACCAAGTTTGGTATTTAACGGTCTTTTCGTTTTTGAGCTATGCTATCTAAAAATCTGATATGTTGCATTTACATGAATTCCTCTACCTGTTCTTACAAAATATTTTATCCACATCGTGCTAAACGGGATAAACTTGAACACAATAACCTTACTACTCAGGTTCTTATAAACAGAAGAGAAATAAGGGAATATATTAGGCTAAAGCGATATCGTCTTTTAAAAGGCGATTGATATATAACAATTGAAGTTCTGTTCGCTTTGCATTTCCAGAAAAAACAAACGAGAGGTGAAACAAAAGGTGATACAGTTTGAGAAAATACGTAATTTAAAATTGAAACAAATAGCAAGGAATATTTCGGACACAGTCAAATGTCCAACAAAAAATGTATGACATAAATTGTGTGTTTTAATTAGATCTACATATTTTGTATAGTAAGTATTTGTGAATCTTTTACCGTTTGCCTGTTTTGCAAAATTCACCTAGAATGAACAGGTCTTCAGAAGTATTCCCATAAAATTCAAAATATACATTTTATTTTTGATATAAATATTATTTTTGAGAAAATCGAACATTTCAAAAATGTTTCCATGTAGACGGCAATTCGTGGGGGAATTTTTTGAAAATCTTCGTGTAGGATACTAAATATACTAATCATAAATACCAAGTTTGGCATTTAACGGTCTTTTCATTTATGAGCTATACTGTGCGGAAACACACAAGAGACAGACACATACACGGACCTTTTTCTAAAAACGGTTATTTCGGACTCAGGGAACCCCAAAACATATTTCCAATGAAATCTCGACATCGAATGTTTTGGGGGAATACAACACATTGAATATACATGCTAGAGAAGTAATAAACTTCATGTACTTCGCCAATGACGTCAAATAAGCATTTGACCCGCCTTTACCATAATTGAGGTTAGTAATACACTATAAAGAGAGATTTTCCAGAGTAAATTGTTGGAGAAGATCAATTATTAACGCTAGATTAAACATGATTTTATATTGGTAGATATAGCTCTCCCCGGCGTTTCCTCTTTCACGGTTTTGAATACTTCAACATGCATAATGAAGTAAGTTGATAAGAAAATAATGATATGTTATCACAGGAGTTTTACTGCTTCACACTTTCCCTTCAGTAAGTGTGTTGTGCATATCTGTAGTTTTAAAAACAACCTGCTGGGAATTCTATTGTATTACTTGAAAGCATCTGTGGTTAACATTGACTTTATCTAGCTGCCTTTTTTATTGCTTTCTCTACACGTAATATGTACATTGTGTATAGAGAAGGTATTGTATTGTACCTAAAAATTCGATACCGTGATTGTACCGGAAATACATGCTTTGGGTCCCCCTGAAAATAAAAAAAAAAAAAAAAAAATTCAGTAAAAGGCCCATGTGTGTGTGTGTGTGTGTGTGTCTGTGAGTCTGTGGACGGCATAGCTCAAAACCCAAAAGACCGTTGAATACCAAACTTGGTATTTAAGTTTGGCATCTTCCAAGGATGCGACACAAAGCTTTTCAAGAAAATCCCTCCACACTCAACTACCCTTTACATGGAACCTTTTTTTGAAAGTTTTGATTTTCTTAATAATGGCTCTAACGATTTTGATTAAAATATTTTCCTGACAAATAAAATGTATATCTTGAATTTTTTGGGAATAGCCTCTGAAGACTACTTTACTCTGAATGAATTTTACAGAATTTTGCATAACAGGTAAACCGTAAGAGCTGGACAAAAACTTACCATACACTTTAGCACTTTAAAGCACACAATTTATGTTATATGCATTTTTTTGGCGTAGTTGATCGTTTTTGGGATATTATTTGTTTTTGGATTCAGCTTGAGAAAACATACTTTTCTCACACAGGACTGTGTCAACTTCTATCCATACAAACAAAGGAACTTCAGTCACATAGCAACTAGCTTTTGACTATCACTTTAACCTATGGTGCTCCCCTATTTCGCTTCTAATTTTAAGGAAGCAAATAATAAGACTCTTTCTGTTAATTTTTTTCTCGATGAGGTAAATAGAAGCATAATCTTTTTAACAATAATTTGTTGCAGAGATGTGGAGAAACTCATGTGCATGAAACACATGAGCTTTTTATAAAAATGTCCGTATGTCTTATGAATAAGATAACTCAAAAACGAAAAGTCCGTAAAATACCAAACTTGGTATGTGAGTTTAATGTCTTCCAATAATACGACACTAAGATTGTGAGAAAAATCCCCCTACCCCAACCTATCCTTTACATGAAAAAACATTCATTTTTATCAAAAATGACTATAAATATTTTGATTAAAATACCATGTATATACATCTTCTGGTAATAGCATCTGAAGACATATATATTTTGGGTGAATTTTGCGTCACTGGTAAACCATAAGAGAGAGAGATAAAAATAAACCTCATTAAAACACACAATTTATATCATACCTAAACATAATTTCGTGAGTTAACCATTTTTGAGATATTTATTTTTATTGGTTTTACTCTTAAAGTACTTAAACTTTTCATATAGGACATTTTCAACTCCTGGCAATGCAAAGAAATGGATTTTATCCACATAGCAACCACTTTTTATAATATAATTGAAATTAAATTTTAAATTGAAACCAATAACACAGAATATCTCTAAAACGGTCGACTCTCAAGAAAAATTTACCTATATGTGTTTTAACGAGATCTAAATTTTTTTGTGTGGCAAGTCTTGCCTATCTCTTACGGTTTACCACTTATGCAAAATTAAGCAAAATTCATCCAGAATGAAAAGCTCTTCAGAGCCTATTCCAAGAAAATTCAAAATACAAATTTTATTTATCATATAAATATCTTTAAAGCACGGTGTTTTAATCGAAATCGTTAGAGCCATTTTTGAGAAAATTAATAATTTCAAACTTTTTCCACGTAAATGGTAGTTTGGGGTGGGGAAATTTTCCTCAGAATTTTCGTGTCGCATGCTTGAAAGACATTAAGCTTAAATACCAAGTTTGGTATTTTACCTACTTTTTGTTTTTGAGATATCGTGTTCACAGACACACGATACACACGCACACATATACTGACGGACCTTTTTTACTTTCTCTACAGTCCTATGTACGTAGTGTATAGATAAGGTATTGCACTCCACCCAAAAATTCGATACCAAGATTTCACCGGAAATATATGTTTTAGGGTCCCCTGTATCCAAAACAAGCATTTTCAGACGTGTGTGTGCGTGTGCGTGTGTCCGTTTGTCCGTGTGTCTGTGAACACGATACTCAAAAGCGAAAAGTCGGTAAAATACCAAAGCTGGTATTTAAGTTTAGTATCTTCCAGGGATGCGACACGAAGATTTTGAGAAAAATCCCCCCATCCTAAACTACTCTTTACTTGGAACTTTTTTCGAAAACCTTGATTTTCTCAAAAATGGCTATAACGATTTTGATTACAATTTCGTATATTAAAGATATTTACACGATAAATAAAATGTATATCTTCAATTTTCTGGGAATAGCCTCTGAAGACTACTTTATTCTGGGTGAATTTTACGCAATTTTGCATGACTGCTAAACCGTAAAAGATGGAAAAAACTTATAACACAAGAAATGTAAAGCACCTTAAAACGACAATTTATCTTAAATACATTTTTTTTCGTGGAATTGATCATTTTTGAGATACTCCTTGATTTTTTGTTTCAGCTTTAAAAAACATGCTTTTCTCTTACAGGGAATTAGCTATTTCCAGTCCATACAAACAAAGGAACTTCAGTCATATAGCAACCAACTTTTGACTATCACTTTAACCCTTATTTCGCTTCTACTTACAAGGAAGCAAGTAATAGGACTATTTCTGCTGATTTTTTCTCGATTAGCATGAAGCAAATAGAAGCATAAGCTTTTTAACAATAATTTGCTGCAGAGATATAGAGAAACTCATATGAATGGAACATATAAGTTTTTTTTTAAAAATGCTCTTTTTTGGATACAGGGGATCCTAAAGAACATATGAAAACTCGGTATCGAATTTTTGGGCGGAGTGCAATATACCTTCTCTACTTACGTATAATGCATTATGTAGAGAAAGGAACAGGAATCATAATTTAATGTATCCTTATGTATCACATTATACAGTTAAATTTAGCGGCTATAGCTTGCAACTCTAGGTAAATACTGTCAGTTTGTCATTGCAGAACATAAATCTACCTGTTCAACGTCTCAATGAAAAGAGAACTCTTCTGAACATAATTACAACTGTGGGGATCTTTGCTGTAGAAGAAAGAGTGGGAAGATGGGTCAGAATTATTCTGAATGTTAGCTGCGGAAAGCTTGTTAAGCTAAAAACAAAGAGGCATGTTGAGTTGGCAGTAATCCGATTAACTTGAGAAGCGGGCAATTCGAATTGCAACTGCTTCAGGGCAAAACTAACAGAACTAAACAATAGAGAACTAAACCTCCTTTGAGGCAAAAAGAAAATGCAAACGAACTTTCTCTTCACTTACTCTACAGTAAAAAATCTTACGTACTCCATTCACTAACTTTCTTTGGCTGCTCCACAAACAAATTTTCTTACAAAAATTATTCTTTTATTTATATGCTGCTAATCAAGATAAACATTAACAGCATTATATTATTACTTGCTTCCTTGTAGGTAGAAGGGAAATAAAGGAATTCATCATGCTAAAGCGACAGTCAAAACTTTTAAAAGCCTGTGGCTATGTGAAACAATTGAGGTTCGGTTCGCTTTGCATGGTACCGTTTGAGAAAAGTTAATGAATTTAAAACTGAAAGCAATAACAATGAATATCTCGAAAACGGCCAACATATATGACGTAATTTATGTGTATTAATGAGATCTAAATTTTTGTGTTGTATTTGTCTCTGAATTACGGGTTTTTGTAGATTTCTGCAGATTTATACAAAAGTCAACCAAAACTCATCAAAAGTTCTTCAGAGGCTATTCCCAGGAAATTCAATATATACATTGTATTTGATTCGAATATCTTTAATGTACGGCATTTTAATCAAAATTGTTTGAACCCTTTTGAGAAAAAAATATTTTCAAAATTTATTCCATGTAAAGGTTAGTTTAAGGGGCAGAAGTTTTCTTGAAAATCTTCGTGCTGTATCCTTGGAAGATATTAAACATTCATAAATACCAAGTTTGGTACTTAACGGTCTTTTCGTTTTTGAGCTATTTTCCTAGAGTTTTTTTTTCAGACTCAAGGGTCTCAAAATTATATTTACGCCAAAATCTCGATATCGAGTTTTTGGGTGGAATACAATACAATAACGGGCAAATTAACAGACTCCTAAACTTTACACGATTGAAATAAACTTTGAAATTAGAAATCGAATAAATGGCCTCTGAGTTTGTAGTTAATAAAATGTATATCCGGAATTTTTAGAAATACCTAATCAAGCCTATTTATATGATTGGATATTACCTAACTAGAAACCCATAAGAAATAACAACTTAGGACAGAAAATCCAAGAACTCATTAAAACATGTAATTTGTGTGAAATGGTTTTGTTGCGTTAACAGTTTTCGAAATATTCTATTTTGCAAGCTTTTATCTTTCCCAAGTGGGAGTGCATCATCTAACGGTCATATAAGCTTGTAATTCTTTTCTTTTATCTATTGCAAGATATTGTTACCACGAATAAACATTTATTAGGCGGTATGCTGCAACTTAATTTCATATCGTGCGTAACGAACGTGAACCAAGTGCATTGGCTCAGGTGGAAGTGTTTCGGAGGACGAGGTTTCCTAGACTTGGAATTCTTCATGGTCCTCCTATCTCCGTAGGTGATAATACAGTGTAATATAAGTGATACTTCGGGTTACAAACTTAAAAAGTTATCGTTGGGAAACACATATAAATTTGATATTATATAAATGGAAATAGAAACTCAAATAGTTTTTGTTGTATATTTGGTAAAATCATTACCCTTAAATCGGCAAACATTATAAAACAAGAATTTGGTATTAACAGAAACAGAAACGCCAACAATATATATATTTCAGTGGAAAACATGAAGCATAAAACACAAAGAGAAAAATTTGGATTCCAGGTCACATTGGCTTGCCGGGAATGAAATGGCAGATTTGGCAACAAAATCGGCAGCGACAGATTCCGATGGCTCTGCGGAGAGTGATGCTTGGAATGCAGAGTGGTCGGCTCTCCGCGGTAACAAGCTTAGAGAAGAGAAGGACCTCTCTATAAACTGGGTAACCTCCTCGCGTCATTTTCTTCGGGTAGAGGTGATATTGACTCTGTTGAGGATTGACCATTGTATTTTTACCCATAGTTGCCTTTTTTAACAAAGATCCAGGCCTAGGAGCGCGCCCAGACTGCAGACCTACGGGAGTCAACCACCTTAAAGAAGTTTGCAATCTGCTAAAGCAATAGGCAGATCCAGTAGGCATTTTTCATCCACCACTTTCCACAGTTCCACCTTCTATTTCCTACACTATCACCTCTCTTCCCTAGGCTGCAGCCTAGACATAACCTTTCACCCGCTCCGGCACAAATGTATGGCAAGATCCTATCTTTCGAATACCAACGCTACGGCAGCACGAATTTAATTCAGCAATCTACATGCTATTTCTTGGAGTGGTTTTTAATAGGTATGCATTTTTTTGAAGCTTGTGCACAAGTACGGTAAATGACTCAATCTTTTCGGTGATTATGTTGAAAAGTAACCACAAGTGTACAAAACTTTTAGTAATAAAATAATTGTTTTCTATGAACTTGTCTTTTATTTATAGCCTATCGGAGGCTGAAAGAAACAGCCCTCATAATACACGAAGAAAGAAAAGAATTATGAAAATCCCATTTCGACTCCCCTTAAACTCTCTGCTCTAAGGGTTTAACTAAGCTACATGCGAACATATACATCTTGTTTCATAGCTCGAAATACTACAAGTGATTTTAGAATTCTCTGCAGAAGAACAGCTACAAAGAGTTACGACTGTTTTACGACGAGAGAGCAATAAAACTAAACGTCACAGCTGTAGCAGTAGGGTTAACTGAGATCACAAGATGTCGGTCGCAGCGTCAGAAATCCGAATAGCGGCCAAGAGGAGAAAAGTTGCTTTATGACAACGATAGATGTTTTTACTAAATTCCTTTCAATAGATCTTCCTTGAGGTGTCATTTGTATGTGATATGTGTGGATATAATCACGTAATTATATTGTAAATTAGTTTATGCTACAAATACTTTTAATACACAGAAAAGAATAAGAAAACCGTTTTTAAATCAAAGTGATAGTTTGGGATTAAGTAAACAAAATTCACTCGTTGCTCCAGTTACGAGTGGGATAAAGTAAATAGAATTAGTAGTAGTATTAGTTTTATTATTAAGTTTACAATAATACAATATTTGCGTCACACAGTCGCATGGGTCGGGTAACCGTATATGCTGTCTAAAATACTTGAATTTAGAATATTAGCTACATATCTATATTATATATCTTAACAACATTAGAAATAGACCCACAAACACATACACATGCTCGCGCGCCACCACAACAGAACCATAGAATAATAAAAGAAAGAACGCTCTGATATCACACACACACACTCTTGCACTCACAACTACACCACTAGATTTCTCAAACACCTAATAAGACTATAAATATTTACACAAATATTTTATCTCTTAGTGCACGAACTTCCATTAAGTATGTGCCCAGGCTTGGCCAGTTTTGGCTGTTTAGATTCAAATCCCAGAATGCTGTCCTTCCTGTGTTTGAAGCTAAAATACTTGCGGAAGATATTTTTCCTAGTATCCTCCATCTGCACGCAATCTGCCAAAATATGCGTCCAGTCTTCCTGATACCCGCATAATGGCAAATCCTCCTACCAGCTTCATCAACCACCTTACGGGTGGGATAAAGTAAATAAATAAATGGCTGATAACTACACATTTTTATAACCTTTTAACAGCATTAATGTCCTGAACAGTTCTTCGTATCTGCGAATCTTTAAATCGCTGAAACTCTTTTTCGTATAATTTCCGTGAAGTCGACGGTCATTTAATATATTATTTGGAACCGTCATTAATGTTCTCAACGTCCATCACAAACTTAATCAATTTGAAACTAGCAGCAATAAAAACAAAACTAGTATTCATACATAGCCTACCATATTTTATAACTATAAGAACTCCGCAATTCAATGCCTTATTCCTTATTTAATTTATTACTATCTGTTGTAAAATCATTAACTAAATATTAGTCATATATTAGTTTATCGGATCTGTAGGATAAAACAATGTATTATACAAGTGGACAACCTCTATTATCCATTATCATTCGTAGAACTTATCCCTTGTTCTACTCATAGATAAACTCTCTGTTTATTTGCTTGTATAATAAATACCTATTTCACATTCTAGAGATATTGAAGAGAAAATATGCGGGTTTCACCTGTTTTGATGATGTAATAGTCGTGCATACTTCCCAGCTAGAATTATAAGAGGTACTCTTTCAGGTTTTATCTCAGTTTATTTTTACTTTCTCTAGAACCTATGTATAATGTACATAGTAGACATAGAGGGTATTGTATTCCACCCAAAAATTACATACCGAGATATCACGGTAAATACATGTTTTATGAACCCCTGAATAAATAGAAACATAATTTTTATTTTCTCTACACATAGTATATAAAGAAGGTATTGCATTCCTAGGGCGCCACCACCACAGTTCTTGCCGTTTCTTACAGCCCTGAAAGAGACCGATTGAATTAAATGAAGGGACAGAAATTTCGGGGGAATGAAGAAACATCCCAGCATTTGCCTAGTGATCCTGAAAACCCGAAAACACCCAATGGGTGAAAGAGGTCGGCCGCGGAGAACCGATCCCAAGACCTCCCGAATGACAGTCCCAGACGAAACGCCTGAGCCACTGGGCCTATATTATCTATAGTTGTATATCATTCATAGGCCAATCAGGTATTACACCTACCACGCGATTTTGTATACAGTTTCTTTCAGCTTAAGGCAACGCAACTGTGAAATTCCAAAATCCAACAGTTTTCAACTAATCAGCCTGAAATTTTGAATATGCATTTATGTTGTACAGTAGTTACATGCTTTAAAATTTGGTTTATGTATCATAAGTAGTTTTTGTGTTATTAATTTTTAAGTTAAAAATCTGGCGACAAATTCAAATCACTCCACACGATGAAAATGATGAAAAACCTATTTTTTTCATTTTTCAAAATATGCATTTAAGTATCAGGAACAGAAACATCATATGCGTTTATGTGCCACAATTAGTTCAAGAGGTAAAAATATTAAAGCAAGAAGCAGACAAAAATTCAAGAAATTTTAGAAGACAATTGATTTTAAAAATCAATATCTACAACAATATTAGGAATTTTAAAAAAGTATAAGATAGAAACCCTTTTTTGCTTGATAAGAATCTATCCTAAAATTTTAATAGATCTTGAATAATCGTGTGGAACATTTTGAATGGCACAAAGTGTTGAAAAAGCTGTAAACGAGCAAATCAAGTTTTAAAGTTCAAAACATTTTCCCTCTAAGTTGCATATCTTCTAAAACCCTTCAGACACATAAGTTGGACCCTCCTTCCTCTTCGTTCTCTCCTGTGATCAAATTTCATAGATGCGTTAACTTAAATAGAAAATACTACAGTGATATTTTAATAAGGATTTGCACTGCCTGTTTTCCTTTGAATACCATGATGAATAGCGCTATCATATGCATATTTATAGAGAAGGAAAAAAATTAAATCCACGTATTTCAAATAGAAAACACGCGTATCCGAAATTAATTCACCTAAGTGAATAAATATGAGAACGTATGCATTTTCTTGAAAACTAAGAGCACCTAAATGCTCTTTTTGTTCAATATTTGAGCTTTCTCTACTACATATATTAAGTAGGGGAAGTATTGCACTGAATACAAACTCTATGTCGAGATTTTACCCTGAAATATATGTTTTAAGGCCACCTGAATCAAAAAAAAATCTGATGTGTTCCATTCACATGACTTCCTCTACATCGCTGTAACAAAATTTTTGGTCTACTTTAATATAATCGAAATAAACATTAGCAGAAATTGTCTTCATTACTAGAAGGAAAATAAAGGAATACACTAGGCTAAAACGGTAGTCAAATCCTTAAAAAACTGGTTGCCATGTGGTTAAAATACGTTTCTATCTATTTCACTTTCCGTGTGAGAAAAGTTTAAGTGTTTCGAATCTGAAACAAATAAGCAATGCCTCAGAAATGGTCCATTTCACGAAAAAAATTTATATGACATAAATTGTGTGTTCTAATGAGCTCTACATTCTTTGTGTAGTAAGTTTTTGCCTATCTCTTACGGTTTACCAGTTGCGCGAAATTCAGCAAAATTCATTCAGAATAAAGAGGTTGACAGAGGTTATTCCCAGAAAATTCAAGATATTCATTTTATTTACCATGTAAATCTCTTTAATATACAGCATTTTAATCAAAATTGTTAGATATTGTTGAGAAAATCTAAATTTTAGAAACGTTTTCTGTGTAACGGGTAGTTTGATGTGGGGAACTTTTTTTCTCAAAATCTTTGTGTCGCACTCCTGGAAGATACTAAACTTAAATACCAAGTTTGGTATTTTACAGACTTTTCGTTTTTGAGTAATTGCGGTCACAGACATACGGACACACACACATGAACCTTTTTCTTCAAATGCTTTTTTTTTATATATATATATACAGGGACCCTATAACATATATTTCCGGAGAAATCTCGGTATTGAATTTTTGGGTGCAATACAATACCTTCTATATACACTATATACATAATACGTGTAGAGAAAGTAAAAAGCATTTGTGTGCGTGTGTCTGTCAATGGCATGACTTAAAAACAAAAAGTACTTAGATTAAATTCCACAGTTTATATTTTCGTTCAGTAACTTCCAAGAATGCGACAAAAATATTTAGAAGAAAGTTCTTCTATTCTAAATTACCCTTTACATGGAAAGTTTTTCGAACGTTTTGAGTTTATTAAAATGACATAACAGAGTTTTATTAAAATACCTTATGTTTAAGATATTTTCATTACAAATGAAATATATATGTTTATATATGAAAGATACACAAAATCTTGTTAAAGTACAAAGTTTATATCAAATACATAGTTTGCGAATTTAATCCAATCCTAGATACTTCATGTTATCGGTTTAAGTTTTCTAAAGGTAAACTTTCCTCACATGGAAAGTCGTTTTTCCCTCTTGGTCAGACAAAGAAATCGGAATTTCAATGCCATCACATAACGACCCGCTCTTAATCTAGTTATTCCCTTATTTCTCTTGTCCCTACAAGAAAATGTGTCCTGTAAGCATTTCCGTTAATTTCAAAATATTAAAAATGCTATTACAGTGAAGCTATCAATTTTGTTCAAAGCTGGACATTTATTTTCAAAACGTGTTCCACTTGGTCATGGTGTAGATGGAGTACCCTGGACGCGAGTTTCAACTACCTTAGTTGCCATCCTCTTGCAGGACAGTTTACAGATTCATTGCAAGGTTATTGCATTTGTTTCGTGTCATTTAACGCTAAATAGTGCACATTACCATTCGTTACCTTAATTTTTGTTGTGCATGACTGGGTTATCTAAATGTGTATAAGACACGGTTCAGTGAATAAGAGACACATGTAAGTTTTCCAAAATGTTACATGAATTTCTATTGTAGAGCGCCGAAAGAAAATGCTCCCTTCCGATAGGTACAGTGTTATGCTTTGTTTCTAAAATAATAACATTGTAAAACAATGCGCAGTAAATGTATGTGGGCTACTTGCCTATAACAAAGGAGAAAAATATGATGAGTTCCATTCACATGACTTTCTCTATATCCCTGCAACAAATTATTTTAGAAAAGATTATGCTTCCATTTACTTCATGCTAGTTAGTAAAGTTAGACTTATTACTTGCTTCCTTGTAAGTAGAAGCGGAATAAGGGAAATAGATTAAAGTTATAGTCAAAAGCTGGTTGGTATATGACTGAAGTTCCTTTGTTTGTTTGGACACGAGTTGACAAATTCCTGTATGAGAAATGTTAAAGTTTTTTAAAGCTAAAACCAAAAACGATCAACCCTACAAAAAAGTATATAACATAAATTGTGTGTTTTAATATGCTCTACGTTTTTTGATTAAGATGTTGCGTATCTTATACGGTTTAGCGGATGTGGAAGATTCCGTAAAATTCATCCAAAATAAAGTAGTCCTAAGAGGCTATTCCTAGAAAATTCAAGATATACATATCATTTCTCAGGTAAATATCTATAATATACGATATTTTAATCAAAATCATTACAGCCATTTTTTAGAAAATAAAAATTTTTCGAAAAAAGCTCCATGTAGGGTAGTTGGGGGTGGGGGATTTTCTTGAAGATCTTCGTGTCGTATCCTCGGAAGAAACCAAACCTAGATACACATTTCGTTCTTGAGCTATGCTATCCACAGACACACATACACAAACACACCCACACACACGGACCTTTTTATAACAATGTTTTTTTGGATTCATGGGGACCCAAAACATGTATTTCCGGTGAAATCATGGTATGGAATTTTTGACTGGAATGCAATGCCTTCTCTATACACTATGAACATAGTAACTGTAGAGAAAGTAAAAAGTGTTTTAAAAGAAACGGTTTTATTATAATAAAATATTGAAATAATGTATATTTTCACTCATGTTCCGTTGTAAAATTTTCCTTACCGCGATCTTATTTTTACCTTATCGACCCGTATGTACAATGTACATAGTAGATACAGAAGGTATTGCATTCCGCCCAAATATACGACAAGGATATATCACCGGAAATACATGTTTCGAGACCCCATTAACCTAAATACCTTTTTAGGGAAAAGGTCCGTATTTTCGCGGGCCTGTATCTTTGGACTGCATAGCTCCAAAACGAAAAGTTGGTATTTAGGTTTAGAATGTTCCAAGGATGAGACACGAAGACTTTCAGAAAAATCCCGGAATCTTCAACCGACCATTACCTAAGTGGAACATTTTTCTAACATTTTGACCGCCTCAAAAATGTCTCTAACGATTTTGATCAAAATATCACTTATTTAAGATGTTTTCATAACAAACGAAGAATGTTGTAGACCTCTAATTTGGGTGACTTTGGCTAGCTGATAGACCGTAAGAGATAGATAAAAGCTTACTACACTCAATATGTACATCTCGTTAAAACACACGACATATGTCATATGCATTTTTTTTTTTTTTTGTAGAGTTTGCCGTTTCAGAGAGTTTCCTTGTTATTGGCTTAAATTTTAAACTAGGTACTCAAACTTTTGTCAAACGGGAAGCAATCTTTCGCTTGTAAAACAATTATTAGAAAATTAATTGAATGAGACACAGCAGATTTTTCAAACGAAATACTTTTCGCTGTATTGTAAAATTTTGTATTAAATGTATTTACATAAGTTTTTAGACATCAAAATTTAAATATAATACACTAATAGGGAAAATGTACATTTAATAGGCTTCGCACAATTCTGATGTTACACACGTGACTTTTTCTACATACCTGCAACAAATTATTCTTAAAAAGCTAATACTTCTATTTACTTCATGCTAATCAGAAAATATTAGCAGAAATAGCCATATTACTTGCTTCCTTGTAAGTAGAAGCGAAGTAAGGGAGTACAATATTTTAAAGTGATAATCAAAAGCGGTTGCTATATCACTGAGGTTCCTTTATTTGTATGGACAGCAGTTGACAAATTCCTGTAGGAGAAATGTTTAAGTTTTTCAAAGCAGAAACCAAAAATAAGGAATGTTTAAAAAATGATCAAATCCGCGAAAAAAAGTATCTAGCATAAATTGTGTGTTTTAACGTGCTCTGCATTTTTCGTGTAGTAAGTTTTTGACCATCACTTACGGTTTAGCAAAATTCCGTAAAATTTATCCAGAATAAAGTACTCTTCAGAGGCTATTCCCAGAAAATTCAAGATATACATTTTATTTGCCAGGTGAATATTTCTAATATACGACATTTTAATCAAAATCTTTAGAGCCATTTGTAAGACTATCAAAATTTTGAGAAAAAGTTTCATGTAAACGGTAGTTGGGGGTGGGGGATTTTCTGGAAAATCTTTGTGTCGCACCCTTGGAAGATACCAAACTTAAATACTAAGTTTGGTATTCAACGGTCTTTTCATTTTTGAGCTATGCTGTCCACAGACACACACACACACACACACACACACACACACACCTATATATAGGAACTTTTGTGAAAATGCTTTTTTTTCGATTCAGGGGGGCCCAAAATATGTATTTCCGGTGAAATCTCGGTATTTTTGGGGGGAATGTAACACCTTCTCTATACACTATAGACATAGTACGTGTAGAGAAAGTAAAATGTTGATTTCTCTATTGAACTTATATTTTCGAGATAACCATTATCTGAAATGATGTAAATACTTATTTCCCTATAGGTGGAAGTGAAATAAGGGAACACACTGGGCTAAATATTAATCACTTCCATTAAGAGCTGGTTATGTGAAAAATGGAAAATAAATAAAGAAAAAACGAATTTTAAACCAATAACAAGGCATATTTTGTAAACAATTAACGAGGTCTATAGTTCTGTGTGAATTTTTTGTCCACTTTTTTACCAGTTATGTAGAAGTCATTAAAATGAGGAGAGCTTCAGTGTGGCTATTCCCAAAAATGATATATAGCAAAGTAAACAACAAAACAACCACCAATTTATCCACCTCTGTCAGTCCCAGGAGAAAATGAGACACTGTATATTAAGAAAATCTGATGTGTACCATTCACATGACTTTCTCTACATCTCTGTAAGAAATTATTGTTAAAAAGGTTGAAGTGATAGTCACAAGCTGGTTGCTATGTGACAAGTTCCTTTGTTTATATGGACAGCAGTTGATAAATTCCTATATGAGAAAAGTAAGTTTTTCACAGCTGAAACCAATAACAATGAATGTCTCAAAAACGATCAACTCCATGACAAAAATGTATATAACATACATTGTGTGTTTTAACGTGTTCTACATTTCTTGTACAGTAAGTTTTTATATAAGTCTTACGGTTTAGCAGTTATGCAAAATTCCGTAAAATTCATCCAGAATAAACTACTCTTCAGAAGCTATTCCCAGAAAATTCAGGATATACATTTTTTTTTGTCAGGTAAATATCTTTAATATTTGATATTTTAATCAAAATCGTTGAGAGACATTTTTGCGAAAATCAAACTTTTCGAAAAAAGTTCCAAGTAAAGAGTAGTTTGGGGTGGGGGGATTTTTGTCAAAACTTTCGTGTCGCATCCCTGGAAGATACTTAACTTAAATACCAAGTTTGGTATTTTACCGACTTTTCGTTTTTGAGTTATCGTGTTCACAGACACACAGACACAAGGATACACACACGGACCTTTTTCTGAAAATGATTTTTTTGGATACAGGGAGTCCTAAAACATGTATTTCCGGTAAAATCTCGGTATGGAATTTTTGGTTGGAATACAATACTTCTCTATCCCTATGTACATTGTACTTATGGGGCTAGAGAAAGTAAAACCTAATAGGTATATAAGTGGAGATGCAACTGGTCTGAAAATAATCAAAACTACATGAAGTAAAATCTCATTCATTATTTCCATGAATCTATAAAGTTCTCAGCCGTCACCAGCAGGCTAATCACTAGATTAAGGAGTGGCCACGTTAAATTTATCTATTTGCGGCACTTAGAGGTCACCACATTTTGAGCACATTGCAACAAAATACGGTCAATGAAACACATTATTACCAAATGTGTCACTACTCCAATAAGAAGATCAAGAACCAAATTCCCACAGATCCTCAGGCAGCTGTATCTGAACTTACCAATTTATTATTACTATTTAAATTATTAAAATATGGTAAACTAAGTTATGGTAAACCTTTGTAAAACAGTTAACATTTTTACTTTCTCTATACGAACTATGTATATAGGTATTGCACTCCACCAAAAAATTCGATAACCCAGATTTCACCGGAAATATATGTTTTAGGGTCTGTGAACACGATAACTCAAACACGAAAAGTCGGTAAAATACCAAACTTGGTATTTAAGTTTAGAATCTTCCAGGGATGCGACACAAATATTTTAAGAAAAATCCTCCCTTCCCAAACTACCCTTTATATGGAACTTTTTTGGAAAATTTTGGTTTTCTAAAAAATGGCTCTAACGATTTTGATTAAAATATCGTCTATTAAAGATGTTTACCTGACAAACAAAATGTATATCTTGAATTTTCTGGGAATAGGCTCTGAAGACTACTTTATTCTGAGTGAATTTTTCGGAATTTTGTATGCTAAACTGTAAGAGATAGACAAAAACTTACCACATAAAAAATATAGAGCGCATTAAAACACATAATTTATCTTGTATACATTTTTCTTGGAGTTGATCGTTTTTGAGATATTCCTTATTTTTGTTTTCAGGTTCGAAAATCTTAACTTTTCTCATACAGGAATTTGTCAACTCATGTCCATAGAAACAAAGGAACTTCAGTCACATAGTAACCAGCTTTTGACTATCGCTTTAATCTATGCTACTCCCTTATTTCCTTTCTACTTACAAGTAGGAAAGTAATAAGACTTTTTCTACTAATTTTTCTAGATTAGCATGAAATAAATAGAAGCATAAGCTTTTTAACTACAATTTGTTGCAGAGACACAGATTTTTTAAATAATGTAATGCATATTGTCGCTGCAAGACTAGTGCTGTCAGGTGACATTAAATAAAGTTATAATAACAACTACAATAATGATAATAACAAAATTAACAATAATAATATAACTGGAGATCTTGCACAATATTTGGTTCTATCAGTGCTTCAGATGCATTAATGCATTCAGAACTACGGCAGTGTTTACAAATCAAGAGTGTCTAGATATGTTTCTTGCTAATGGCTAAGCGCAATTCTTTAGACTATTTGGGGTTTGCAGAGTAAGTGCACCATGACGAGGTTGCTATCATTGATGATCTTGGAACACGTGTGTTTGAAGCAGATCTATAGATTGGGCAGAACGCAGAAGCTCTAACGAAGGTAGGACAAACCTGGATAAGAGGATGCGATGCCTACATAGATTCTAACGGAAGACATTTTGAACATCTACTGTAAATGAACATATTTTGTTGATGTTTCAGTTATTGACCATTAATAAAATTCCTGTTTAGCGAAGCATGGTTTTGATTTAATTGTTCCACAATATATAAGTATTTCCATAATTCACATTTGAAATTGCTTTATTTTTTGATCATCAGATTAAATAATGTGCAGCTTTTAGTCCAGGTTTCGTGAATACATCGAATACCTTGAAAGAAACACCCCAACCCTCGTTAGTGGCAGTAGTTGGTAATAAACGCACTGGTACGTGGCGAATTTCAAGCACAAATCAAAACAAAACAGTTGCCTGATCACAAACCAAACAAAATATTAAGTGCTGTTCTGTTGCCAGACAGTGCAGCTAATGTATTCAATAATGTATTATTTTTCAAGATAGATGACATTGTTATTGGACTTTATTATTCATCATATTTGATCTCCCAGCATGCAAAATCTGCACACTCATACCCTTAACCGAGTCAGGTAGCTTAGGCAGTTTCGTCTGAAACTGGCATTCGGGAGGTACAGGTTTGTTCCCCATTGACCGCGCATTCTGGCCCTGGTTTTTTAATGGTTTTCCTGCGGCAGCTTAGGCTATCTGTATACCTACCACTGCTCCTTTCTCTTTCATTTCATTTCCCTTCATCTTTCAGGTCGGCGGCAGGTTTGGCTTGAGGCTTTGCTGGCAGATGTCAGGATTGCTTGTTCCAAGTAAAATTCTCTTCCCCCTGGTTGAGCTGGTGCAGGATATGTACCGTTGTAGAGGCTTCCTTCCAGCCTCCCGGCGCCTGTAAAGGCTCCTTGGCGTGCAAGGGCTGCCATCTAGTGACTTCCGTGCGTCTCTGCGCTGAGCTCCGCCGTTTCCTGTGGTTTTCCCCTGTGGTGTGACTCAAAAAACTTCCCTAGTCGCAGTTGCCGAGGTGTCACTTACCGTAACCATGCTCATACCTCATAACCCTAAAATACTGTATAATTAGTTATTGAATAGACATCTATCTTAGAATATATCAAAATTGCATTCATTCGATCCGTATGATATATGATCTAAAGCTTTCACGGCGATGGTTACTAATGGGGGCTTCTCGGGTGATTTCTAGAAGATCCTGAAGAAGGCCATAGAGCACATGGCCGAAAGCTTGGAGAATTTTATAAACATGACATGGCAGATCACCCAAGAAGCCCTCATTAGATCCCTATGATGTTTGCTGGTCGTTTTCTGTATCGAAGTTAAGTAAGTTCAAGGATATATTTCCGGTTCCCAGGAAGAGAAGCTTGTATATCATATGTGGGGATGAAGTACATCACGTAATAAGGGAATCTGCGTGGGTAATGAACAGCATTAAGGAATACGGAAGAAGAGGTGAAGAAAGTCGTGGTAGATTGGTGAATATCCCTCCACACAAAGTGGGTCGAACTGTGTAATGAGAGGCAATAGTGGGGGAGCATAAGAACTGTGGAAGAAAAGCTTTCATCTTGCTCTGAGATTCTGACTGATATTCACACGTTCCACACCTTGGGGCTTCGCCGGCTTTGTGTTCATATTGTGGTAAGTGTCTGTGTGCTGGGAATATTCATTACCTTCCAAGTAACGAATTCTAAGAATTCTAATTCTACTAAGAATTCGCTGCTTAAAGCTTTTAAGTACGATATCAGTGCAGTGTTATAAACCAAGATATTTAACTATTGCAGCATTTCTCTGAATTGGATTTCTAAGATATGTATTTTGAACATTTCATTTCCTTTGCCACATATATAGTCGAACCAAAATTAGATGCTGAGATTTCATTGGAAATACACATTTTGGGCTCCCCTGTATAAGAAAAAGAAAAACGTCCGTGTGTGTGATTTTGCTGAAGCTGAATATGAATTATTTTCAGGTTTTAATGTTGAAGAGGTGGATTTGTATTACTTTTTTAAAAGAGAATATTCTAAAATTTTATTTATAAGTTAAAATAAAGTAGGAATTAAACTCCGGTTTTATCAATATTTATGCTTAAGCTGTATGACATCTGTCAAGAATTAGACACAAAGATTTTTAAGAATACACCCCCACCCCAAACTACCCATTACTTTGAGCATTTGCTTTCCTCAAAAATGGTTCTAACGATTTTGATTAAGATACCATATGTTTAAGGTATTTTTATTACGAATGAAATGTGTACATTGAATGTTTATAGAATAACTTCTGAAGCTCACTTCATTTAGAACGACTTTGTCATAACTAAAATACCGAAAGAGATACACAAAGTGTTACTACACAAATAACGTAAACAATTTATATCACATCATTCTTTTAGATATTCTTTGTCATGGGTTTAAATGTTCTAATACATATTATTTTCTCAAATGGGAAGTCGCCATTTGTTTTGTTATCTTTTTTGACTCCTAAAACAAGAGAGCGAAATTAAAACGCTGTCACATTGCGACCAGTTCTTAAAAGTTTTTGACTATTGTATTAGTCCAGCTTATTTAGAAGTTTTCCTTGCACCTATAGGGAAATATGTATAGCAAATATTTATTTTAATGTTTATTTCTATTATAATGAAGTAGATAGAAGAATAAGCTTTTATAAAAGTAATTTGTTGCAGAACAGGAGAGAAAGTCGTGTAAATGTAACACATCACATTTATATTTTCTCTATACTTAGCTATAGAATATATAGAAACATCGCATTCTACCCAAAAATATGACTGGAAATGCCTTTTTTGAGGCGCTGCGAATCCAAAAGCAATCTCATATGTTAATATTTACATTAATTTTTTTACGTTTATTGGTGGACATACATACTATTCTTACGAAAGCGCATTTTTTTATTTCATTTTAATTGAGTTAAACCTGTACAAGTTCATAGAAAACAATTATTTTATTACTAAAAGTTTTGTACACTTATGATTACTTTTCAACATAATTTCAAATGAGCATTGACGTAGTTTTGAAGATCTTTTTTGGTTTGAAAGTGCTGCCCTCCTAGCCATGTCTTCAGTTCAGGGAAAAGGTGAAAGTCGCTGGGTGCCAGGTCAGGACTGTACGGCGGATGATCGAAAATGCCCCATTAAAAGTGTTCAAGGAGCCGATGGGTTGTGCCAGCAGTGTGTGGACGAGCGTTGTCATGGATCAACACAATTTCTGAAGTCAGCATTCCTCTTGCTTTAAATGACTCTCCGCAAACGTCGAAAAGTCGTCAGAAATATATGCTTTGAGGTTTCCCAAGTCCGAAAAAGCACTTTTAGAAAAAAAAGGTCCGTGTGTGTTGCCTATGCACAGCGTAGCTTAAAAACTAAAAGAGAGCAAAATGCTGATACTTAAGTTTAGTAGTTTCCAAGAATGCGACACAAAGATTTTGAAGAAATCCCTCCACCCAAGGTACCCATGGAACAATTTTTGAAAATATTGTCCTCAAAAATGCCTGTAACAGTTTTTATTAAAATACCGTATATTAAAATATTTACATGAGATATATAATATGTATATTGAATTTTCTGGGAATAACTTTTAAAGATGTGTTCATTCTGGATGAATTTTGCTAAATTTTGCGTAACTGGCAAACCGCAAGAAATAGACAAAAACTTACTAAACAAAAAATCTGATGTGTTGCATTCACATGACTTTCTCTACATCTCTATAACAAATTATTGCTAATAAGCTTATTCTCTGTTTACTTCATTTTAATCTTGATAACCATTAGTAGAAACGGTCTTATTATTTAGTTCCTTATAAGTAAAAGGGAAATAAAGGTATAGACTAGGCTAATTCGAGTCAAATGTTTCAAAATGTGTTTGCCATGCGATTGAAATCCTACCTTTGCGTGGCCAGAAGCTGACAAATTTCGTATAAGTATTTTAAAACTGAAATTAATAACAAGGAATATCTCAAAAACGGACAAGTACAAGAAAAAAATGTAAATTACACAAATTGTGTATTTTAAGGAGATCTACATTCTTGTGTACTAAGTTTTTGTCTGTCACGATTTACCAGTTATGCAAAATTCATAAAAATTCACCCAGATAAAGAGATCTTCACAGGCTATTCTCAGAAAATTCAAGATAAACATTTTATTTGTCATGTAAATATCTTAAATATAGGAGATTTTAATCAAAATTGTTAGAGCAATTTTTGAGAAAGCCAAGACTTCCAGGATACTTGGAAATGGGAAGATTTTCTTGAAAATCTTCGTGTTGCATCTTTGGGAGATACCTAACTTAAATATCCAAGTTTGTATTCAACAGAGCTCTCGTTTTTGAGTTATGCTGTCCACAGATACACACACTGACATTTTTCTAAAAATGCTTTTTATTTAGATTAAGAGGGTCCCAAAACATATATTTCCGGTGAAATTTGGAGGCAAATTTTGGGTGCAATACAATACCCTCTTTATACACTTTGTACATAGTACGTGTAGAGAAAGTAAAAGTTACTTAATCGCTGTCAGTACAAAATCAGAGACAAAATGTTCAAACTTTTTCTCACATGGAAATCAGTGATCTTACTTTGGCATCCAGAAATAGTAGAACTGGACATTACCAGTGAGTGAGCACTTGGTATGTCAACATTGCATTGTTCTTAGGTTTATAAAAAAGCTGCTTGGACCGGTATTCAGAATGTTAGACTTTAGCGTGTAACTTAATACTCATGAACTGGGACCGCGAGTGCCCCAGTTTTGTTCGAAAGCATATACAGTTCGGACTGAAGACATGTTTACTTCTAAATACTAAATCGAAAGAGTAGCTGGAGCTGTTGTTTACTTCGAAATACTAAATCGAAAGAGTAGCTGGAGCTGTTTAATTTCTCTGCTACCTGCATACAGTAAACAGGGGAGGTATTGTATTCCACCCAAAACATCGGATGTGTTCCATTCACATGACTTTCTCTGCATCTCTGCAACAAATTATTCTATTTACTTCATCTAATCTTCAAGTGTTAGTCAAAAGCTGGTTGCTATGAAGTTCCTTTGTTTGTATGAACAGGAGTTGACAAATTCCTGTATGGGAAAAGTACGTCTTTCAAAGCTGAAGCCAAAAACAAGTAATATCTCAAAAACGATCAACTCCACGAAAAAAGAAAAGTATATATAACATAAATTTTGTGTTTTAACGTGCTCTACATTTTGTGCTCTCTTATGGTGTAGCAGTTATGCAAAATTCCGTAAAGTTTATCCAGAATAAAGTAGTCTTCAGAGACTATTCCCAGAAAAGTCAAGATATACATATTATTTGTAAGGTAAATATCTTTAATATACGATATTTTAAACAAAATCGTTAGAGCTATTTTTAAGAAAATCAAAAAATTTGACATTTTTTCCATATAAAGGGTAGTTTGTCGTAGGGGGAGTTTTTTTCGAAAATCTTCGTGTCGCATCCTTGGACTATACCAAACAAAAATACCAAGTTTGGTATTTAACTGTCTTTTCGTTTTTGAGCTATGCTGCCCACAGACACACACACACATACACACAGACAGACAGGCACACACACGGACATTTTTCTAGAAATGCTTTTTTTTTTTTTTTTTTTTTTTTGTATTTCCAGTGAAATCTCGGTATCAAATTTTTGAGTGCAATACAATTCTTTCTCTATACACTATGTACATAGTACGTATAGAGAAAGTAATACTATATCGAGATCATCCGACTGAATCCAAAAATAAAGCAATTCTACTTTCTCTAGCCGTATGTACAATATACATAGTTAATAGAGAAGGTATTTAAAATAAGAACTGAAGCTTTCCTGGCGACGTATTAATTCAAAATCAGGGTGAACTGAAGACGAGGAAGACGCACTTCTTCGAAACGTTAGTGTCAAGCCAAGTTTTTACTTGGCTAGAAGCCCGAGAAGATTTTGAATTGAGAGAAGGTATTTATTCCACCAAAAAATTCGATACCGAGATTTCAATAGAAATATATGTTTTGAGGTCTCCTGATTTCGAAAAAAGTATCTACTTTCTTTACACGTACTATATATAGTGTATAAAGAAGGTATTGTATTGCGGTATCGAGATTTCACGGGAAATATAAGATTTGAGACCTCCTGAAAAAAAAAAAAAAAAAAAAAAAAAAAAAAAACGTTTTTAGTAAAACGTCCGTGTGTGTCTCTGTTGGGCTGTCAGTCAGTCATTCTGTCTGTCTGTCTGTTAGTTTGTGTGTGTTTGTGTGGGCAGCATAGCCCTAGATACCAAACTTGATATTTAAGGTCAGTATCTTTCAAGGACGCGACACAAAGATTTTCAAGAAAATCCTCCCCTCCCCAACTACCCTTTACATGGAACATTTCACAAAAATCTATAATTTTTCCTAAAATGACTCTAATGATTTTGATCAAAATATCATGTATAAAGATATTCACATCACAAACCAAATGTATATTTTGAATTTTCTCGGAATAGCTTCTGAAAAGCTCTTTATTCTGTTGAATTTTGCAGAGTTTTGTATAACGATTGAACCGTAAGAGGTAGACAACATTTTACTGCACAAAAACTGTAAAAATTGTTAAAACATATAATTATCATATACGTTTTTCTTGTAGAGTTGACCGTATATTCCTTGTTATTGATTTCAATTGTTTTAAACTAATTACTTTTCTCAAACGGAACCACGCGAAACGACCCAATCAATTGTTTCACACAGCGATCATCTTTTGTCGCTTTAGCAATATATTCCTTTATTCCCCTTCTTCTGTTAATGTCTATCTGGATTAGTATGGTGTAGATTAAAGAATAATATTTTGTAAGAAATATTTGCTTATGGAACAGCTAGAGAAAGTTATGTGAATGAAACGCATCGGATTTTTAGAAAAATCTTATGTGCACCATTCACATGACTTTCTCTATATCCCTGCAACAAATTATTCTTAAAAAGCTTATACTTCGATTTACTTCATGCTAATCAGAAACACATTAGCAGAAATAGTCATATTACTTGCTTCCTTGTAAGTAGAGGTGAAATAAGGGAGTACCATAGGTTAAAGTGATAATCAAAAGCTGGTTGCTATGTCACTGAAGTTCCTTTGTTTGTATGGACAGCAGTTAACAAATTCCTGTATGAAGTTTTTCATAGCAGAAACCAAAAATAGGGCATGTCACAAAAACGACGAACTCCACGAAAAATGTATATAACATAAATTGTGTGTTTTAATGTGCTCTATACTTTTTGTGTAGTAAGTTTCTGTCCATCTCTTACGGTTTAGCAGTTATTCAAAATTCAGTAAAATGTATCCAGAATAAACTAATCTTCAGAGGCTATTCCCGGAAAATTCAAGATATACATTTTATTTGCAAGGTAAATATCTTTAATATACGACATTTTAATCAAAATCGTTAGAGCCATTTTTGAGAAAATCAAAATTTTCGAAAAAAGTTCCATGTAAGGAGTAGTTGGGGGTGGGGGATTTTTCTCAAAATCTTCGTGTCGCATCCCAGGAAGATAGTAAACTGAAATACCAAGTTTGGTATTTTACCTACTTTTCGTTTTTGAGTTATCGTGTTCAGAGACACACGGACACACAAGCACCTTTTTCCAAAAAGCTTTTTTTTAGATAAAGGGGACCCTAAAACATATTTCCGGTGAAATCTCGGTATCGAATTTTTTGGTGGCGTGCAAAACCTTCTCTATACACTATGTACATAGTACGTATAGAGAAAGTAAAAAGGGACATCTGTGCACGCGGGAATGTGTATGTGTGTGTGTGAACAGCATAACTCAGAAAGCAAAAAACGGTTAAACATAAATTGTGGTGTTTAAGTTAATATTTTCCCAAGGATGTAGTATAAAAATTGTCACACTTTTATATGGAAAACTTTGCAAAGATTTTAATTTTCTAAAAATGGCTATAACAATTTTGATTGAATTTAAGCATTTAAACATTATCATGATAAATGAAGCTTATATCTTGACCTTTCTGGTGATAGTTTATGAAGACCTCTTCGTATTGGATGACTTTTGTATACAAAGTAAACCGTAAGAGATAGGAAAAAATATACTCTTTTTACTTTCTCCACACGTATATACTATGTACATAGTGTATAGAGAAGTTACTGTATTCCATCCAAAAATTCAATACCGAGATTTCATTGGCGATACATGTTTTGAAAACCCCTAAATCACCCCCCCCCAAAAGCATTTTTAGTTGTAACTAGAATTGCAACCCTATTTAAGTTGAGTATCCTCCAAAAATTTCAAGAAAATTCAACCATTACCTTTTATATAGAAAAATTTTAAAAGTGTTGATTTAACCAAAATGTCTCTAACAATTTTGATTAAAATACCGTATATTAAAGATATTGAAAAGTCAAATAAGAAGCCTTTAAAAATCTCTTCATTCTGAACGATTTTTGCACAACTAGTAAGCAGTAGGAGATAGACAAAAACTTACTACACAAAAAATGTATACCTCGTTAAAAAACAGAGTTTATGACATATACATTTTTTTCGAGGAGTTGACCATTTCCAAGATATTCCTTGTTGTTGGTGTCAGTTTTAAAATACTTATAAGATTTTCTAATACGGGAATTTATCAACTCCTGGTCATGCAAAAGAAGACTTTTAAGACATTTTTTAATATATTTTACTATCGCTTTAGCCTAGAATGTTCCCTTATTTCCCTGTACTTAAAAGGAATCAAGTAAAAAGACCATTTAATGTATACCTGGATTGGCATGGAGCAAATAGAAAAATAAGCTTTTTAACAATAATTTCTTAGAAAGATAGAGAGAAAGTTAAGTGAAGGGAGACACAAGATTTTTTAGAATAGCTTGTCGAAGAATTGGCGGAGAAACTCATGTGAATGTAGGTATAAGATTTTCTAAACACGCCTTTCCATAATCAGATCTCAAAGCATTTGTTTACGGCCAAATCTTGACATCCACTTTTTTACCTGCTCTATACGTACTATGTACATAGTGTATAGAAAAGGTATTGCATTGTATCCAAAAATTCGATAACGAGATTTAACCGGATATATATTTTTTAGCGTTCCCTGTATTCAAAAAATGCATTTTCAGAAAAAGGTCCGTGTGTCTGTGAATGCGATAACTCAAAAACGAAAAGTCGGTAAAATACCAAACTTGGTATTTAAGTTTAGTATCTTTCAGGGATGCGACACGAAGATTTTGGGAAAAATCCCCCACTCCAAACTGCCCTTTACATGAAACTTTTTCGAAAATTTGGATTTTCTGAAAAATGGCTGTAACGATTTTGATTAAAATGGCGTATATTAAAGCTATTTACCTGACAAATAAAATGTATATCTTAAATTTTCTAGGAATAGCCTCTGAAGACTCTTTATCTTGGATGAATTTTAGGAAATTTTGTTTAACTACTAAACCATAAGAGATGGACAAAAATACAGCACGTTAAAACACACAGCATATGTGATATACATCTTTTTCGTGGAGTTGATCGTTTTTTTTTTTGTTTTTTTTTCAACTCCTGTCCATACAAACAAAGGAACTTCAGTCACATATCAACCAGCTTTTGTCTATCGCTTTAACCTATGGTACTCCCATATTTCGCTTCTACTTACAAGGAAGCAAGTAATAAGACTATTTCTGATAATTTTTTCTCGATTAGCATGAAGTAAATAGAAGCAAAAGCTTTCTAACAATAATTTGTTGCAGGGATGTACAGAAATTCATGTGAATGGAACATGCCTCTAACTGCTATAGGGAATTAGCTGAAAATATACGTGCTTCATCACAATTATAACTTTAATAAGCGTTTTAAATTTCTGTTAAGTGAAACGTTTAAAATATTACAAAATATTTGCTTAATTCCCCAATTTAATGGTTAAATATAAACGTATCGACACCGTAAAAAGTCACATAAATAGCCGTTCGTGACTGTAAATTTTAACTGTAAACTGGAATCAAAGGTTGCATAAATCATTAAAAACACCTGAAGACACCGTACATTGCCATCAAAGCATTAGCAGCCAAGTGGGGTGATGTAATCTGAAAGCGGTCACGTTTGTAATTAGCCAGGAGATAATTTACTATTTGGCAATGCCCCCGACATAAGCGTAAAAAAGTTTATTTTTACGTAATAAAGAACCTTCGGCTTGTATCTAAGTGGACACGGTGGTAAGCAAAGTAAACAAAAACTGTTGTTTTATGCCATATTTGCATTATAAATAGGACATTGTACTTAATATAGGGAATAATTGACTGATTATGGCACGAGTTCCCGAAATAGCAATGACGTAATCTCGGTATTCCAGCTGATAAATCGCGGACCTCTCAATGAAAACATTTAATTTATTTTTTTGCTTTATTTATCAACATAATCTCCAGAAAGGGTAATACATTAATCATATCCGTGTTCTCAGTAGTGCGATTTATCAAGGTCCTCAAAATAGCTGATTACTCGTTGCTGTGAAATCTTCGTCCTCCAAGAAAATTGTTGACCTTTGGGAACAGGTGGTAGACATGGGTGCTAGATCTGGTGAATAGGGTGGATGTTCAAGCAATTTGAACTTTAATTCGCCCATTTTCCTCATTGCATGACTGAACGATGGACCGGACCATTGTCGTGATGAAACGATTTCTTTTTTGCCAAATGAGGTCTTTTTCTTTTTACCTCATCACTCAAACGTTGCAGAAAGCTTGCGTAGCTAGTCACTAGTAATACTTTTACCCTTTACAAGTAATCAATAAAAATAATTTCCTGTGCATAGAGAACACTCGCTCTAAACTTGACAAAATAGACGTTGCCATTTTTGGAGTTGGTTCACCTGGCGCCATCCACTGTTTTGATAGTGATTTACTTCCTGGAGTGTAGTGATGTGTCCAAGTTTCATCCATGGTAATAAACCGTCTCAAAAATTCACTGAGATTTTTACCGTAGAGCTCCACATTCTTATTAGAAACAGTTTTTGTTTGCAATTTTTGATCAGGTGCCAACAACTTCAATCTGCGGTCTTCCAGTACTCATCGATGACTTCTTTCAATGATCTCTGGAGTTGCCACTTCTACAAGGCGTCCAGAGCGACGCTCATTACTAGTGCTCGTACGTCCCATTTGAAACTATGCAATCCACTTTTTAATCATTGAATATGAAGGGGCAGAGTCTTTCAATGTACTGTCCATTTCCACCTTGATTTCTTTAGGCGTTAAGCCTTTCAAATGGAAGCATTTAATTACTGCTCGTTTTTCCAAATCTTCCATTTTCGTGAAAACTATAAAGTAGTTTTGTTTAAAATTCTGTCATTCGAAAACTAAACAAGCTATTGACCTGTAACTATGGATACAAGCTAGTCTAGAGTTAAACTTTACTATGCTACCGTCTAACTGGCCTAGCGGTGCCATATGTGTATGAGGCCCGGTACTTATCAGCCGACCCTCGAATAAACCGAAAATGAAACTAATGTGTCATATTCTTTTCTTTGAGCAACTAAGATGCAAAGTCTTACGTACGTTGTTAAATATAACATAACTAAGGTCCAAATATATAATTACTTACGACGCTGTGCAGGAAATAGACATCACAGTCCGTAAATACTGCTCTTTTCTCTCCCGGAAAGGAAATGAATGTGCTTTTCGGCCGCTGCATAACCTGCTCCGCGTCGTTCTTCACTATTACTTTGTTAAACGCATTTGTACAACTCCATAGTAGATAAGGCGGCGTCGTAGGTTAGTGGTTAGACCACTTTTGGCTTCCACCAACCAACTTGGTATTTAAGTTTAGTATCTTCCAGGGATGCGACACGAAGATTTTGAGAACAATCGCCCCACCCCAAACTACCCTTTACATGAAACTTTTTTCGAAAATTTTGATTTTCTCAAAAATGGCTAAGGCGATTTTGATTAAAATATCGTATAATAAAAAAAATTACCTGACAAATAATATGTATATCTTGTCTTTTCTGGAAATAGCCTCTTCTGTCTACTTTATTTTGGATGAATTTTACGGTATTTTGCATAACTGCTAAACCGTAAGAGATGGACGAAAACTTAACACACAAAAAATAAAGAGCGCGTTAAAGCACACAATTTACGATATATACGTTTTTTTCGTGGAGCTGTCGTTTTTTAACTATTCATTATTTTTGATTTCACCTTTTAAAAACTTATACTTTTATCATATAGGAATTTGTGAACTCTTGTCCATACAAACAAAGGAACTTTATCCTCTGAAAAATCCGCGCGAAACGCCAGGTGACATCAAATCTAATCGACTACGGCCTACAAACCTGGAAGCCTCTGAATTTTACTGGAAGGTTGCTGGAGTTTCCAGATGAAACACCCTGGCGCTCGGACAGGCAGACCGGGGACTTCCGTCCCACCTAGTTCCACAGAGCATCTTTTTCTGCCACGCTGCACCGAAGTTCCATCTCCGGTATTGCCAAACCTGAAACACACCAAACAGGATGAGCGCAATTATTAATGGGACGATATGAAGGGGCAAGGATGAGAAAAACCACTCTAGTATTCGCATGAATATTGGAAACCACCGAGTATACCCAGATAGGTCGTCGTTGGGAATCGAACTGGGACCTCCCGAATACAAGTCACACGCGTTACCGCGGCACCATCTCGCGCGGTCACATATCATTAAATACTTGTAGAAATACCTTATCACGTTTAAACGTATAACTTAATGTTTCATCTATAATAATAATAATCATAAGAAGAAGAAGATTTCATGTAACCTTTCTATATTTCAGTTTCTATACAATAAGTTTTGAATTTGGTACTCGCTGCTCCCTGTTTTTCTTCTGTGTTGTCAACAGAATAATCACTTAGCCATCCCTCATGGTTAATCGAATCGATATAATTGCTTGAAGTCAGAATCTCTAGGGTGTTTTCCTTCTTTTAACATCTTTCTAGTACTAACTTAAAGAAATGCAGTAATTTTACTTTATTACGAAAATTTACTAAACAAATGAAGTGTGATAAAGGGTAGGCTATTACATCTCTTTGCATTATCTTCGAAGCTAACTGCTTTCCTATATTTTAGATAGGCTATTATATGTCTTAGTATTATCTTTAAAGTTAACTCTTTTCCTACATTTTATGTATAGAAATCATATTATATTCTAAGGATAGAAGCAAAACCTGTTATATAAATATAAGTCTAAAAGGAAAAGCATTTACTGCGTTTTTTATGCATGCTGATCGCAGCGTTTCCTTTCAAAATACAGAGGAAAAATGTTACTACATATTATGCATACGGCTCACTATTTCACCGAGCGAAGGTCTTAAAAATGCTTGCATCCTGCCACTTCGCTTCCAACACTTGCCTCAACTGTGACAATAGCATGCCCTCAATGCTGTAATGTAATGCATGTTGCAGGTAGCGATCTGTGAGCTGTGAGTACCTCGCTGCTCTTTTAGGGTGCACCCAAGCTGGAACAGTCTGACGTACATACTATGTGGAGAAGTTATTGAATTTCATCAACAAATTTTTGCATAGACTTTACTGGAAATAAACTAATTCCAAAACGGTACTCTTAAAAAGTTCCGTTCGTGGTCTGTTTGTGAACTACATAAAAAATTAATAAATAAAAATAAAAAAAAAACAGGGACAAAAGGAAACAAAACAGAAATAAATAATAAACCTGGTACATAAGCCGCATCTTTCAAAATAAGTAAATAAATAAACAGAGGACAAAAGAAAACAAAACTGGAATAAATACCAAACTTAGATAAAGCATTATCTTCCAAAAATGCGATACACTAAGATTATCAAAATGTCCTCCCACCACAAACTACCTACCATTTTTCGAAATTGTTTATTTTCTCAAAAATGTCACTTAACCATTTCGGTTTAAATAAAATATATTTCAGATATTTACATTAAAATTAAACGTATATCTTCAATTTTCTGTGAATTAACCTTGAAGTCCTCTTCATTAGCAAGAACTGTATAATTTTTTATTACGGGTAAACGTTAAGTGAGAGAGAGAGAGAGGGAGAGAGGGAGGGAGAGAGGGAAAGGGATAAAAGTATACCACAAAAATTGTAGTTGTGTTTAAAACACACAATTTATTCCAAATGAGTTTTATGGCTTCAGCTATTTCCAAGGTATTCATTATTACTGAATTGAATTTACCAATACCGTTGTCATTTTTACTTTCTCTATAGGCACTATGTACATAGTGTATAGAGAAGTATTGCACTCCACCAAAAAATTCGGTACCGAGATTTCACCGGAAATATATGTTTTAGGGTCCCCTTTATCTAAAAAAAGCATTTTCGGAAAAAGGTCCGTGTGTCCGTGTGTCTGTGATCACGATAACTCAAAAACGAAAAATAGGTAAAATACTAAACTTGGTATTTAAGTTTAGTATCTTCCAGAGATGCGACACGAAGATTTTGAGAAACATCCCCCCACCCCCAACTACCCTTTACATGGAACTTTTTTCGAAAATTTTGATTTTCTCAAAAATGGCTGTAACGATTTTGAGTGAAATTTCGTATATTAAAGATATTTACCTGACAAATAAAATGTATATCTTGAATTTTCTGGGAATAGCCTCTGAAGAGTAGTTTATTCTGGATGAATTTTACTAAATTTTGAATAACTGCTAAACCGTAAGAGATGGACAAGAACTTACTACACAAAAAATGTAGAGCACGTTAAAACACACAATTTATGTTATATATATATATTTTTTTTTTCGTGGAGTTCGTCGTTTTTGTAACATTCCTTATTTTTGGTTTCTGCTATGAAAAACTTATACATTTTTCATTCAGGAATTTGTCAACTGCTGTCCATACAAACAAAGGAACTTCAGTGACATAGCAACCAGCTTTTGATTATCATTTTAACCTATGGTACTCCCTTATTTCACCTCTAACTCACAAGGAAGCAAGTAATATGGCTATTTCTGCTAATGTTTTACTGATTAGCATGAAGTTAATAGAAGTATAAGCTTTTTAAAAATAATTTGTTGCAAGGATATAGAGAATGTCATGTGAATGGTACACATCAGATTTTTGAAGTTCTCTCGCTGTTCAATTGTTTCTTGCGATATAATTAAAAATGTACGGAAATTCAGTATCGGCATATAGATTACATCCATTCACTTTTAAACATATCGAACATCGGTTGGATTTCGATATCTTTCTGTGATTATAGTAAAATGTGCAAAGGTTATATGAATAACAAAGAGTAAACAGAACTATAAGCTTTCTGAATAATAACTTGTAGGAGCAATATAGAAATAAGCGATTGTAGATACAGAAATTCGGGTGAATATAACACATGAAATTTTGTTAAATAACTATTTGTTACCAACCATTTGGAATCTTTATATTATAAACACTCTTCTAGGTAGAGTTTAGGGTGATCTTGAAAATGGCATCCAGTATTCTTCAAGGATTTTTAATGCCACCTAAAATCACTTAGATAATGCTCTGCTTTGAAATAATAGTAAATTACCATTAATGCTGATTATAATTATTATTTTCTGCACATTCAAACTTATTCTTTTGGTAATGTAAAACTGTGTCTTTGTTTCAGCAGGGTCGAGTATGGGCCGAACACTACCGATATCCACTACATGTCTAATTGGAGGTATCATAATCGCGCTTTTGGATACCACAGTCCTGGGAGCCAGCGTTCAACGTACGGATGATCTGAAAAATGGATCAGAAACGGTACATTTATCCGCTACATATACAAGTATTCGTTATTCATCAAGTGAAGATGGTCCAAGTAAAACTGCTGAGGATTCACAACAACCATCGACAGCTATTTCAGCCACATCTGACTCCACCTTGCTTCCCTCAGAGACAAACCAAGTCACTGAGGAATTGAACACTTCTAGGTCTAAAAAGCAAAGTGAAGCTTTTCCCCCTGAAGTTTCGGTGGATTCGCTAAACAAACCGTTGGTGATCTCGCCAATAGGAATTCTCCTCAAGCAAGAGGATGCAAGCAATGAAGTTGCAACTCCAAAATCAAACATTCAGGAAAAAATCCAGAAAGTAAATGTATCGTCACCATCTTCACCATATGCCTTACTGAGTATGGACTCTGGATCTACATTAATTGTTCCGCAATTGAGTCTTCAATCTGCAGATGATGGTGCTACGAAGAACACAGGAGAAACTGATAGGGTATCAGAGAATGCGGCTTCATCAGAGATAGAAGATACAGCAAAGAAACCGGAAGATTTAAGTGCGCAAGCAACGGCATTACATTCTCACTTTGAACCTGAAGGTGATATAGTAATGAGACAATCCCAATACACAAGAGAGGGAGAATCTCAAACAATTGCCGGTTTAGAAAATGAAGGTGAAACAGTTACTAATCCAACCAGCAATGCAGACAAAATAGAGCTTTATGCTATTCCAAAAGAAGCGAAAGATATAATAGCCTTAAACTCACAGTTATTGGGTTATAGTACCGGCGGACAACAAAGTACTGCAGATTCATATAACCCAAAACATAACACTGCTGAATTGAAAGACAGTGAACAAGACATCAGTACGGCCATTGATACAACAGAAATTTCTACTATACCTCCCCTCGAAACCACAACGCGCAAGAGGACATTTCGACGAAGAAGGCGAAGACGTAAAGGTCAAAACTCCAGAGCACGACAAACCAATGACTCATATAAAGGAGGAGAAGACATACATGTGGAAATAACAACAAATATTCCTTCAGGAGAAGCCATAGAACACGAAGGGGTAACAGACCGCCCATTATCTCCAGCCAGAAATAGGTATGGAATGAGGAAAGTAAAATACACAGTAAGGAGTACGACAGAGAACTACAGAAGAGAAACTCTGGTGACATCTGAGTCTGCAAATGATGGACCGAACAGTGGTGTTGAGAAAGTAAGCGGAAGAACACGCTCTCCAACTTACCGGAAGCGTAGACCACGATATCGGGTTAGTGTCAGACGTCGTAACAACTATACGCTCATTAACGACGAAAATGACACTTGGGAGAGTGGACAGTCAAACAATAGCAGTGTGATTCTAAACCCTACGGAGAGCACTCAGAAAAGTATTTATGAGGAGACCACGGAAAGCTCACCTAGTCAGCAAGAAACAGAATATTTTCCTGTCACAACTCTTAGAACCCATATTATACAGGCAATAAACGAGCTACAACAGATTAATACTTTAATTGCGTCTCGGAAAGATGAAATATCTAATTACACTAAAAATGAAGCACTACCACAGCCATTAATATTACAATCTAGGCCTCTGACACAAAATTCTCTAGAAGCAAATGTTTCACAGAATGAACGGTCATTTTTGAGAAATGTGAATTTCCCTGAACAAGAAATGGCTAAGCTTTTACACTCTTTACTAAACCGTACCCATGCTAGGACTCCAATTAATGCACCACAAGATATTTATCAACAGAATTTCGGTGAAACAACGCAGAATCTTCAAAGACTTAGAAATTTTACGCAAAAATATAAAGACGATTTTTCTTCAGCAGCTTCTACAATAGACAAAAATGTAAATAGTATTCAGCAGGTGAACCACCAGCCAAAATTCTATATCAGAAATGACACTCAAGGTGGAACTTTCTCATCAGTATATCTACTTGATGGAATTCCAGTAAAGGAATTGGTAGAAAGGGATTTGGTAACAAGTGAGCAGCAAATACAGTATCATAAAAGGCCTACAAATGCTGTATCTAATATATGTCAAAATAACACAATACCCGAAATTATAGATTGTATTAGAAACATTGAACAAAGAAAGTCGCCAGGAAGGAAGGAATACCACAATCAAGCCAGAAACTCTGCAATAAGAGATTTTACTAAAGTCACACAAGCGGAAGACTTGAAGGCCCAGCGGAGTTCAAGAAACTCAACAGTGTTAGATATCCCAGCATTCGTGGATCAGCGAAACAAAGGAAGCCCTAGAAATAACAGAGATTTCTTATCAGTGCAACCTTATTCGAAACCAACAGAACAAGGAATCTCAGTGAAGAGTACAACACAATACAGTACTAACCTCTCTCCTAATCGTAATCGAAAAACAGTTTCAACAACACCGAAGTTGGGCATAACATATGCTCAGATTGCAGCTCATGGAAAACCCAGTGCGAGCTCATCCATTAGTGGTAGTAATAATAATGCCAACAGTATAACAACCTCTCTGTCAGGTGCATTGAAAGTGGGCGGACGGATGTTATTATCTCATCTTCAGAGGCTGAGGAATGTCATCCTTCAGATTCCAGGCCATATCGGGCGTCTGTCTGCAGAGGTTGGAGACCAGAAGCAAAAGCAGAAACCTAAACCTTCTTCCCCTGTCACTTCCCTATTTGCTCCCCGTTCTTCTGCCTCCTTTATTTGGAGATAAGTTAGCAGTTCTCTTATATACATGTTATTAAAACGCACTTGTGATATGTGGTTTACATTAAATTAATCACTATATTCGTAAAATTATCATTATATCCCACCTTTCAACACAAGAGTAGATGTCTAATAATATCAGAGAGTGTTTTTATGAAACTCGGAATTCCGTACCTTGAATATCTCTTCTTTGTACTTGAAGCAAATCAAGCACACGTTGTTAAGAACTGTTAGGGTGTTCCTAAATACCTGCGTTCATGGTCAAGTGTTTTGAACACAGAGTTCCATAATTCAAACTATGCTCTTTCTTTAAACTCCATGCATTGACTACATCCACTAGTGATAACAAAACTGTATGTTCTTATGGTTCTTTTCTGCTCATTCAAGAGTAACAAATAGATGTGTTCTCTGGAGATAGTGGTACTCAAGCTCCTAGAGCCTTAACTGTTTACGCAACTACACTGTGGTCTACTAAAGTGGGCTTTTGTAATGCTAAAGAATTTATTCAAAATTACTCCGGAGTCACATTCTGATTTTATTTCAATTTCTTGATCATGCTCCAGTTACTGCTGCTTCTTTTAAAACGACTGTACTTCTGTGATATCCAAAACAGAAGCTTTGTGGAGAGAGCATTACAAGAAACAGCCCAAGTTCTGAATCATGTAATATTTGTAAATGAGTTATTTTTAACATTCAGTTGTAATGAACAAGAATAGAATCTCAGCTCACTATTTACGCACCTTTTTGTTGCAGTGATGTATTTGGGCAAATTAATTTACTATTGTGTAGATAATTTAATGTATAATTTACTATATTATATGTGTGTACACATCTTATATTGAGCTAATTATTTTTACTTCATACTTTCTATATTGTAAACGTTCTGAGCAATCGCCTAGAGGGAAGGGGGGCGCTGAGAAGAGAGTACGGGTTTTGGTGGCAATGAGAACTCCAGATAAAGTTACTGTCTGTGTCTTGGGGCCTGTATTCTATTCTAAAGATACAATCTATAAGAACCTTAAATTTTACATAATGGAGTAGTGGAGATAGCATGTGCTTCAGCCGAATCCGCTAATTTTTCACCAAGTATCTTCTTCCTGGACTTCATGATATTGCATACATCCCCACATACTCCTTCTAGCAGGGAAAAGTGTCTTTCCCAGATGGGAATCTAATGACCATTTGAAATGTCAAAATCAGTTGACTAGCTTGTAAGGTTAAAATGGCAAACTTTCCTTTTTATTTTATAGTTTAGACTTTAAAATGCACAGAATAGACAGAAACTTGCTATAGAACAGGGTCTCTCAGGATGCATGCGCCAGTGCATTGCACGGTTGAAATGATGACTTCACTAGATGGACTATAGTACAAACTCCAACTCCTCGATTTTGGACAATAGTGCTGTCTGTTTCTTTTCTTACTTTTGTCTCGCTCCACCTGTCTTCCTTTTTCTCACCTCACGTGGGATTTTATGGGTTTGAGAGGCCCTGCTTTAGAATATTGGAGAATCGCAGACAATCTCATTACAACCTTCTTCATATTGCAATAAATGCTAGCTCCAATTGTTATTAAAGAACCTTATATATCGCTAAGATGCTCAAAGTAGCCCAAACTTCTGCACACACCTAAGAGGAACTACTCAAAATCCGCCGAAAATAAATTGCCAGAACTGCGGGATGGTGAAGATAAAACTTTTTTTGCGCGGGCCATTTGTTGTAAAGGACCGGCCGAAGACACTAAATAAAGGGATCGGCATGCATCACATAGTTTCCCGACAATTTCACGCACGTGGTCACTTATTTTACATATTGTAGGTTTAAACCTGTAAAAGTTCTATAAATACTAAATGTCTACAAAACTAATTATTACCAAAAGAAGTTATAATTATGTAGCATCTTTAATTTACCGTTATATATTCTAAATAGTTTTTATGCAGTAAATAAAAGCTGTTAAATCCAATTGAATAACTTCCTTTAAAGCATACAATCTCAAATTCCATATTGTACCTGAGTATCAGCCAGTACTTTACTTCGTTGCCAAAAAAATTACAAAATCTTACAGCTTATAACCTTAACTGATTAAATAGTGCCTAAATATATGTATGGATAACCAAATGTATTTAAACTTGAAAGGCTTTAGAAGTTATTTCGTTAACTTATATGTTGAAAGTGTGTTTGTATAATTTGTGTGATTGTTCTTCTAATAGCTTTTTGTGTTACATCATATTTTTCTTTTTAAAATGTTATAATTGTGTAGTATGTATGAATTTTTGGAACTGTTTTCTTCTTGAATGAATAAATAAATGAATAAGTAAATAAACTCCATAGTTTTACATTTGAGAGCAAGTGTCTAGATTTATCTATGCATAAAATATCTTAATGTGTGTTTTATTAATTAATACACCTTCCAAAAGGATAATTAACTCAGATTTTTACTTTCCCTATACTCACTATGTAAGTTTAGTATCTTCCAGGGATGCGACACTAAGATTTTGAGAAAAATCCCCCTACCCCAAACTACCCTTTACATGGAACTTTTTTTTCGAAAATTTTGATTTTCTAAAAAATGGCTCTAACGATTTTGATTAAATTATCGTATATTAAAGTTATTTACCTGACAAATAAAATGTATATTTTGAATTTTCTGGGAATAGCTCTGAGGACTACTTTATTCAGGATGAATTTTTCATAACTACTAAACCGTAAGAGGTGGACAAAAACTTAACCCACAGAAATGTAGAGCACGTTAAAACACACAATTCATGTTATATACATTTTTTTCGTGGAGTTGATCGTCTTTGAGATATTCCTTTTTCTTGGTTTCAGCTTTGAAAAACTTATCCTTTTCTCATACAGGAATTTGTTAACTCCTGTCCATACAAACAAAGGAACATCAGTCACATAGCAACCAGCTTTTGGCTTTCCCTTTAACCTATGTTAGCATGAAATAAATAAAAGATAAGTTTATTAATAATAATAATTTACAGAGATATAGAGAACACATGGAACACATCTGATTTTTATTAACCTAGCTGGCAAGAGTTGAACAATAACCACATGAAAAGTTTTAATGCTCAAAATGAACACTAGTAGGGCAACGGTTGAGTACCAACACCAATTTTTGAGGATCCCTAGCTCCAGTTCCGTATGTGCCATTGGATGGAAATCGTTGGCATTCAGCAAGCTTAAAGATGACGCGACGTTAGAGATTAAAGCGGGCTTACAAATGGAGTGAAAATAAAATAGAGACAGCAATAATATACCTTGCCAGAGTAAGGAAAATCTGCGCAGAGCGCTGTAGGGTAACCATTACCGATTATGTCATTCTCTCTTCTCCAGCATGTCCATAAAACATAGACACACATACACATCGCGAGTTTTTTTTTTCAGTAGTGGGAGAGAGGGCATTGCAAGCGGCAGTGGGTGAACACAAAAACATAACGTATTATTTATTGAAATAATATATACATTGAGAGCATTGGGACTTTCAACACCTAAACTCTTTTTTTTTTTTTTCGAGTGGAGTGGAAAAACCCAATCTACAGGCGACAGAGGGGATAGCTCTGCCAATTGTGGGGGTCGCCCTAAACTGGCAATACCCACTAAAAAAACACTCCACCGGAGAGAATTCGGGTGTAGGAATGCTGCAGTACCGCTTGTTGCACCTGCGGATTCAAGGAGCGGGTGTTATGGCTGGCCAGAGGCCATAGCCAGGAGAGAGAGAGAGAGAGAGAGAGAGAGAGAGAGAGTGAGGGCCAGGACGCAAACATGACCGGAGCCCTGAGTGCGCCCTTGGAAGATTTGTGGTGAGGAATAAGTACATATTGCATGTGTATATGTCTGCAGCCCTGTAACATAAGGACATAGTCATTTAGATATTTCATTTTGGTATATATTCTAAGCTAGTTATATTTTTACAACTACTGCTGCCTAAACTCTCCTCTGGTTAAGTCCCTTAAAAGAAAGCATAGGGAGATTGTTTACAATGCTGCCATTTACCTGTGAAATCAAGTACTTGTCATCACAATGGTATAGCGGTGATGGCAAACTCTTCCTCTATTCCCGAACACGACCGGCTAAAGCGGTAAGAGGGGAAGCGGTTGAAGGCGTGAGCTGCACGGACCGAAATATGCTAATATTTTTATTACATTGAAAAGTTATACTCTATCTTGCAAAATGAATTCATTATTTAGTAATGTTGAGTAACTCATCAAACTATTTTATAATGATTTTAAACATTTGTAATTAAAGCACATTTTAACCTTTAGGTGCGTATTCCAAGCGACCTGCGGAAATAATACAGAGCAAGATGTTCCAACCCTGCTTGGCTGAGTCAGAGTACTCATGTGTACGGAGCAACACTGCACGAGCTCGACTAGAGAGACAGCCGCATAGCTCTACGCCACTGGATAGTCAGAATAAGTGTTTTGCTTTCTGCTATTTAATTCAGCACTAGCGGCAGCTTGCAATCAATGCCTTATTGTATTGCTTGCTGCAAATGTTCTATGGCAGGCTTCTAAGCTGAAATATTTAAATAAGAGAGCTAAAACTCTAAGTCAAAATTGTGAATCTTTGGTAATGTTTCAAAAGGGTTCGTAAAACTAATTTATTACAAGTATTGAAGTTCATAATCAGCATTGAGTTATAATACTGTTATACTTTTAATAGTGTGAGTTGTAGATACATAAATTTAGTGTGATATAATGTGTTTTACACATTTCTTTATATAGGCTTTTTACTTTCTCAACACGTGCTATATACATAGTGTATAGAGAAGGTATTGCACTCCACCCAAAATTCGATACCGAGATTTCAGCGGAAATACACGTTTTAGGGTCCCCTGTATCCATAAAAGGCATTTTCAGAAAAAAGGTCCTTGTGTGTGTGTGTGTGTGTGTGTGTGTGTGTGTGTATGTCCGTGTGTCCGTGTGTCCATGTATCTGTGAAAACGATAACTCAAAAACGAAAAGTCGGTAAAATACCAAACTTGGTATTTAAGTTTGGTATCTTCCACGGATGCGACACGAAGATTTTGAGAAAAATTCCCCCCACCCCAAACTGCCCTTTACGTAGAACATTTTTCGAACATTTTGATTTTTTAAAAAAAATGGCTGTAACGATTTTGATTAAAATATCGTATATTAAAGATATTTACCTGACAAATAAAATGAATTTTCTGGGAATAGTCTCTGAAGACTACTTTATTTTGAGTGAATTTTACAGAATTTTACATTACTTCTAAACCGTAAGAAATAGACAAAAGCTTACAACACAAAAAATGTAGAGCACATTAAAACACACAATTTATGTTGTATACATTTTTTTCGTGGAACTTATCGTTCTTGAGATTTTCCTTGTTTTGGTTACAGCTTCGAACAATTTAACTTTCCTCATACAGGAATTTTTCATACAAATAAAGGAACTTCAGCCACATAGCAACCAGTTATGTTACTCCCTTATTTCGCTTCTACTTCCAAGGAAATAAGTAATAAGACTATTCCTGCTAACTTTTTCTCTATTAGCATGAAGTAAATAGAAGTATACATTTTTTTAACAATAAATTGCTCAGAGATGTAGAGAAAGTCATGTGAATGTATCACATCAGATTTTTTATTTAGTTGGCGCAAGGTCTTGGCTTTGCGGTGAAGAGGGAATCCAATGAATATGATAAGACATAGGAATGCTTAGTCAGTTGCCCTGTAATGTGTTACCATATATCAATACAAAGAACGTTACATAGTCAACAGCAGCCCAGAGCCATTGACGGTCAGGTAAACACTATCTGGTGAGCGTTGTCTGTGCAAGACATGGTGGAGTGGTAGTTTGTTACCTGCGACGTCCCTGTCTAAATTCCTATAACAGTTCATCTTCATTTCCTTTCGCCCCAACAAAGAATTGTTTTATTATGCAAATTATAAATATAAATGGCGTGTTATTTATGGACGCTCGTTAACTACTATGGTTCTCAGAGCCCCATTCTAAATTGGGCGTGAAAGACCGCTTAATTTTACTCAGAGACCTCTCTATCAGGCTTGAGGTTCTTTTACGTGCCGTAAATCTACGATCAACGGTTTTACTTCTCTTCCGAAGGAAGCCATGTTAAGGATTTTTACGCTTGAAAAAATCCATGGTAACCGCTGGGTTTGAACCCGCGACCTTGGGTACATGAAGTTAGCATGGTAACTATTAGATCACGAAGGGCGACTTTATTTTATTATACGTGAGTATTCTTCAATAAAATGCAATAATTCCTAAGTTTATTAATTATACATCCTGCTATAGTATTCTTGCACCTCTATATCATGTAGCACTTTGTAGAAATATGTGTATAAAAATAATATGCTTAATACCTCTGTATTGATGATTATGTGTATTGTACATACGTCCTAGAAAAATTATTGCTTTCTATCCAAAAATTCGATAGTGAGATTTCGCCGGAATACACGTTTTAGGTCCCCCTGTTTAAAAACGTTTTTGGAAAAAGGTGTGCGCCTGTGTCTGTAATCACGATAACTCAAAAACGAAAAGCCTATAAAATACCAAACATGGTATTTAAGTTCAATATCTTCCAAGGATGCGACAGGAGAGAAAATTTCCGAAAAAAATTTTGATTTTCTCAGAAATGGCTCTAACGCTTTGTTTAAAATTCCGTATATTAAAGATGTTTACAAGGCAAATAAAATGTGTTTCTAGAATTTTATGGGAGCCATGGAAGACATGTGCACTCTGGATGACTTTTGCATACTGGTAACACCCAATTTGCGTCATATATTTTTTTCGTGGAATAGACCATTTCCTTGTAATCGATTTTGGTTTTAGTTGCCTGCATTATTACACTATGTATGCTATTTTTCCTTTAATTCAAGTTAAAAATATAAGGGAATAAACATATAAAATTATTATATAAAATAATAGAGAAAATAGAAATGAAAATAAATCAAGATCCTTTATTAATCTTTTTCTTCACAATTAAAAGTTTAAATTCTTCTAAACTAGTTTCCATAATCCTACCAAAAGAGTGGTTCAAATGGAAATGAGTGTTAGGTGATAAGTAATGGCCTGGCCATCCATTCAAAGCCAAATGTCGGAAGTTCAAATCCTAGTGACTGTGGTAAAGGACGGGGGGATCCCAAGTAAAATAATCGGTGTGATGCTTGGAAGCTAATGGATGTAGATTAACTCTTTTATTTATTTTAAAAAATCGCTGCATCTTTAGGACAAAAATTGTATATATCCTTAGAATATAAAACAGTCTTGATTACTTGTCGTTTATGGTAGAAGGTTAGTATGACATGAAATTAATCCTAGAGTACACCCGTATTTGTATAGTTGCGCTTAAAAGAAACGGAACTTATAGGTACCGACAGGCAACAAAGGGTTAAAATACTTAAACTTCTCTCAAAGGGAATTTGTGAATTCCTGGCCATGCAAAGAAGCGAATTTCAATCATATTGCAAAACATTTAATTATTGCTTTAGCCTAGCGTATTTACTTATTTTCTGTTTGTCTACATTAGCACGAAGTATAGGGAAGATTCAGCTTTTGTAAGAATAGCTAGAGAAAGTCAGGTGAATGGAACACATTTTTTTCTTTCATGTTAATATTTTTAACTCTTATTCTAGCAGACTACGTCTTAACGGATATTAAACAGAAATTATTGAAGTTTATGAATTGCTTAATAGTTCTATAGATATTAAGAGGATTAAAATACAAGGTATACATACCAGGGTGATTCAAAAGTACGTTTACTAAGATTGGGGACGGTTCCTTACAACAGAACAAGGAACAATGTTCATATAAACACATGTCCCAAAACCCTTCGTCTCGATTTATTGAGGTTTAAACTTTTATTAATCAAAACATTTTAAAGTGACATTTTATTCTGTTTTTGAAGTTGTCAGCTTGGTAGGAGGTGTTCCACATAAACAATGATCAAAATGTCCTCCTTTTGCGTTTAGACACATGTGCACTGTTCGAAGCATGGAGTATTTTTTGTTTTTTTCTTTTGGCAGTGTTTAACGCCCGCTTTTACTACTTGTGACAGCGCAAGCGATGACACATGGAATGATAATGGAGCACCGGTGGAATGCAATGGCGGGGGAAACTGGAGAACCCGGAGAAAGAAACCCTGTGCCGCTTTGTCCACCATAAATCTCAAATACGGTCGCTTGGGATCGAACCCGGACTGTCTAGGTGAGAGGGAGTGGTCTAACCATGGTGCGGTCGTGAAGCATGGGATGTCAAATACTCCCAGTCGGTGTCGGATGATTTCGCAGGCTTACCTGACACGTAGATTAAGAGTTTCTCCATCTAGTGTGTCTACTAAATAAACCAATGGTTTAAGGTGCCTCAAGATAAAAATCCAGAGGTGGAGGAAACGTGCAGGCCATGAAACTGGTCCCCTTCTACCTATCCACCTGCCATGCTAGAAATAAGCCGTGAATCTCGAACAATGATACTAAAATGTGCTAGAGCATCATGCATAAACTACATGTTTCTTCTTAATTGCAGAGACACATTTTCTAAGTGTGGGAGAGTGTTCTGAATGAAGTCCCTGTAGACAGCACTTGTAAGGCGTGCTGGGGGAATGTATTACACACCTGATAAATGACACACATTAACAAGTAGCCATGGCAACACAAGGTCAACTCTGCAGGATAAGAAAGACTGCATAAATAAATAAAGTTATTAGGTTAGACCCGGAAAGTCGTTGAAGGTGGATTGATGAATAAATTAGTATTTTGACGCGATATATATTTTTGTGTAGTAAGTTTTTGTCTATCTCTTATGGTTTACCAGTTATTAAAAAGACATTCAGAAACAATAGGACTTCATATAAAGAATTCAAGATTCGAAATTCATTTATCATGAAAGTATCTTAAACATGTATTTCAATCAAAATTAATTGAGAAATATTTTATAAAAATATTACATTAAAGGGTAGTTTGGGAATTTCTTCAACATTTTCATAAAATTTCAAAAGATGTAGAACTTAAATATACAGTTTGATATTTAATGGACTTCTAATTTTAAGTGGTGCTGTTCATGGATGCATACACAAATACATATGGATGGTTTTTTCTAAAAAAAATTTTTGGGGGGTTTAGGAGACCTCAAAAAGTATATCCTTGAAACCTCGACATCAATTTTTTGGATGGAATACAATATCTTTCGTATTTACTATACGCAGGAGAGAAAGTAAAAATCTATTAAGTTGTTTTAAAGCTTTGGTTTCCGAGTGCTCTGTTTCATCATATTTTTGAAGAACTTATGAAATATAAAAAGCCATATTATATATGGACTGCTGCCATATGTGATACAAGAGTTTGCGTTTCCAAGCTTCGCTTATCACTGAACCACCACTGCTTCATTCACTTTATCAGCGGAAACTACAACTTGGCAAATGAGACCGCTAATTAGCCTCGTCGTAATAATGACGGTCATTCTATTAATTATCTAGATGTATATAAGTAAAGAAAGTTAACATTTATTAAATTGTATACATAGGAACCAAGAAGTCAGTTGTTGACCTGAAAGCTACACAGAATCCTGACGCCAGACTGGAGAGAGGGGTGAGAAGTTGCCTCTTTTGTGTAAGTCACGTACGATTTCCTTACACAGGGGCAGTCCAGTTTAAAACCCACGAGGGGACTTCTGCTTTATATTCGCAGTATCACGTGGTTATTATGACGTATTCTGGGAGATTCGAAATTGTTTTTGGGTCACGATGGTGTCATTTTGGTGGACTTTCTAACCAATCAGGAAGAAGCCACCATGACACCGCTTTTAGTATAAAAGAAGTAGGGTTCGACACATCGTGGTCTTTTTGCTAAGAATTTGCCCGCGAGAGGCAAGGTCGTTTTGCAAAAAAAAAAAAAAAAAAAAACTCTGTTCGCTAAGTAATGACGTGCAACTGTAAAACTCTGTCCGCGAAGTAAGACTGTTATGAGAAGAAACTGTTAGTGAATTAAAGTAACGTCGCTCACCTATTTAATAGTCGGCTCGTGATTACTTGAGAGTGAATTGTGCCATTATTTTGCGTAGAAACAGTGTAATTGAGAGTAATGGTGAGTGTGTGGTAAGAGTATCAGTCAGCAGAATAACAGTGTACAGCATAGTTCTTGTTTTGGAATCTCCTTACTCAATAAATAACAGTAAAAGTTCACAAATGTTTTCTTCACAATCAAAAGATCACTCCTACAACTCTTCCCACTTGCCAAATCCACGCGTAAAACGCCCACAACGTAAAAAGACACCCGTTACACAACACATAATGAGGTGGGAACATTTTTATAGATGTTCGTTGCTTGGGAGAAGAAAAATGGAAGAAAAACAGGCATATATGTTTTATTATATAAGTTGAAGTAGCTTATTAAATTAAACATTTACTTTTAATATCTCTGGATAGGACATATTCGGAGGGACTGACACGACCCAGTGAAGGAGTGTACTTACCCCTGGGAGATAAGATGAGGTATGAGGAGATACCATGTGGCCGGAACCAGGAGTGACGGCACAGCAAACACGGTCCCTACAGCTATCAGATCTATACGCTCCGATAATCGGACCTAGAGGGTCAAACGTCCACCAAAGGGGGACTGTAATCAGTCGAAGACCGAGGGACAAAGGATGTTTCACACAGACCACTCTTTTTCCTGGTCACGCTGCACCGAATTACCTTCGCCGACACTTCCAACCTAGAAACGGACCAAATGGTGAGAAGGATGAAGCAAATAATTAATGGAACGCTATAGAGGGACAGGAAATCCGAGAGGTGAGAGAAACCACTGCAGCATTCAACTGACGACCCGAAGAAACTCACGCCCCCCCCAGCCAGAAAAATATGGGACAGTGAGCGGTCGCCGGGAACCGCATTCGTAATTACAAAGTCACTTCTCTCGGTTTTAGTATCCCTTACAAGACGCTATTGTCACATTCATGCCGCGGATTAAGCTACAATGTTTACTTTCTCTACACGTACTATGTGCACAGTGTATAGAGAAGGCATTGCATTCCATCCAAAAATCGATACCGAGATTTCACCGGAAATAGACGTTTTAGGTTCCCCAGTATAAAAAAAAAACATTTTTAGAAAAAGGTCCAAGTGTGCGTGTCCGTGTGTCTGTGAACATGATAACTTAAAAACCAAAAGTCTCTAAAATACCAAACTTGGTATTAAAGTTTAGTATCTTGCAGGGATACGATACGAATATTTTGAGAAAAATTCCCCCACCCCAAACTATCCTTTACATGGAAAAATGTCTGGGTATTTAAGTACAATATCTTCAAGGATACGACACCCAAATGTCATTTACTTGGAAAAATGTTCGAAAATTTTAATTTTCTCAAATATGGCTCTAACGATTTTTATTAAAATATCGTATATTCGAGATATTTACCTGACAAATAAAATATATATATATATATATATATATATATATATATATATATATTGAATTTTCTAGGAATAGCCTCTGAAGACTACTTTATTCTGGATAAATTTAACGAATTTTATATAAATGGCAAACCGTAAGAGATAGACAAAAACTTACGTAACAGAAAATGTAGAGCCCATTAAAACACACAATTTATGTTATATATATATTTTTTTTTTCGTGGAGAGCATCGTTTTTGAGATATTTTTGTTATTGGTTTTAGCTTTAAAAAATTGTACTTTTCTCATACGGGAATTTGTCAATTCCTGTCCATGCAAACAGAGGAACTTTAGTCACATAGCAACCAGCTTTTGACTAAAACTTTATATTTCCCTTCTACTTGCACGGAAGAAAGTAATAAGACTATTTCTGCTAATTTTTTCTCGATTAACATGGAGGAAAATGAAGCTTAAGCCTTTTAATAATACTTTTTTGTAGAGATGTAGAGAAAGTCATGTGAATGGAACACGTCAGATTTTTGTCCCTAATCTAAGTCATAATGATATAACGGTTGCAGATACTTAGAAAATAATCTGATGTGTTTCATTCACATGACTTTCTCTACATATCTGTAACAAATTATTGTTAATAAGCTTATTCTTCTTTGTATCTCGGCTAATCAATTAGCAGAAACGGTGTTATTCCTTGCTTTCATGTAAGTAGGAGGGAAATAAGGTATTAACCTATGCAAAACGATAGTCAAATCTTTTAAAATCTGGTTGCCATGTGAGCGAAGTCCGTTTCTTTGCATGAGCAGAAGTTCACAAATTTCCGTGTGGGAAAAATTTTAAGCATTTTAAAACTGAAACCAAAACAAGGAATATCTCAGAAATGGTCAACTCCAAGAAAAAAATGTTAGTAGCATATATTATGCGTTTTAACGACCTGTACATTTTTGTCTGATGAGTTTTTGTCTATCTCTTACGGTTTATCAGTTATGCCAAATTCCGGATATTCAGAGGCTATTCCCAGAATATTCAAGATATACGATATGTTAATCAAAACAATTAGAGCCATTTTTGAGAAAATCAAAATTTTCTAAAACTTTTCCATATAAATGGTAGTTTTTGGGTGGGGGGATTTTCTTTAAGACCTTCGTGTCGCATCCTTGGAAGACACTGAACTTAAATACAAAATTTGGTACTCAACGGACTTACAGACACACACACTCGGATATTTTTCAAAAATACTTTTTGTTTGTATTCAGGGGGTTTCAAAACAAGTATTTCCGGTGAAATATTGGTATCGAATTTTTGGGTTCATTACAATACCTTCTCTATACATACTCTGTACATAGTATGTGAAGAGAAAGTAAAAATGAATAAAAACTTCAACTAAAATATTAAAACATAAATGTTTGTTTTTCTTTTATTCTTCTCCCAAGCAAGAGATGATTAAAATTTCTCTCACCTGAATCAAACGTTTCAAGTTTGTGATTTCCGTTGACAAAGAAAAGGAAGCTCTGGTGGTTCAAGCCAGAAGCCAGTCACTCAAATAGGTGTTATGCATTTCATAAAATCTTCCAAAATATGCAGAGTAGAGAATGCTGGAAAACCAAGTCTTTCGAGGAATTTTTTCGAAGGAGTAGATTGGTGAAACTGAAAGACACAAACATATCTATTTCTAAACTTTCTTTTTTGGATTTAAGGGATCTAAAATATGTATTTCCAGTGAAATCTTATATCGAAATTTTGGGTAGAATATACTACCTTCTCTAGCTATGTACATTGTACATACGTAGTAGGAATATAAACAACTATGATCAAGGGAATCAGTTAATGGAATCTGTGTGTGAGAGAGAGAGAGACAACAAAGAAATTGTGAGTCTGTGAGAGTGCGAAAGGTGTTTGAAAGTGATTGAGAATGGATGTGTATGAGAAGACGTATGAGTGAGCATAGGGTGTGCATATGGGTGTGTAAGTGAGAGTATGTGTAAGAGTTTGTGTGAGAGTGTAAGTATGTATCTAAGTGTGCGAGCGTATAAGAGAGTTTGAGTGTGTGTGGGTGTATGCATAAGAGGGAGTATGAGAGTATGTGGGAGAGTGTTTATGGGTGAGATAGAGTGTGAGTGTATGTGGGAGAGTGTTTATGGGTGAGATAGAGTGTGAGTGTATGTGGGAGAGTGTTTATGTGTGAGATAGAGTGTGAGTGTATGTGGGAGAGTGTTTATGGGTGAGATAGAGTGTGAGTGTATGTGGGAGAGTGTTTATGGGTGAGATAGAGTGTGAGCGTATGTGGGAGAGTGTTTATGGGTGAGATAGAGTGTGAGTGTATGTGGGAGAGTGTTTATGTGTGAGATAGAGTGTGAGTGTATGTGGGAGAGTGTTTATGGGTGAGATAGAGTGTGAGTGTATGTGGGAGAGTGTTTATGTGTGAGATAGAGTGTGAGTGTATGTGTGAGAGTGTTTATGTGTGAGATAGAGTGTGAGTGTATGAGGGAGAGTGTTTATGTGTGAGATAGAGTGTGAGTGTATGTGTGAGAGTGTTTATGTGTGAGATAGAGTGTGAGTGTATGTGGGAGAGTGTTTATGGGTGAGATAGAGTGTGAGTGTATGAGGGAGAGTGTTTATGTGTGAGATAGAGTGTGAGTGTATGTGTGAGAGTGTTTATGGGTTTGATAGAGTGTGAGTGTATGTGTGAGAGTGTTTATGTGTGAGATAGAGTGTGAGTGTATGTGTGAGAGTGTTTATGTGTGAGATAGAGTGTGAGTGTATGTGTGAGAGTGTTTATGTGTGAGATAGAGTGTGAGTGTATGTGTGAGAGTGTTTATGTGTGAGATAGAGTGTGAGTGTATGTGTGAGAGTGTTTATGTGTGAGATAGAGTGTGAGTGTATGTGGGAGAGTGTTTATGGGTGAGATAGAGTGTGATTGTATGTGTGAGAGTGTTTATGGGTGAGATAGAGTGTGATTGTATGTGGGAGAGTGTTTATGTGTGAGATAGAGTGTGAGTGTATGTGTGAGAGTGTTTATGGGTTTGATAGAGTGTGAGTGTATGTGTGAGATAGAGTGTGAGTGTATGTGTGAGATAGAGTGTGAGTGTATGTGTGAGAGTGTTTATGTGTGAGATAGAGTGTGAGTGTATGTGTGAGATAGAGTGTGAGTGTATGTGTGAGAGTGTTTATGGGTTTGATAGAGTGTGAGTATATGGGTGAGATAGAGTGTGAGTGTATGTGTGAGAGTGTTTATGGGTTTGATAGAGTGTGAGTGTATGTGTGAGATAGAGTGTGAGTGTATGTGTGAGAGTGTTTATGGGTGAGATAGAGTGTGAGTGTATGTGTGAGAGTGTTTATGGGTTTGATAGAGTGTGAGTGTATGTGTGAGATAGAGTGTGAGTGTATGTGTGAGAGTGTTTATGGGTTTGATAGAGTGTGAGTGTATGTGTGAGAGTGTTTATGTGTGAGATAGAGTGTGAGTGTATGTGTGAGAGTGTTTATGTGTGAGATAGAGTGTGAGTGTATGTGTGAGAGTGTTTATGGGTGAGATAGAGTGTGAGTGTATGTGTGAGAGTGTTTATGGGTGAGATAGAGTGTGAGTGTATGTGTGAGAGTGTTTATGGGTGAGATAGAGTGTGAGTGTATGTGTGAGAGTGTTTATGGGTGAGATAGAGTGTGAGTGTATGTGTGAGAGTGTTTATGGGTGAGATAGAGTGTGAGTGTATGTGTGAGATAGAGTGTGAGTGTATGTGTGAGAGTGTTTATGTGTGTGAGAGTGTTTATGTGAGAGAGAGTTAAGTGTATGTGTGAGAGTGTTTATGTGTTAGTGTATGTGTGTGAGATTATTTATGTGTAGAGAGAATATGAGTACATAAGTGTGAGAGTGTTTATGTGAGAGAGAGTGTGAGTGTATGTGCGTAGGTGTGTTTATGTGTGAGAGAGTGTGCATTTGAGAGTGCTTGTGAGAAAGAGTGAGTGCGTATGAGAGAGAGTGAGCATGTGTGTATGTGTGTGCATGTGCGCATACTTAACCGTTGCATTTTGCAACATTTTGAATTTAATCAAGGTCAATGATAAAAGTTGCAGAGGCTAACCTTGATAAGTGTGAGAAGTGGGAAGTTGTGACGTGGTGACATGGCGGAGCCGCTAGCTGGTTCTTTTATCACTCTGTTGTTAGTACGTCTAGAGTAGTGTTACTCTGCCTTGAACAGATAGCTGTATTTCTACTTACAGTGTTTCTCCTGCTTGTCTTAAATATGTAAGTACTCTATTTTTTATGTAGTTAAAGAAGGAAATGTTTAACTTTTTCTTTTAAAACTTAATAATCTAATTTTAGTACTTAGTAATTTATTGACAGTGTCAGGACTAAGGTCAGAGAACTGTCTGATTCATTACCAGCAGCATGAGGCAATATTTTTACTTTCTCTACATACTACATGAACATAGTAGAGAAAATATTACACTCCAACTGTAAATATACGTTTTATGGTCTCCTATTTCCAAAAAAGCATTTTAAAAATTCTCCATGTGCCTGTATGTGTAAGTGGGTGTGTCCGTGTGTCTGTAAGCATGATAATACTAAAACAAAAAGTTGGTAAAACATCAAACTTGGTACTTACGAGCAATAGTTTTCTCAAAAATCTGATGTGTTCCATTCACATGACTTTCTCTATATCTCTGCAATAAATTATTTTTAAAAAGCTTATGCTTCTACTTACTTCCTGCTAATCGAGAAAAAATTAGCAGAAATAGTCTTATTTCTTGCTTCCTTGCAAGTAGAAGCGAAATAAGGGAGTACTATAGGTTAAAGTGATAGTCAAAAGCTGGTTGATATGTGACTGAAGTTTCTTTGTATGGACATGAGTTCACAAAGCCCTGTATGTGAAAAATATACGTTTTTATAACTTAAACCAAAAACAAGGAATATCTCAAAAACAATCAACTCCATGAAAAAATGTATACAAAATAAATTGTGTGTTTTAATATGCTCTACATTTTTTGTGTGGTAAGTTTTTGCCTCTCTCTTACGGTTTAGCACTTATGCAAAATTCTGTAAAATTCACTCAGAATAAAGTAGTCTTCAGAGGCTATTCCCAGAAAATTCAGAATATACATTTTATTTGTCAGCTAAATATCTTAAATATACGATATTTTAATCAAAATCGTTAGAGCCATTATTTAGAAAATGAAAATTTTCGAAAAAGGTTCAATGTAAAGGGTAGTTTGGTGTGGGGGGATTTTTCTCAAAATCTTCGTGTCGCATCCCTGGAAGATACTAAACTTAAATACCAAGTTTGGTATTTTACCGACTTTTCGTTTTTGAGTTATCGTGTTCACAGACACACGGAGACACACACGGACCTTTTTCTGAAAATACTTTTTTTGAATACAGGGGACCCTAAAACATATATTTCCGGTGAAATCCCGGTATCTAATTTTTGGGTGGAATGCAGTACTTCTCTATCCCTATGTGCATTGTACATATGGGGCTAGAGAAAGTAAAAATGGTTTATTTATGTTGCTAGTGGCTTAAATACTATCATTTGTGAGTGGGATGTTTAGTGCACGAGCGCGTAAGCACGATTAGGTGTTCTAATTTCTAATGAGCAAATAATAGTATAATAAGCCACTTATAATATAGAACGTTTTATCCTGCCCTAATATTAACTTAAATATTCTTATATTAATATTATTAGAGGCTTCATTACGAGGAATTGAATTTTAGCCTTGACATAGATAGTGTTTTGTTTGTTCGTTGCTGCGTAACCCCGCCGGAATAAACTGCAACGAATAAATCAACAAATTAATGAAAATTTATATTCCAGAAGTTTCTTCTTCTCTTGTGGCTCTACAGCCCTTGGTGAGCCTTGGCCTCCTGCACAATCTAACCATCTTGTTTTTGGTCTTCCTTTTTTTCTTCCTTTCAATATTCTTTTTGACATTCTATCTTCTGTCATTCTCTCTATATGTCCTAGCCATCTTATTCTTTGTGCCTTTATAAATTTCACAATATTTTGCTGACTAATTAGTTCTTCTATCTCATAATTATATCTTATTCTCCATTGGTCTTTATCCTTTACAAGTCCAAAGACTCGTCTAAGTATTTCCTTTCAAATCTTCATAGTATTTCTTCATCTACATTGTTTAGGGTCCAGGTTTCTGCAGCATACGTTACTATTGGTCTTATTAGTGCTTTATAGATCTTGTATTTTGTCCCTGTACTAATAAGCCTATTTTTAATAGCTTTAAATTTACAAGTGCTCCTAAATAATTAATGTTTTGTCTCCAACTACTACATTTCCAATTATTCTTTTGCTTTTGTCTGCTGTCATTTTCAGATATTTAATTGTTTTTTTTTCACTTACTTCTAATTTTATTTCTTTAGACCTTCTTTCTAATTCTTCATAAACTTCAACTAACAGTTTTCTATCTCTTGCCACAATCAATATGTCATCTGCATATGCACATATCTGACTAGACTTAAAAAATATTGTTCCTTTAGTATTTATTTTTTCTACTGTTCTGTGCAGGGCTAGGTTGAATAGAGTCGTAGATAGTCCATCACCTTGTCTTACTCCTGTGTTATAATCAAAATCCGGACTTAATTTATTCATTACTTTCACTATGGCTTTTGTATTTTCCATTGTCATTTTTATTAGTCTTATTATTTTCGGTTGCACTTTAAAACATTGTAAGGTGTTATAGAGAACTTCTCTGTCAATTGAGGCAAATGCAAACTTAAAGTCAATAAACAGAAAGCATAAATCTATGCCATGCTCATATAATTTTTCCATTATTTGTCGTATTACAAATATCTGGTCTATTGTACTCTTGTCACTTCGAAATCCACATTGATACTCGCCTAATACATTTTGCGCATATTTTTTCACTCTATTATTTAAAACACTTGAAAATATTTTATATGCTACATTTAGCAATGTAATTCCCCTATAATTATCGCATTGATTTCCAGAAGTTTCAGATTATGCTAAAAAGGTAGTTTGTTGCCCGGAAAGTCGAAAGACCGATACGACAAGCAATTTGCATTATTTAAAGAATGGAGAGCTGCCAAAGGAGTTAAAATAAGTACTCATTTTTGTTGTTTCGTAGGGTACGTAGCTTCACCATGCATCTAATTAAGATAAACGTCAGCAGAAATAGGTTAATTACATATTTCCCTATAGGGCCAAAGAGTGTAAGGCACAGCAATAGCTAAGGGTAGCCAAATCTTTTAGAAAAGGTCACTATGTGATGGTATTAAAATTGGCATCTATTTACATGACCAGGATGGAAAAAACTCTGATGTATTCCATTCACATGACTTTCTCTACCTGTTCTACAAACCTCTTATACAAGGTTATTCTTTTATCTGTTTCAAATTATTCGAAATAAACATCAGCAGAAGTTGTCTTATTACTTAGAACCTTATAAAAAGAAGGAAAATAAGGGAATACATTAGACTAAAGCGATAGTCAAATCTTTTAAAAGCTGGTTGCTATGTAATTTAAATTCGCTCAGTTTGTTTGGCCTGGTATTGACAAATTCCCCTATGAGAAAAGTAAGTATTTTATAATTGTAACCAATAACGAGGAATATCTTGGAAATGGTCTACTCCACACAAAATATATATGACATGCATGTGTGTTTTAATGAAACCTACATTTTTGTGTAGTAAGTTTTTGTCTTTCTGTTACAGTTTACCAGTCATTTAAAAACTATCCCGAATGAATTATTCTCAGAAAATTCAAAATATAGATTTCATGTGTCATTAAAATATCTTAAATAAATGTTATTTTAATCAAAATTGTAGAAAATCCATGTTCCAGGTAAAGGGTAGTTGGACCTGGAGAATATTCTTGAAAAACTTTGTGTGACAACCTTGAAAGATACTGAACATAAATACCAAGTTTTCCTTTCTTTAGGCATGCTAGCCCACAGACACACTCACATACGAACATTTTTCTAAAAATGCTTTTTGTATTCAATGGATCTCAAACATGCATTTCCGTCAAATTTTTTGGTGCAATACAAAACCTTCTATATTTACTATGTACGTTGTACATACATGCTAGAGAAAGAAAAAGTAAATACGAATTACTTTTCATTTGAGAAGTATGAGTTTTAAAAAAATTATACCAAATACAAGAAATATCTCGAAAATCGTTAATTCGTCCAAAAACGTTTTTATATAAATTGTGTGTCTTAAAGAGATGTAAATTTTTTTGGTGAAAGAGTTTGTCTAAGCCTTATGGTTTACCAGCCATTGCATTCAGAATGAACATTACTTCAGAGTGTATTTTCAGACATTTTTGGAAATAATTTTTTTTTTTTTTTTGGTAGTTTAACGTCCTTTAACCTGGTTAGTCATATCGGGCGATGAATGAAATTGGTTAAATGATTCTCAAATGATCTCGGGGTCCACGGAGCTGAAAGTTACTCGACATTCGTCTTCTCAGGATAAGGGAAAACCCCGAAAAAACAAAACCTTACCCGGGTAACTAACCCTAAGCGAGATTCGAACTCACGACCTTTTGAATGTGAGGCAGACACGCTACCACCACACTACCCAAGAGGGCTTGGAAGATATTGAACTTAAAAATCGAATGTGGTATTTAATCGAATTTTTGTTTTGAGTGTTGTTAACTGGCACTCACTGACTTTTTACTAAAAATGTTTCTTTTATTTAGGAATCCTCAAAATATGTATTCGGGTGAAATCTTGTGTCGAATGTTTCGGTGGATTACAATATATCCGTTAATTGCTATATATAGTAGGGAAGATAAATTACCTTTGCCTAAATTAATTTTAATCTGGTTTCATTGTCTATTAATGTATAGAGAAGGTATTGCATTGCACCGACATTTGGATGTCAAATTTCATCAGAAATACATGTTTTGGGACATCCTGAATTCAAAAATAGCATTTTTAGAAAAAGCTCCGCGCGTGTCTGTGCTGTGCATGTGTGTGGCTGTAGGCAGTATGGCTCAAAAACAAAGTTCGTTAAATACCAATTTTGATATTTAAGTTCAGTATCTTCCAAGAATGCAACACACAGATCTTCAAGAAAATTCCCGCACCCCAACTACTCTTTATATAAAAAAGTTTAGTTTTCTCAAAAATTTCTCTAATGATTTTGATTAATATCTTTTATATGTAAGATATTTACATGTCGATAAAATTGTTATCTTGAATTTTCTAGGAATAGCCTCTGAAGACCTCTAAATTCTGGACGAGCTTTTCTGAATTTTAAATAACTGTTAAACCGTAAGAGATAGACAAAAACTTACTGCACACAAAATGTAGATCTCCTTAAAACACATAACCTATGTCATATACATTTTTTTCGTGGAGTTGACCATTTCAGAGATGTTTCTTGTTACAAGTTTGAGTTTTAACATACCTAAACTTTTCTCACACCGAAGCTTGTCAGCTTCTGGCCACGCAAAGAAACGGATTCCAGTCAAATAGAAACGACATTTTAAAACATTTTACTGTCAGTTTAGTCTAGTATATTCCCTTATTTCTCTTCTACTTATAATGAACTAAGTAATTAGACCATTTCTGCTAATGTGTATCTCGATTAACATAAAGTAGGTAGAAGAATAAGCTTATTAACAATAATTTGTTACAGAGATGAAGAGAAAGTCATGTGAAAAGAACACATCAGATTTTTCTGGTCAGGCATCAGCACTTATTATGCCAATCTCCTTCTAGTAGGGCATAAGGAAATTTCTTTGAGTGCACATTGCATCAAAATTGACAATGTTTGAAAGCGTGTGAATCGGCGTCTATGTACTATTTTTCCCCGTTGTTTGACCGCCTAATTCTCAGGCGTTTCTTCATAGATGGTATGAGAATGACATTTGCTATATGCTTCCCCTCTCTTCCTGTTCAAGAGGGCATGGCAGCAATGTTTCCCAACTGAGGTAGGCGTATTTCCCTGTTTGATTTTTGAAGCATTTTCAATTTATATATTAAATTAATTCAGTTGTAAAATTTCTATCGTATTGCAGCGTTTGTAAATACGAGGTACGTCCAGAAAGTAAGTTCCGTTTCAATTTATCTCCGCTGCAGCGCTGCGATCGCAGTTCCGCACATGCGCGGTAGACGCTCTGTATCAAGGAGAAGAAACGTGCGCCATTTTGAGAAGATCGCTGTCAGCCACATACGCTTTGTTGTGCTTGTTTACAATGTCGGTGTTGATTGAAAATCCCGCCGCTTGTGAAATCAGATCTGTGATCCGTTTTCTGAATGCTAGGAAAGTGAAACCAATTGAAATTTATCGGCAAATTTGCGAAGTTTACGGACAAAATGCGATGAGTGATTCAATTGTGAGAAGATGGCTCCGACAGTTCAATGAAGGACGTAGTGAAGTGCACGATGAAGAACGAAGTGGGCGTCCATCTGTGGTTACAGAAGAACTGGTTCACGCGATTGATGACAAGATCCAGGAAAACCGCAAGTTTACAATTAGTGCTCTCGCTATGGAATTTCCCCAAAGCTCACGATTACTAATTCATGAAATTGTTACTGAAAAACTGAAAATGTTTCCAACTTTTTGAAGACTCAGGCGGCAAACTTCTATGAAGAAGGTATACAAAAACTTGTGCCACGCTATGACAAATGCCTGCAAAATTTCGGCAGTCATGTGGAAAAGTAGTTTAAGAGTTGTAGACCTTTGTGCAATAAATAATTATTCTGTATCTGTACACAATTTAATTTTATTACCAAACGGAACCTACTTTCTGGACGTACCTCGTATTATAACGCTATGCTAAATAAAACTAACCATGGAATTTGCTGCTCTATGGTAGGAGTTTTATTAGAAGGAAGTTCCATTAATCTGCCAAATTTACATTTCGTACGGGTCAGGTAAAAAGGATTAAAGGAAGAAAAATAAAAAACAGGTGTTACACGGGATTAGACCCATCTTCCTACATCTCTGGCAGTAATGCGCTTTAACTACCTTTGCTATTCTAATATCAATCGGATTTATTGTTGTTGACTAAACTTAACCTTTGAAGCAAAGCACCCAAGGAGCGTTTTACTTCAGGTCAACTGCTTAATTCAAACACAAAAACGCATTTTCTAAGGTGTATTGAAGTTGAATTTTCAATATTTTCTCGTTATTTTACAAATTCATTGCTAAAAATTGAGGGGTTCAGCGCCAGAGGGAGCTATCCCACAAATAGCTAAATTTGAGAAAAAAGGAGTTTTATTAGAGTTGTTGATTTGGTGAAAAATGTAATATTAAGGTACAACTTTTTTAAATCCTGTATTTGATCCACATTTTGAAATGTCCTAGAAAATACAAAAAAGTGATATTTAACAGTTTCTTTTATTTATTTAGCACTGCAAACCGTATTATTTACTAAATTTTTACTTATGCAGAGAGAGAAACTAAACATGATATTATTCATATTCCTCACCATTGTTTCTTTTTCGTTTAGCAACAACTTTTTTCCATATGTTTTGCTTGCATATTCGTTTCTTTCCTTCACTAGCTATACTATTTACCTCCATTTTGAAAAACAGAATAATCTGCAACATATTATAATGCCTAAAATATCAACTATTTACACAATATTCTTAATGTTTAATAATAATCTTACATATTATTCTGTTTCACGTATTAAGGCCTAAAACCATTATTTCTTGGCCTACAGTTTAAACAATAAACAATACTATTAAAATAGTTAAAGTTCTGTAAGTTTGGTGGCATTGCTCTTTAAATAGCAGGCAACTTCCTAGTGGGATATCCCCATCTGGCACAAACTTTCTCACTTTGGAAAATGACACAGTTTCTGTAAGTTACTGTAGATGGCACTCTAAAACAGTTAATATTACCAAGATTTCCACAAACATGAGAGACGGCAGGAGCTGTCTAAAACAAAAGAATCTCATTTTTTCACAATGTGTGGGATAGCTCAATCTGGCACTGAGCCCCTCAATTCTAAAACTGCGAGGTAAGCATGCGCTCTTGAACACGAAGAGAAGGGAAGCATATGGCAAATTTCATTCCCATACTACCTAAACAGGAACCTCTGAGAATTAGGAGACCCATCACGCTATTAAACAAAAGGTGTATATTTACCGTTGTAAAAGATAATGTATAGAGAAGGTTAAAGTTGGAGACATTGTCGGAAATATATGTTCTAAATTCCCTGAGTCAAAAACATCAGAACAAGGTCCATGTGTGTGTGTGGACAACAGAGCTCAGAAACGTAAAAACCTTAAATGCAAAACTTGTTAACTAAGTCAACTATCCTCAAAGGATGCGACACAAAACTTTTCAAGTAAAACCTTACACTATGGAACTTTCTTTTTATAATTTTTGTATTTCTCAAAAATGACTATAACGATTTTGATTGAAATTCCGTATGTTAAAGATATTACATTACAAATAAAATGCATATCTTTGAAATACTGAACTTGAATACCAAAATTGGTATTTAACGGACTTTTCATTTTGCAGTTATGCTGTTCACGGACACACATATACACACACGGACAGACATACAGAGAGATATAGACTTATACACTGAGTTTATTCTTAAAATGTTTTTTTTTATTTTCTCTAGCCCGTATGTACAATAGGGATAGGTAGAGAAGTATCGTATCTCACCTAAAAATTCGATATCGAAATTTCACCGAAAATATATGTTTTGGGGTCCCATGAGTCTAAAAAAGCATTTTTAGAAAAAGGGGCATGTGTGTTTGTGTGTGTGTGTGTTTTGGTAGTGTTTAACGCCCACGTTTACTACTCTGGCACCGCAGGCGATGATACTGATGATACATGAAGATGGAACCCCGGGGAATGAGATGGAGGGGGAAACCGGAGAACCCGCAAAAAAACCCGCCCCTGCGCCGCTTTGTCCACCACAAATCTCACATGTGGTCGCTTGGGATCGAGCCCGGGCCGTCTAGGTGAGAGGCGAACGATCTGACCACTTGGCCACGGCGCGGCCCATGTGTATGTGTGTGTGTGTGTGTGTGTGTGTGTGTGGACAACATAGCTCAAAAACGAAATTACCGTTAAATACCAAACTTGGTAAGTTTAGTATCTTCCAAGGATACGGCACGAAGATTTCCAAGAAAATCCCCGTAACACAAACTACCCTTTCTATGGAATATTTTTCGAAAATTTTTATTTTCTAAAAATGGCTCAAACGATTTTGATTAAAATCTCGTATATTAAAGCTATTTACATCCCAAATAAAATGTATATCTTGAATTTTCTGGGAATAACCTCTGAACATCTCCTTATTCTTGATGAATTTTGCGGAATTTTGCTTAACTGCTAAGCCGTGAGAGATAGACAAAAACTTACGACACAAAAGATGTGATCTCATCAAAACACACAATTTATGTGCTTTACGCTTTTGTTGTGGAGGTAACCGTTTCCAAGGTATTCCTTATTATTGATTTCAATTGTAAAGTACTTACACTTTTCTCATACTCCTGGCCAAACAAACAAGTGATTTGCAATGATAGTCGAATAACGACAGATTTTAAAACATTTGACCATCACTTTAGTGTAGCGCATTCCTTTAGTTTCCTTCTACTTATAAAGAACTAAGTAATAAGTTCACTGTGCTAATGTTTATCTCGATTAGCATGGTGTAGAAAGAAGAATAATCTTTTGTAAGAAGTTTGTCTGAGAAAGTCAGATTTCTTTTTGGATTCAGGGGTCTCAAAACATATATTTCCAGGGAAATATCGGTATCGAATATTTGGATACGATATCTACCTACAATATTCGAGTACGTTGCACATATGCGCTAGAGAAGTAATATATGTGACTTTCAATGTCATTATTAATCTATTCCACAACAAACTATTCTTACAAAAGCTTATTCATCTATGTGCTCATGCTAATTTAGATAAACATTAGTAAGAAGTGGCTTTATTACATATTTTCTTTTAAGTTCAAGGAGAAAAAGCGAATTCAACAAGATGAAGTGATTGTCAAATTATTATGAGCTAGTCAACTTTTGGCTTTGAAATTCCGTTCTATTTGTACGAACAGCACGAAGAAAAGAGTAAGGAATATAGACAAATCTGATGTATACCATTCACATGACTTTCTCCATATCCCTGCAACAAATAATTCTTAAAAAGCTTATACTTCTATTTACTTTATGCTAATCAGAAAAAAATAGCAGAAATAGTCTTATTACTCGCATCCTTGTAAGTAGAAGCGAAATAAGGGACAACCGTAGGTTAAAGTGATAGTCAAAAGCTGGTTGCTATGTCAATGAAGCTCCTTTGTTTATATGGATAGGAGTTGACAAGTTCCAGTATGAGAAAAATATACGTTTTTCATAGCAGAAACCAAAAATAAGGAATGTCACAAAAACGACGAACTCCACGAAAAAAATGTATATAACATAAATTGTGTGTTTTAATGTGCTCTACATTTTTTGTGAGTAAGTTTTTATCCATCTCTTACGGTTTAGCAGTTATTCAAAATTCCGTAAAATTCATCCAGAATAAACTACTCTTCAGAGACTATTCCCAGAAAATTCAAGATATACATTTTATTTGTCAGGTAAATATATTTAATATACGAAATTTTAATCAAAATCGTTAGAGCCATTTTTGATGAAATCAAAATTTTCGAAAAAAGTTCCATTTAAAGGGTAGTTGGCGGTGGGGGGATTTTTCTCAAAATCTTCGGTCTCATCCCTGGAAGTTTGGTATTTTACCGATTTTTCGTTTTTGAGTTATCGTGTTCTCAGACACACGAACCCACACACACACACACACACACACACACACACACACACACACACACACGGTCCTTTTTCCGAAAATGCTTTTTTTAGATAAAGGGTACCCTAAAACATATATTTCCTGTGAAATCTCGGTATCGAATTTTTGGTGGAGTGCAATACTTTCTCTATACACTATGTACATAGTGCGTATGGAGAAAGTAAAAAGAAATGCCGTCTTCTCATTTGTAAAAAAAAATCTGCTGTGTTCCATTTATAAGACTTTCTCTACAGTTCTGCAACAAATTATTGTTAAACGGCTTATGCTTCTATTTACCTCATTCTAATGGAGAAAAAATAGCAGAGATAGTCTTATGGCTTCCTTGTAAGTAGAAGAGAAATTAGGGAGTACCATAGGTTAAAGTGACAGTTAAAAGCTGGTTGCTATGTGACTGATGTTCCTTTGTTTGTATGGACAGGAGTTGACAAATTCCTGTATTAGAAAAGTATGTTTTTCAAAGCTGAAACTAAAAACAAGGAATATCTTATAAAGGATCAACTCCACGAAAAAAATGTATATAATATAAATTGTGTATTTTAATGTGCTCTTTAACATTTTCTGTGTAGTAAGTTTTTGTCCATCTCCTACGGTTTAGCAGTTATGCAAAAAACCGTTAAAATCATCCAGAATAAAGTAGTCTTCAGGGGCTATTCCCTGAAAATTCAAGATATACATTTTATTTTTCAAGTAAACATCTTAAATATACGAGACTTTAATCAAAGTCGTTAGAGCCATTTTTAAGGAAATCAACATTTTCGATTTTTTTTCCATGTAAAGGGTAGTTTGGAAGATACCAAACTTAAATACCAAGTTTGGTTTTTAACAGTCTTTTCATTTATGAACTATGCTGCCCACAGACACACACACAGACAGACATACAGACAGAGTGAGAGACAGACTGACAGACACACTCGGACTGTTTTCTAAAAATGCTTTTTTAGGATTCAGGGGCTCTCTAAGTATATATTTCCGGTGAAATCTCGGTATCGAATTTTTTGGTGTATTACAATACCTGCCTTATACGCTATGCACATAGTACGTATAAGGAAAGTAAAAAAGGAATAATTTATTCTATGTTCTTGTATGTTTCAGAATGGACTATCAATACAGAAAAAGGGTAAATTTTGAGGAAGACTCTAATTTAAGACAGACTAACGAAGAGAAGCGACCATGTATTGGTAACACACAGCCGGTTATGGTAAGAATGGAGGGGTATGACAAAGTTTGCATCCCTAGGATTGAACCTAGTACTAGTGAGATCCATAATCAAACATTTGAAGAGTCAGAGAAGAAACAACTATATGAAATAAAGGAGAAGTTCCGACTTTACTGCAGAAGATGCTGGGATGACTACTGGAAGATGGTCCTTCAACTAATCCTGAACGGTAGAACGCCTAGAGTTACCTTCAACGAAATGTATAAAGAACTTTACAGGAGTATATGTTATGCGTAAGTAAACCAGCGTGTAAAAAAAAACTGAAATGTTCCTTTTTTCCCCCTCTCTACATCCCACATAGTCCACAGATAAAAAATATATAATATACCACCCAAAAGTTAACATGCACCGGTCTCCTTCATTAAAACACTAGAGCGGTCGTTTGATGTACGGGTGCTTCAGTTAGATTCGCACCGAGTATCCTTTGTAGAAGTTTGGGCATTTCTTGTCTGATTGACAGAACTGTGGTGACTGAAGTTAAACCGGAATTAAAATTACCTAAGTACGACCTCACCCTACTGTGCAATTTTGCTGTGGCTGATTTGCAAACGGCCTTTGTTCTTGGGTACGTCCTACTTTCCCCTACTGTGTTATTTAGAACTTCACTGCAGTTGCTCGCCCTACTAAGAAAAGTAAGGACTTTGAGTGGGCACAAGAACAAGTGACGTTTGATGTACTCAAAACGATCAGCAACAGCCTCCGTGCTAACACTATACGTTCCCGGGGCGTACACCGAGTTGCAGACTGATGCTAATGGGGTATCAATTGAGTGTGCACTGCTACAAAGGTTAAATGGCGAAGTACTGACTACATATGATAAAAAACCTGATGAGCTCCATTCACATGACTTTCTCTACATCTCTGCAACAGATTATTATTAAAAGGTTTATGCTTCTATTTACTTCAGGCTAATCGATAAAAAAAAAATAGCAGAAATAGTCTTATTACTTGCCTCTATGCAAGTAGAAGGGAAATATAAGGGAGTAGCATATGCTCCATATTAATTAAAAACTGGTTGCTATGTACTTGAAGTTCCTTTGTTTGTAAGGTCAGGAGTTGACAAATTTGCGTATGAGAAGCGTATGTTTTTAAAGGTGAAATTCATAACAAGGAATATCTAAAAAAACGACTCACTTCACGAAAGAAATGTATATAGCATAAATTGTGCGTTTTAACGAGCTCTGTGTTTTCTGTTAAGTAAAATTTTGTTTATCTCTTACAATTTGCCAATTATATAAGTTTCCGTAAATTTCATTCAGAATAAAGCAGTCTTCAGAGGCGTTTCAAGATATACATTTTATTTATCAGGTGCATTTATTTAACATGTGATATTTTAATCAAAATTGTTAAGGCCAGTTTTGAGAAAACCAAAATTTCAAAAAAAAATTCCATGTAAATATAGTAGGGGGTGGGGGAATTTTCTTGAAAATTTTCGTATCGCATCCTTGGAAATTCCAAACTTAAATACCAAGTTGGTTAACGGTCTTTCGTTTTTGAGCTATGCTGTAAACAGACACAGACATACACCACACACGTACCTTTTTCCAAAAATTCTCTCTCTCTCTACACACACGGATACCCTGTACATATTGTACCTGTACATTATAGCTTGTGTATTTACGCCACCTAAAGAAAATGTAGGTAAGCGAAATGGGTACTCAAGCTGCAGGAATATGATTATAACATTGTATGTAAATCAGGAAAGCAGCATACTGACGCTCTCCAGATTTCCATTAAATAATATATAACCAGGAAATCTGCAAAAAGTGGAGGAACTTCCTTCCTGTTTGCTAACTCCAACTGAATTAGCGAATATAAGACTAAATCCTCAGTTGATCCCTATTGTTCGGGTCTTGGAGGACCCATCCTCAGCACCGGCAAAAATGAAAGGTCAGGCAGCCACATACCTTTTGAAGTCAGGTATTATGTATAGGAAGAACGTTGAATCGACGGGTGCACTCCATTTGTTGGTACTCCCAGAAGCACTGAAACCTGAAATTCTTCAGGGCTGTCATAAAGACCACTTAATAGGTCATTTAGGATTCATCAAGACCTTTTATAAAATACATGCTAGATATTACTGGGTAAGGATGTGATAGCATATGGAAAAATATGTAAAATCCTGTGTAAGTTGCCAGTCGAGAAAAGCACAAAAAAAAAATGAAAAACCTGCAAGATTGCTCCAATCTATAAAAGTAGAGAAAGTAGGCGCGCAATGTTGGGGAATGAGGTAGATCTGATTGTACCGATTGTGAAATCTAAAGATGGAAAAAGGATATTAGTAGTGGGGATCGAATATGCAACCCGTTGGTGCGAAGCTAAGGCAATACCCAGTGGCTCAATTGAGCAGGTGGCCAAATTCATCTTGGAGCATATATGTAGACATGGTGCATAGGGGTGATAGGGGTGAAGCATTCATCAGCGAGGTGATTCTGCAACTCTTAAAACGGATTAGGATGCAAACCCGATTCACAACAGCATACCACCCCGTTTGTAACGGTCTAATAGAGAGATGTAAACACACAATTATCAATATGTTAAGTCATTACTGTTCAACAAGTCAAAAAAAATTAGCCAAATGCTCTTCCCCATGTTGTCTTTGACTAAAGCATTTCTATACAGGAAACCACAACACACACTCTCTTTTTCCTTCATTATGTTGGACACCCTACATTACCGGAAGAAACTGAGCTAAAACACTCAATGAATAACTTATTTGTACAACAAACGTAGAAAATATGCGGCAAGTTCTTCAGTTAGTAAGAGAAAATGTATACAAACTACAGGTAAAACAAACGAAGCTATTTGACCGCAAAAGATGAATAGTAATTTTTGCACCTGAGCATCTAGAAAAATTGTACGAGCTCTTTAGGAAGCAGGGTAGCTTACTCCATCGATACTTCGGCGTTTTTGAAATTATTAAACGCACTTCACCAGTTAGCTATACGATTAAGTCGCTATGAGGGAAGCGCACAAGCAAGCAGGTAGTATATGTATCTCGACTATATCCGTATCACCCTGAAGGGAGTCAACATCTAAACCCCATAAAAGTAATAGTTTTTCTTAACCACTTACATTTACACACATCACAGGTAACACCACACACACTGTATACACTTACCTCTAAATGATAGGTGAGAGTACCAGAAAAAAAACCCATAGCGGTTGACACTTAATTACTTTACTTTTAGCATCACATGACCAAATTTTGCAATTTCTTGTTCAGATTATTGTTCGTTTTTTTTATTTATTACTTTTTTCACCCTTACGGGGACTCCAGGGAGCGTTCTCCATCGGAACGGGCGCCATTCACACCCCCGGTAGCTCCCCTAACAGCCACCCTCACTGGTGTCTTCAGTAAAGCTTCCAGAATGACACGTCCTCGTCCCCCGTTTCGCTGGGGTGATGTAGCCCCGCCGGGAGGAGTCACCACTAGGGGTGACACCACCTGAATAGGGGGGAGATTATATTAGGGTTGCCACATCCCTGCTATAATGGTTGAAAGGCAATTAAGTCAATACCAATTGACCATAACAGTGCGCTATACTATGAATCCTGGTACTTAAGTACAGAAAAATTCAATGTTATGCCGGCATGTTGCCATGGTAGCTGTGCGGTAGAGCATTGGATTTTTCAGTCTGTTTCTACCTATCCATTTACATGTGTGCTTTAAATTACAGGGAAACAGAGTCACCGAACGCAACCTACGTCAAGGACCCGTGCCAAGTACTATCCATGAGGAGTTGGTTGTTGCTATGTCCCACTCAACCAGAGCATCCAGAAGAGGAAGTTATAGTTTGTCACTTTTGGCTTGAGTCGAGGAATACTAAGTCCATCATGGAGCAGAAGAATGATGCTGGGGTTAACGCTGAGAATATTCTGCCTAAACGACTACGATTGCTCAAGGAAGAAGGAAACTGCCACATTGTTGGGTGAGTTTGAGAGAAACTGTCAACCATATAGATTACAATTATTTTCTTATTTAAATGTATTATAGTTGCTTCAACAATAAAGTCGTACCGCTACTGTACAATGAGCTGTTACATTAAATCTTACAGTGGCTAATTAACAATAACAAACTTGCAACGATTTAAATATCATTGACAATTTTGCACATTTTCATGAAGTTGGTGACTTTCCTGCGGCATTGTTGGTCACCCAAGACTTGCTGTAGGTTTCCAGGAACTCTACATTTAAGTCGCTCAGCAGTATATCTCGGGCAAGCTGTGATCAGATGATGAACGGTGAGAGCAGAGTTACATAGACTACATGTAGGAGCAGGTTCATGAGACAGGAGGTAAGAATGGGTTAGCGCAGTGTGATCAATACATAGTCGAGTAAATAGTATCTGGTCTCGCCGGGTAAGAGTTGTAATAGACGTGGGTAGATTAGGTACTGGGCAGGCATCATGTAGTTTACTGGTAGATGTAGTCCAGTCTGTCTTCCACTGCTGTAGGATGTGCTAAGCAGTCTTCATGAGGAAGCTTGAGATCTGGTAAAGCACATGGATGCTTTGTAGTTTCCTTAGCGGCAGTGTCAGCAATATTGTTAACTGGTATATTACGGTGAGATCGTATCCATGCAACGATGAGTTGTTTGTCATTGTATATTAGATGAATCTCTCTTACTGAAGTATGAAGAGGAGACCACTTTTGTAGGGCCATTAGGGCACTTAGGGTACCAGTGAAAATAATGTAGGAGTTCGAGTCTTTGTTCTTTGATATATAGTCTAGGGCAAAGCACATGGCAATGAAATGGAAATGGCGTTTTATTCATGGACGTTCTTTAACTGCTGTGGTTCTCAGCGTCCCACTCTATACTGGGCATGAAAGACCGCTTAATTTTGCTCAGAAGCCTCTCTATCAGGCTTGAGGTTCTTTTACGTGTCGTAAATCTAAGACACGGCTTTACTTTCCTTCCAAAGGAAGCCATGCTAGGGATTTTTACGCCCGAAAAAATCCATTGTCCTCCGCCGGGTTTGAACCCGCACCTTGGGTATATGAAGTTAGCATCCATTACACCACGGCGACAAAGCGGATGTTGAAAAGTTCACAAGAGAAAATGGTGAGAGCTTGTGGCAGACTATAGAGCATGGTGTGATTAGAGACAACCACCGCGCAGGCATTATCATTGTCACGTCGTGAACCATAGGTGTAAATTGGTTCTTGGTTGGGATATGTTTCTCGTAGTTCTTTGAATAAAGTGGTGTAGAAAGTTCCTTGAGTGTCATTTTTAGCATATTTTGTGAGAGTGGTGTTCATTGCAGGAGTTTTAGGTCTCCATGGTATAACATTTATGTTGAAGGAACGGGGAATCAGTGACGGAATTGTCAACTGAAACTTCGATGTACATAGCCGTTCTTTGAGAGAAGTCCGTCTAGAGTAGACATTGTCTTTTGATGAAATATAAGAGTCTAAATCAGCGCCAGGAAGCCTTGATGGCGTAGGATAGACTCAAGGTTATACGTCGGAGAGAAAGAGGTGGTTCGCCAACAGCAATTTGCAGACTCTCTATAGGACTGGTATGGAAACCTTCAAGTGCAAGCCTCAGTGCTGAGTTCTGAATGGTGTCGACTATTTTAAGACTAGAATGACTAGCGGAGTTAGAAACAACTGAAGCGTAGTCCAACTTGGAGAGGATCTCATTTTGTATGTGGGAAGAAGAACAGTGAGATCGGCTCCCCATGTTTGGTTAAAATCAATGCAGCCGATTCATTTGATATTTTTAACATCTGATGTGTTCAGTTCAACTTTCTCTACAACGCTGTAACATACTATTGTTAAAATGAATATTCTTCTATATACTATATGATAATAGATATTAACAGTAGCAGAACTTGTCTTAATTGATTGCTTCCTTGTAAGTAAAACGAAAATAAGGGAAAACACTGGGCTAAAGTGAGTCAAATATTTTAAAAGTTGATTGCCATGTGGTTGAAATTCGTTTCTATGCATGGCCAGAGAAAAGTGTGAGAAAAGTTATAGTATTTTAAATCGGAAACAAATAATTTGAAAGATCTCAGAAACAGTCAATTCCACGAATAAAAACGTATAAATTGTGTTTTAGCGTGATGTGCATTTTTTGTGAAGTAAGTTTGTTTCTATCTCTTACGGTTTTCTCACAGAATTCAGTGAAATTCATTTAGAAAAAAGAGGTCTTTAGAAGATATTCCCTGAAAATTCAAGATATACATTTTATTTGAATATAAATATGTTCAATATACGGCATTTTAATCAAAATCGTTAGAGCCGTTTTTGAGAAAATAAAAAATTTCTAAATTTTTTCCATGTAAAGGGTAGTTTGGTGTCGGGAATTTTCTCAAAAGCTTGTGTCCCACTTATGGAAGATACTAAACTTAAATACCAAGTTTAGTATTTTACCGACCTCTCGCTTTTGTGTTATCGTGTTCACAGACTCACACACACGGACTTTTTTCCAAACATTCCTTCTTTTTTTTATAAAGGGGACCCAAAAACATATATTTCCGGTGAAATTTCGGTACCGAAATTTTGGGTGGAATGCAATACCGTCTCTAAACACGTGTAGAGAAAGTAAAACAGCAATCATGCTTTACTGTCGGTGAAAAAATTCCTTGTGATTCACACATATGGGGGTGTCCTCTGCTCGCAGGGTCTCGTTAGGATGCTAACCAATCATAGTGTAAGAATGCACATCAATGCGCGCGTTTTTATGTATGACTGATCTGGTTGTTTGATTGTATTCTGTAAGAAGTTCGCTTGTGCTATTCACAATGATTCCGTAAGGACTTACATATACAATCGTTACTAACTTTTATATATCACTCTTGTTTTCATCCTGGAACTACCACGAGTGGCATTGTGTATAAAAAACGTCACTCAGCCGTGATAAACGAGGCTTGAAATAGGCCTCTACTACGGCAACTAACCTCAACCAGCGCAACCAGGGGTAAGAGAGTTTCACTCGGAGGTGGCGACCGCGCCATCTGCCTACCAAGCCTCACCGCGCCGACCTGAAATATGAAGAAGGGAAATGAAATGCAGGTGTGAAAGATTGTGGATATACAGCATCCCAGCATTCGCCTAAGCGGCCCCAGGAAAATCACGGAAATACCCAGAGCCTCCTAATGCATCAGTGGATATTTATTCTAAATTGCTCATCGGAACATTTGAAAAAGAATCCACCTGTTTAGTGCCCAACTTTATACATTTCTTAACGGTAGCAATTCTTAGGTGTGTGGTGGGCTTGTGGTGGTTTTTTAATTTAAGAAAGCAGTGTTAAGAGGCATATACACCGGGGGAAAAGGGAAAGAAACCAAAAAAAGAAAAATATGTAGGAGTAGGAGTTTGAACCTTTGCTTGCTCCTAAAGGAAGCGCTCCTCCGTTCGTCAAATTTAGGGGGGGGTCTATATTCTTTTTGTCCCTATGGTATTACTACTCGAGCGCACCCAGTATGGAGTAGGATTTAGCCCTGCCATGTGCATCATTAGGGGGTAGTAGGCTCAGGGTAGAGCTAGCATTCGCGCTTGCGGAAAGAAGTGTAGGAGACCTGGGTATGTACATAAGTACATCCATATTACAGGAGACTCACAAAGATTGAATAGCATACTGGCTGAGAAGATGCTGGAGGTAAACTACCTTAATTCGAGACAACTCGCCTTGTACATTCTCCTGATTGGAAGTCACGTAGTTTAAATTACTCTTGACCCTCTACTCAACTGCGGTTGTCTTGCCGTGTATATATCTCTAATGTGAGGCTTATCTTGACCAAAGTCTTGGGGTATTTAAAGCTGAAATCATGCACGAGGTCAGTTACTAAGGTTAGTTTAGCTGGTGATTCTCAGCGTCATTTAATTTTGCTCAGAGGTCGCCCTATCAGGCTTGAGCTTCGTAAAATCTTCGACATAAGAACAAGGACTTCACTTCCATTTCAAAGGAAGCTATTCTATATTCACGACATCTTACCCTCAATATCGATTGATCAGACTGATGCAATGTTATCTCTTGGTTTATGAAAACTCTAATTTACCCAAAATGACTCTCGGGTTCCCTACAACACGGTTGGCCACGTCCACGTCTTTTGTACAAATCCCAAGTTAATTTTAAGTTTTAAATAAAACTAGCAAACTCAATTATACACATTCCAACAAATAATCCACTAAGTTGTGTATGCTGTGACAATATAATTCAGAAGTCAAAAGTTTAGTGATGTTGACATGAAAACGAAATAGCAGGTCTCTCAAGAAATACTACGTAAAACAGGAGTAAAATATACACAGCAAAATTATTCCACCATATAGGTAATCAGCAAATTGCGGTATCAGAGCTCTAAAAAGATCGAATGATGACTCAATATGTGCCACAACAACTTGCACAACATTTTAACAAAATTCGTATTATACACAATTTTAGTAAAATTATGACAGCAGTACAAGATTTCTGACGACTGTGAGGATTATCCTATTTCCCTTAAATGTACTTTCTATTTTACTTTCTCTAGCCCCATATGTACAATGTGCATAGGGATAGAGAAGTATTGTATTCTATCCAAAAATTCGATACCGAGATTTCACGGGAAATACATGTTTTAGGACCCCATGTATCCAAAAAATGCATTTTCAGAAAAAGGTCCGTGTGTGTCCGTGTGTCTGTGGACACGATAACCCAAAAACGAAAAGTAGCTAAAATACCAAACTTGGTATTTAAGTTCACTATCTTCCAGGGATGCGACACGAAGATTTTGAGAAAAATCCCCCCACCCCAAACTACCACTACATGGAACTTTTTTCGAAAATTTTGATTTCCTTAAAAATGGCTGTAACGATTTTGATTAAAATATCATATATTAAGGATATTTACATGACAAATAAAATGTATATCTTAAATTTTCTGGGAATAGCTTCTGAAGGCCAGTTTATTCTGGATGAATTTTGCTTAATTTGGCATAACTAGTAAACCACAAGAGATATACAAAAACTTACTATACAAAAAATTAGGTCTTATTAAAATACTCAAGTTATGTCATATACATTTTTCTCGTGGAGTTTACCGTTTTCGAGGTATTCATTGTTATTAGTTTCAGTTGTGAAGCACTTATACCTTTCTCAGACGGGAGTGTCCGTTTTTCTTTTGTTCTACTCCTGGCCAAGAGAAGAAGCGATTTGTAATGACAATCGCATACCGACAGCTTTTAAAACATTTGACTATTGGTTTAGCCTAGTGCATTCCCTTATTTTCTTCCTACTTATACGGAACTAAGTAATAAGAGCATTGTGCTAATGAGTACCACAATTAGCAAGGTGCAGAAAGAAGAAAAATCTTATAAATGAAGTTTGTAGAACAGCTAGAGAAAGTCATGTGAGTGTAACACAAAATATTTTTATCTTATCTTTATTATCTTATTTAACTTTTCATTAACGCTATATTGTTACAGGAAGATGGAGCTCATATGTAGCTGGTCTTTTTGCAAGAGATGCATTAAACAAGTTGCGGAAGAAATAAAAAAGGTACATATTGGCATTACGAAAATAACCATCAAGACTAGAAGTGCATTAACTACATCATCATTCTTTGGCCTAGAAGTATCTCCCTTTACTACTGAATGTTGGAGGGACATGCGTATATACTTAGTAAGTATGTTGTGCATAACGTGGAAGGTGTATTTAATTTACTTGTCTTTATCCATACGATTAATCAAACAACTTTTCTCGGTAGTGCCAAATGTTTACTTTCTCTATACGCACTATGTACATAGTGTATAGAGAAGGTGTTGCAATCTACCAAAAAATTCGATACCGAGATTTCACCGGAAATATATGTTTTAGGATCCCCTGTATCCAAAAAAAGTATTTTCAGAAAAAGGTCCGTGTGTGTCCGTGTGTCTTTGAACACGATAACTCAAAAACGAAAAGTCGGTAAAATACCGAACTTAGTATTTAAGTTTAGTATCTTCAAGGGATACGACACGAAGATTTTGAGAAAAATCCCTTACCAAACTACCCTTTACATGGAACTTTTTTACAAAATTTTGATTTTGCTAAAAAGGCTCTAACGATTTTGATTAAAATGTGGTATATTAAAGATATTTAGGTGATAAATAAAATGCATATTTTGAATTTTCTGGGAATAGCCTCTGAAGACTACTTTATTCTGGGTAAATTTTACGGAATTTTGCATAACTGCTAAACCGTAAGAGATGGCCAAAAACTTAACCCACAAAAATGTAGAGCATGTTAAAACACATAATTTATGTTATATACATTTTTTTCGTGGAGTTGATCGTTTTTGAGATATTCCTTTTTCTTGGTTTTAGCTTTGAAAAACATACTTTTCTCATACAGGAATTTGTCAGCTCCTCTCCATACAAACAAAGGAACATCAGTCACATAGCAACCAGCTTTTGGCTTTCACTTTAACCTATGGTACTCCCTTATTTCGCTTCTACTTACAATAAAGCAAGAAATAAGACTATTTCTGCTAATTTTTTCTCGATTAGATGAAGTAAATAGAATAATTTGTTGTAGAGATGTAGAGCAAGTCATGTGAATGGAGCACATCAGATTTTTAAAATGGCATTTCGTAACAGAACAGTAAACATATTATTTAACAATTTTAGAATACACCAATTTCTTTTTTAGTCATTTAGGCAACAAAATCCTGATTCTTTTAATAGGATTAGAGGAAACAAGTACCTAGTGCTCTAGCATAATCATATGTCTTAAGTAAATCTTGCACGAATTGCATGATAAATCCTTTGCAAGCTTAGTATTCTAATTAATTTATTATAGCCTTACTGTCCCTCACCTAATACTTCCAAAAGTATTAGTTTAATAAGCTGTTTAACAAATGTATATTGAATAAAGTAACTTGAAAGATATTAAAATTCATTACATTATCATATGAACTTAATGAAAACTCATATTTGCAGGTGCATAAGGCTTAAGTATAATTTCAATTCATAGAACAGATGTGCACTCAGGTTCTTATAGAACTGTCCCATAATGCTTTCCTAAACTAGGTAATATACCTGCACCCCAGAAACTGTTAATAATCACTCGCTTAAGTGTAGACATAATCAGTCAGATGTTTTCTTCTTAAGTAAGATTTGCAACGCCTAGAAATGTTTAAATTATCTTGCCGAATTTGCCATATTTACTGTATTTTGAATTAACTTTGAGCATTGAGTGAAAATTGCAAAATTGACTACATAATCACGAGATGTCATGATAATACCAAGCGTAACAATTGCATAAAATGATTGAGGTAACAAACCTGAAATGCATAATGTAAAAAAAAAAAACAAGATGGTGTTAAATCCATAGAAAGGGGTGTAGGTTTTATTTTATATATTTATATATATAATTGGAATAAAATGTTCTTATTGCAATGGAATGTTTATTTATTTAACCGTAAGTTCACAAACAACATTTTTACTATGCCCCAGTTTTTTACAAGAATTGTAAAGAAACAAATAACTGCGGGATGTTTCCTCGGGCACCGATCATCTATCCGGTTACATCGATAGAATGGAGATGGTAGGCTTTACCAAATATGGTGTGCCTCCGCCCTAGATTTCAATTAAACCAGCCAATGACAAACTAGTAAATGCATTTTTGAGAACTTTCCTAATACATGACATACTCGAATTCAACCCAAATGGAACTGATGCCATCGTGAAATATGAAGCAGAAACTGCTTCATTTTGCAAGCTGCTAAGTTCACCAGTTTCAGAAAGAGCTTATAGTGTAAAATTGGCTTAAATTATAAACTATAAACAGATATTCGCAATTTAACATAATTCCTTGCTCCCCTCGATGGCATGCGTGACAATATTATACAATCTTACCTTTTCTAGGTCTGTGAAAACTAGTATTTGGTGTCGCTCTCAAGTGAACTTTATTACTGAACAAAGGCTTTTCGAGTTTTACACATTTTATTATTATTTTTATTTATTTATTTATATTAGGTCACTTTAACTCCTAGGTCATATCGCGACCATACAATAGTTATAACAATTGAATTCATTATATTACAATGGAACTATGTACACATTAAACACAGGTCTGTGAATTAAAATTACATTAGAAAAGCAAGTTTTACATAGATTTAAATACAATATTGTGAATAGGCACATTGCTGTTGAAAGTCAGTTTTACACAAATTTAGAATATTGTGAATTTGTTACATTATAGTTTGAAAGCCAGTTTTATGCTTCTAAGAAAGAGTAGAACTTCCTTGAATTTTTGTTGAGTATTTAGTGTTGTGGATATATCTTCAGTGATGCTGTAGAGCTTCTGCATTCTGTAGTTTACACGTTTTAGATACAGCAAAATTTATCCATTTAATGATCAAATTTATATTAGGGTTATAGACAAAGGTTTTGGTACTGTTTTTAATAAATGCATTAGGTGTTTTGCACAGCCCATTTCAGTTCATTAGCAAAAGTATTAATGCAATCGGCTTAAGAAATTCATAGCTTGTTTAAAAATACTTAAAGTCCAAAAACTTATTTTACACAACTGAGCCCTTAAAAGTGTATGTAGACACATGTATTCCTTAATGTTACAGACAGAAGAAGCAAAATCTTACATCGGAGTTGATGATCCTTCAGCATCTCTAATGTCCGAAGTTCTGAACACCAAAACATCTAATACACTCAGGTTAGTAACCATATTTAGATTGCATAGGGAAAAAATAAGTCCAAAAATTGAATTGGACAGCTGTTGTATTACAAAAGCAAGCCAAGAAATGTCCAATCTTGGATGTGGACAGGTTTCAATTATCAATTTGATAGTAAACCTAAACCTCTGTGCCAATGAAATTATCGAAGCTTGAAACAGTTGCTTATGGGAATTATCTGAATTTGTATACTGAAAAATTACATTTTTGAACTTACACTCGCTTCCCAGCCGGATTCTACGTCATCTGGATCTTCTCTTTGCTTTTCAGAGACTGTTTATTTTCCCTTCTCAGCATTTAAATACTGACATTAGCAATTGAAGTCAGTTTTATCTATGAATATGCATTTGTGAAATTTGGAAAATCCATAGTATGTATCATATACTGTTGGAATTTATACGAATAGAGTGATATTTGTATGAGATTTTGCCATGTATCAAAATTCTAGCTTGCATAGTTATTTAAACAATGACTTTTTACTCTCTAATTTATTGATAAATTAGAAATAAACAACGTGATTCATTTTTAAAAATATTCACATAAAAATACAGTGTTATAGCAAACGAGTTTACAAATATATGTTAATTTTCTGTATCATCCGTAATTAATTTAGAAAAAATACTACTTTTTAACTTCTCTACACGTACAGAAGTACTGTATTGCACGCAAAAATTCAATACCGCGATTTCACCATAAATTCATGTTTTGATACCCCCTCAATACAAAAAAAAATCTGTGTATGTGTGTCTGTGAGCAGCAAAGTTTAAAAACGTAAGTACCAAACTTGGTATTTAATTTCGGTATCTTCCAAGAATGCGACACGAAGATTTTCAAGAAAATCCCCACCCCCAACTACCCTTTACATGGAAAAAATTTCGAAAAGTTTACTTCTCTCAGAAATGGCTACAACAATTTTGATTAAATTATCGTATATTAACGATATTTACATGGCAAATAAAATGTAGCTCTTGAATTTTCTTGGAATGGGCTCTGAAGACATCTTAATTCAGAATGAATTTGGCGGAATTTTGCATAACTGGTAAACCGTAAGAGATTGGCTAAAACTTACATAACAAAAATGCAGATCTGTTAAAATACACAATTATGTTATGTACATTTTTTTTCGTGGAGTTGACCCATTTTGAGATATTCATTGTTATTAGTTTCTGCTATAAAATTCTTATACTTTTCTCATACGGGAATTTGTCAACTCCTGTCCATACAAACAAAGGTATTTCAATTTCAAAGGGATAGCAACTAGATTTTAAAAGATTTGATTATCGATTTAGTCTAGGGTACTACCTTATACCCCTTCTACTTATAAGGAAGCAAGTCATAAGACCCTTTCTGCTAATTGTTTTTTCCTTTAAGTAAATAGATGATAAGCGTTTTAACAATTATTTATTGTACAGAGGTAGATAAAGTCATGGGAACGGCACACATAATATTTTTTACCCTTCAAAAATCCTAATTTTTCCACATTTAATAATTTAATTGTGAAAATTGGAGCATTATTTCGAAAAAGTACAAATTAAGAGAAATGACATCAATGGAACATTTCGAGTGTGGAAAAGAGTTGGAAAAAGGTTTTTGCAAAAATAAGTTTAAAATTGAGAGTGTCTATTAATATTAATTGGTAGTTAAACTGCGCCAAGATGGAGAAACAATTTATTTCCTTAAAGTTAAGCACTTATAGCATTTTAATAAGAAACAAACTAATATTTTTAATTTTTCATAATGTTAGGCCAAATTTTATCCATCCCCTTAAATCTTATTCAATTCCTGAACGATTGGATATTGAAAGTTATACACAACGTCATTGAATTTCTGAAAACACTCTGCAGCAGCTTAAACTTTACGATAATTTGCCACAGTTTGTTTATTGCAACTATTAATGAAACTAGCTCTTGCTGCCAAATATCATTGCATATTTACTCTGCAGGAAATAATTATTTCCATTAGATTTTTTGCCACTTATGAATTCGATAAACGATTCACACGCAAGAGACGTAGAAACCAAAATACGAGGTATGTCCAGAAAGTAAGCTCCGTTTCAATGTATCTCCGCTTCAGCGCTGCGATCGCAGTCACACAGTTGAGGCCAGCAGAGGTAGTCGCCAGCTTCCATGTCGCCGCTGCTGCGCATTCGGCCACACCGCCGACACCTGCGCTGAGCCCCCACGGTGCCACTACTGTGGGGCGCCCAGATTGACAGCTGAATGCGCAGCTCATGATCTCAGATTTCGACGCCGGTACTGCGCCACCTGTGATGGCCCTGGTCATTTCACAGGACAGGCGCAGTGCCCCTATTACCCACGCAGCCGCCGCCACCTGACACCAGCCTCTGCCGCCACACCCATAGACAAAAAGGCGAGGACTTCAACAACCACCACCTCGACGCAGACGGAAGACTCCATCACCCATCACCTGCCTGCCGCCACTATCACTCCACAGGCAGCAGCGCCATCCGACAGCGCCGTTAAAGACGCCGTGCAGGACCTGCACTCAGAGGTCCTGCTCATTAGCGGCCGATTGAACACGCTGGAAGAAGCCCTCACTACCATGACCGCAGCCATCTCAGACGCCCACACCACTTCTACAGCCAACCGTCAAGACACCGATGCCATAGCCCAGAAAAAGGTCACGTCTGAGTTCCTCTTGGAGCTGGACGTCCTCTACACCCTACTACAGGAAATCCACGACGTAAACGCCAGGATCTTGGAGGCCAACCAGGACCTCTATGTTCAAACTTCAAAATTGCCATTACGCCTCACCTTTCTGGATGACCTACTGAAAGGAACCCGAAAGGACATCAATAAGTGCTATACTGCAGTTCTTGACAGCCAAGAACTAACAGTCAACAATGTAGCCGAGCAAATTGCAAGTAGTCACCAACGGATTCTTCAGGACCTTACCACCAAAACTTCATGCCCTCTCACACACACCCGTTCCACCAGACATCAGTATTAAAGCACACCCAAGACTCCCTAGCGCTGTACTCAGGGCCCTCGGGTCATGTTTACAGACTAGATAAGCCATTCCTTGTTGCAGCCCCATATGCTGCAGCAACATCAACTTTACCAATAATCACGGAGGTGCTACCGCGGAACTCCATCATTCCCCATTCACTGTTCCTTTCCTATCACACCCGATTTTTCCCTTCTAATCTTCACCCAATGGCGAGATAAGCCATTCTTTCAACCCTCTAACTCTCTCTCTGTCTCCCCTTTCCAAAAAAAAAAAAAAAAAAAAAAAAATCGCAGTTCCGCACATGCGCGGTAGACGCACTGTATCAAGGTGAAGAAACGTGCGCCATTTTGAGATCGCTGTCAGCCACATACGCTTTGTTGTGCTTGTTTACACTGTCGGTGTTGATTGAAAATCTGCCGCTTGTGAAATCAGATCTGTGAGTCGTTTTCTGAATGCTAGGAAAGTGAAACTAATTGAAATTTATCGGCAAATTTGCGAAGTTTACGGACAAAATGCGATGAGTGATTCAATGGTGAGAAGATGGGTCCGACAGTGCAATTAAGGACGTAGTGAAGTGCACGATGAAGAAGGAAGTGGGCGTCCTCCTACAGGGAGAAAATGTTTCCAACTTTTTGAAGACACAGGCGGCAAACTTCTATGAAGAAGGTATATAAAAACTTGTGCCACGCTATGACAAATGCCTGCAAAATTTCGGCAGTTATGTGGAAAAGCAGTTTAAGAGTTGTAGAATTTTATGCAATAAATAATTATTTTGTATCTGTACACAATTTAATTTTATTACCAAACGGAACTTACTTTCTGGACGTTCCTCGTAGCAAAAGGTCTTACACATATTTTAGGAGGAGCACTAATTACTGTACTATGTTGATCCGAATGCTGTAATGAACTTAATTGGTGCAAGATTATTTTACATAGGACTATCCATGTTTTCCCTTCCACTTATAGCGTAAGAAGCCTGGATCAAAGAGTACCTTAAATTAATAATGCTGTTTGTATTCTAAAGATCCAAAACTGCCTAGAAACAAAGAACATTACACTTAACAATTAGTATCGAAGGACCCTAACCCCCAAAATAAAGATATATCGTAAAATTCCTCTTCAATTTCGGAGGTACCGTAAGAAACAATGCCCTAGTTTTCACCACTAGTAGCCATGATTGTGGTCGTTTTAAAAGGGTTTAATATTAATATTATGATCCTATATTTAGAGCATATCATTTGTTTCCCAGTATTAATGTATGCATTTGTCTATAAATAATGTTTTCAGTGCCAAATATGCTACTATATTCAAATTAAGACAGTAGACATTATAATGGTACCCCTCCTTACTTTCCGAGCTCCCCATTCCTGTTTTAAGGTGATGCATGTGTGAAATTTGACCAATATTTATGATAATGTAAAATACTTTTTTTAAAAACAAAACTATATAAATTCTAAAGTTTAGTAAAATATGTTGTTTTTCTCAATTAGCGCCCCTTAACTACCACTAACGGAAACTATTATAATAACTAACCGTTATTATTTGCTTCCCACAAAATAATGAAAACTGATACGATATCCGAAAGCATTTATCCACACCAATCACCTCTCTGCACTCTTTCCCTGCTATTTATCTCCTTTCCTCCATTCCCCTTGATTTATTTTCCTGCCCCACTATTCTATTTCTACATATACTATTCAGTATTTGCCTCTGCAGACGCCGGGTCGTGAAGAAGTGTCCACTCTAGTTTTTACTTTCTCTATACGGACTATGTACATAGTGTATAGAGAAGGTATTGCACTCCAGCCAAAAATTCGATTCCTAAATTTCACCAGAAATATGTGTTTTAGGGTCCCCTGTATCCAAAAAAAGTATTTTCAGGAAAAGGTCTGTGCGTGTGTGTGTGTCAGTGTGTCCGTGTGTCTGTGAACACGATAACTCAAAAACGAAAAGTCGGTAAAATACCAAACTTGGTATTTAAGTTTAGTATCTTCCAGGGATGCGACACGAAGATTTTGAGAAAAATCCCCCACCCCAAATTACCCTTTACATGCAACTTTTTTCGAAAATTTTGATTTTCTAAAAAATGGCTCTAACGGTTTTGATTAAAATATCGTATATTAAAGATATTTACCTGACAAATAAAATGTATATTTTGAATTTTCCGGGAATAGCCTCTGAAGACTACTTTGTTCTTGTCAATTTTACGGAATTTTGCATAACTGTTAAACCGTAAAAGATGGACGAAAACTTACCATACAACAAATGTAGAGCACTTTAAAAAACACAATTCGCGGAGTTGATTGTTTTTGAGATATTCCTTGTTTTTGGTTTCAGCTATAAAACACATACTTTTCTCATACAGAACTTTGTGAACTCGTGTACAAACAAAGGAACTTCAGTCACATAGCAACCAGCTTTGGACTATCACTTTAACCTATGGTACTCCCTTATTTCGCTTCTACTTACAAGGAAGCAAGAAATAAGACTGTTTCTGCTAATTTTTTCTCGATTAGCAGGAAGTAAATAGAAACATAAGCTTTCTAAAAATAATTTATTGCAGAGATATAGAGGAAGTCATGGGAATGGAACACATCAGATTTTTCTCTTGGTCATTTTGTGGCTAGCTTGTGTGTGGAGTGTTTGTATGGGTGAATATCTTGATGTTTGTCTGTTGATGTTGAATGGTGAGTGTAGATTGTTTTGGGATACAGTATTTGGTTGTGGATATCGGTGAGTGCTACTCCGGACTAATGATAACCTGATATTAGCAGGTGTATATAGACCGGCCGGGGCAACAATTGTATCCCATCTTCCCTTTCCACCATTCCTATATACCTCAAATTACGGCTCATGAGATCATCCGGAGTTTGATACTATGTGACAAGGAGATGAGAGGTTCAGTGACTCATTCCACCATCCGCAAGCTGCAGGTCATGCAGAACATACCGTAGATTCCTGTCCCACGTCCTGCTTATCCAATCCAGTGGTTGTTGAGTACACATAACTTGAACCACATCCAAATCGTTTGGTTGACACTCTTGGCTAATATGATCACAGGTTGCCCAGAAGACGCAAGAGCTACCGGCTACCCAAAGATGTTTTCGGCTGGTACTTTCTGTTGCTTCATCCCCTGTAAGCACCAACCCGTTAAGCTAAGCAACATTGGACTTGGTCACGGCTTGGATAGGTGATCACTCGGTCACTTGCCGACCCACTGCAATATTTGGCAACTCTCCAATCGAACCCCTCCCACTCCTCTTGCTTCTCCGTTAGATGCCACCACTTTAGTTGACAATCCGCAAGATGCTGGCCAAGTTTTGCAGCATCGGGCTTGTTCAGTGTTTGAACGAGTAGTCATACTAGGCAACCCAATGTCCTGTGCCAATAGATTTTCGGGAAATAAATACCATTGCATGTATCAACCTGTTCATAACCAAAACTATCATGAAACATATGCTATTTCATACCTCTATGGCTAACCCGCTCTTGACTCTTTGATAGCCAAGAAAAGCATACTTATAGTGTTCTTTTTAAATGTAAAGCGTTTTAAAAGAGAGTGTGGTATTTATATGGAGAAATCATTGTGCCAAATTTTAAGAATGCTCGCTAATTATTCTTATTGTGAGCTTTCTGAAAACTTGCCACAATCATTTCACTTTATAGTTACCTATGTTATAATATTATATAACTAAATATTTTGTTTCAGCTCTGTGGGGCATCGTCGGGTAATGCCATTAAGAAGCTGGTTTCTTTTTAATGAACAGTTGCGGACATGCAATGTAAGAAACATCACATGCATTGTGTGCTGCGTTACTTTTACCACTACTACTGGCTCATGCTGTCTACATCAAACAAACGACATGAAAGATGTCCATGCAGAAGCAGTAACATTAATGAGGTTAGAAGCAATGCATGCTGACGCTAAGAACAGAAATGATAGTATAAGGTAAAGTAACAGTTCCATTTTATCGTGCATACTAGCACTTTGTTTAAGGACAAGATAAAGTTCTGACCTGCATTTGTTAAATTTGTTAGACAGTCTTTAAGGCATCAGACTGAAATTGTTATACGATGTAGATACATTCTAAATTCACTGATCTGCTGTTATAAAATGACTTTATTTATTTGGGAATGTACAACTTGTTTACTTTCTCTATACGCGCTATGTATTGCACTCCACCCAAAAATTCGATACCGAGATTTCACCGGAAATATATGTTTTAGGGTATCCAATATCCAAAAAAAGCATTTTCACAAAAAGGTCCGTGTGTGTGTGTGTGTGTGTGTGTGTGTGTGTGTGTGTGTCCGTGAACACGATAACTCAAAAACGAAAAGTCGGTAAAATACCAAACTTGGTATTTAAGTTTACTATCTTCCAGGGATGCGACACGAAGATTTTGAGAAAAATCCCCCCAGCCCAAACTACCCTTTACATGGAACTTTTTTCGAAAATTTTGATTTTCTTAAAAATGGCTCTAACGATTTTGATTAAAATATCATATATTAAAGATATTTACGTAACAAATAAAGTATATACCTTGCATTTTCTGGGAATAGCCTCTGAAGAGTAGTTCATTCAGGATGAATTTTACTGAATTTTGAATAACTGCTAAACCGTAAGAGATGGACAAAAACTTACTACACAGAAAATGTAGAGCGCATTAAAACACACAATTTATGTTATATACATTTTTTCGTGGAGTTCGTTGTTCTTGAGACATTCCTTATTTTTGGTTTCTGCTATCAAAAACATACTTTTCTCATAAAGGAACTTGCAAACTCCTATCCATATAAACAAAGGAACTTCATTGACATAGAAACCAGCTTTTGACTATCAATTTAACCTATGGTACTCCCTTATTTCCCTTCCACTTACAAGGAAGCAAGTAATAAGACTATTTCTGCTCATTTTTTCTGATTAGCATAAAGTAAATAGAAGTATAAGATTTTTAAGAATAACTTCTTGCAGGGATATAGAGAAAATCACGTGAATGGTACACATCAGATTTTTCAAGTTTACTGTACTTTGGTTAAAATGTATAAGCATTTACAACTGCCTCTATCTCATATATATTAAATAGATAAGGCATTGAATTCCATCTAAAACTACGATACAGATATTATATTAGAAAATTCATGTTTTGAAGACTTTGGAAAAAGGCCTCTCTGGCTGTTCATGTGTTTGTGAACAGCTTAAACGAAAAGCTCTTTAAACACTAAACTCGCTATTTAAGTTCTGCATCTTTCAAGAAAATCTCCCACCCCAAAACAGCCATTAAATGAACGATTTTGATTAACATGCATAATGTTTAAGACATTTTCACAACAAACAATATGAACGAGAATGTGATATGATTGAGGAATTCATTGTCATTATCAGTGCAGTAGCAAATTCGGCCCGTTTGGGTTTATCATTCTGCTGCAACCTTTGCATAGGTTGGATTTTTTATGCTATAAATCACTCTGTTTTATGGACAACCGTGTGAACAATCGCCTTCGAAATATCTATCTCCAAACTGGCCCGTCGAATTGACTTCCTTGGGCTACGCTAAAATGCCTGCCTTGTACAATCCTTCAAGAGTTGCTTGAATATCAAAATTAAAACCCCAAAAAGTAAACATTTTTGAAAAATTATTACACCAGCGGTGCACAAGGGCCGTTGCACCATAATTGGCAACCGTCGAGGAGCAAAACTTGACATGCTATGATCGATAATAAGACTCTGGAATTTTGTATTACAGGCTTCTGCAATCTGATTATTTTCATATTCTATATCTTTAGGTCTGTGGATAACATTATTTCGGTTGATTAAATACAGTTATGTAACAAAATGGACAATCTATAGGCATTTTTCTCACCAGCTGGTATTTTAGATCGAAAATAACACATTCTATCTTCAGAAGGAGTTTGATATGGCCTAATAATTCATTGCTTTTATAACCATTACTGGGTAACCAGTTACTATCTCCGTCACTTTTGTAACAGCTATATTAAGATAACCATTACAAAGTAACTGTTACATTATTTTCTGCTATTCCCCTGTTTGGAGTGGAAGATTGAAAATCTTTGTGTTGTATATTTGGAAGACGGTGAACTTAAATGCCAAGTTTGATGCCTATCTCTCTCTCTCTCTCTCTCTCTCTCTCTCTCTCTCTCTCTCTCTCTCTCTCTCTCTCTCTCTTCTCTGACTGACATACATACGGAGGTTTTCTAAAAAAAACTGTTTGGAGAGAATTTAGGTAACCTTAGAGTATGTTTTTCTTGATGGAATCTTCATATAACATTTTTATGCAATACAATAATTCCTCTACTCTTAGATAAGGGATTAAGGGCCTTAGAAAAAATAAAACTGAACATCTATTATTGTAACCTAAAGAGGTCTAAATCAGATTGATTTTCTTTTTGTAGATGCATAAGGATATACTGCACATATTCTCCCTGTGCTGGCTGTATTTCAAAATACTGCAGCTTCATGAATAGAATGCCTGAATTAGAAGAGCTACATTTGATTGTTTCATCTGTGTATATGAGCAATGATTCTGAATTGAATTCTGAACTTGAAAAATTTAAGAAGAAATTTCGACATAAAGTAAAAATGGAAGTTTTTAAAGATGAGTACTGGGAAGCTCTAAAGGAACATTTGGTACGTATATCATCATCATTATTTTGTTATTGTTGTTGTTCTTGTCGTTTTCTATTCTAACATTTTCATTCTCTTATACCTTAATTCTCATCTATAGCTGCTTGAAGGTGAATGTAAGCATGATATAGCAGAAGTTTGATTCTAAAACATGCCTTATCACTCTTTGTTATGTAAACTATGTTTTTGCTACACTTAAATGTTTTGTTTAGTACCATTTTAGATATGAAAATGGTTACAAAAGCACTTGCATCAGCAAATGTAGCTGAAGTTTACAGCCATGTTTTATCCCAACACATTGGATCTGCCTTTTTGGGTTATGCTACATCTTTAAGACAGCTGGTATGTATGTAAAAGATATTTCAAGAGAGGTAAATGCTAACTGGCATAATTAAGCTTGACAGGTTTTTAGAATGACAATAAGGGGCACTCACCTCCTCCCTCACAAACTTATTAGAAACCCAGAAGTGGCATTGTGGATAAATATTGACTTAAAAAATATATCTATATTTATACATATTGAGCATTTATACTTGCAGTGTTAATATTTAAAAGGAAGGCACAGGATAACTTTTTGCCAAAAATACATAGAGAAACAGTTTTAATCCAATTTATTTTTATAATAGAAAATTAAGTTTAATAAATAAATAAATCATGCCCACCTTAGTAGCACAAGCTTAGCAGTCACTATCACATTCAAGATGTTGCAAATTCGAATATCATGTAGGGTGAGTCACCTAGATAAGGCCTTTTACAGGGTTTCCCCTTATCCTGAGAAGACAAATGTCAAGTAACTTTAGGCCACATGGACCTCAAGGTAATTTGAACATTATTTTACTGGTTTAATGCATTGTGCTATATGACCAACCAGGTTAAAGGATTTTAAACTGCTGAAAAAAAGATGAAAAATAAAAAATATGTATAATGATATTTGTATGAGAGTGGGTAGAGGATGATATGAAATTGATGAACGGAAAGGTGATTATCGAGAGATGTGGAATAATTGCAGAGGGCATCAAAGAACCCAGATGTTGCTTTATCCTCCATAATTTCCAAATTCCTTCTTTCTTTCACCTACCTTGGTGAGATACATTGTACATATATTACTACAATATAATTCAAATTGAATTGAATTTATTTCCATTTAATAATACAATTAACTCAATAATACTGGTTTACAATCACTAGAGCATATAAATAAAATACGGCAATACTAAATATTAGTGACTCAACGCAAATATCTGTTTAACCAAATGATACAAATAGTTTCAACCTTGTGGTTATTCAACTATGAGGCCCACTTACATTTAGACATGGCTCTAGCTGATCTAGAATCCTATTTTATTTACTTACTACTCATAGTTGTTACATTCAAGACAGTTTGTCATAAATATCTATATGCATACATAGATATTCATGGCAAACTATCTTTATAACTTTACTTTTAAATTACATTTTTTATTCTTTTACAGAGTGAGGAGGGCATTAGGAATTTGGAAAACAAATCCAAGACTTTTGAAGCAAGTCGTCCATTTTTTAGCAGCTGGGGGCAATCTCCTTCTACCACACCAAGAAAAAATAAATATTAGAAGATGTACTGAAAGACATTATTATTAATGCACATATTTTAAGAGAATGAAAATTGTGCATAATTTTAGAATGATAGTGCCATTATATACTACAGAAGTTAACCAAAAGATCTCAATTTAAGACTTGTGTATTCCTCAATTAAATGAGAGATACAACATTGTAAATTATGCATGGGAAGTATAAGATCTTTTTATGGTACAATGGTGACTTTAAATTTACTAAATCTGCTCTTCTGGGGCTAAATTTTAAATGCAAAAATATAAACAAAATATACCTAAACATTTTGAGAGACCCTGTATTGTGTTGTGCTTTATTTCTATAACTTGCATTAGCATTTATATTCATTCTTTTTTTTTTTTTTTTTTTTGCTTTTCACATTGTTCTGTATTTTGTTTTTAGTAGCATTACAATTTATGATTTCATATACACATTCTGATACTAACATATGTTTTTGTTGTTCTTTGTATATTTTTATTATGATTGTAGACTGGATTCATGTGGTTAACTGTAGAGGTCAGCTAGATGGAAATAAATGAAATTAATAAAACATGCTTACTGTAATCCATTATTTATATCAATACATGATACACTAAATGAAATTATATTGATTGTTTCGTGTATGCATATGTATGCTTAAAATTCAGATTTGATCAAATTTAATATAACTAAAATTCATCTGATGTTTATTTGGAGGTTATCTGGGAAACGGCGAAATGAAGTTTTTGCTCTGCAGTATGTTGCAACATTGATTCTATATGTAAATATAGCAGTTTTTGCAAGCATATTTACAGCATCGCCTCTGCCCTTTAAAAAAAAAGAGACATTTTAAAAATGCACATCTCCGATTGGACGTTTGGCGTCACTGAATGGCCGCATTTAAGCTTGAGATCAAAGTAAATAGATTAGAGCAGAGAGAGATTATATCAGATAGCTGGCCGTTCAAAACTGAGGTCGCTGGTTGGCTGGATTGTTAAATCTTGATATCGCTAGATGGCAGCATTATTAAATCTTGATAGCTTCAAGTCAGGAATCATTAACAAGCTGCCATCTAGCGGCCTTGATACAAAAGTGTCAATACTGCCATCTAGTGACCTTGTTAAAAACAGAGAGGTACTCAAGAACATGCTCAGGTTATCCGGTTGGAGTGTATTGGAGTAAAAAACACTCCGATATCCATCACTGCAACAATCAACACACCTAACAGAACTGTTTTTTTTATTACAATATGTTAATTACAGTTAACACATGACAAACAACAATGACAAACAAATTCAAATACTTACTTTTTCTGTCCAAAAAATTCCAAAGTGGTTTGTATGGAATGTAGAGAATTACATTGGAAATCTGGAAGGGGGATTGATTTAAGAATAGAATAAGTTTCCTGTCTTTTGTTTTTGTATTAATGCTGTGTACTTACTCTAACACACACGCATATCTTTTTACTTTTTACTCTCTCTATACACGCTATGTAGGTACATAGTGTATAGAGAAGGTATTGCACTCCACCCAAAAATTCGATACCGAGATTTCAACGGAAATATATGTTTTAGGCTCCCTTTATCTAAAAAAAGCATTTTCGGAAAAAGGCCCGCGCGCGCGCGCGCGCGTGTGTGTATCCGTGAACACGATAACTCAAAAACGAAAATTAAGTAAAATACCAAACTTGGTATTTAAGTTTAGTATCTTCCAAGGATGCGACAGGAAGATATTGAGAAAAATCCCCCCACCCCAAATTACCCTTTACATGGAACTTTTTTCGAAAACTTTGATTTTCTCAAAAATGGCTCTAACGATTTTGATTAAAATTTCATATATTAAAGATATTTACCTGACAAATAAAATATATATCTTGAATTTTCTAGGAATAGCCTATGAAGAGTAGTTTATTCTGGATGAATTTTACTGAATTTTGAATAACTGCTAAACCGTATGAGATGGACAAAAACTTACTTCACAAAAACGTACCTACTTCTCATCAAAATACACAATTTATAATTAACAGTTTCAATATATTTCCAAAATGGGAAGGCATTTCTTTTCTTTCTTTCTTTCTCCTAGCCATTCAAAGAACCTAAATTCAAGGGCAATTGTGAGGACTCACAAAGCAACCACTCATAAAAGATTTTACTATCCCTTTAGTCTAATGCAGGTATCACCAACTTGCTTTGTTTGTGCAAGAGAAAGTCATTTCTTTCAAATTGTATTAGGCGCCAATTAATTATCAAATTTGTGTTCACATTCACTGCTATAATGTGATTGTAATGGCATTGAGCAAGTTGGCCGCGCCGTGGCCGAGTGGTTAGACCATACGCCTCTCACCTAGACGGCCGGGTTCTATCCCAAGCGACCGCAAAAAAGCGGACAAAAGAGCGGGTTTTCTCCGGGCTCTCCGGTTTCCCCCGCCATCTCATTCCACCGGTGCTCCATCTTCATTCCATATACCACTAGTGTCATCGCCTGCGGTGCCTTAGTAAAAGCGGGGGTTAAAACTATCAAAAAATTGACCAGGTTACGTTTTACGACGTTAATAGTATCATTAGCTGTTGGATAGGTAGTATCAGACTGAAAAACTGAATATCATAGCCGGGATTTGAACCACGGATCTCGCGGTCTCTAGCCGGTTCCTCTGAGTTTCAGTTTGACTTTACCTATCAACTTCTATCCTACACACGGTTCACGGTATTGTATTGCATCCAAAAATTCGATACAGGGATTTTACAGGAAATACACGTTTTGGGATCCCGTGAATCTAAAAAAAATCATTGTTAGAAAAAGGTCCGTGTGTAGGGGGGGACAGCATTGCTCAAAAACAAAAATCCGTTGAATACCAAACTTGATATTTAATTTTAGTATCTCCAAAGGATGCGACCCGAAGATTTTCAAGAAAATCCGCCACACTAAACTACCCTTTACATTTGTTTTTCGTAAAAATGGCAAACGATTTTGGTTAAAATATCAAGTAGGTGTTACAGCCATTTTCATCACAAATAAAATTTATATCTTGAATTTTCTGGGAATAGATTCTTAGAGCTGTTTATTCTGGATGAATTTTGATGAATTTGGCACAACTGGTAAGCCGTAACAGATACTCAAAAACTTACCAAACAAAAATACAGATCTCATTAAAATACATAAAGTAATTTACATATTATTGTTGACCATTTTCAAAGTATTCCTTGTTATTAGTTTTAAAATCCTTAAAATATTTGTCATGTAGAAACTTGTCCACTCCTGGCCACGCAAATAAATGAATTTCAATCCCATAGCAATCACATTTTAAAACATTTGACTGTTGGTTTAGCCTACTGCATTTCCCTTCTACCTACAAGGAACTAAGTAATACAGACGTTTCTGCTAATATTTATCTCGATTAGCATGAAGTGGATAGAAGAAAAGCTTATTTAACAACAATTGGTTACAGAGATGTAGAAAAGGTAATGTGAATGGAACACACAAATTTTTTTTTTGTAATAAGGATTGAAGTAATGGATAAGGAGTTTTTTCCTTTATACAAAAGAAAAGTCAAAGACATATTAGTCACATAATAATTTATTGTGTCAAAAATGTAAAAACACTCCCTTACAAGCTAATATTGAATCATACAGGTTGAGTAATAATTTATATAAATATAAAGGAACATACATGAAATTATCAGAAATAAATAGCCACATTTAACCAAAAATAACTTTTGGACTTGTGAGGTAAGACACTAACTTTGGGTAAAATTATTAACTAAATAACTAGAAGAAATCACATGTGTATTTTCTGTACATATTTAATAAATTATGATGGAGCATATAATAAATAACACTACAGGGATGGCGAAAAGTAGGTATACAGAAAGTATACAATAATGGAATATGAAATATACAGAAATTCTCAACAATAGTATTCTAAGAGATTTATGCATATAATGATAGAATGTTCTCTTGTAAGTATTCAAACTGTTGAACTCTGTTGTAATAGATGTTGCTTTATTAATAACTATAAATTAATATTAAATTTTGGGAGATTAATTACATTTTTATTTGGATTGTATGATAAATAAACTGGATTATATTGAATTAAATAGAAATATTGATAACATTTCTTTTCATCCTTAGTTATCTAATCTGATACTTCAGCACATTTTACTATTCAGATTTTGCTATGCCTCCCTAAAAACTAAAGTATGCTATCAACAATAAGCCTTTTATGAAAACGTAATATTTTGGTATATCCCTAAGAATAGGGCTAAACCCAGAGAGCATTCACATTCTCATTAGCGAGTGAACAGGAGTCCCATCTTGCTGAAACTAGAACTCATCATTATATTAACAAACCAAAATATTTCCATGTATAACTGTACATCAATTGTACATCTACTTTTGTACATCCCTGAATAATCCATAAAAGTTTGTAATCTATTCAATGCAGAACATGCACCCAGCAAAAATAGATTTTGATGACCTCTCTGAAAAAATTCGAACATGTCTATGTTTCAAATAGAGTTGGTGAATTATTAACTTGTTCTGTAGCGTTGCTTGCACTACAGAAATCTAGGCATGTACAGGAATAAAGACATGTAGGCCTTTATTTGTTTTAAGAAACACTTTTTTACAGTTTATATAATATAAATGCACCTATCAGTCAGTGTTCTTTCATTATTATTTCTGTACTTTTTTGTGGTGGCACTGCACTATTAATATATACAAATATTGCCATCTTAATACCAAATATGTTGCTTTCTGGCACTGAGCCAACAACTAATAAATAACAGTTAAGAATATAATGCATTATTTAAAGCTTAACTTTTATTTAAAATCAAATTATTTCTCCCATAATACCTACCAAACTAGTTGCGTACAATAAATAATTGATATATTTCCTAACCTACAATGTTATTTGATTTTCTGATGTTCTGAGTTTTAAAACAATAAGTGTTCTGAAAAGCAATGATAGGGAAAATTTATGTTACCAAACAATAAAACAGTGTGATTTCTACTAATTCATATATCCTTAGTAATAAATGAGCAACATATTATACAAAACAATAATGAAGTAACATTTTTCTTTCTCAAAGACCTGAATTAAATGTTAGTACAGGTTCAAATAGGTTAGGTTAATAATATAAAGACAGCCTCTGATTTAAGACTTCCATTCTGTCACAGAAAATTTATAAACATGTTCTTCATTACTTTTTATAAAGTTTAAATGCAATAGCAATATTACTTTTACTCAGTGAATAATATTGTCCAGTTATACGGATTTTCAGATTTTTCCTGATTGTTTATTTGAACCACATTACTGAAGTAATGATAAACATTAAATGTGCCTGCAGAAATGTAAATTATGATTTATTATTCCTTGGTTAAATCTGTTTAGAGATGCAATTATATTACTTTCTGATTTATATTAATTTAAGAATAGCATGAGACTGATTCCTTTTGAGCATTAAGCCATAGTAACCTACACTGGAAATTTTGATGCAGAAAAATGTAGCATTCATTCTAACTTTTATAATTAAAACAATCTGTACATATTTTTTGTTTTGAATTAAGTGAAAATAACAAACAGAAATGAACAAGAAAACCTGTGTTTACTGTCAACTTACTCAAATAAATATCTTATAACGTAGGATCAATTTCCTAAGTCATTAAAGTGTACAGTTTTCTCATATAAATTTTTTTGAAGCATCATGGCTTTATAAACTGATTACTAAAGTGTTGTGAAAGTTTATGAAAGTCTGTATTAAAGAGAACAAAAAAGCCCTTAGAGAACTTTTAGGTTTTAGCATATCATTTTCATAAAGTTTTTATCACAGCTAAATTATATAAATAGCACCAATCATCTTCATTAAATATATGCACAATTTTGCTCTTTTCACATAGAAATGAAGATTTAATGAAAATAAATGTAATAGTAGTTATCAAACTAGATATTGTGGACCCTGCAGACAGATTTGTATCATGCTAAGAAACACTTTATGCTGTTGCAGGGAACAGCATAGCTTATTATTCTTGAACTACTTTTATTCTGTCACACAGATGCAAGGATTTTCTGAAATTTTTTCAAAACAACTTGCAGGTAGTTTTATTTTTTATTTAAAGATGCCAATCAAAATATGCCAACATTTTTAAATGTGGATTTTAATATTATTACAGACTTAAAATTCTACTTTAAATCTATGTAACTTTTGTGGCTGTACAGCATTTTAAAACATGTCATAAAGTGATTTAAATGTCCAGCTTTAAGCTTTCTATAAAATTGTAGTAAAAAGAATGTTTTGCATTCAAGGGAGGCCTCAGGAATCTTCAAATAATAAATTAGCTGCAGAGGAGCAGAAAAAGATGGAGGGCCTGTGTAACCATTATGTACACTTTAAATACCATTAGTCAGAACCAGCCCTATAATTTTAAACTCTTTGTTCTTGGGCTTTCATTTGTGGGCACATTTTCATTTTCAAATTGCTCAATATGATACTTTTCACTATAAACGATTGAAATCTTTAAACTTCATTATAATTTAGAAGATAAATAATAAGACATTAATATCTATTAATATTTAATAGATATTATTAGATAAAACTCATATTGTGTAAATTTGATCTGAAGTATTTGATAATTGTCTTCCAAACTGGCATAATAATTAAAAACCAAATCTAAAAGTTATTTGTATGTTGTTAGAGAGCTTAGTTATAAAATATTATTTTTTTAAAAATTTAATCAGTTTATGATGATAAACTCATGTGCAGCAATAAAAATATAATTAAATATCTTGGGAACTAATCCAAACATGCAGATATTATTCATTAAACCCTGACTGATGTATAAAAATTCCAATTGAATTAAATTCCAACATTTTTTTTAAATTTCACACATGTATATTCTATAGAATTTGACCCAAAAAAGGTTTGCTATAAAGTCACTGAATTAAATGAAAAATTCATAAGAGAAAATACATTAAAGCTGATAAAGATGAATATAAAATTATGCAAAGAATTTATGAACTGGATATTTAAGAAACTCTAAATGCAAGATTTCGAAAAAATGGCAACTGGGGCTTTATCATTTGTATTAAAAGCTTTGTAATCCCTTCTCAATTTGCAAAAGTGGCTAAACTATTTCAATGTATTATTATTTATTTTTTAAAATTTATACTTCATATAATATTGTATAAAGATGTGTGTCAATTTCGTTAAAAATAACGTAGTACAGGAGTTACAAAGAAAGAATGAAAGTCACTTTAATGCAATTTAGATTGTATTTGTTTATAACAATGCAGATTCATAAATGTCTTTCTCTTTGTCAACTTCCATTGACTGGGTATTTGATGTTTTAAATATTATAGATGAGACAGTAATTTCAGCTTAGTATTTCGAGAAAATGGTTGGATAATGAAATGATATTCTCCTTTCCATCTTCAAGGTATGGAAGGTGATGAATCCGATGTTCACTGCTGTCAATGTTGCTTGTATAAATTATTGCACAGGTTAAATCATATCACTGTACTTTCGATCACCTAACATGAGCAGTGTCATGGATGTCTTGTGGTTTGAGATGAGAGCTATGGACAATGAAATTCCATTATTTCAGTCTCTGTAACAAAGAGATTAATCACATTAATCAAGTTATATATTTATAGTTAAAATAACTATTAAGTACATTCAAATTACTGTCCAAAAAAGCACCTCAATATTGTGATTTGTGTCCTCTTACAGTTAAGCATACCATATTTCAGTGTCCAAAATACAGTTATTTCAGAAAACAGCATACAGTTTCAAATAACATTGCATTAACTTGCAAAAAATTTAACTCGTATATTAGTATACCTTAAAGAAATAAATCTATATGGTTGTATATAGCATATATACATAATTTACTTTCAATTGTCTGTGGTAATTTAATTTTAATATGTTTATATTATTTATACTTAAACCACTGTTTTCATATACAAATAAGCATTAGATGTATATTTTTATCCTGTGTGCACAATTTATTTACTTTTTAAGTTCAAATTATCATTGTATACTGGATGTAAGACTGTGTATAAGGCTTTTAATGTGGTCGTTATAAGACCTAGGAGTTCTGCGATCTGAAATAAAGAGTTAAAAAAAAGTATACATAGGATACAAGTAACTTTCAGCTTGCTGTAAATAATTTTGCTAACTGAAGTAGAAAATGTTATTATAATTACTGATATTCTTGACAAGGCTTCATTGTAATCAACTATTCTCCTTAAAAACTATTAGAAAAATATGAATATAACAATCACATGACTTTCTCTACCTAAACTGCACCAAGCTTTTCTTAAAAAACTTATTCTTCTATCTACTTCACGCTAATCTATAAGCTTTAACAGAAATAGTCTTATTACTTGTTTCCTTATAAATAGAAGGGAAATAAGCGAATACACTAAGCTAAAGTGATAGTCAAATCTTTTAAGCCGTGGTCGCTGCCCTATAACATTGAAATTTGATTCTATTAGCGTGACGCGGAATAATAACTTCATGTTTCGGAGAAGTGTAACTTTTGGAATATCTGACAAAAAAAAGTCCGCCATGAAGTGTATACTTTAACAAGATCTACATTTGATTCTGTAGTAGATTTTGCATAAATACAATTTATCAAGGATTAAAAAGTCTTACAGAATAAAGAGAACCTCAGGCGCTATTCCTAGTAAATTCAAGATACACATTTAATTTGTTTTTAAAATATCTTAAAATAAGTAGCATTTTAATCAAAAGCATTAACGTCATTTTTGAGCAAATAATTACTGTCGAAATTTTTTCCATGTGACGGCTAGTCTAGGGTGACGGTATTTTCTTAAATACCTTCTCGTCACATCCTTGGAGAGTCTGAATTTAAATATCAAGTTTGTTATTTAATGGAATTTCGTTTTTGAGCTCTGGTGTTTCCAGATACAAAGAGACATAGGGGGAACTTTATCTAAAAATGCTTTCTCTAGATTCAGAGGCTCTCGAAACATTTATATCCATGAATCGTTGACATTGAGTTTCGTTGGAATATATACTTCCTCTATTACTATACAAGACAGAGAAAGTAAAAATCTGATGTGTTCCATTCACATGATTTTTTTTACATGTCTGTGACAAATTATTGTAAAAAAGCTTATGCTTCTATCTTCTTTGAGCTAATCGAGATAACACTAGCAGAAAAGTTCTTATTACTTAGTTCGTTGTAGGTAGAAGGGAAATAACTAACGCTAAACTGGCAGCCACATGTTTTAAAATGTGGTTTCTATGGAATTGAAACCTGTTTCTTTGCGTGGCCAGGTGTTGATAAGATCAGTATTTTAATACTGAAACCAATAACAAGGATTATCTCGAAAACGGTCAACTCCAGAAAAAAAAAAAAAAAAAAAATATATATATATATATATATATATATATATATATATATATATATATATATATGACATTTTTTGTGTAGTAAGTTTTTGTCTATCTCTTACGGTTTACTAGTTATGCAAAATTAAAAAAAAGAATCATCCGGAATAAAGAGGTTATTCGCAGAAAATTCAAAATATACATTTTATTTGTCATGTAAATATGTTAAATATAAGAGATTTTTAATCTAAAGTGTCAAGAGCCATTTTTGATAAAATCCAAAATTTCTAAACTTTTTCTATATAAAGGGTAGTTGAGGGTGGGGTGATGTCCTTGAAAATCTTCGTGTCGCATCCTTGGTAGATACTGAACTAAATATCTAGTTTGATATTTAATGGACTATTTGGTTTTAAGCTATGCTGTCCACAGAAGCGCAGGACCTTCTTCTAAAAATGCTTCTTTTTGGATTCAGGAGGTCCCAAATCGTGTATTTCCAGCATCGAATTTTTGGGTATTATAAAATACCTTCTCTATACACTATGTAGTAGTACGTGTAGACAAAGTGAAAATATTACTTTCAATTTTATTAAATAATTGGAAATTATATTTCATGATTGTAGTGATAGGTTGATCTTGCCAATAAGACTTAACTGAGCTCTTCTATGTGACGTACACACTCCCGGGAATAAAGCGATTGACGTAGAAAATTACAGAGTTAAGGTAATTAGAAATGCAATTTTGCCCTTGGATTCAACAGGTAGCGGTTCAATAGTAGGCCTTCTGTTACTAATTGCTTCAAGTTTTCAAAAAACGAGAACAGTTAAGTAGCCCTTGGGGCCAGCATGCTTGAGAGTTATTAAAAATAATAACCTTGCGGAAGTTTTTATTCCTCTTCAGTGGAATAAAATACACCGTATTAAATTAAACGTTTTCCTGTTCAGAGAGAAAATATTGTAAAAGGAACAAAACTGCTATTGTATTGAGCTTATAAGATGCAATATGTAACAACTCTAAAAGAAAGAAACGTAAGAGCTTTTGTTTCACATTCATTAACTTTTTCTACCCACTACTCGGTGGCAGCGTGAAATTATGAATTTGGAGGCTGTAGCGGAGTTATAATGAAATTAAAAGGAAGAGCACAACAAATTAGTGAACCTTTCTAAAATGATATTTAACAAATACTATTAAGAATTGGCATTTGTGTCAAAGTCTTATAGTTGTTTATTGATCAGAAATTGACATGAAATGATCATGTTAATGAAATGCGTATAAAACTCAAGATTATCTATATATACAGGGGTTTAAAATATTGTGTACCGAAGGATTTTCTCAAAACATCTTATTTTTCTTTTTAATAGCATTATTAGTTATGGCATTCACATATGAAGAAATTGTTCAAATATTCATTCGCTACTAATTTTACAAAAACGGATCTGATGTGTTCCATTCACATGTCTTTCTCAACATCTTTGCAACAAATTATTGTTAAAAAGCTTATGCTTCTTTTTACTTCATGCTAATTGACTAAAACTTAGCAGAAATGGTCTTTTTATTTGCTTCCTTGTAAGTAGAAGTAAAATAAAGGAGTACCATAGATTAACGTGATAGTAAAAACGGGTTGCTATATGACAAACTCCTTTGCTTTTATGGACAGAAGTTGACAAATTTCCGTACGAGAAAAGTCTAAGTATTTTATAGCTGAAAGCAATAACCAGGAATGTCTAAAAATCGACCAACTCCACGAAAAAATGTATATAACATAGATTGTGTGTTTTAACAGGCTATACATTTTCTGTTAAGTAAGTTTTTGTCTATTTGTTACGGTTTATCAGTTATGCAAAATTCCCTAAAATTAATCCAGAATAATGTAGTCTTCCGTGGCTATTCCCAGATAATTCAAGATATACATTTTATTTGTAATGGAAATGACTTTAATAAGTGGTATTTTAATCAAAATCGCGAGAGACATTTTTAAGAAAAACATTTTTGAAAAATGTTCAATGTAAAAGGTAGTGTGGGGTGGGAGGATTTTCTTGAAAATCGTATTGTCGTATCCTTGGAAGATATCAAACTTAAATGCCAAGTTTGGTATCTCTGACATGAATAGTATACCCACTATTTGGTAGCCGGGGGTATTTATGAATTTGGAGGCTGCAGCAGAATTAGTTATATCAAAATTAAAAGGAAGAACACAACAAATTAGTTGTTTCAAAATTATGTTTAACAGACAACATTAAGAATCGACGTTTGTAGCATTGTCTTAAACTTGTTTTTAGTTATTTAAAGTGAATGTTTTCTTCTTAAGAGCATTTGTGACATATTTACTGGCGGTACCTTGTATAGAAATGTCCTCAATCTGGAAAAATCTGTTGTGTTTTCCATTCTCATGGCTTTCTCTACCTAATCTGTAATAAAATATATCACAAAAGTTTTTTCTTATCTTTGCTTCGTGTTAATGGAGAAAAAAATTAACGGAAACGGTGGTATAAAGATGGGGATTTTATGGAAAATCTTTGTATTGTACCTTTGGAAAACATCGTACGAAGTTTGGTATTAATCTGACGTTATTCTGTTAGCAGACACACACGCGGACCACTTTATTCATTTACGGGATCTTAAAACATGAATTCCGATCATCAAACATTTATCTTATATATCTAAATATTTACTTAATGCTCAAACAGTGTTTTTGCAGTAGAAATAGAGCGCAGCTACGAAAGATCAAAGTCCTTTTGCTGTACATTACCCTTTTATCTTGTTTTCCCGCTGTTTTGCATAACTTGGTCTTTATGTTGCTTCACTGGAACGGTTTTTCCTTTAAATGCCGTCATCCAGGATGTTACTAATGGCGTACTAATCATACAGGTATTATCTTGTTGAAAAAAATTAACAGTAATTAACGCTAACCAGAGGTATTTAGCGTTATGAAAGAATAAAAAAAATCTGATGTGTTCTATTCACATAATTTTCTTTACATCTATGCAAAAAATTATTTCTAAAATGATTATTCTTATATTTGCTTCATATTAATCGAGAAAAAACAACAGAAATTGTCTTATTACCTGCTTCCTTGTAAGTATAAGGGAAATAAGGGAGTAACATAGGTTAACATCGTCAAATATTTGTACATACTTTATAATGCCAGAAGTTGATAAATTCCCGTATGAGAAAAGTATAAGTATTTTAAAACTAAAACCAATAACAAGGAATGTCTTTCAAACGGCCAACCCCTCGAAAAAAATGTATGTAACATAAATTGTGTGTTTTAACCAGCTATAAACTTTTTGTACAGTATGTTTCTGCCTATTTTTACGGTTATACAAAATTCCGCGAAATTCATCCAGAATAAAGATGTCTTCAGAGGCTATTGCCAAAAAATTCAAGATACACATTTTGATTTGTCATTTGTTTTTCCATGTAAAGGATAGTTTGTGGTAGGGAATTTTCTTGTAAATCCTTGTGTTGCATCCTTGGAACATACTAAACTAAATATCAAGTTTGGTATTTATCGGTCTTTTCGTTTTTGAGCAATGCTATCCACAGTCACAAATATACGGACTTTTTTTTTTCTAAAAATGCTTTCTTCGGATCTCAAAACATGTATTTCCGGTGAAATCTTGGTATGGAATTTTTGGGTGCAATACAATACCTTCTCTATGTATTTATAGGTATATAGTAGGTACGTGTAGAGAGAGTAAAAAGAATATAGAGATTTATACCAAAAAAAATGCCTGTAGGAAAAAATCGTAAACTTTGAAGAACTGGGAAACTTCCTGAGAAGATTGGAGGGGTTTCCCTTGACTCGGAAACGTGAGTACCCTATTGCTACATTCTTGCACAATAATTCATAAAGGCAGTATTGAAGTCACACCGTTCCCTGCCAGCGCATTACAATTTCAGAGCATTGCATTATTCTGTACTGACGGCTATCGGAGCTGGGTTGTGTTGAATATTTATCCTATAGCAGTCTTGCGTGCCAAGTAGCCATCATATGTTTCCTTTTGTACTATAGTAAACAGAGGAAGTATTATATTCCACCCAAAATCTCAATACAGAGATTTTACCTGAAGTAAAAACCTGAATGTGTTCTATTCACGCGAATTTGTCTACCTATTGTGCAACAAAATTACAAAAGCTTAATCTTCTATCTACACGTGTCAGTGCTTATAAAACATTGCTTTCTTGTAGGTGGAAGTGAAATGAGGGACTACAATAAGTTAAGGCGATAGTCAAATATTCTGTGTTTCATTCACATGGCTTTCTCTACACCTCTGCAACAAATTATTGTTAAAATACTTATGCTTCTATTTACTTCATGCTAATCGAGAAAAAATTATCAGAAAACGTCTTATTATTTGCTTCCTTGTAAGTAGAAGTTCCTTTGTTTCTATGGGCAGGAGTTGAAAATTCCCGTGTGAGAAAAGTATGTTTTTTTAAAGCAGAAACCAAAAAAAAGGAATATCTCAAATCCGACCCATTCCACGAAAAAAATGTATATAGCATAAATTGTGTGTTTTAACGAGCTCTGCATTTTCTGTTTAGTAAGTTTTTGTCTATCTCTTACGGTTTGCCAGTTATACAAAATTCCGTAAAATTCGTTCAGAATAAGGTGGTCTTTAGAAACTATTTCCAGAAAATTCAAGATATACATTTTATTTGTCAGGTAAATATCTTTAATATTCGATATTTTAATGAAAATCGTAAGAGCTATTTTTGAGAATATCAGAATTTTTGAACATTTTTCCATCTAAAGGGTATTTTGGTGGAGGGGATTTTTCTCAAAAACTTCGTATCGCATTCCTGGAGGATAGTTAACTTAAATATAAAGTTTGGTATTTTACCGACTTTTCATGTTTGAGTTATTGTATTCACAGTGTGTGTGTGTGAGCGTGCGATATATTTATCAAAATTGGAGGTTAAACATCAAACTGGTATTTTGGTTTAGCGTCCTACAAGTATACGACACGAAGGTTTTTTTTGAACACTATCCATCCTAAAACACACTCAAAGAAAGAGGTATTTAAATTTCGATCAGTTAAAAGTATAGTAGTAGCTCCAGCTAAAACTGGTATTAAATTATTATTAATTTTAATATGACATATTAATGTTATTTTTTTAACTAACTTCTTTTCATCATATGGAAAATAGTTGTTTTTTTTCCTGAAAAAAGACTATATATTTGAATAAATGACATACTTTTAGGATATTTTCATTATTTTCATGACATATATTTTGGGCTACAAGATGTAAAAATCTGATGTGTACCATTCACATGACTATCTCTATATCCCTGCACCAAATTATTCTTAAAAAGCTTATACTTCTACTTAGTTTATGCTAATCAGTAAAACATTAGCAGAAATAGCCATATTACTTGCTTCCTTGTAAGTAGAGGTGAAATAAGGGAGTACCATAGGTTAAAGTGATAGCCAAAAGCCGGTTGCTATGTCACTGAAGTTCTTTTGTTTTTATGGACAGCAGTTGATAAATTCTTGTATGAGAAATGTATAAGTTTTTCATAGCAGAACCCAAAAATAAGGAATGTCACAAAAACGACGAACTCCACGAAAAAAATGTTTATAACATAAATTGTGTGTTTTAATGTGCTCTACATTTTTTGTGTAGTAAGTTTTTGTCCGTCTCTTATGGTTTAGCAGATATTCAAAATTTAGTAAAATTCATCTTCAGAGGCTATTCCCAGAAAATTCAAGATATACATTTTATTTTTCAGGTAAATATATTTAATATACGAAATTTTGATCAAATCGTTAAAGCTATTTTTGAGAAAATCAAAATTTTTGAAAAAAAGTTTCATGCAAAGGGTAGTTGGGGGTGGGGGGATTTTTCTCAAAATCTTCGTGTCGCATCCCTGGAAGATATTAAACTTAAATACCAAGTTTCGTATTTTACCTACTATTCGTTTTTGAGTTATTGTGTTCACAGACACACGTACACACACACGGACCTTTTTCAGAAAATGGTTTTTTTAGATAAAGGGGACCCTAAAACATACATTTCCAGTGAAATCTCGGTATCGACTTTTTTGGCGGAGTGCAATACATTCTCTAGACACTATGTACATAGTGCCTATAGAGAAAGTAAAAAACAATTTAGTAGAACAATTCCACAGGTCCAGGTTTTTCTTTGGTCTCTTGGATGATGTATAGCATATAGTTTTCTCCACATGCCAAGCAAGCTGTAATTCGAACAATTCTTTCCTGCATATTACGCGAGATGCTGTGCATCTAATAATGAATATGCTGCAAATTTCAACTATCATTCACTTTTACTTTTAATGTTAGCGAAAATAACAAAGCTTGGGAGACTATCTTCCAGAACTTCATGAGCGAATATTCCGCACATATTTGTTGTTTTTTTATTTTTTCTAAAGGTATTGCATTCCAGCCAAAATTCGATACCTGAAATACATGTTTTGGTCCCCCTGAATCCAAAAAAAATCATTTTTACAAAAAGGTCCGTGAGTGTGTGGACAACACAGCTCAATAAAGACCGTTGGATACCAAAATATGCGACATGAAGATTTTCAAGAAAAACCATCCACCCCCAACTGCCCTTTACATGGAACTTTTTTCGGAAATTTTGATTTTCTCAAAAATGGCTCTATCTATTTTGATGAAAATGTCGTATATTAAAGATACTTACCTGACCAATAATATGCATATCTTGAATTTTCTGGGAATAGCCTCTAAAGATCTCTTTATTCTGGATGATTTTATTGAATTTTGCATAACTGCTAAACCGTAAGAGATATAAAGTAACTTACTACACATAAAATATAGATCATGATAAAACACACAATTTATGTTATATTCATTTTTTGCGTGGAGTTGATCGTTTTAGAGATATTTCTTGTTATTGGTTTCAGCTTTAAAAAACTTATACTTTTCCCATACAGGAATTTGTCAACTCCTGTCCATACAAACAAAGGAACAGTCACATGGCAACCAGCTTTTGACCATTACTTTAACCTATGCTATCCCTTTATTTCGTTTCTGCTTACAAGGATGCAAGTAATAAGACTTCTGCTATTTTTTCTCAATTAGCATGAAGTAAAGTGAAGCATAAGCTCTTTAACAATAATTGTTTGCGGAGATGTAGAGAAAGTCTTGTGAATGGAACATATCAGATTTTTATGTACCACTTTTTTTATGTTTAACATCTCTTTAATATTAGAAACTTGTTTATTGGAATAATTATCTAGTCCGCAAAATGCAGGTCAGCCAAATTATAGGTGAAGAAAATTAGCACCTAATAGGAGGACATAAAGAAAGATCGTTCACTGACCTAAATTTTATAAGGTTTCCTTCAGCTGTTTCTCCTTTAACAATTAGTACAGGTTCAAATTATCAAAACAAACGGCCAGATAGCCCCTAGCTCAGTCGATAGAGCCCTTATCGGTTGTGCCAGGGGTCCCGGGTTCGATTCCCGGCTGAGGATTGGGAATTTTTATCTAGCCAAGATAATTTACTATCTTCCCCAGAGTCTGGAGCTATGAATAAGAGTGTGAATGAGTGATTGTGTCAGATCTAACGTGCAAAACCTATATAAATAAAATTCTATGAGAACTATTCAAGAGTTTGCAATATTGCCGAGAGGAAATAACGATCCAAAGGCAGCCGATATGACCATAACGATTAAAGGCCGGGTATGTGTGGAACCGTGATACATTCACATGACTTTCTATATCTATTGTGCGAGATACTACAATTACAAAAACTTATTCTTCTTTGTACTTCAGGTAATTGAGATAAACATCAACAGGGACGGCTTTATTACTTATTTCCTTGTGGGTGCAAGGGGGGATAGGGAATTCAACAGCCTAGAGTGATTATCGTGTGTTTTAAAAGTGGGTCTCTATGTGATGGCTTTGGAGTTTCGTTATCTTTGTATAACCAGGTTGGGTAAAAAAGGTAATAGTGATTCAAAATCTTCTCGGGCTTCTAGCCAGGTAAAAACTTGGCTTGGTGGCTAGAAGCCCGAGAAGATTTTGAATTAATACGTCGCCAGGAAAGCTTCAGTTCTTATTTCAAGGTAATAGTGGTTTGAAAACAATAACGCTGTTCCCATTTGAGAAAATTAGAACCATTGGAAAATTTAAATCAATGACAAGGAATATTTCGGACTATTTCTTACAAAAGTCTGACAAAGTGTCTGTTTTCAGGTATTACTTCTGGTTGAAAATGCGTAAATATTTGGCCAAGAACATTTTTTAAATTAATGGATTTTTTTCGGGAAATTCACTAAAAAATGGATACTGCACTCAAGAAATATTCTGATCAAAAGTCTTGCATATTATATGAAAAAGGGCGTAGTTTCAAGAAAAAGAAATGGATTATGTGCAATGTGTATTTTTACATGTATGGTGAACGTGAAGATTGGTGGCTTCTAAGAAGCAGTGATGAAGTTATTAACGTGCAATTTTGTAAAATGAGACAGTAAAAATCTGATGTGTTCTATTCACATGACTTTCTCTACATCTCGGCAAGAAATTATTATTAGAAATCTTACGCTTCTATTTACTTCATGCTAATTGAAAAAATCTGATGTGTTACACTCACATGACTTTCTCTAGCTGCTCTACAAACTACTTCTTTCTGCAGCTTGCTAATCGTGGTACTCATTAGCACAATGTTCTTATTATTTAGTTCCGTATAAGTAGGCAGAAAATAAGGGAATACACTAGGCTAAACCAATAGTCAAATGTTATAAAAGCTGTCGTTCTGCGGTTGTCATTACAAATCGCTTCTTTTCTTGGCCAGAAGTAGAACAAAAGAAAAACGGACACTCCCGTCTGAGAAAAGTATAAGTACTTCACAAATGAAACTAATAACAATGAATACCTCGAAAACGCTAAGCTCCACGAAAAAAAATGCATATGACATAAATTGTGTATTTTAACAAGACCTACATTTTTTGTGTACTAAGCTTTTGTCTATCTCTTACGGTTCACTAGTTATGCCAGATTAAGCAAAATTCATCCAGAATGAACAGGTCTTCAGAAGCTATTCCCAGAAAATTCAAGATATACATATTTGTTAGGTAAATATCTTTAATATATGATATTTTAATCAAAATCGTTACAACCATTTTTAAGGAAATCAAAATTTTCGAAAAAAGTTCCATGTAAAGGGTAGTTTGGGGCGAGGGGACTTTTCTCAAAATCTTCATGTCGCATCCCTAGAAGATACTAAACTTAAATACCAAGTTTGGTATTTTAACTACTTTTCATTTTTGAGTTATCGTGTTCACAGACACACGGACATTTTTCTGAAAATGCTTTTTTTGGATACAGGGGGTCCTAAAACATGTATTTCCGGCGAAATCTTGGTATCGAATTTTTGGGTGGAATGTAATACTTCTCTATCCATGGGGCTAGAGAAAGTAAAAAGGTTAGCAGAAATAGTCTTATTACTTGCTTCCTTGTAAGTAGAAACGAAATAAGAGAGTACCATAGGTTAAAGTGATGGTTAAGAGCTGGATACTATGTAACTGAAGTTCCTTTGTTTGTATGGACTGGAGTTGACAAGATTCCTGTATGAGAAAAGTATGTTTTTCAAAGGTGAAACCAAAAACAAGGGATATCTCAAAAACTTAAAAAAAAAAAAAAAGTATATAGCATACATTATGTGTTTTAACGTGCTCTAATTTTTTGTGTGGTTTTTGTCCGTCTCTTACGGTTTATGCAAAATTTCGTAAAATTCATCCAGAATAAACTAGTCTTCGCAGGCTATTCCCAAAAAATTCAAGATATACATTTTATTTGTCAGGTAAATATCTTTAATATACCCTATTTTAATCAAAATCGTTAGAGCCATTTTTTGAAATCACAACATTTTCAAAAAATGTTCCATGTAAAGGGTAGTTTGGTGAGAGGGATTTTTCTCAAAATCTTCGTGTCGCATCCCTGGAAGATACTAAACTTAAACACCAAGTTTGGTATTTTACAGAGTTTTCGTTTTTGAGTTATCGTGTTCACAGACACATGGACACACATACAAGCACACGGAAATTCATTTTTTGGATACAGGGGCCGCTAAAACACACATTTCCAATGAAATCTCGGTATCGAATTTTTTGGTGCAGTACAATACCTTCTCTAAACATTATGTACATAGTACGTATAGAGAAAGTAAAAAAGATGAACTCTACACCTTTTGTGTATTATTATTATTATTATTATTATTATTATTATTATTATTATATCACCATCATGTACTATTTCCGGAAAATTTAAAGATAAAAATATACATTAAAATCAATATTTTTTTGGCAGTTATTCAAATTAAAGGTATTCACATAGGGTCCTACATATCATCCCTGCTTCTTCTCAAGAAGAAACGTTCCTGTTGCTACCAAAAATTAGGTAACGGATGTTAGAAGCCATGGCCATTTGGGGTCGCCTGCTGCTTATCAATTTGTTGAAGCCTGGTGCCACACTTGTTTACGAAATAAATCGTTCTGGTTCGAATAATGTTATGTATATAGAGGCTTTTTATTTGGGTTTCACGGTTACGAGATTCAAAACCGCGAAGCAGGCCTTTGGACGTCCTTCAAATTAAGGATATAAAACTCGTGCCAGCTTGCGTGGTTCAGGAAGCAAAGGAATCAAGAAACATTTCCGTTTTTAATGGTCAAGTAACATAAGATGACCTCGTAAGCAATATTTTCCTAATTGCACCCAATAATAATCCACAAGGACTCTAAATCTTCTAGAATTGAAGTATCTACTATGCTGAGGCAGTACCTAAGAGTCGGAATCAGTAATGATTTATAATTTTCACCTTTTGTACTACGTATTGTATTCCACAAAAAATTCTATGTCAGATTTCACCGAATTAAATGTTTTGGGACCCCCTGAACCAAAAAAAAAAAAGGATTTTTAGAAAAATGTTCTGCTCGTCGGTGTGTTGAGCTCAAAATCGAAACGTCTGTTAAATACCAAACTTAATATTTAAGTTCAGTATCTCCCAAGGATGTGACACGAAGATTTTCAAGAAAATCCTGCCACCTCCAATTACCCTTTACTTGGAAAAAATTTCGAAAATGTTGGTTTTTCTCAAAAATGACTAACGATCTTGATTAAAATCTTTTATATTTACGATATTTATATGACAAATAAAATGTATATCTTGAATTTTCTGGGAATAGTGTCTATTCTGGATGATTTTTTTTTTAATTTTGCATAACTAGTAAACCATAAGAGATAGACAAATACTTGCTAAACACAAACCGTAGAGTTGCTTAAAACACACAATTTATGTCATTTACATTTTTTCCTGGAATTAAGCGTTTTCGAGATATTCCTTGTTATTAGTTTCAATTTTAATATACTTAAAACTCTTCTCATGTGGGAACTTGTAAACTCCTGTCGTGCAAAGAAACGGATTTCAATTCCATGGCAACCAGCTTTATAAAGATTTGGCTATCGTTTTAGCCTAGTGTATCCCCTTCTTTCCCTTCTACTTACAACGAAGCAAGTATTAAAACCATTTCTGTTAATATTTCTCTCGATTTACATGAAGTAAACAGAAGAATAAGCATTTTAACTATATTTGTTACAGAGATGTAGATAAAGTAATGTGAATGGAAAACAATAGATTTTTAGAAAAAGGTCCGCGCCTGCGTTTTTGTATGTGTATGTGTGTGTGAACAATATAATACTAAATAGAAACTTTAAACTCGGAGTCTTCGAGGGAATTGACACGAAGAATTTCAAGCAAATCCCTTACCCAAACTACTTCTTGCTTGGAAAAATGTTTCTTACTTCTGCTTTTTATTAAAATAATGTAAGTTTCAGATGTTTGTAAACAACTGTAATGATATTGAATTTTATGGGAATAATTTGTGATGTCTTCTTCATGTTCTTTGTACAATTGCTAAATCGTCAGAGAATTTTCCCGAGATATAAGGCAAATGCTGGAGTAGTTTCCTTTCATCTCCAAAATGTCCTGTCGTTCCATTCATCATTTCAGTTTTCCTTCTCCTGTTGGTCTATTTCAGGGTTTTTGAGGTTTACTGACCAGCACTTAGGGTCCCCTACTTGCCTGTCCGACTATTTGGGGTGTCTCAATCTGGTACCGTAAGGTCTCTGCTGTGGGTTTACTCCTGGTACCGGCCGCCCAATTTCTCCTCTCATTGTATAGTATTAGCACAAAAACCGCACTAGCTTAGAGCCAAGTTCCCTCCGCGCTTTTATACTAATTCTAATCTTACTAAATGTAAGCAGAAAGGAAAGTAAAAACTGAATTACTCTTTAAAGAGAACTGATCATTAAATGTACAAGCCAATAGATACGAAAACTGTATACTGCGCCTTAAGAAATTCTAAGGCCTCTAAATGAATCAAGGACACTTTACATAATCAATTAGGTATTCATTGTGTAAATTTATAACAATTAATATTAAGGGGAAAATTTGGTAAAAGTTGCCAAAAAATTACATTTTTAATTTTTTTATTCTCTCGTAATTTCTTGTTTAATTTTATATATATAATAGCCTCAACTCACGAAAATTATACGAAAAAGAGTTAAAAGGTTATAGAAAATTTGCAGTTATCAACCATTTATTTATTTATTTTTTCCCCACTGGTTACCGGAGCAACGAGTGAATTTTGTTTGCTTTATCCCATCCGTTGCACTTTGATTTAAAATCCAAGTTTTCTTATATCGTCTCTGTATAGAAATGTTGTCTATTTTTAAAGAAATAATGGATGATTGATTTTGATTAGGTGATGGTGTTTAGAAAATACGAAAACTAATGGAATAAAAATAAATGGGTAATCTTAAAAGGCGTACATCTAATCCTGTATACATTTTATGATATGTTAAATAACTTTTAGGCATTGATCAAGAATTAACGTTGGTAGGGTAGAGCTTTTAACCTTCTGTTAAGGGAACGATTAAGTCCAAGTGACAGTAAATATTACATTTTCCATAAATCACAAGGCTGTTTAGCTGGGAATTTTACATTTTATAGGCCTTAGTTATTTTAAGTTTTGTTTCTCAAAACTGTTACCTACATGGTTACAATCTAAGCATTATTGAAGACAAGGAACACGGTTACAAAAACCGCTGTAAATGTGGAACTGATACGCTGTTCATTAACACAAATTATACTTTTTCATATATATTTTTCAAACTAAAATTGTTATACTTGATTTCTTTCTGTTATTTGCCAGTAAAATGTTTTTTTATATTATTTTGCTATGTAACTGTATGCTATTTTGCTGATTGTTGTGTTTTTCCTAAGATGAAATGTTATTGTTAATGTTTTTTTGTAGTAACTGATTTTCTTTGCCTCGGGCACTTTGTGGTTGGACAAGAAACTCTTTTTCATAAATTGCATATAGAACATTCCTATTACTATTTATTTTGTAGCACAATAATAAAAAATAATACTTTAATGTTTAAAAAGTTTACTACTGTAAAAGGAAACTACTCTTTACAGGATAAATACTTAAATTTATAAATTAAACAAAACATAACCTTTAAATTATAAACATTAGGGTAAATATTATTTTATAAAAGTTTTTGAGAAAATATTCCCTAAAAGTAAGTAAAACAAGTCCGAAAGCCAAACAAGTCATTCTTGTGGCTTGAAAAGTATTGTTATGCTAGCTAAAATTCCTTTAATATAGATAGGTTCTATTCAAGCGTTTATAAATACACTTTTTTTAAAAAACAATAAATGCATAGAAGTCGTAAAACATGACATTCAAAAGGGGGCGTGGCAATTTCATATTTTTAAATTTTAAAACACATTTAGCTAATAATTTAATATAAAATACTGTAGAGTTATTGAAAACTAAAAAAAAATGTTATTTTAGATTTATATCTCCTTTTAATTCAAAAAGTTCACTTACATTTTGGATGGCTGTCTGAGGAAGCTTCACTCCTCAACAAGCCAGGAAAGGCATTTCGTCACCAGAGGGTACTATCAGTCTTTGTAGTTGTTTTGGTTATTGAACCTGCAACACAAGAAAGAAAACTTACACTTTCTGCTTTTGTTTTAAATTAATTTAAAATTACAAAGTTACACATCATATGACCGACAAACAATGTGCAGACTTCCGCCAAGTCAAGGTTAAACACCTTTAAATGGGTTTGGCCAGCTTGACTTTTAAGAAGCAGAATGTTCAGGCGACTGAGACGTGCATATTGTACATAGGTAAGGAATACGGGAATTTATGTGACGTTCGCAAATTAAAACAAATACAACAGAATATTACTCTAGTATTTATCTGTATTATAGTTAGGAAAGTTGGGTTATTTATTTGAGCAACTATTTTACAACATCTTTGTTCTCCTGAAATAAGAAACGGTCAAAAACCGAAAAGTTTTTTTGTTTTGTTTTTTTAAGTAAATAGTTTTTGAAACCTTGGGTCATCCACAGATCAACATGTTCCCCCCCTCCTACGCGCTCTTCAGCCATTTAAAGGTCGTACTATACACCTGTTTCCTAACATACTGTTCAAAATACAACAACGTTTTTCTAAAAACTACATGTTCATACCTTCAAAATCTTTCACCGGTCTCAGTTGTTATTTAAATTCCATTAAACTTTCCAAGAATCTGCATAAGAGCATGCTACATCTCAAACACCTGATAATAACAATAATAGTTTCACAAATTGTTTTTCTATGAAAATATGTCTGTAGGCTTATAAAACATTTCGTATTTGGCTCAACATATATATTTAAAATGTCTTTTCGTACAATTTTTGTGGCTGAAGGATCCAATTACAAATTAATTTAAAACTGAAACCAAAAACAAGGAACGGTTAATTCTACAAATATATATATATATAAGCTCTGTGTATTTTAACATCTACATTAACGCGTAGTAATTTTTGAATATCTCTTACAGTTTACGAGCAAAGATAATGAAAGCAAAGATAACAAGTTTGGTATTTACTGGAATTTTCGTTTTTGAGCTATGCTGTACAGACATACACACAAAACGTTTTCTAAAGATGCCTTTTGGATTCAGTTGTCTTCAAAACATATGTTTCCGGTGAAATTTTTGGGTGAAATACAACTCATTCTACTTTGTACATACTTAAAATGGCGACACTGACTAAACCGAAGAATGATTAAATGATAAATTAACCCACTATGTATGAAATACTCATGTTAAACAAGAACATAATTTGCATCGCACAACACCCTGTTCTCTGTCGGCAGCCAAGGAAACCTGACCAGTTCACGTGACCGTTAGAGATCCGGGACTAAGTTATATGGTACAAACCTTCAGGCCCAGGGTATAGACTATACAAAGAGCTGTACACCATTTGCATTCCTTAGATAGCCATTCCACTCTTAGCAGATTTAAAACTAACTTTGGCCTGTTGGATACTCAGTCACGGCCAGTTTGAAATTCCTGTTTGCTGAAACATGTGAAGCACTTTAAATTGTTTTTATATTCAGCTGTTTACATTCTTTTGTGAACAGTTTTCGATACTGTGAAATAATTATGAGTGCCCTAAGGTTGTTAGGAAGAAAATTATAGTGCTTCAGCGTGCAACAGAAAAAATACAAGCACGTGGTGGAAAATGCAAAGACATGTGACTTCTTGCGATATAGAGGACGCAGCCTACGGGAGGCAACTAAAAAACAAAAGAAAGTTGAGGCCGCGTGTCAGGACGGTCAACGTTCCAACTTAGCCAACAATATATAACCCAGAAATCACCATAGTGCCCCTTTACAAAAGAGGCACTGTTTCGGGCTTCTGCTAGTATTATAAACCATTGTTGTGTCACATATTTCAAGTCTTATTATATAAAACAGAAAACAAATATATATATATATATATATATATATATATATATATATATAAAATTAAACAAGTTTAGTTCATCACCTCCTTTCTCCGCCCTCTAATCGTTGATTATACCTATTCCCAATAATCTGAACGGATCCTAAATTTTAAATTAAGCTCTGAACCACGCCATAAACAATACTGATATAATATGCGCTGTTATTATGGTGATGCATCTGCCAAATTTGGAAAATTCAAAGTATGTAAGATATCTTATTGAAATGTTTACCAACTATTATAATAATAGTGTTATTTTTACCATGTATCAAACTTTAGGTTGCATTATTATTTACATAAGCTTTTACTGTATGACTGTGAATACATTCATTTTTGTAACAAACGTGATGTATTTTAAAAATATTAACATAAAAATGTCATTATTACTTTTCACATTCTCCAAAATTCTTAAATTTTCAAACTGTTGATTTATTTATCAAATTTAGAGCATTATTTTCAAAGAGTATATAACCATTGTAATTTAATGTTTTCTTCAGAAGCAGCATAACAATTTAAAACAAATTAACAAAACATTGTTCCATGTGGAGTATTTTGAGTATACAAAATTTCTGGAGAAAGTTTTCGAGCAAATAATATTTAAAGTTGCATGTGTCTAATTCATAAGATGCCAATTTATAGCTTCAGTTAATTGGTAGTTAAAGTATGCCAAGTGGGAAAAAACTATACTATACTATTAGAACCTATATGAGTTGACCATGAAAAAATAAGTTTAATTCACAATTTTTTGTCAAATTTCACAGATGAATCACCTAAAAGGTTGCAAATTATTGTAATGATATAAATAACAGCTTTTAGCAATTTTTTTTTCATCTAAAAAAACTCAATTAGAATGGTTATACCAAAAATTGTAAAAACAATTCAAATTTATAAACTACCCAATAATTAAACAACCATATTCTAACCTATTCTAATAATAATTAAAGCTTGTATAATTTAACAATTAATATAACTATAATATATACCTATAGGTAGAAATATAATAATATACAATATAATTAATATAATAATCAATGCGTCAGTTAGTAACCCAAGAGGAATGTTTGAACAACCGCGAGTAATAAACCAATGGACAAACGTAAAAGGTACAATACAATTTACGTTCCCAATACATGCAACAGGTGCATATCTGCGGAAGATATGCCAGCTATGAATGGAACCTAACAACGGAGATATCGCGATTTATTGTACATGGTGGGGAAATTTCAAAATACTCCTTTAGTAACCTCTCGTATGCTGCTTTCCCTACATAATAAGAATATAGAAATAGGTAAGCATATTATTAACATTCAGACGAGGCTCTTAGGCTAGATTTGGGGGGGGGGGAGTATTTCGGTTTTTGAAAGTAGTAGTGTAAATTAAATGAGACTAAAGTTTTTCTCCCGAAAGAATTAAATCTAGCCCAAATTTGATTTCAAAGAACCTTTAAAGTATTAGCTTGTTTTACTAACCTTTATTTATACCTATATTAGATTCCATTAGTGCCAATAGAATCACTGAGGAGGTTGGCAATAATGTGATGCTCTGAAGAAGTAATTGACAAATGGATAATATCAATTGGTTTCTAGAGGAGAAAACAAAAACTTGCATAACCTTACTTTTCTTGCAAAATTGTCTCTCATACTGAGGTTTACTTTGTAAGCATTATGGGTCTGGTAGTAACAAACTTAACCTCACTCTTTAAATTTCTACGTTTAGCAAAGGAATATCTAATTTTAGGGTTATTTTAGATGGTATTTAAAATCTATTTCATTAAATCCATTTATTACGCTTATAATATTATAGATACAATGAAGTTATTAATTAAAACAAATCAGTGTATACGAGTCGCTTTTATTTATTTTTTTTCCCCTGGCTGCCATATTGTGATCATCAAGGAAGCTGGGATCCTTTCTCAATTTGAAACTCAATGTCGAGGTGTTCATTTTTTGATAATCCTAAGAGATGTTATCTAAGTCTCTGATTCCTAACATATTAAATACTAAATCTTCATTGCTGTACTAAACTTTCACATGATTTTGCTCCACTGTTACAGGAGATAATAGCCATCGTTTTTGCATTCTTTTCGAGTGTAAACATTAAAGTTGCACTTCTGAAAGTAGGTAATCGATATTGCTTGTTGAAACTTTCTCTGAACACGTGCGTTTACGTCTGAAGGTCACGACATATATTACCGACATTTTCACATTGTCTATTGTGCCATTTTTAAGCAGCTTGGCAAGCAGTGATTCATTGTGTTTCCGTCAGTGAAGAGACAGAAACTGGTAGTTCCCAAACAAATGAGAGTGACAGTGTAACTTTCAGTCATCTGTTTACTTTGTATGCTCATCATTGCGCAAATGAAACTTGTATCAAGTATCCACTTTACTGTGCTGTTTAGAGCGATCTTGACCTTAATGGGCTTGCATTTGATGGGGCGCCAAGGTAGTAACCTATTTCTCATAAGTCATAAGCAGAGGCAAGGGTTCTTTTTAACGATTAATGAGAAAGTTGCCGAATTGCAACAAATGAAGTAAAGGCTTATTTAATCGAGAATTTTTTGAGATTTTTCGTATTTTCAAGTATACTATTTGAGCGATAAATGAGAAACATGCATTTTTACTTTCTCTACATGTACTATGTATGTACATTATTACACAGAAGGTATTTATTCCACTCAAAAATTGGATACCGATATTTCACCAGAAACATATGTTTTAGGACCCCTTAAATCAAAAAAAGAAAACAATATTTTTAGGAAAATGTGTTCTTTTTAGAGTGTTTAACGCCCGCTTTTACTATTTGTGGCACAGCAGGCAATGATGATACATGGAATGAAGATGGTGCACCGGAGCAATACGATGTCGGGAGAAATCGGAGAAAACCGGACCCTGCGCAGCTTTGTCCATCAAAATCTCACATGCGGTCGCTGGTGGTCTAGGTGAGAGGCGAGTGTCTAACCACTCAAAAAACGAAAAGTCTGGTAAATACTAAACTTGGAATTTAAGTTCAGTATCTTCCAAGGATGCGACACGACATTTTGAGGAAAATCCCTCTACCCTAAACTATTCCTTTCATGGACAATTTTTCGAAGATTTTTATTTTTTTCAAAAATGCTCTGACGATCTTGATTAAAATACCGTATATTAAAGATATTTACCTTGAAATAAAAGTAAAAATTTTCTTGAAACAGCCTCTGAAGACATCCTTATTCTGGATGAATTTTGCTGAATTTAGTTTAACCGGTAAGCCGTAATAGATAGCCAGAAACTGTCTAAAATGTGGATATTATTTTAAGTTTAAGATAGTTAAAACTTTTCTCATAAGGAACCTTGTCAACTCCTAGTCATTTTTAGTGTAATGCAGTACTTTCTCTATGTACTTGCACTAAATAAGTAAAAAAAATGTAAATCACATTAGAGTTATGATCAATATATCTATATTTCTTATCAATAAGATTATATTTTTGTGTTTCAAAATCTCTCAAAAATGTGCAATAATAATTTATTATTTTTAGTTCCAAGAGATATAAAGGTACTGCATACTTTTATTTACTTGCTATTGTTACAGATTTTGGTATTCCACGGAAAAGATGTTTTGAACTACAAGCAGAAAGTCCCCTTACATGTAAAATACTACTTATATAAAATAACAACAAAGGAAAATGAAATGTATATTTTAGATATTTTAAATCATGAGGATAGGCTTTCAACGCATGTCACTTTTAACCAAAAAACCTATTCGTGCATTTCAACGGCTCAAATTACTAAAAAGGGACTAATAGGTGTATTACAAGTCTCTTTATATAATACGTAAAATGTCGTTGGTAATTATAACATTCCCAAACATGTACTAATAGACGACACGCCAATATTCACTCTCAGAGTGAAATGTAAACACTCAACAATGCATACTTAAAAACAGTTAATGATAGGAAAAATCAGAATAGCCCCACTGAACTCCCAAACTGATGATTATTGATACTAGGGTGATATTTCCGCTGATATTTTACGCATAGTTCCAAGTTATTAAAAGTGATGACTATATAGATCTCTGCATATAGTCAAAGTAAAAAAATTAGTTATTATTAATTCCTAAAACTACTATTTTTCCTACATCTCTGCAACAGATCATTATTAGTAAGTTTATTCTTCTATTTACTTTATGCTAATCAAGATAAAGTTTGCAGAAATTATCTTATTACTTGTTGCCTTGTAAGTAAAAGGGAATTGGAATACACTAAGCTATAGCGATAGTCAAATATTTTAAAAGCTGGTCAAATTTCTTTGTATAGCCAGGAGCTGACAAATTTTTCTATTAGAAAAGGAAGTATTTTAAAACTGAAGTCAATAACAAGGAAATCTCGGAAACGTTCAATTCTACGAAAATATGTATATGAAATACATTTTATTTTTAACGAAATCTATATTTTTTGTGCAGAAAGTTTTTGTCTATCTCTTATGGTTTGCCAGACTTGCAAACTTCATCCGGAATGAAGAGATCTTTGGAAGTTATTTCCAAAAGATAAAATGTATGATATACATTTGTGTTTTAACGAGATCTACATGAGAAAAATCCTCCCAAACTAACCTTACATGGAAACAATTTCCAAAATATTAATTTTTTTCAGAATTAGCACTAACAATTGTAATTAATACACCTATTTTAAGATACTTATATGACAAATAAAATATATATCTTGAATTTTAGGATGACTTTTGCATAATCGGTAAACCATAAGAGAGAGACAAAAACTTACTACACAAAACATGTTAGGCCAAATACATGTTATTTAGAATCAACCATTTCCGAAATATTATTGTTTATTGGTTTAAACTTTAAAATTCTTATAATTTTCTCAAATGCCAAACTGTTATTCTTTTGTCCCCCATCCTGGTTATGCAAAGAGAACGGATTGTCAAGGCCATCACATAACAATGAGCTCTTAAATGATTTGGCTATCACTTTAGGCTGGCATATTCCCTTATTCCCCTTGAACTTACAATTTAATATGCAAGAGAATCATTTTTGCTTTTATATACCTCGATTAGCAAGGAGTAGGGACAAGAAGAAACGTTTGTAGGAGTCATAGTTGCAGAATAGCACGAAATTTTGTGTGGAATGCAATGCTTTTATAAGTAGTTGACAGGTGGAAGAATTCGGGACATTACATGAAGTACACGATGCTAGAATTTTATCAACAGGTTTTGCTGCTTTAGGTTTTCTGCATTTGTTAACTCATACTTTATTTAAATCACTATTACTTATATGTGCAGGAATAGTAATTCATAATGTGAAGAATATACAATATATTCATTTTATTGGCAGCTTATTTACTACTTTCTCTATACTTTTTCTGTACATAGTGTATACAGAAGATATTGTATTGCACCCAAAATTTATACCGAAATTTCACCGGAAATATATGTTTGGAGACCTCCTGAATCCAAAAAAGAAGACTCTTTAGAAAAAGATCTGTGGTTATGTGTGTGTCTACGAGCATCAAAGCTCAAAAATGAAAAGTCCGTTAAATACCAAAGTTGGTATTTAAGTTTAGTATCTCCAAGGACTGTGACACGAAGATTTTCAAGAAAATCCTCCACCCCAACTAACCTTTACATGGAAGAATTTCCGAAAATGTTGGTTTTCTCAAAAATGGCTCCAACAATTTTGATTAAAATATCGTATATTAAAGATATTTACATGCCAAATAAAAAGTTATATCTTGACTTTTCTGGGAATAGCTTCTGAAGAAATCTTTAATCTAGATGCATTTTGCTGAATTTTGCATAGCTGTTAAGCCGTAAGAGACAGACAAAAACTTACTTAAAACTTTTAGAGCTCTTCAGAACATACAATTTATGCTAGAAGACTTTTTTCGTGGGATTGACCGTTTTTGAGATATTGTTATTGTTTTCAGTTTTAAAATACTTAAACTTTTCTCATACGGAATTTGTCAACACCTGGTCATACAAAGATAGGAACTTCAGTCACATAGCATTCAGATTTTAAAAGATTTGACTTTTGTTTTTGCCTATGCTACTCCATTTTATCCTCTTTTACTTACAAGGAAGCAAGTAATAAGACAATTTTGCTAATTTGTTTCTAGATTAGCATGAAGTAAATAGAAGAATAAGCTTTTTAAGCGCAGTTTGCTGGAGGAAGTCATGTAAATGGAGCAAATGGGCTTTTTTTTTTTTATAGAAACAGCAAATGGCTTCTCATGTCTACTTAGAAATACTTATCTCTAGACTCTGAGACGGCATATCATATAACGCTGACCTTTTGAAATAGGAGATGACCCCAGAAATCACGTGTGACACAGAAAACTTGTTCACTTACCTCGTCATCACGTGGCAGAATTTCCAGCGTTCCATCGTTTCTTCCCCGATCCAATAGAAAGCGTAAAGTTGGTGACGAGACCTCCATTTGATATGTTTGTGAGCATAATAACGTTTTAAATACTTATATGGTAACATCTAATGTCTACGCTTTCTACAAATACTATTTACAAATAAATAAATTTGGCAAATGTTTGCTGTCAACTATGCTTGCTTCATTTTCCATATCCCGAAGATGTTTTCCGACGATCCCCTGAAGAATATAAGCTCTGTTGTTTGTTGCTCCACGATGATCCAACACTGCCATATTTTGCATTGTTGTTCTTTCTGTTGGCATCCGGACAGAAAAATTTGTCAATCACCTGTCGGATGGTAGAATGCTTCCTTTCCAATGGGTTAGGATACATCGTCACGAAAACAAACGCCGGTAGAAAACAAAAACACCTCAGCACAACACGACTGCACGAAAAGTAACTCAAGGCCTCGTGTTATGCTACCAGCTCGAACGTTGCAGTATTTATGCTGACCCTGACCACTGTCAGCGCTTATATATCAGTCTTTCTTCTTCCACATCTTTCCCACCAAATTTCCCGGCTCTGCGGAGAAAGACGAAGAAGGAGCGAGGTGAAAAGGATAATAGTCATTATAAGTGGCGCGGTGGGAAGCGAGAGGAAGAGGCAATTGACGTCATTGGCCTTGTAAATTGTAGTTATCCAATGAGCAGAATCGACACGGACACACGGCGAACTGGCTCCGTCATCGTCATGGTGTTGACCATGGAGGAGGTGGGAAACCCTTATTACTGCTCTATTATTATTACAAGGTGCGCATTCCCGTTCACTCGGCGTGGAAACCTCCAGAAGACCGCGAGCAAAACAAAAGCTAGCTTAAAGACAATATAATGGCTTCTTGCGTTGTATTTACATCCCAAACTGACTACATAGATATATTTATAAGACTTAATGTACATGAAGTATGTTTGCTGAACTTCTCAATAAACTGAACCAAAATATTCCTTCTTAAACCTGTGAATACATTAGCTATTTTTCGTAATATTGACCTTGGACTTTGGGAATACCATAGAGTAGAAAATAACTGCTGTTACTTCACAGAATATGCATGTAAATTAAGATAAATGTAGCATATGCTTGATTCCAAGCAATATACAGGCTAATTAATTGTTTTTTTATACACAAGTCGAGTAGGACAGGAGTTGGATGGGTAGAGTCAGACTTAAAAGTTCAATGCCATAATTGGGATTTAAACCTTTATCATGGGTTCGAGTCCCGCCTTGGGCATGGGTGTTTGTATGTTGTAAATATGTGCATGTATGTGTATTTGTAAGTAAAACAGAAACCGGAAAACAAAGGAAATGTAGGTAAAATTAAAAAAAAAGGGAATAAAGAGGAAAAAAGAGAAAAACAATACATGCCGGAGTCCCACAAGACTCCGGAACTGTATTAAGTATAAAAAAAATAGACTTGAGACCTGGAAATTCATATCCCGACATTTCATTGAATTTTTCAGCTATCATCTAATATATATATTATTTATTTAAACAATAACAACTCCCCATTTTTATGGGCTGCCAACAATGACAGAATAAAACAGACAAATTATAAATTAAATATCTTAAAAAAAAACAAAAAAAAAAACAAAAAACTTGAAACTCTTCTATAAAGATAATGAAATATCGACAGTTTTCAATGTATAGCAATCAAAAAGGAAACTAAAAGCAGTAAAAAGATTATTAAACATAGACAATATAAAATTAACATACAATAACATTTTTATATCAAAGAAATATAGACCGTGCAAATGCTAAAAATGGTTATTATACAAATGATTTCGAAAAAGAGAAATTAGGGGAAGGGGGGGGGGGGCAGGACCGGGTAGTGAGCCACAATCGGGTAGATGGGTTTTTTAAACTGGAAATTGTAAACATCTACCACTTCTTGACTGAACTGCACTCTCATATCGGCAGCAGTCAGAAGCAGAAGTTCAAAGAATATAGTCGCATTATTGTGCCTAATCATTATGATCAGAAATTTCCGCGTTTTGAAGTAATTTAACTGACATTTGAAGTCGGAGTTTAAGAGGCAAGTATCTACAGCAACATATTTTACATTTATTACATTAAATTGCAAATATTTAAGTTCAATTTCGTTACAATTCGGGAAGCAAGTCGTTAATGTGGTATGCCTTAAGAAGAACAAAATGGCATATGGGGGCAGAATCCCCCCAATCCTGGGTCCTAACAAGTTTAGTGATGTTGACTTCATGCCAGCTGAAACCACAGAACAACACACTCCTCAGCCATCAGCATCAACATCTGAGGGGTCAATAAATTTTACACTACATTGTGAGTCAGTCTCTTTCTTCTTCCCTCCAAAATTGCAGAGACACAAATTGGATTTCAGAGTTCTCTAAAAGAACTAGAATGTTCTTCAGTACAAATGGATGTCGCATCACCTTCCACCCAGACATACTCCAGTGACTTGCACCAAATAACAATATCGGCTGAGCCACAAACATTTGCAGTTTCACCAGAAGATGTGTTGCCAGTTCCCTGTGCTAAAAGACTTCCCACATCGTCAGGAAGACGCCGCGGGAAAATAGCTGTCCTTACAGAGTCACCATATAAGGTTGAGCTTCAAAAAAAGGCAAATACTCAACCTAATCACCAGCAATTTGCAGAAAGTCGCTTCAGTCTAAGTTTGGTGAAACAACAAGAGCAAAGAAAGCCAAATATAGCAACGAAAATTCTAGCAATAGCCAGAGCTCTTATTGCAAGGAGAAATATAGCGAGACAAAACGAAATGACGAATGAGTTCAGTGTGTGAAGTGCAACAGATGGGCCCATGAACTTTGCACAGGTTGGCCCCAAAAGACATTGAAATATTTTGAATTTAATGGCTTAAAGCACAGAAAAACTGTAGTACCCGGTTGTGCCCCACCGTTTTAACGGTTCTGCCCCTACCCTAGGGGCAAAACCGTATTTTGCAGACAAAAACTTTTTAAATTATATTACGTATGTGATAAAAGATGGCAACAAAGCACATGTTTTAAAATGTTCACAATTCATGATACAATAATTTACAATAAAGTGCATTTCTTAAAACATTATATGTTATGATTAATTATAATTTATTGTTAGATAACCGATCCTTCCCCTAAACCTCTTATTGCAGATATGGCAATTTCTTTTATTTTTCCCTCCTTCAGTTCAAACTTCCTCCAAGTATTGAAAAAATGTAAAGGAATGGTGCCCCAAATTCTGACCATCTGTCGAAACGACACCAAACGAATATCAGAATCATATAGCTGAATCGGTTTGTGAAGGGTGTATTAAGTAAAACCTCTGATGTGATTCATTCATATGATGTTCTCTATATTTCTGTAATATATTGTTCTCAAAAAGCCTATTCTTCTATGTATTTCATGTTAATGGACGTAAAACGTTAGCAGAAACTGCCTAATTACTTACTTCCTTGTAGGTAGAAAGGAAATAAGGGAGTATACTAGTTCAAAAAAAGTCATTTGCTAGTTATTGAAATTCATCTCTTTGCATGGCCTGGAGTTAATCAATTCCCGTATAAGAGAAATTTAAAGTATTTTAACAAGGAATATCGCAGAAAGTCAAGTCCACGAAAAAATGTTTACGATTGTGTGTTTTAACGAGATTTGCATTTTTTTGTGTGATAAATTAATGTCTATTTTTCACAGTTTACGAGTTATGCAAAATTCAGCAAAACTCATCCAGAAAATTCAACATATATGCATTTTATTTATCGTGTAAATATATTTAATAAACAGTATTTTAATAAACATCATTGGTAATTTTTTAGAAAAAAGTTTCGAAATGTCTTCCATGTAAGGGGTAGTTTGGGTTCGTGTTTTTTTCAAGATCTTTGCATCCTTACAAGATACCGAACTTCAATACCAAAATTGGGTTTTTAGCAACTTTTTGTTTTTAAGTTATAAAAATGGAAATGGCGAGTTATTTATGGACGATCTTTAACTGCTGTGGTTCTCAGCGTCCCACTCTACACTGGGCGTGAAAGACTGCTTAATTTTGCTCAGAGGCCTTTCTTATTAGGCTTGAGGTTGTTTTACGTGTCGTAAATCTACGATACGGGACCAACGGTTTTACTTCCCTTCCGAAGGAAGCCATGCTAAGAATTTTTACACCCGAAAAAAGCCATCGTCCTCAGCCGGGTTTGAACCCGCGACCTTGAATTTTAAGTTATAAGTTATCGTGTTCACAGACACACACATGGACCTTTTTTTTAAATGTTTTTGGATACCAGGGACCCTAAAACATGTATTTCCGGTGAAATATCGAATTTTAGGTGGAATGTAAAGCCTTCTCTATACACTATGAACATGCTACTTGTGGAGAAAGTAAAATGCTACATACGCCTACTCTTTTAAAATAATTAAATTTGTCCAAAATTAAATTTAAGAGTATTAATATATAGGTTTGTTTAACAATACTACTAGTGTTATTTCATACTAAACTACTTGAACTAGTCCGAAATAAAATGTCTCAACTTCGAAACTCTTTTAGGTTATGTTTTTCTGTTACACTGAAAATGACATAATTTTGAGGCAGTGAACGATGGTTTGTTATGACGCCCACATACTTATACCTCAGAAGATGTTCTTGTAGACCACTTATTATAAAAACAAACGGGTTTCCCCTTATACGCTATCCGCAAACCTGTCCTAGCCTTCAGGTTGAAGGGTACAGGTTTACGATTCAAAACGTTTCGTAGCGTGCGTATTTTGCCCCAACCAAGTTTCGTGTACACTCAAAGAAATTAAAAACCTGAGTGTCGCATTCATATGACTTTCTCTATATCTGTAACAAATTACTTTTAAAATGCTTAATCTTCTATTTGCTTCATACTAATCGATGTACACATTAACAGAAATGTATTCTTATAAGTAGAACAGAAATAATGCAATACAAAGGCTAAAAGGATAGTCAAATCTTTTAAGAGCTGGTTGATATGTGGATGAAACCCTTTTTACTCTCTCTCTCTCTCTCTCTCTATACGTTCTATGTATATAGTGTATAGAGAAGGTATTGTAATGAACTCAAAAATTCGATACCGAGATTTCATCGGAAATATGTTTTGAGACCTCCTGAATCAAAAAAAAAAAAAAAGCATTTTCAGAAAAATGTCCATGTGTGTGTGTCTGTCTGTCTCTGTGTGTGTGTCTGAGTGTGTGTGCGCGCCTGTGAGCAGCATAGCTCAAAGACGAAAAGTCCGTTAAAAACCTAACTTGGTATTTAGGTTTGGTATCTTCCAGGGATGCGACACGAAGATTTTGAGAGAAATCAGCCCCCACCCATCAACAACCATTTACATGGAACTTTTTTCGAAAATATTGAATTTTTAAAAAATGGCTCTAGCGATTTTAAATAAAACATTGGATATTGGAGATATTTACCTGACAAATAAAATGTATATTTTGAATTTTCTGGGAATATCCTCTGAAGACTACTTTATTCTGGGTGAATTTTACGAAATTTTGCATAACTGCTAAACCGTAAGAGATGGACAAAAACTTACTACACAACAAATGTAGATCACTTTAAAACACACAATTTATGATATATAAATTGTTTTTGTTGAGTTGATTGTTATTTTAGATATTCCTTGTTTTTGATTTCAGGTATGAAAAACTTATACTTTTCTCATACAGGAATTTGTCAACTCCTATCTATACAAACAAAAGGACTTCAATCACATAGCAACCAGCTTTTGACTATCACTTTAACCTATGGTACTCCCTTATTTCGCTTCTACTTACAAGGAATCAAAGAAATAAGGCTATTTCTGCTAGTTCCCCCCCCCCCCCCTCGATTAGCATGAAGTAAAAAGAAACATAAGCATTTTAACAATATTTTTTGCAGAGATGTAGAGAAATTCATGGGAATGGAACAATAGATTTTTTTTTTTTTTTTTTTTTTTTTTGCATTGCCAGGACTTGAGTGAAAAGTTTAACTATTTTAAAAGTGAAACCAATAACAAGAAATATCTCAAAAATGGTCAACTCCACGAAAACAACGTATATGACATAAATTGTGTTTTCCAACGAGATCTATATATTTTGTGTAGTACGTTTTTGTCTATCTCTTACGGTTTACTAGTTATGCAAAATCCAGCAAAATTTATTAAAATAAAGAAGTCCCCAGAAGGTATTCCCAGAGAATTCAAAATATACGTTTTCTTTGTCGTGTAAATATCTTTAATTTACGGTATTTTAATCAAAATCTATAGAGCCATTTTTGGGAAAATGAAAAGTTTCGAAAATTTTTCGAAGTAAAGGGTAGTTTGGGGCGGGGGAATTTTCTTCAAAATCTTCGTGTCGAATCCTTGGAAAATGCTAAACTTATATACCAAGTTTGGTATTTTACTGATTTTTCGGTTTTGAGTATTCGTATTCACAGACACACGCAGTTTTTTCTAAAAATACTATTTTTGGATACAGAGGATCCTAAAATGTCTATTTCCAGTGAAATCTCGGTATCGAATTTTTGTCCGGAATGCAATACGTTCTCTATACACTATGTATGTAATACGTGTAGAGAAAATAATCTTATGTGTTCCATTCGCATAGCTTTCTTTACATCTATGTAACAAATTATTGTTAAAAAGCTAATACTTCTATTTCATGCTAATCGACATAAACATTATTAGAAATGCTTGTTCATGTAAAGGGTAGTTTGGGGTGGGGGAATTTTCCTTAATATCTTCGTGTCGCATCCTTGGAATATAATAAACTTATATACCAAGTTGGTATTTTACCGACCTTTCGTTTTTGAGTTATCGGGTTCACAGACCCACGGACACACCGACTCACCTTCATTCGAACCTTTTTCTAAAATGCTATTTTTGGATACAGAAGGCCCTAAAACGTCTATTTTCGGTGAAATGTCGATATCGAATTTTGGGTGGAGTGCATTACCTTCTCTATACATGCCGATCCCAGTGGCCGCGCTCGCTAAAGTGTCTCGCTTTGGCGCTTCGTGACAGGATTGTGGGTTCGAGTCCCGCCTTGGGATGGGTGTTAAAGGAATCTGTTAAGAATAATAAGGTCTACTAAGGAAATGAAGGAAACTGTAAAAAATGGAGAAAAAAGGAATACAGCGCCGGAGTCCTGACAAGCCTCTGGAACTGTATTTTTTAATTAAAAAAAATACACTATGTACATAGTACGTGTAGAGAAAGTAAAAATACACCTGGAAACACTTATCGTAAGAAGGGGTATTTTCGCTGGTCCCGCCCATGTCTTCCACCTGTTTGCTATGCTCTTAAAAGCGTATCGAACATGTCACGTTACCAAGGGAAAGGATTGAATATGAAACGTAAGTTGCGGCAAATGAAGTTCTCAGTTGCGAACTGGTGATTCCTCTCTCAGGGCGATACAAAATTGGATTAACATCTTCTCTGCATTAATACAGAAGTTCTGATCATAAAGTGATGCGTGCACATGGTACACTAAATTAACATACTGCTTATAGAAGCCAACCTGTTCTTAGGGTGTATTGAGGGGGATTGCGGAGTGAAGGGGTGGATTGCCCAATCGGTTTTGCATTTCCTTTTTCGCGTATCAATTTGTACCAAAATACCATCAATAAAAATCCTGGAAAGGCGCGAGTCCCCGTCAAACGTTGACGTTTTCAGCAAAATCACAGCGCATGAGATGAGAAAACTATAATGCCTTGGTATCTATGTGGTGGTTATTAATGATAATAAGAGAGTTAAACTGGAGTCGTAAAAACCTTGGATTTTAAGGACCGCAGTCTAAGTCGGCTATTATCCCAGTAGCTATCATTAATAATAATAATAATAATAATAATAATAATAATAATAATAATAATAATAATAATAATAATAATAATAATCTGCCGAATTTAAATTCTGTGTCTAATAAGTGTTGATCAAATTTTTTACTTTAAAAATGAGCAGTTTTTGTACATCTTCAGTAAAATACTCAAGTTTTTTTTAAAAGTACCATAGATGCACATAAAAACCCTTAAGCTTTGGATATAAATCATAAATGCAGGAAAAAGTATATCTACCGTAAAAAAATCTAATTTCGTTACTGCTTCTACATATATATTTTGACTTTATCTATCATTTACATGCAGTGTATAATGTAAGAAGGGAAGGTATTGCCTTCCACCTAAAATTCAATACCGTGATTTATACGGAATTATACTTTTTGGGCTCTGTGATTAAAAAAATAATTTTTATAAAAGAACATCCGTGTATATGTGCGCTTTGCGTTAAATACACATTTGTTATTTACGTTCAGTATCTTCCAAGAATGCGGCTCGAAGATCAAGAAAATCCACCACCCCATCTACCCTTTACATGGAAAATACTTCGAAAGTTTTGATTTTGTCAAAAGTCGCTCCAACGATAGATACTTTTATGCCAGATGAAATTTATATCTTGAATTTTTAGAGAATAGTTTCTGAAGACCTCGGAGATATAATAGAACTTCTAAAAAGTCTTGTTTTTTCATGATAACAATTTTAAGATGTATTGAATTGAATCAGCGGTATATATAAAGCGTTAATATAAGAAGAAACTTTGATTCCATTTTTCAAGTGTGAAATTAATTTCTTCTTTCGTGTGGGAACCTTCCAAACTGCCTTTGAAGTTATATCATATTTGGTTTATTTTTGTACAAAATGAGACAAGAATTTATATGATTTCTACACGAAAGCGCGAACTCTGTATGATATTAACTTCCTTATTTTGTTTTTCTATTAAAAAAATTGGCTCATATGCTTGCGTCATACATTTTGCAGATAAGAAAAATCCAACGTGTTATATTTTGATGATTTACTGCGCATTCTTCAACTATTATTACAAAACATTATTCATGTTGCTCCAGATAATCCAGATAAGCATATGTTGAAATGGTTTTATTTCATACCTCCTTGTAGGTATATAGAAATAAGACAGGAAATACGTTAGAGTGATAATGACAATTTTTTTTTAACTACACTGGGTAGTTTTAAATCAAACTTTTTGTTGCTGTTTCAGTGCCCACTTTGATCTTAAGTTTCTCAAAACGACAGCCTAAAAATGTGATGTGTTCCATTCATAAGACTTTCTCTACGTCTCTGTAACAAATTACTTCAGTGTAATTGAAATAAACATTAACATATACGTTTTCTTGTAAGTAGAAGAGAAATAAAGGAACATATAAGACTATAACTATAGTGTAATCTTTTAAAAGCAGGTTGCCATGGGATGAAATGCATTCCTTTGCATTACCAGAAGTTTTCCTATTTCTTAGGATTTATCATTTATGCAAACTTTAGAGAGAGTTAGGAGTGAGAGAGAGAGGAAGTGTGAAAGTTAGAGAGACGTAGAGAGTGGGAGAGTGATAGAAAGAGTAGAGAGTGTCTGTGTGAGAGAGACAGAGGGAGTGATAGACATAGACAGTGAGTGTGTTAGAGGTAGAGAGAATGTGAGAGTGAGAGAGAGGTAGAGAGAGAGAGTGTGAAAGTGAGGTGGACAAAGTAGGTGTGAGAGAGACAGAGAGTGAGAGGTAGAGTGAGTGAGAGAGTGAAGGAGAGCGAGAGTGAAGAGTACGGCCGGCTAGTGAGTGCTAAGTTTCCCCTCACCTGAAAGGAAGTGAAGTATTTAGGCTCCTAAGTCTTCTATTTTAGTTTTATTGCTTTCTCTAGCACGTATGTACAATGTACGTAGTAAGTAGAAAAGGTACTGTATTCCACCCAACAATTCGGTACCGAGATTTCATCGAACATTTTGAGACCCCCTGAATACAAATGAAGCACAAAGGATTTTTAGTAACAAGCCAGTGTATGGTTTGTGGACACCATAACGCCAAATCGAAAAGTTTCTTAAGTACCAACCTTGTATTTAAGATTGTATCTCCCAAAGATGAGACTCAAATATTTACAATAAAATTTCCCCTACCCAAAATACATTCACATGGAAAACTTTACGAAAGTGTTGATTTTCTTATAAATGGCTCTAGAGTTTGATTAAAGTACCGAATATTAAAATATTTAATGGCAAATAATATATATCTTCGTTCCGGGTGAATTTTGTATAACTGGTAAGCAGTAAGAGATAGACAGTTGGTTGGTGAGGGCTGAATTGAATTGTTTGATGAGGGGTGAATTAAGTAAAAATAAACCAAGGCCCTTCCTTCCAAAAAAAAGAATTTTGCCCAAAATTCAAACTTTTAAAATCAACATTAATAATACATTGGTTCATTAATAATATTTTTAGTATATTTTTATACTCATAGATTTCGTTTTTTCCACAATAAACCCGGATATGTTCCATTCACATGACCTTCTCTACATATCTGTAACATATAAATGTTATGGAGCTTATCCTTCAACTTTTTATACTAATCGAGAAAAATTATCAGAAATAGTCTTATTACTTGCATCCTTGTAGGTAGAAGAGAAATAAGGGAGTACCATAGGCTAAATCGACACTCAAATCTTTTAAAAGTTGGTGGCCATGTTATTAAAGTACCTTTGTTTGTCTGGCCAGGAGCTGACAAATTCCCGAATGAGAAAGAATATTTTAAAACTGAAACCAATAACAAGGAATGTCTCAAAAACGGTTTAACTCCACGAAAAACATTTTATACTGTATGTTTTAATGAGCCCTAAAGTTTTTAAGTAAGTTTTTGTGTTTCTCCTTCGGTTTCCCAGTTATACAAAATCGGAGGCTTTTACCAGAAAATTTAAGATATATATTTTATTTATAATGTAAACATCTTTCGTATACGACATTGTAATCAAAATTGTTAGTACCATTTTTAAGAAAATTTCTAAAATTTTTTGGTTGTTTTTAATGGATTTTTTTTCTGAAAATCTTCGCAACCTTGAAAGATAAGCGACTTAAATACCTAGTTTAGCACTAAGTGCACATTTCATTTTTGAGCTTTGTTGTGCTCAGACACACAAACACTCGCGGGCGCGCGCCCGCGCGCACACACAAACACACACACACACACACACACACACACACACACACAGACCTTTTCCTAAAAATCTTGATATGCCTCATTAAGTTACTTTCTCAATATATCTACAATAAATTATTTTTAAAACCCTTATTCTTGTGTCTATTTCATGCTAATTAAGATTACAGAAATGATCTTAATACTTACTTCTTTTATAAGTAGAAGGGAAATTAGGGAAGACAAGACTAAAAAGCAATAGCGAAATCTTTACATGTCCAGGAGTTGACAAATCCTGTATAAGAAAAGTATATGTATTTTAAAGAAATATTTCGGAAATGGTTAGATCTAAGAAAAAAATTCATACACTTGAATAGTGTGTTTTAATGAGATTTACATTTTTCTGTAGAAAATTTTGTCCAGCTCTTACGGTTTACCAGTTATATGAAAGTTATTCAGAATGAAGAGGATTTCAGAGGCTGTTACCAAAAAAGTCAGGATATTCAACGTATTTAATATTAATATACTGGATATTCGAAATTTTAATTAAAATTGTTTGACACATTTATTAGAAAATTAAAATTCTGGAAAAACATTCCATGTAAAGGTTAGTTTGCGGTGGAAATTATTTTCAAGATGTTTGTGTCACATCCTTGGAATATACTAAACTTAAATACACACACACGCGCGCGGACCTTTTTCTAAAAGTGTTCTTTTTTAATACAGAGGAATCTAACATTTATTTCCACTGAAATCTTGGATTGAGCTTTTGGTTGAAATGCACTACTTTCTCTATCCATGCACTAAGCAGGGAAGTATAACAAATCTGATGTGCTCCATTCACATGACTTTCTCTACATCTCTGCAATAAATTATAGTTAAAAAGCTTTTTCTTCGATTTACTTAATACTTATCGAGAAAAGATTGTCAGAAAGTGCCTTATTAGCTGCTTCCTTGTGAGAAGAAGGGAAATAAAGGAATATCTCAGGCTAAATCGATAATCAAATCTTTTAAACGTTGGTGGTTATTATGTGATTGAAGTACCTTTGTTTGTATGGCCAGGAGTTGACCGTATGAGAAAAGCAAAAATATTTCAAAGCTAAAACTAATAATACGTAATATCTTAAAAGCGATCAGCTCCATGAAAAAAAAAAAAAAAAGAAGAAGAAGAAGAAGAAGGTATATAACACAAATTGTGCGTTGTGAAGAGCTCTACATTTTTTGTGTGCTAAATTTCTGTCTATCTCTTACGGGTTTTCACTTGTACCAAATTTCGCAAAATTCATCCAGAATAAAGATATCTTCAGAGACTATTCTCAGAAAATTAAAGATATACATTTTATTTGTAACATAAATATCTTAAGTATAAGAGATTTTATTCAAAACCATTAGAGCCATTTGAGAAAAATCAAAATTTTCGAAACTTTTTTTCCATGTATTTAGGTTTGGGGGATTTTGTTGAAAATATTCATGTTGCATCCTTGGAAAATTCTAAACTTAAATATCAAGTTTGATATCGAACGGGCCTTTCGTTTTTGAGCTATGCTACCCACAGACAAATACACAAAGGCTGACCTTTTTCTAAAATGCTTTTTTTGGATTAAGGGGTTCCCAAACATGTATTTTCGATGAAATATCGTATCGCATTTTTGGGTGGAGTGCAATACGTTCTCTATACACTATGAACATAGTAGGATATAGAAAGTAATAAGTTAGATGTTATATATATTATAAACTCTTTGCATGATTGCATGAACTAATGAGAAATAAAATACAGAACACAGACCACAACGTTTCATGTTATAAAGTGACCACGGAAATGTTAGAGAGTGGTGGGAAACAAGCAAGTACAGGCTACCGCAAACACTGTGGACAGGAAGTACGTCACAATGGGTATGGTGTCTATTTCCTACCCTGTCGCGGTACTACATTTAAGAGAGACCTAAATAATAAAATCATACCTCATTTGCGAATCTTCTGTTTACTAGCCATTTAAGTGCATGAGCATATTAATTGTTGTACCAGATTTTATAATCAATTAGAAAAAGTAATTATTACCAACTTAAGAATTTCCAAGCATTAAAGTTGGGAAGGAAGTAGGTAAAGAAGGATGAACTGTTATTATTGGCAGAGTTTTTATTATCGGAATGTTTGTTTACCTGATAAAATGTAAAACAGTTTTCGTCCAATAATTCTGTTTCCAATTATATAATGTATTTTCAGTAGCTTCTATTTTGATTAATAAATTTATGTAGCATATAAGCGTGTCCAATTAGCTATTTTTAATATATACAGGGTGTTAATGAACTACACCGAAATAATTTGCAAGATTGTGCACGTGACTGATATAAGTAATTTGAAATCGGCGATGCATGATCCCCGGATAAACATAACGCAGCTACATAGCGTTAAACGTGTGAGTATCAGGTGCTGATAAGTCGGTGTTAAAGCAAAGCAGGTTAAGAAAAAGTCTTAGAATGTTTTTAAAATTGCTGCTCGAGTATAGAAATATCAATTTTTAGCAGCTCGTTACTAGCGTTCTCAATATTTAATGTCGCAAAAATCTGTAAAATCTCGAACTAATCACTTGAAAGTGTGACACTGAGCTTCATTAACTACGTTCTTGAGTTATGTAGCCTACTCTGGAGGCGTGTTTTCAACTGCACTGGTGGCATAATGCGTAACGCGGGAAGCTGCTATCCCAAAAGTCAGGAGTTTGATTCCTGTCATAGAGTAAATTTTTTTATCATTTTTTTCATTGCAGACGAAATGCCGCAATACGTGAACGAGACCCGAACTAGCCGATACCGGTGGCCGCGCTCGCTTTGGCGTTTCGTGGTGCACATGATCGTGGGTTCGAGTCCCGCCTTGGGCATGGGTGTTTCTGTGTTTGTAAGTGTGTCTATTTTAGTGTCTGTAAATGTAAAAGAAAAATGCTAAGAATAATAAGGTCAACTAAGGGGGAAAAAAAACAAACAAAAAAACTCGGAAACTATCTTTCACTTGAAAGTCAGTATCATAACCACTACGCTAGAGAGGTACGCTGTAATATGTCCCTTCGTTTTTCGTGTTATGCTCTCGAATGTTTGAAAAATTAGCCAGTGGCGTACTGGCACTTCAGAAACTTATAGACGTTACTTCGAAATTTCAATAAACAGGCCATAAAGTCTCCTATTTCAACTTACTTATTTAAGTAATCTACATATCCTGTAAAAATATTTCGGTATAGTTCATTAACACCCTATATATATATTTTAATTTGCATGGACTCTTTTCTCAAGGCGATTGGTACAAGGAGGGACTTGCTACTGAATAAACAATATTCGTTTTATAATTCGATAATAATGTTTTATTTCACTCTTAATCTTTGAAAAACAAAAACTCAATTAATTTAACTGTATCTTCTGAAATGAATGTATTTGTTTAAGAGATTAGTTATTCTCTTGATTTACACTATATATCATCGTAGTATTCAAAGATATTACACATACATTCTTTATCTTTCTTCTCCGTCTCCATGTAAACGTAAAAAAACAGGAGACAATATATTACTAACTCATTTGTTCTTTCCTTAAGGAAACAAGATTATAAATATTCATATACATTTGATCATCGTGCATCGCTTATACTCAGAACATTCTTTTTAATCATTAATAATACAAATTAAATGTAATGAAATAAAATTTAACGGTAACACAATAATTTTCCGTTGCACTATTATGTTTGACACACGCTTAGTTCACGAATACATGACCCATATAATAAACTCTCATAACCACTCAGGTTCTCGCTGCATTCCTAGTTAAATATGTACGTTTTGCTATTTCGAGTGAAGTAATTAAAATATTACATGCACATAAAAAACTGTAGTTCATAAAAAAAAGACACCACTTATTTCTGCGCATATTGTGAAAACCTTATATTTCTAGCACTGTTAGATTAATTTCTACGAGCACTTTTAACTTTGACTACATAATATAAAACCATTGCTTAAACTTCATTGCAACATTTGACCTGCTTGCAACAAGATGTTCATACGAATGAAACTGTAAACACACCAGCCTGTCAGCTTGTAGTAATGCAAACAAAATCAGCCTTGTGGACTGTTTTGTGATCAACGTTTCGTGATATACCAGTAATATCGGTAGGCGTTGGGCTTATATGGATTACACTATAGGAAAACCATGCAGCTCTATTCCCTTCGATTTTATTTAGCTTTCATGCTTGGGGTCTGGAGTGTCGGCGATACCAGGCAGTAGGAGCAGTTGCTTGCGTTCCAGAAATACCTTTTCGCGTGAACTTCAGATGAAGGTGTCTCGACTGACAGCCCTCCTAAGATTGCTCACTAATAGCGCGCGGTTATTAGAAATGCTAGTGACTTCTGCGCGTCTCTATGACCTGTTTATTGGCTACCTGTATCCTCCTACGACCCTTCACTTCATCCACAATAGATCCGCTATGGCAGGTGAAGTAAAAACATCACGGAAATAGACTCTTATCTTAGGGCGTTCTTCTGGGCTTATTGGGCTCTTTAGATCCAGGTTCTAACGTGAGTTTATGATTTATCAGGGCGTAGCCTCTGAAGACCTCTTTATTCTGGATGACTTTTACATAACTGATAAACCGTAAGAGACAGACAAAAACATATTACATAGTAAATGTAGATCTCGTTAAAAGACACAATGTCGGTTTTGCTTTCTTCCCACGTACTATGTACATAGTGTATAGAGAAGGTATTGCTTTTCACCCAAAAATTCGATACCGAGATTTCACTGGAACTGCAGTTTAACGGTCCCCTGTATCCAAAGAAAAATATTTTTTGGAAAAGATCCGGGTGTATGCTCATGTGTGAGTGTGTCTGTAAACGATAACTCAAAAAGGAAAAGTCGTAAAATACCAAACTTGGTATTTAAGTTTAATATCTTCCATAGATGCGAAACGAAGATTTTGAGAAAAATCCTCCCTCCGCAAACTACTGTTTACATGGAAAAAAATTGAAAATTTTTATTGAAAATATTGCATAACTGGTAAACCGTAAGGGATAGATAAAAAAATGTAGATCACGTTAAAACACTCAATTTATTTCATATACGTTTTTTTTTTTTTCCGTAGAATGGACCATTTCTGAGATATTCCTTATTGCTTAATTCAGTTTTAAAATACTTATACTTTTCTCACACGGAAATTTGTAAACTCCTGGCGTTCTATAGAAAAGGATTTCAACTACTTAGCAACTACTTTTTAAAAGATTAGATTATAGTTTTATCCTTATTTTCCTTCTACTTATAAGGAAGCAAGTAATTAAGAGAATTTCTACTAATTTTTATCTCAATTATCATAAAGTAGATAGAAGAATATGATTTTTAATAAAAGATTTTTACAGCGATGTAGAGAACGTCATATGAATGGAACATATCACATTGTTTTGTTTAGTTTACCACTTTCGAGATATTTCTAATCATTGTTTACACTTTTAAAATACCTTTTCAAACTGGAATTTAAAATTTATGTCTCTTTTGTTTTACTCCTGACCATGCAAAGAAAACTGGATTTCTGTTACGTAGCATCCTGCTTTTAAAATATTTGACTATCGCTTTTGTCTAATGTATTCCCTTATTTCCCTTCTACCTCACCTATTATCACAAAATATGAGAGTAAAATATCCAAATGAGAATAATATTTACTGCGGCGTTTGATTTTTTGTCCCTATAAGACAAACAACAGGTATAAAATAATTACATCATCTTATACCTCACACGCGCACTTCATATTTTGCTAAGTCATCGTCAGCTCCGCAATATGACGCCAGAGAATATTGCATAATTGGAAAACTTTCTAATACCTATCAAAAATATTAGATGATAATATATTCACATGAGTTTCTCTAACTACTATCATTTATGAAGATACGCTTTTACAAACTGTTCTTTCTTTTTCTATCTCCTCTATGTTAATCGAGATAAACCTATACAGAAACTCCTTCACTGCAAATTTCGTTGTAGGTACATAGCACATTTCGTCGTAGAGGAATAGAGGATAGTCGATAGTCAAATGTTTACATGCGAGTACAAATATATGCACGTCAATTTTGTTTATTTTCTCTACACTTACTATGTACATAGTGTCTAGAGAAGGCATTGTATTGTACCCAAAAATTCGATACCGAGATTTCACCGGAAATACATGTTTTGGTCTCTCGGAATCAAAAAAAAAGCATTTTTGGAAAAAGTTCTCTCTGTGTGTGTGTGTGCGTGTGTGTCTCTAGACAGCATAGCTAAAAAACGAAAAGACCGTTAAATACCAAACTTGGTATTTAAGTTTTGTATCCTCCAAGGATGCGACACGAAGATTTTCAAGACAATCCCCTCACCGCAAACTACCCTTTATATCGACTTTTTTACGAAACTTTTGATTTTCTCAAAAATAGCTCTAATGATTTTGATTAAAATATCATATATTAAAGACATTTACCTGACAAATAATATGTATATCTGGAATTTTCTGGGAATAGCCTCTGAAGACTACTTTATTCTGGATGAATTTTACGAAATTTTACATAACTGCTAAACCGTAAGAAATGGACAAAAACTTACCACACAAAAATGTAGAGCACATTAAAACCCACAAGTTATGTTATATACATTTTTTTCGAGAAGTTGATCGTTTTTGAGATATTACTTGTTTTTTATTTCAGCTTTGAAAAACGCACTTTTCTCATACAGGAATTTGTCAACTCGTGTCCATACAAATAAAGACATTTCATTCACCTGGTAACCAGCTTTTCACTTCACTTTAACCTATGATACTACCACATTTCGCTTCTACTTACAAGGAAGCAGGTAATAAGACTATTTCTGCTAATTTTTTCTCTATTAGCATGAAGTAAATAGAATCATAAGCCTTTTAACTATAATTTGTAGCAGAGATGTAGATAAAGTCATGTGAATGGAACACATCAGATTTTTTTTTGTTTTAGATTCCAGGGCCCTCAAAAATATATTTCCGGTGAAATCCCGGAATCGAATTTTTGGGAAGAATACAATCTACCTTCTCCCCCTGCTATGTACATACATAGTATTTGGTAGAGAAAGTAAACATGTGATCGAGTTCTGACCTGTAATTTTATTAGTGACTGAGAAATAAGCATAGGAACATCACATGTCGGATATTTACTGATAAACACATTTTTACTTTCTCTATACGTACTACGTACATAGTGTACAGAGATATTGTAGTGCACCCAAAAATTTGATACCGAGATTTCACCGTAAATACATGTTTTAAGACACCCTGAGTACAAAAAAGCATTTTTAGAAAAATGTCCGCGCGCGCGCCTGTGTGTGTGTGTGTGTGTGTATGTTTGTGAGCAGCATAGCTCAAAAGCTGAAAGACCGTTAAATACCAAACTTTGTATTTATGTTCAGTATCTTCCAAGGATGCGACACGAAGGTTTTCAAGGAATTCCCCCCACCCCAAACTACCCTTCACATGAACATTTTTTCGAAAATATTGATTTTCTAAAAATGGCTCTAACGATTTTGATTAAAATATCGAATATTGAAGATATATACCTGACAAATAAGATCTATATCTTGAATTTTCTGGGAATAGCCTCTAAAGATCACTTTATTCTGGATGAAATTTACGGATCTTTGTATAACTAATAAACCATAAGAGATAGACAAAAACTTACATTTGTAGAGCTCATTGAAACACACAATTTATGTAATATACATATTTTCGTGGAGTTGATCGTTTTTTAGATATTCCTTTTTTTTTTTTGTGTTTTTTTTTGTGTTTTTTTTTCAGCTTTGAAAAAATTATACTTTTCTCAATTTGCCAACTCCTGTCCATACAAACAAAGGAACTTCAGTCACATAGCAACCAGGTTTTGACTATCACTTCAACCTATGGTACTCCTTTATTTTGTTTCAACTTACAAGGAAGCAACTTTCTGCTAATTTTTAATCGATTAGTATGAAGTAAATAGAAGCATAAGCTTTTTAACAATAATTTGTTACAGAGATGTAGAGAAAGTCATGTGAATGGAACACATGAGATTTTTTTGGTAGTGTTTGACGCCTGCGACGGCGGGGGAACCCGGAGAAAACCCGCCTCTAAGCCGCTTTGTCCACCATAAATCTCTCATGCGATCGATTGGAATCGAACCCGTACCGTGTAGGTGAGAGGCGAATGGTTTAACCACTCGACTACGGCGTGGACCCCCCCCCCTAAAAAAAAAACCCATATATGTTAGAGATAGAGACATCCCATTAACTTCACACTGTCTTTTAAGGTTGAGACGGATACTTCAGCGCAATGCGTTATAACAACTTTTATTATGCATGTAAAGGACACTGCAAAGGTCATTAAAATGTATGAAATCGATAAAAGCACAGGCGCAAAGTTGCTATATACACCATTACACGCAAGTAACCTACATTTAAATTATAAAAAAGGTGCCTTGTGTGGAATTCTCAATGTTTCCTTCCTCTGAGACGTCAATATTTTGATTAACATTTCAGTGGTCTAGCACTCTTCAAAGAATAAAGTGCGGTGCCAGTGATATTTCCTTTCTTTTTAGATCATCAGGTCATCTCTTTTCATAAAACGCTAACCATTACAACCTTGCACAATTACTTGAACATTCATCTATCCTCTTTATATATAATGGCTTAATTCTAGCAGATACGAAGAGTTTCAAGATAGTCCATACTTTAACATCCATCCATCCATCCATCCATCCATCCATCCATCCATCCATCTATCTACACAGATGCTCTTCGTATCTGATAGAATTAAACCATTATACATAAGCTCCTTATATACAGGGTGTCAATGAACTATACCGAAATATTTTCACTGAATATGTAGAGATTTTCACAGACTCTATGACAGGAATCGAGCTCATGAACTGTACTCGGGTAGCAGTTTTAAAGACATTCTAAGCCATTTTGTCAACCTGCTTTGCTTTAACATCGATTTATCAGCACCCACACGTTTTTAACGCTATGTAGTTGCGTTATGTTTACCCGGGGACTATGCATCGCCGATCTCAAATTACTATATTAGTCACGTGCACAATCTCGCAAATTATTTCGGTGCAGTTCATTAATATCCTATATATATAATGCTAGTTGTTTTCTCACAGAAACCGTGTGTAGGACAGGAGTTGGATAGGTAGAGTCAGACTGAAAAATTCAATGCCATAGCCAGAATTTGAACCACGGATCTTCCGGTCTCAAGCTGGTTGCTCTACCACTGAGCTACCATGTCAACATGCCTGCGAGGCTTTGAACTTCTCAACTAAACCACATGTTTCCTGGAAAACTACAAGGTGATATCAAAATTATTTTGCGATTACAACCCCAATGACGACTTACAATGATGCACTCATAAGTACTTCAAGTCCCAGGATTCAAATTAAAGCTAACTATTATGGACAATTGCGATATTTTAATTGTTTTCTCATAGAAATTATGTATAGGACAGGAGTTGGATAAGGATTCAGAGAGAAAAATTCAATGCCATAGCCAGGATTTAAATCACGGTCTCTCAGCGGGTTGCTCTACCACTGAGCTACCATGGCAACATGCCTGCATAGCACGGGAAAGCACAAGGTGAGCTCGAATTATTTTGAGATAAAAGCCCCAATGGCGACTTACAATGTTCGTAATTTAGACTGCTTCCGTGGTCGAGTGGTCAGCGAGCCGACTTCTCATCCAGAGGTCCCGGGTTCGATTCCCGGCTGAGGCGGGGAACTTTTCTTTAGACAGATTTATTCCCTATCCCCCACAGAATCTGGAAGTATGTATGTGAGAGTGAATGTGTGTGTATTTGAGAAAAATAAAATGATTTAAACAAACGTAAAGAACCTACAGACAGCGAGTTGTTTCAAGTGCAAAGCCCCCGATATGACCTTAGATGTTAAAGGGGGCTGTATAAATGAAAAAAATAAAAAAAAAATTCATAATGATTTTACTAAGTGAATGAATAACATCCATATAGAAAAACATAGAACAACTGAATACTAAAAAGCACCAAACTGTCTCATAAGTAACATTGTCAATGCTCTACCATATGAATGGAAAACATCATATTTTTAGAAAAAGGTCCGTGTGTGTCAGTGTGTCCATGTATCTGTAAACACGATAGCTAAAAAAAAGTCGGTAATATACTAACTAAATTTGGAATTTATGTTAAGTATATTCCAAGGATATGACATGAAAAAAATTTTGATTTTCTTAAAAATGGCACTAACGATTTTGATTAAAGTATCGTATATTAAATATATACATAGATGGCAACTAAAAATATATATATATATATTTAATTTTCTGGGAATAGCCTCTGAAGACATCTTTACTCTTGATGAATTTTACTGAGTTTTGCATAACTAATAAACTTTAAGTAAAATACAAAAATATAGATCTCATTAAAACACACAATTTATGCCATATACATTTTATCCGTGGAGTTAACCCCCATTAAGATATTCCTTGTTATTGGTTTCAGTTTTAAAATACTTCCGACATAGAAAATTGTAAACTCCTGACTCTGAATAGAAACGGATTTCAACCACATGGCAACCAGCTTTTAAAAGATTTGTATTATGTTGGCAATTCTTCATGGGTATAATCCAGTGTAACAATGTAACTTAAAAGCTGTTGGTGGAAATCTCACGTGCAAGAGGCCTTCGGCCTAAAGTTACACAACTCGATTACATTAGGTAAGCAACCATCATTTTTTTGTGTAAAGTAATTCTACTCAAGGGCGCAACGTCACTAAATGTGACGGAAGCACCGCATTGCTTACGATAATCTATTACATATACTTCCTTAAGCTATGTCTTTAATAACCTTAAATTATTTTTACTTTCTCCATACGCACTATGTACATAGTGTGTAGAGAAAGTATTGCACTCCACCAAAAATTCGATACCGAGATTTCACCGGAAATATATGTTTTAGGGCCCCCAATATCCAAAAAAAGAATTTTCACAAAAAGGTGTGTGTGTGTGTGTGTGTGTGTGTGTCTGTGAACACGATAACTCAAAAACGAAAAGTCGGTAAAATACCAAACTTGGTATTTAAGTTTAGTATATTCCAGGGATGCGACACGAAGATTTAGAGAAAAGTCCCCCCACCCCCAATTACCCTTTATATGGAACTTTTTTCGAAAATTTTGATTTTCTCAAAAATGGCTAACGATTTTGATTAAAATTTCGGATATTAAACATATTTACCTCACAAATGAAATGTATATCTTGAATTTTCTGGGAATAGCCTCTGAAGAGTAGTTTATTCTGGATGAATTTTACTAAATTTTGAATAACTGCTAAACCGTAAGAGATGGACAAAAACTTACTGCACAAAAAATGTAGAGCACATTAAAACACACAATTTATGTTATATAAATTTTTTTCGTGGAGTTCGTCGTTTTTGTGACATTCCTTATTTTTGGTTTCTACTATGAAAAACGTATACTTTTCTCATAATGGAACTTGTCAACTCCTATCCATATAAACAAAGGAACTTCATTGACATAGCAACCAGCTTTTGACTATCACTTTAACCTACGGTTGTCCCTTATTTCGCTTCTACTTTCAAGGATGCGAGTAATAAGACTATTTCTGCTGATTTTTTCTGATTAGCATAAAGTAAATAGAAGTATAAGCTTTTTAAGAATTATTTGCTGCAGGGATATGGAGAAAGTCATGTGAATGGTACACATCAGATTTTTACTTTCTCTACACGTACTATGTACGTAGTGTATAGAGAAGGTATTGCACTCCATCCAAAAATTCGATACCGAGATTTCACCCGAAATATATGTTTTAGAGTCCCCTGTATCCAAAAAAAAAAAAGCGTTTCAGAAAAAGGTCCGTGTGTGTCCGTGTATCTAAACACGATAACTTTAAGTTAAGTATCTCTATAGAAAATATACATAGAACGTGTAGAGAAAGCAACACCGCACAAAATGTCCGTGTGAAGTAGCGCACCACCCAGTACTTCAACTACGCATGCTGTCTAAGGTTCAATTCCGTACCTCCCCTTTGAGACAAGGGGTTCGCTGAATCAATAGTGACGTCATGCATTTAAACCCATTGGCGAGACCGAATAAATCTGAAGATCGAACTTTTGCTGCGACAAAATCACGCTCATAAAATGCGGAAGAGCTCCTCCTATCCGCACATTGACCTCTGCAGACACGAATTTGTTTCTGTGAAGCAAGGACCTTGTTTGATTCCTGGGTGGCAACCTTTCAGCAGAAAAAAATACTTATTGAATGCCACTTAAGATTGCCGTAGTACACTGGCAGCAGAAACAATTGAGAGAAACAGGTTTAAAAATAAAATAATATACATTTTATGTAAGCGATTTGGTATAATGTTTAGGAAGATGTAGCCCTTAGCGCCTACAACTAGTTTTACAACTGGTTTGGTGTTATTTTGTTAAAAAAAAAAAAAGAAACACGTAAATGAAGAAAGAATTAGTTCAGTGTCGTGATATGCATTACACATACTCACCTCGGTTGGGGAAATCCAGTGCTCTGGTTGAAATGAGGCCAGACAAGGTTGGAGATGGAAATTTCAGCAACATCCTGACTATCTAGTTAATTTACTCCAAGATTTTTCGAATTAGTTCAAAATCCATTGCATCGTTTCACATTCTTTAAAGGGTTCATCGAAGCTACATTTGTGGTTTTGCTTCACAAAGATGGAGGTGTGTGTTCACGTTCATAAATAGAATTAATATGCCTCCAAAATAAATTATAAGTAACATAGGAAAAGCAATATCTTAAAAATATATAAACAAAATAAACCTGAAGAACATAAACAAATAATAAAAGTTATATAAAATCCTCAAATATTTAATATTATTAGTCATAAAGTTACTGAGTGAGGGTTATATAATAGGGGATGTAACATTTAATAGATTTATTTTTTTTTTTAATGTTTGTATCATCAATAATGTTCCTACTCACAGACTCCATGTTTGTAAAAGAGCAGAAAAAAATCTGATGTGTACGATTTACATGACTTTCTCTATATACCTGCAACAAATTATTCTTAAAAGACTTATATTTCCATTTACTTTATGCTAATCAGAAAAAATTAGCAGAAATAATCTTATTACTTGCTTCCTTGTAAGTAGAAGCGAAATAAGGGACTCCATCGTCATCAAGGAGCATACAATTCGTCATTGTCATCATCAAAATCGTCGTCACCAAGACATATCATCAGTGATTCACATTCACTGATAATTCCGTCTAATTGCTGTGTTTTTCTTATTATTCTGTGAACATGATTCACTTTCTTCTTCCATGTAGCCGCGTCCACTCTCGCCACACCTTACCGCAAAAGTCTATCTACCTCTATAACTGTGAAAGTCTTGTTATGTTTCCTCATAAACACTAAAACACTATCAACAAATAATACGTAGCTTGCACAGAACAGCACAACGCACGTGTTAGGAGTTCACAAACTGAGCACGTTGTTGGAAATAGCCAGATACTGCAACGGTGCGGTATCTACGAGTTTCCGTTGTCTAACCAACCGACCGGAATGCTTCTTTGTGATTGGTTCTGAAAGTCAAACAGGTAAAGCTTTTCATCTGTTTTCTGTGGATGCACCAACTTAACTCCTGACTGTCAAGTTCAAGGATTCAGCGGCGGGGGTATAAGCTGGTAAAAGTTGGCTCTATCAGGTCCCTAGGCAAGCACATAGGTACTTGTACGCTGGGGGGGGGGGTTCAGCGTATAAAATAGGTACTGGCCTAACGGGAAACCCCCCACTTGTCCCTGGGTAATCAGGTTGTGCAAACTTGTTTCAGATGTGTTAGAGAAAGTAATAACATTAGATAGGTTCGGCCCAAGGGACTTAAACCCAGCACCATAATCTGACCATACGACAGAGCCATCTATCTCACTTACGAAGTACTGTTAGCGTGTTTGCGGGCGCTCAGGAGAAAATTATAGTTCTACGATTACCTTTAATTATCAGGTTGAAGTGCTGGAATTTTTGCACTGCGTTTTATTTGCTGGCTTTGTTCCCATCCGGTTCAGCTTGGGTTATGCGTCAATATTAACGTAAAGTACCTGGGTGCGTTTAATAAAACATCTCCTCAATGTTTATTTAGAAATAAAACAAAGGTGCGAGCAGAAAAAGCTTATCAAAGCTGGAAACAGATTTGTTTTAAACTATACTATTTTTACCTTCTCAACATGTGCTATATACATAGAGTATAGAGAAGATACGCGTTTTGAGACCCCCCGAGTCCAAAATAACATTTTTAGAAAAAGGTCTGTGTTATCTGTGTGTGCCTGTGGACAGCACAGCTCAAAAAACAAAATCTGATATGTTCCATTCATATGACTTTCTCTACATCTCTGCAAAAAATATTGTAAGTAGAAGCAAAATAACGGAGTACCATTGGTTAAAGTGATAGTCAAAATCTGGTTACCATGTGACTGAAGTTCCTTTGTTCGTATAGACAGGAGTTGAGAGAAGTACACGTTTTTATGGTGAAACCAGAAATAAGGAAAATCTAAAACACGAGCAACTCCATGGAAAAAAAATATATAACACAAATTGTGTATTTTATTGTGATCTACATTTCTTGTGTAGTAAGTTTTTGTCTATCTCTTACAGATTACCAGTTATCCAAAATTCAGTAAAAATCACCCGGAATAAAGAAGTATTTTGAGGTTATTCCCAGAAAATTCAAGATAAACATTTTATTTGGCAAGTAAATATCTTAAATATATGAGATTTTCATCAAAATCGTTAGAGCCATTTTTAAGAAAATCAAAATGTTAGAAATTTTTTCAATATAAAGGGTAGTTGGGGGTGGGGGGGATTTTCCTGAGAATCTTCGTGTCGCATCCTTAGAAGATACCAAGTTTGGTTTTAAACCGTCTTTTCGTTTTTGAGCTATGCTGCCCACAGACACACACACAAACACACACAGACAAACAGACAGACAGTCAGACATTTTTCTAAAAATGCTTTTTTTGGATTCAGGGGGTCTCAAAACATATATTTCCGGTGAAATCTCGGTATCGAATTTTTGGTATTTGGTATTTATGTTTCATATATTTCAAGGATGCGACACGAAGATTTTCAAAAAATTCCCCCTATTACAAACTACCCTTTACATGCAACTTTTTTTTTAGAAATTTTGATTTTCTCAAAAGTGGCTCTAACGATTATGATTAAACTACCTTATGTTTAAGGTATTTTTATGTCAAAAGAAATGTATATCTTGAATTTCCTGGGAATAGCTTTTGAAGTCGTTTCTATTGTGGCCTTCGGTGTCCAAGTAGAGGAGACGCTTTCCATTGAGCATGTTTGACAAAAGACAATAATTCCAATCACTAGTTAAAATGCTCCTTTTTAAGAAAACTATAAGAATTTTAAAACTGAAACCAATAACAAGGAATATCTTGGAAATGGTTAGCTCCACAGCAAAAATGATTAGGGCATACGTTGTTAGTCTAGTAGAATGAAGAAGACCTCAGAGGTTATACCCAAAATGTGCATTTTATTTGCGATGGAATTATCTTAAATATATATATATATATATATATATATATATATATATATACATATATATACATATATATACATATATATACATATATATACATATATATACATATATACATATATATATATATATATAAATTAATAAATATTCAAACATTTTACAATGTAAAGGGTAAACTGGGGAGAAAGGATTTTCTTAAAAATTTACGTCGTATTCTTGAAGGATGTTGAACTTAATGTTTTGTATATATCGGACATTTAGTTTATGAGTTATACTTTACGCTGATATTTCCACTTCCTCACTCGTTAGTTCACTCACTCACTCGAAACTTTTTCTATATTTTTATCTTCTCTAGCCCCATATGTAAAATGTACATAGGGATAGAGAAGGTATTGTAATGCATTCAAAAATTCGATACCGAGATTTCATCAGAAATATATGTTTTGGGGTCCCCCGAGTCCGAAAAAAGCATTTTAAAGAAAAAAAGTCCGTGTGTGTGTGTGTCTATGGACATTATAGCCCCAAAACGAAAAGACCGTTAAACACCAAACTTGGTATTTAGGTTTAGTATCTTCCAAGGATGCGACACGACGATTTTAAAGAAAAAAATCCCCCCACCACAAACTACCCTTTACATGGAAAAACTTTCGAAAATTTTGATTTTCTTAAAAATGGCTCTAACGAATTTGATTAAAATCCCGTATATTAAAGCTATATATGTCCGAAATAAAATGTATATTTTGAATTTTTTGGGAATTGTTTCTGAACACCTCTTTATTCTGGATGAATTTTGCCGAACTTTGCTTAACTGCTAAACCGTAAGAGATAGAAAAAAAATACTCGCTTAACAAAAAGTGTACATCACGACAAAACACACAATTTATGTCCTTTACTGTTTTGTTGGGGAGGTAACCGTTTCCGAGATATTCCTTGTTATTGGTTTCAATTGTGAAGTACTTAAACTTTTCTCAGACAGGAAAGGTGCGTTTTTCTTTTGTTCTACTCCTGGCATAGCTAAAAAGTAATTTGCAATGACAATCGCATAACGATAGCTTTTAAAACATTTGACCATCGCTTTAGCATAGCACATTCCCTTATTCCCTTCTACTTATAAGGAACTAAGTAATAAGAACATTCTGCTAAGGTTTATCTCGATTAGCATTGTGTACAAAGAAGAATAATCTTTTGTAGGAGGTTTGTTGAGCAGCTGGAGAAAGTCATGTGTGTGTAACATATTAGATTTTTTTTTTATTCAGGAGACTACAAAAAGTGTACTTCCGGGGAAAATATGTTTCGAATGTTTGGGTGGAATGTAATTTGTACAATGCACGACGTAGAGAGAGTAAAAATAATTTTATCTGTGAGCAAAATCCATTTAATAATAATTTGTATGCTTATTATGTTGTAAAACAAACCGAAGCTCCACTCAGATTTGTAAAAATAAAAGAATATTGACAGAAATGTTGTTGATTTCAAGTGAAACAGAGTTCTGATTCATGGGAAAAGAATTTCACTGACGATACTTCACGAAACGAAAACAACATTTTATTTAATGTATTTTATAAAGCCTAACATTCCGAAAGAACCGGTTACTTGTTGAAATTGTGCAAACAAGATTTCATCTACCGATGAACATCTTAACAAACAAGAAAAGCAAGTGGAGTGTGGTTGAAACGTTCTGCAGAAATTGACAGTTCTAAATGCTTAATAAAGAAACGGAGCTGACGGCAATATACGTTATTTTAATTATAAATTTAAAGAAAATTTCCACGCCCAGCCGGGAATCGAACCCACGAACTCCGAGTGAGAAGTCAGCTTTCTGAGGCTGCCCGTCTTTCTTTTGTTTTATTCCTGGCTGTGCAAATAAGTGGATTTCATTGACAATCACATTGCGACAGCATTTAAAACGTTTGACTACCGCTTTAGCATCGTGTATTGCCTCAGTTAAAGGTATTAATCAACTAACAAAATTTCAATTATGACAAGTAAATAATGAAAGCGTGATCAGTTACAAAAATTGTATCACCTCCAATTAAAGATCCAAGTTGACCTAACCCAATTCGAATAAACATTCTTGAAGATGTTTCTAACATATCTGCTTATAAGGAAGTAAGCAATAAGACCATTCTGCTATGTTTATCTCAATTAGTATGGAGTACAAGGAAGAAGAAAAAGAATATAAGAAGTTTGTTTGGAGAACATATAGTGAAGTTCATTCTTCATTCCTTTTACAGTCGAGTTTTGTTTCTGAAGGTAATATTGACACTCAAATGATATAGTGTCATTAAATGTTAAGGAAACACCTCTCGATGCCTCTCTCCACTGCGCGAGAGATCCGAGAGTTTCCGAAAAAGTGGTGCCAGTAAAGGTGCACTGGGGTCCTTACTTTAAAACATCTGATGTGTTCCATTCACATGAATTTCTCTACAACTCTGCAACAAATTATTGTTAAAAAGCTTATGCTTCTATTTATTTCAGTTTAATCGAATAAAAAAAAAGCAGTAGAACTAGTCTTATTACTTGCTTCCTTGGAAGTAGAAGGGAAATAAGGGAGTTCTATAGGCTAAACTGATAATCAAATTCTCGTTGCTATATGACTGAAGTTCCGTTGTTTGTATGGGCAGGAGTTGAGAAATTCCTATATGAGAAAAGTTAAGTTTTTCGAACCTGAAAACAAAAACAAGCAATATCTCAAAAACGATCAGTTCCACGAAAAAAATGGATACAGCATTAATTGTGTGTTTTAATGTGCTCTGCATTTTTTTGTGTGGTAGGCTTTTGTCCATCTCTTACGGTTTAGCAGTTATGCAAAATTCTGTAAAATTCACTCGGAATAAAGTAGTCTTTAGAGTCTATTCCCAGAATATTCAAAATATACATTTTATTTGTTAGGTACATATCTTTAACATATGATATTTTAATCAAAATCGTTACAGCCATTTTATAGAAAATCAAAATTTTCGAAAAAAGTTCCATGTAAAGGGTAGTTTAGGGTGGGTTTTTTTTCTCAGAATCTTTGTGTAGCATCCCTGGAAGATATTAAACTTAAATTCCAAGTTTAATATTTTACCGACTTTTCTTTTTTGAGTTATCGTATTCACAGGCACACGGACACACACACGGACCTTTTTCTGAAAATACTTTTTTTGGATACAGGGGACCCTAAAACATATATTTCCGGTGAAATCTTGGTATCGAATTTTTGGTGGAGTGCAATACCTTCTCTATACACTATGGACATAGTACGTGAAGAGAAAGTAAAATAATTCTGAAAATATTGACCGTCTGCTCCCAAACAGACAGTACAAGTTAAATATGTTTTCGTTCATTCACCTAAGCTCAGCAGCGGAAATCCCTGTGTAATCTACAGAAACTTAATAATAACATCATGCAAGAAATCACAAGGTTTCCTGCTGCTGAGCTTGGACGAGTGAGCAAGAATATTTTAACAAATTGTGCTGCCCGTATGCGAGCAGAAGGTCAACATTTCCGTAATTGAGGGGCTCAGTGCCAGAGGGAGCTATCCCACACATTGTGAAAAAATACGATTTTTTTTTGTTTTTAGACAGCTTCTGCCGTCTCTCATGTCTGTAGAAATCTTGGTAGTATTAACTGCTTTAGAGTGCCATCTACATTAATTTACAGAAACTGTGTCATTTTCCAAAGTGAGAAAGTTTGTGCCAGATGGAGATATCCCACTATGAAGTTTCCTGCTATTTAAAGAACAATGCCACCAAACTTACAGAACTTTAACTATTTTAATAGTATTGTTTATTGTTTAAACTGTAGGCCAAGAAATAATGATTTTAGGCCTTAATATGTGAAACAGAATAATATGTAAGATTATTATTAAACCTTAAGAATATTGTGTAAATAGTTGAAATTTTAGGCATTATACTATGTTGCAAATTATTCTGTTTTTCAAAATGGAGGTAAATAGTATAGCTTGTGAAGGAAAGAAACGAATATGCAAGCAAAAGATATGGAAAAAAGTTGTTGCTAAACGAAAAAGAAACAATGGTGAGGAATATGAACAATATCATGTTTAGTTTCTCTCTCTGCATAAGTAAATTTTTAGTAAATACTACGGTTTGCAGTGCTAAATAAATATAAAAAACTGTTAAATATCACTTTTTGGTATTTTCTAGGACATTTCAAAATGTGGATCAAATACTGGATTTAAAAAAGTTGTACCTTAATATTACATTTTTCACCAAATCAACAACTGTTTTCTCAGATTTAGCTATTTGTGGGATAGCTCCCTCTGGCGCTGAGCCCCTCAATTTAGGATAGTATTACAGTGCGACTTTGCCGGCACCACTTTCCCGGCGACTTACGGAGAGAGGCCGGGGTTACCTTATGATTGAATGACCTTATATTTGAGAATGAGTGTCCCTACTTTATGGGGTATGGATCTGTATATTACCTATTATGCTACTTTCCTTGGACGCTAGTTTTATGGGGAAGCAAGGACTGGAGAAAGAAGAAAGATCCGCTTCTTTTTTCGCAATATTGTCCACTAAAGTTTCTTTCTATAGACAAAATGAAGCCTTAGCATTGAAGCCACTAGATATCAGGGTCTCAATGTTGTTGCTCTGCTCTTGTTTCCGAAGTTGCACGAAACCTACCGAAGGAATACGAGGGAGTCGAGAGCCAAGAAAAACAGTACTTTCAGTTATAACTGCAATTATTTTGTAAAATTTGATATTTATATATAATGAATAGAGAAGGAATTGTATTCCACCCAAAAATGCTTTGTCCATATTTCACCGGAAATACATGTTTTGAGATCCCCTGCATCTTAAAAAGCTTTTTCACAATAAGGTCCGTGTGTGCGTTTGTTGAGAAAGCTCAAAAACGAAAAGTTCGTTAAATAGCAAACTAGGCATTTAAGTATAGTATATCCCAAATATGCAACACGAAGTTTTCAAGAAAATCTCCCCAAGCCCAACTACGTTTTATATGAAAACATTTCGAAAATTTTGATTTTTTCAAAAATACCTTTGACGGTTTTGATTAAAATATCGTATATTAAAGATATTTACATAACAAAGAATATGTATATTTCGAATTTTCTGAGAATAGCCCCTGAGGATCCCTTTATTCTGGATGAATTGCATTGAATTTTGCATAACTGGTAAACTGTAAGATATACACAAAAACTTCCCACACAAAAAATGTAGATCCCATTAAAACACATACCTAATTTATGTCATGAACTATTTTAGAACTGTTCGTTTCTGAGATATTACTTTTTACTTTCTCTATACGCACTATGTACATAGTGTGTATATAGAAGGTATTGCACTCCACCAAAAAATTCGATAGCGAGATTTCACGGGAAATATATGCTTTAGGATCCCCAATATCCAAAAAAAGCATTTTCACAAAACGATCCGTGTGTGTGTGTCCATGTGTCTGTAAACACGATAACTCAATAACGAAAAGTCGGTAAAATATCAAACTTGGTATTTAAGTTTAGTATCTTCCAGGGATGCGACACGAAGATTTTGAGAAAAATCCCTCCACCCCCAACTATCCTTTACATGGAACTTTTTTCGAAAATTTTGATTTTCTCAAAAATGGCTCTAACGATTTTGATTAAAATGTTGTACATAAAAGATATTTATCTGAGAAATAAAATGTATATCTTGAATTTTCTAGGAATAGCCTCTGAAGAGTAGTTTATTCTGGATGAATTTTACTGAATTTTAAATAACTGCTAAGCCATAAGAGATGGACAAAAACTTATTCCACAAAAAATGTAGAGCACGTTAAAACACACAATTTATGTTATATACATTTTTTTCGTGGAGTTCGTCGTTTTTTATTTATTCCTTATTACTGGTTTCTACTATGAAAAACTTATACGTTTCTCATACAGGTACTTGTCAACTCCTATCCATATAAACAAAGGAATTTCATGGACATAGCAACCAGCTTTTGACTATCACTTTAACACATGATAGTGCGTTATTTAGCATGAAGTAAATAGAAGTATAACCTTTTTAAGAATAATTTGTTGGAGGGATATATAGAAAGTCATGTGAATGGTACACATGAGATTTTTATTAGTTTTAGCTCAAAAATACTTATGCTTTTCTCAGACGGGATCACATAAATGAAAATGAACCTCGATTGTTTCACATGGCGACAGTCTTTTAAAGCATTTGACTATCGCTTTAGGCTAATGTATTTCATTACTTCCCCTCTACTTAAAATGAAGCAAGTAATACGACTAATTATGCTAATATTTGATTAGATAAAAGAATAATCGTTTGGAAGAATACTTTTGGAACAGCTAGAGAAAGATACGTAAATGCAACTCATCATCAGAGCTTTTTGAAGCAGCGCCGTGGCCGAGTGGTTAGATCATTCGCCTCTCACCTAGATAGCCGGGGTTCGATCCGCATGTGAGATTTTTCGTGGACAAAGCGGCGCAGGGGCGGGCTTTCTCCGGGTTCTCCGGTTTCCCCCGCCATCGCATTCCATCTTCATTCCATGCAACACCAGTGTCATCGCCTGCGAGGCCACAAGCCTGCGGCGTTAAATACTACCAAAAAGCAGTTGTTTTTTTTTAGGTTATTATGAAGTTTTTCCAGGTTTCAACTGTGAATTCTTTGAGTTAAATTATCATCTAATTTATCAATAGAATTCCTAAAAATCTGCCCTTTCATTAATGTAGAGATGTATAAAACACGTGGGCAGAAAAGCCTTGGAAGCTTAAATTTTATGACTTTATCGTGTTCATGTATTAGACCTTTTGAAATGTTCAGGTTTCCCATTTAGTCTAGCCAGTGTTTCCAAGGACACTCTTGTTTTCGTGTTCAGGATGTTTATATTGTAGTAATTTGGGTTTAGCTATTCTTGAGTTGGCATTCGTTCAGTGTGTTTTGTTCAGTTTGATCTATGTTGTTCTATTGTTTCTGAAATACTGACTCATGGAGCTGTGTCTTATATCGTAACTCCTAATATGGTCGTACAGCGTATATCATTCCAAGATACATAAAAATCTCATTTCTGCGGCTTAAGGGCGGATCCTCAATATACAAGCATTAATAAAATCTGATGTGTTCCATTCATATGACCTTCCTATACCTTTTTTACGTTATTCTTTATTCTACTTCATCCTAATGTAGATAAACATTAGTGGAATGGCATTATTTCTTAGTTCCTTTGTTTATATGGATAGGAGTTGACAAGTTCCTGTATGAGACAAGTATACGTTTTTCATAGCAAAAACCAAAAATAAGGAATGTCTCAAAAACCACGAACTCACGAAGAAATGTATATAACATAAATTGTGTGTTTTAACGTGCTCTACATTTTTTGTGCAGTAAGTTTTTGTCCATCTCTTACGGTTTAGCAGTTATTCAAAATTCAGTAAAATTCATCCAGAATACACTACTCTTCAGAGGCTATTCCCAGAAAATCCAAGATATACATTTTATTTGTCAGGTAAAATATCTTTAATATGCGCAATTTTAATCGAAAACGTTAAGAGCTATTTTTGAGAAAATCAAAATTTTCGAAAAAAGTTCCATGTAAAGGGTAGTTTCGGGTGGGGAGATTTTTCTTAAAATCTTCGTGTCGCATCCCTGGAAGATACTAAACTTAAATACCAACTTTGGTATTTTACCGACTTTTCGTTTTTGAGTTATCGTGTTCACAGACACACGGACACACACACACACACATACACACACACACACACACACGGACCTTTTTGTGAAAATGCTTTTTTGGATATTGGGGACTCTAAAACATATATTTCCGGTGAAATCTCGGTATCGAATTTTTTGGTGGAGTGCAATACCCTGTCTATACACTATGTACATAGTGCGTATAGAGAAAGTAAAAACATGGGTCAGAGTGGGCCTTCTGCGAGAATAGAATCCGGAACCTCTAGAATGAGTTTTACCGCGCACCATTTCGCTCCGTCATATGCAAGCCCCTACACGCCTAGCTGCGCAGACCAGATAAACTGTCGTAATATGAAGAAGTCTGATGGAGGGCAAAGGACTGCCTAGGTCGCGCGCAATACATTGGTTGTAATGGGAAAACAGTGAAATTTAAAACAGCTATAATTACGTCATAAGGATACCTGAGTAGGAAATAATTGCGACAACATTGTTTATGATCGTCAGCATCTATGCACAGGGATTAGACCTTGAATGTCCTGTTGGAAGTTGAATAAAATCACTCCATTGACTAAACGAAATTTCATCCCACAACTGAACAATACAGAACTAAATTTTATCAGTGATCTTGAATATCACATTCCTGCATTTAAAGTGTTTTACGAGCAGAATGTAAGCATCACAGAGAGCATAATTCAGCTTTAATTCAGTTTTCTCAGTTTCTTCTCAGTGATTCCATGTATACTTTCTGCTTTTTACTTTAATGCACAAAGTCGTCAACAAGAATTATAAAGAGGGTTTGTTAAGAGTGTCTTTGCAGTAAAGTGGTCAAAATGCTGAATTAAAAATGAAAACTATGTTGGGTTCGATTCTAGACTAATGAAGCTATTCTTATTCCCCACCCTCAAGAGCCTGGAACTATGAATGTGATACCAAGTGTGTGTTAAGTTAATCGAGAGGTAGAGTTTTAATGTACACCTCAAATTTAAACATACGTTATAGAAGGTTAAATGGTAATACAATGATATTACCTAAGGCAGCATGTAAATAAATAAAAACAAACAAATATATAAAATGATTTAACAGAAAAAACATATGCGATACTAGACTTTCAGATATGGTATGCACAGTATAAAAATAAAATAAACGTGAAATTAGGTACGTATATTCCTCTTCAGGAAACTATATTTAAGACATTAAGTAAACATTTTCTATCAGTATTTGTAGTATATTTGAGTTAGATAAGATGGGTATATTAATATGTGTACAACAGGAGAGAATGGTATGTGTTTCCTGGAATAATTCATAAACAACCTAAAATTACAATCGATTATAATTTAACATTCTTTATGTTCTAACACTTTTGAAAAATTAACTTAATCGAGATTTCGGGTATTTTTTATTTAGGGCAAACTATAATGTTGAATCTAATAATTTAACACTGCCTTCTAATGCTAATATGACATATACAAAATAGTTATAAGAATGAAATTAGCGTTCTCGTTACTTTTGTCAGATAACAAGGGAAACTAAATACTGAAGGAACTGTGTCAAGGTTTAGCATCATCTTACCTTTATTCTCATGGAAACAATTTTTCAAAAATCTGATGTGTACCATTCACATGACTTTCTCCATATCCCTGCAACAAATAATTCTTAAAAAGCTTATACTTCTATTTACTTTATGCTAATCAGAAAAAAATAGCAGAAATAGTCTAATTACTCGCTTCCTTGTAAGTAGAAGCGAAATAAGGGGCAACCGTAGGTTAAAGTGATAGTCAAAAGCTGGTTGCTATGTCAATGAAGTTCCTTTGTTTATATGGATAGGAGTTGACAAGTTCCTGTATGAGAAAAGTATACGTTTTTCATAGCAGAAACCAAAAATAAGGAATGTCTCAAAAACGACGAACTCCACGAAAAAAAAATATATAACATAAATTGTGTGTTTTAACGTGCTCTACATTTTATGTATAGTAAGTTTTTATCCATCTCTTACGGTTTAGCAGTTATTCAAAATTTAGTAAAATTCATCGAGAATAAACTACTCTTCAGAGGCTATTCCCAGAAAATTCAAGATATACATTTTATTTGTCAGGTAAATATCTTTAATATACGAACTTTTAATCAAAATCGTTAGAGCCATTTTTGAGAAAATCAAAATTTTCGAAAAAAGTTCCATGTAAAGTGTAGTTGGGGGTGGGGGATTTTTCTCAAAATCTTCATGTCGCAGCCCTGGAAGATACTAAACTTAAATACAAAGTTTGGTATTTTACCGACTTTTCGTTTTTGAGTATTCGTGTTCACAGACACACGGACACACACACGGACCTTTTTGTGGAAATGCTTTTTTAGATAAAGAGGACCCTAAAACATATATTTCCGGTGAAATCTCGGTATCGAATTTTTTGGTGGAGTGCAATACTTTCTCTATTCACTATCTACATAGTGCGTATAGAGAAAATAAAAATGAAATTAGAGTTCTCGTTACTTTAGTCAGATAACAAGGGAAACTAAAAACTGAAGGAACTGTGTCAAGGTTTAGCATCATCTTACCTTTATTCTCATGGAAACAATTTTTCGAAAAATGCACCGAGTATATTCTGTGATATTTCGTTGGCACGCATTTGTTTAGTCTCGGAGCAGCTTACGACTTACTCAATAATTCCAGTTTATGTATTATGAACCTAAAATAAATTATCATTCGCTTATATAGTAACCGAGGAAACCCACAAGAATAAATTGGAATGAATTTGGAACACTAATGTTACAATTTATTCTTACCAATGGAAAGTGATCTTGGAATCATTTTTCCAATGGTTGGTACAGTTATGCAGCATAGAAGTGTACAATGTCAATTATTAAACCCTAATATCCTTAAACTACCTCACTTTTAAAGCCTTTTAAGCGTACTGAACATGCGACAAAAGCACGTTTGCCCTTCACCTACCTATGCGCGAGAGGTTGCAATTAGCGACAACACACCAGCGCCAGCGGTGAGTCTAGGTAATATAATTCCAAGGTCTTTGGTCATACAAGATCTCCTGCAGCTGCTAAATTATGTTGAGAGACTAATCTTTGTTTATGCCAACCATGGTCATTTCCTTAATGTGTTTATTACTCATAATTTTAAGCGGGAATTTTTAACACTTAAATTGTTATGGTACAGCCAACATTTTGTGGGGCTAGTTTCACATGCAAATTCTGCTCAGTGAACCAACAAAAAAGAAACTGCAGGAAGTAATGAGTGAAGCAATCATCCAGACCTCATTTTTCACATGTTAAAGTTTTACATTGATTAATAAGAAGATGTCTGCGATGCTGTACCAAAGTGAGAGATGATGGGAAATGTTCAGGAAGAACATTTGTTAAATAAGTTATACCTCAGACGCACAACTATAATATAAGCGACAGGTCTCTCTCTCTCTCTCTCTCTCTCTCTCTAGATCCTATACTCTTATCATGTAGAAATAAATATATGCAATACTATACTCCGGTATCTAATTTCTAAAACCTGGACAAGCTTTCCAAATTCTTATCCCTTTATTTCCAAATTTAATTGACGCATTTATACAAAATTATTTCACATTATACTAAGTAAATCAAACTAAGATCACATTCTAACAATATTTTTCATTATTTATTATTCTTAATCAAAAAAAATATATATTTCTAAATTTATATCATATAATAATACTTAAATAATATTTTGTTCTATAATTATAATACGAGGTACGTCCAGAAAGTAAGTTCCGTTTAAATTTATCTCCGCTGCAGCGCTGCGATCGCAGTTCCGCATATGCGCGGTAGACGCTCTGTATCAAGGAGAAGAAACCTGCGCTATTTTGAGATCGCTGTCAGCCACATACGCTTTGGTGTGCTTGTTTGCAATGTCGGTGTTGTTTGAGAATCCCGCCGCTTGTGAAATCAGATCTGTGATTTGTTTTCTGAATGCTAGGAAAGTGGAACCAATTGAAATTTACCGGCAAATTTGCGAAGTTTACGGACAAAATGCGATGAGTGATTCAATGGTGAGAAGATGGGCCCGACAGTTCAATGAAGGACGTAGTGAAGTGCACGATGAAGAACGAAGTGGGTGTCCATCTTTGGTTACAGAAGAACAGGTTCACGCGATTGATGACAAGATCCAGGAAAACCGCAAGTTTACAATTAGTGCTCTCGCTATGGATTTTCCCCAAAGCTCACGATCACTAATTCATGAAATTGTTACCGAAAAACTGAAATTTCGTAAACTTTGCTCAGGTTGGGTACAGGGAGCAAACTTCTATGAAGAAAGTATACAAAAACTTGTGCCACGCTTTGACAAATGCCTGCAAAATTTCGGCAGTTATGTGGAAAAGTAGTTTAAGAGTGGCAGAATTTTGAACCCAAATACTGGTATCCAGTGTTAATTAAAACTGGTACCTAGGCATAAATCCTATTTACACATTGAATTCTACGTCATGAAAGGCTACCAATACCCGGGGGCAAACTATATGTTCTGGTTCCCAGCACATTTTCATTTTAATCTCGATAATTGCTTTTGTTTGTAAATGTATCACCATTCCACTATTTATCTAAGTATTATTAATAAAACATTGTAAAAAATTCAAAACACTAAGGACTTTTATAATATAACAATATGTAATATGCTAAGTAGGTAGAGAATGTAATGCATTCCATACAAAAATTATATACCCAGATTTCACCGGAAATACATGATTCGAGAACCTCTGCATAAAGTAATTTAGAAACAGACCCGCGGGTCTGCATAACTCAGGATGAAAAGTCAGTTTAAGTATCACATGTAATACTTAAGTTCAGTATCTTTTACTTTTTCTATACGCACTATGTACATAGTGTATAGAGAAGGTATTGCACTCCAACAAAATTTTGATACCGAGATTTCACTGGAAATATATGTTTTAGGATCACCAATATCCAAAAAAGCATTTTCCCAAAAAGACCGTGTGTGTGTGCGAGTGTCCGTGTGTACAGTAAAGTAGGTAAAATACCGAACTTAGTATTTAAGTTCAGTATCTTCCAGGGATGCGACACGAAGATTTTGAGAAAAATCCCCCCACTCCCAACTACCGTTTACATGGAACTTTTTGCGAAAATTTTGATTTTCTCAAAAATGACTAAGGATTTTTATTAAAATTTCGTGTATTAAAGATATTTACCTGACAAATAAAATGTATATCTTGAATTTTCTAGGAATAGCCTCTGAAGAGTATCCGGATGAATTTTACTGAATTTTGAATAACTGCTAAACCGTAAGAGTTGGACAAAAACTTAATCCACAAAAAATGTAGATCACGTTAAAACACACAATTTATGTTATATACATTTTTTTCGTGGAGTTCGTCGTTTTTGTGACATTCCTTATTTTTGGTTTCTGCTATGAAAACCTTGTACATTTTTCATACAGGAATTTGTCAACTGCTGTCCATACAAACAAAGGAACTTCAGTGACATAGCAACCAGCTTTTGATTATCACTTTAACTAATGGTACTTTCTTATTTAACCTCTACTTACAAGGAAGCAAGTAATATGGCTATTTCTGCTAATGGTTTACTGATTAGCCTGAAGTTAATAGAAGTATAAGCTTTTTAACAATAATTTGTTGCAGGGATATAGAGAAAGTCATGTGAATGGTACACATCAGATTTTTAAGAATGAGACTAGAAGATTTTCAGGAAAATCCCCGTCCCCCCCAAAATAATCGAGCCAGTTGCTCAGGCGTTGCTTGGGAGGTCCAAGGTTCAATTTCCGAGAAGTGTGTGCAAAGTTTTGTAGAGTATTTTTAATTATTCTGTATACGTATAAGAATACACTTTTATCATTTGTGTTTGTGAGGGGCAATAGACTTAGCGATTCTAGTATCAATAATTTGGACTTGTGCCTACAAAGAAATGTGAAATGAGCAAAGTATAACATGACATTTCTAGAAAAATAAAGTTTTTTTAATATAGTTTTCAGATCCTACATCAGAATAAACAATGTTAATAGAGAATTACATCGTTGTAATGCATACTTTGTGTTTCTTGTCAGCACTCTTAATTCAGCATTCACAGAATCATGCTTTATATATGCTTGCAAATAGCATAAGCAAGGTCGTCCAACTGATGATCATAGTCAGGAAATACGTCACAAACTAAGAATGAAAAATCTGATGTGTTCCATTCACATGACTTTCTCTATCTCTCTGTAACAAATTATTGTTAATAAGCTTATCTTATATTTATTTCATGTTGATCGAGGAAAATTAGCAGATATAGTCTTATTCCTTGCTTTATTGTAAATACAAGCGAAATAAGGGAGTACCATAGGTTAAAATGAAAGCCAAAAGCTGGTTGCTATGTGACTGATGTTCCTTTGTTTGTATTGACAGGAGTTGACAAATTCCTGTATGAGAAAAGTATGTTTTCAAAGCTGAAAACAAGAAAAAGGAATATCTCAAAAACGATCAGCTCCACGAAAAACATGTATATAGCATAAAGTGTGTGTTTTAACGTGCTCTACATTTTTTATGGGCTAAGTTTTTGTCCATCTCTTACGGTTTAGTAGTTATGAAAAATTCATCCAGAATAAAGTAGTCTTCAGAGGCTATTCCCAGAAAATTCAGAATATACATTTTATTTGTTAGGTAAATAACTTTAATATACGATATTTTAATCAAAATCGTTAGAGCCATTTTTTAGAAAATCAAAATTTTCGAAAAAAGGTCCATGTAAAGAGTAGTTTGGGGTGGGGGGATTTTTCTCGAAATCTTCGTGTCGCATCCCTGGAAGATACTAAACTTAAATACCAAGTTTGGTGTTTTACCGATTTTTCGTTTTTGAGTTATCGTGTTCACAGACACACGGACACACACACACACACACACACACACACACACGGACCTTTTTTTGAAAATACTTTTTTTGGATACAGGTGAATCGATAACATATAATTCCGGTGAAATCTCGGTATCGAATTTTTTGGTGGAGTGCAATACATTCTCTATACAATATGTACATAGTGAGTACAGAGAAAGTAATAAAGCTCTTTTAATATATATAGTTTTTAGATCCTACATCAGAATAAGCAATGTTTGGAGAGAATTACATCGTTGTAATACATACTTTATGTTTCTCGTCAGCACTCTTAATTCAGCATTCACAGAATCATGCTGTATATATGCTTGCAAATAGCATAAGCAAGGTCGTCCAACTGGAGATCATAGTCTGGGTATACGTCACAAACTAAGAATGAAAAAGTAACGGTGATCAATTTCAGTGAACTCGCAAGTCACCGCTTTACGACTGGAATCATTCACGATGTGATTTTCTCAGTAAGCGTGCCATAACTTAAGTACTATTGAAACAGCAGAGCATCGAGTGTTTGTGTAACTATGTGATTCAGCAAAAGCCATGAGCTACGTTATTTACGGAATCCATTTAATTCCTTACCAGATTAGCAACGCCTCAATACGGAATCGCTTACATGTGCAGATCTTGCAGTCACTGATTTTATAACAGCCGGAATGTAGCAATTATTAGTAAAGTTCAGTAGGCATCATGTTGCTAAATAACGAATAGTTTATGAAAATAAAAAATTTAATTTATGATAGATATTTATATGTTTAGTAGTTTCCTAGACGAAAGTAAGGTATCGTCCAGTTGGATAGGTAGAATCAGACTGAAAAATTCAATGCCATAGCCGGGATTTGAACTACGGATCTCCCGGTCTCTAGCCGGGTGGTCTGTCACTGAGCTACCATGGCAACAAGTCAGCATATCATTGAATTTCTCAACTGACTCGCATGTTTCCCGGCAAATCTCAAGCTGTTCTCAAATTATTTTGAGATGTCAACCCCAATGGTGACTTAAGTACTTAAGTATTGTAAGTACTTAAGTCCCAGGAGTACTTATAACATTGTAAGTCACCATTGGGGTTGTCATCTCAAATTAATTCCGTAGTTCAAATCCCGGCTATGGCATTGACTTTTTCAGTCTGACTCTACCTACCCAACTCCTGTGCTACACACGGCTTGTGTGAAAAAACAATTAATCCCAACCGTTCAGTTCTCCACAATCCATTTCAATTGTTTATATCTTCTTTATTTTAGATTATAATAATAACTCCGTGGCACGACACAAGGAACTTTGGCCTATCGTCCCCCAAAAGTTCCATGTAAAGAGAAGTTTGATGTGGGGGATTTTTTCTCAAAATCTTCGTGTCGCATCCCTGGAAGATACTTAACTTAAATACCAAGTTTGGTATTTTACCGACTTTTCGTTTTTGAGTTATCGTGTTCACAGACACACACGCACACGCTCACACACACACACACACACACACACACACACACACACACACACGGACCTTTTTTCTGAAAATACTTTTTTTTTTTTTTTGATACAGGGGACCCTAAAACATATATTTCCGGTGAAATCTCGGTATCGAAATTTTTGGTGGAGTGCAATACATTCTCTATACACTATGTACATAGTGAGTATAGAGAAAGTAAAAATCAAACAATGAAAAAGGTAAAATAATAAATAGAAGAATTAAACAAAATAATAACAGAATATAGAACCTACTGGAAACAAGACATTTGGAAAGATGCCAGTAAACAAGATACCCCGAGCCACATAAAGCTAGTTATAAACACAAAGGCTATAGAAATCCAGGACGACCAAAAAGGAAATGGACACTAAAAGATTTTGGAGCGGGAACAGATTAAAATGGCCCAAAAGCATGAAGGACAAGAAGAAGAAGAAAGTGTAAGCCAAATTATATAAGAAATAGACTATTAGTTTAATTTCACTGAAATGTTATATTGGTTATTTTTGCCTTGGAAACTTACTTTAATCCGGATGAAATTTACAGAATTTTGCATAGCTCCTAAACCATAAGAGATAGGTAAAAACTTCCTACACAAAAATGGAGAGCACGTTAAAACACACAATATAACATTTTTTCATGGAGTTGATCGTTTTTTTTTAGATATTCCTTGTTTTAGGTTTCACCTTTAAAAAATCTGATGTGTTCCATTCACATTACTTTCTCCATACCTCAGCAACAAATTATTCTTAAAAAGCTTATTCTTCTATTTACTTCATGCTAATCAGTAAAACATTAGCAGAAATAGCCATATTACTTGCTTTTTTGTAAGTAGAGGTGAAAGGGAGTACCATAGGCTAAAGTGATAATCAAAAGCTGGTTGCTATGTCACTGAAGTTCCTTTGTTTCTATGGACAGCAGTTGACAAATTCCTGTATGAGAAAAGTGTAAGTATTTCATAGCAGAAACCAAAAACAAGGAATGTCTCAAAAACGATCAACTATACGAAAAAAATGTATAAAACTTAAATTATGTGTTTTAATGTGGTATACATTTTTTGTGGAGTAAGTTTTTGTCCGTCTCTTGTGGTTTAGCAATTATTCAAAATTCAGTAAAATTCATCCAGAATAAACTACTCTTCAGAAGCTATTCCCAGAAAATTCAAGATATACATTTTATTTGTTAGGTAAATGTCTTTAATATATGATATTTTAATCAAAATCGTTAGAGCCATTATTGAGAAAATCGAAATTTTCGAAAAAAAGTTCCATGTAAAGGGTAATTTGGAGTGGTTGGGTTTTTCTCAAAACCTTCGAGTCGCATCCCTGGAAGATATTTAACTTAAATACCAAGTTTGGTATTTTACCGACTTTTCGTTTTTTGAGTTATTGTGTTCATAAACACACGGACCTTTTTCTGAACATACTTTTTTTGGATACAGGGGACCCTAAAACATATATTTCCGGTGAAATCTCGGTATCGAATTTTTTGGTGGAGTGCAATACATTCTCTATTCACTATGTGTATAGTGAGTATAGAGAAAGTAAAAAATCAAACAATGAAAAAGGCAAAATAATAAATAGAAGAATTAAATAAAATAACAACAGAATATAGCACCAACGGGAAACAAAACATTTCGAAAGATGCAAGTAAACAGGATAACTCAATCCACATATAGTTATAAACACCAAGGCTATAGAAATCCAGGACGACCAAAAAGGAAATGGACACTAAAAGATTTTGGAGCTGGAACAGGTTAAAAGTGGCCCAAAAGCATGAAGGACAAGAAGAAGAAGAAGAAAGTGTAAGCCTAATTATATAAGATAAATAGACTTTATTAATTTAATTTCACTGACATCTTATATTGGTTATTTTTTGCTTTTTAAATTTTAGGCAAGCCTCGGAAACTTACTTTATTCTGGATGAAATTTATGGAATTTTGCATAGCTCCTAAACCGTAAGAGATAGGTAAAAACATACTACACAAAAATGTAGAGCACGTTAAAACACACAATTTATGTTATAAACATTTTTTCATGGAGGTGATCGTTTCTTTAGATATCCCTTGTTTTAGGTGTCGCCTTTAAAAACCAAACTTTTCTCATACAGGAATTTGTCAACTCCTGTGGACACAAACAAAGGAACTTCAGTCACACAGCAACCAGATTTTGGCTATCATATTTCGCTTCTACTTTTAAGGAAGCAAGTTATAAGACTATTTTGGTAATTTTTTCTCGATTAGCATAAAGTAAAAAAAAAAAAAAGCATAAGCTTTCCAACAATAATTTGTTGCAGAGATACAGAGAAATTCATGTGAATGGAACACATCAGATTTTTTTTTATATGTTACGTGATCTCAGTCTGAGAAAAAATAAATTACATTAAACCACAGAATAGGCTTTTTACATTCTCTGTCTCGTTAAATGTACATAGTAGGTAGAGAAGGCATTGTATTCCACTAAAAAATTCGATACCGAGATTTCACCGAAATATATAAATTTTATAACAAGTAATTTGTCCCCCCCTTCTCTCTCTCTCCTCTGTGAGTGTATGTGTTGTATGAACAGTAAAACTCAAAAACAAAAGGTATGTTATGTAACTAACATGGTATTTAAGTTCAGTATCTTCAAGGATATCTCTCAAAATTCCCCCTACCCCAACTACCGTTGTTACTTTTCGTAAATGCGGCTGTAAACGTTGTTGATTAAAGTACTCTATATTGATCCTCACATCACAAATAAAATCCGTATGTTGAATTTTGAGAATAGCCTCATTATAAATAGCTTTGCATTATTGGTGCATTACAAAATTAAAAGTGTACTTCTCGTTAAAACACACAATTTACGTCAAATACATTTCATATATTTTTGGTTTAAATTTCCGAACACATCTTTTCTCAAAGTCAATTTCATTTTTTTTCACCTGATCAAGAAAACAGAACGGAATTTCCATGCATTACATAACCACCAGTTCTTGAAAGATTTTAATGTCATTTTAGTCTAGTGTTTTCACTTGTTTCTCTTCTACCTACAAAGGACTAAGTGATATGCCCGTTTTTGCTAATGCTTATCTCGATTAACATGAAGTAGATAGCAGGGTAAACTTTTGTAAAGGTATTTTGTTGCAGAATAAGTAGAGAAGATCATATAAATGGAACATATGAGATTAGGTAGGTACGCATTTTTAAATTGTTTAAGTATAATAAAACTAGCTTCTGATGAAGTGTCTTACCACTGTGCTGTATTTTGTACTAATTTAAGTTTATAGTAAAGAAACTTCCTTTGCTTTCTGCTAGTTGCTGCTGTAGTTTTGCTGCGAGACCTACCTACCTACCTACCTACCTACCTACCTACCTACCTACCTACCTACCTACCTACCTACCTACCTACCTACCTACCTACCTACCTACCTACCTACCTACCTACCTACCTACCTACCTACCTACCTACCTACCTACCTACCTACCTACCTACCTACCTACCTACCTACCTACCTACCTACCTACCTACCTACCTACCTACCTACCTACCTACCTACCTACCTACCTACCTACCTACCTACCTACCTACCTACCTACCTACCTACCTACCTACCTACCTACCTACCTACCTACCTACCTACCTACCTACCTACCTACCTACCTACCTACCTACCTACCTACCTACCTACCTACCTACCTACCTACCTACCTACCTACCTACCTACCTACCTACCTACCTACCTACCTACCTACCTACCTACCTACCTACCTACCTACCTACCTACCTACCTACCTACCTACCTACCTACCTACCTACCTACCTACCTACCTACCTACCTACCTACCTACCTACCTACCTACCTACCTACCTACCTACCTACCTACCTACCTACCTACCTACCTACCTACCTACCTACCTACCTACCTACCTACCTACCTACCTACCTACCTACCTACCTACCTACCTACCTACCTACCTACCTACCTACCTACCTACCTACCTACCTACCTACCTACCTACCTACCTACCTACCTACCTACCTACCTACCTACCTACCTACCTACCTACCTACCTACCTACCTACCTACCTACCTACCTACCTACCTACCTACCTACCTACCTACCTACCTACCTACCTACCTACCTACCTACCTACCTACCTACCTACCTACCTACCTACCTACCTACCTACCTACCTACCTACCTACCTACCTACCTACCTACCTACCTACCTACCTACCTACCTACCTACCTACCTACCTACCTACCTACCTACCTACCTACCTACCTACCTACCTACCTACCTACCTACCTACCTACCTACCTACCTACCTACCTACCTACCTACCTACCTACCTACCTACCTACCTACCTACCTACCTACCTACCTACCTACCTACCTACCTACCTACCTACCTACCTACCTACCTACCTACCTACCTACCTACCTACCTACCTACCTACCTACCTACCTACCTACCTACCTACCTACCTACCTACCTACCTACCTACCTACCTACCTACCTACCTACCTACCTACCTACCTACCTACCTACCTACCTACCTACCTACCTACCTACCTACCTACCTACCTACCTACCTACCTACCTACCTACCTACCTACCTACCTACCTACCTACCTACCTACCTACCTACCTACCTACCTACCTACCTACCTACCTACCTACCTACCTACCTACCTACCTACCTACCTACCTACCTACCTACCTACCTACCTACCTACCTACCTACCTACCTACCTACCTACCTACCTACCTATAACTTCCTCTATCAAAGTTTTCGTAATGTATATATGTGTGTGGCAACAATAGACAACACCTGTTAAAAGTTATCAAACTATTTACAGGGGGCTAATATATGATGTGTTTGTAACAAGCTGCCGATTATTTTAAGATTAATGATCGTTAAACGTTCCTCAATCAAGAACCTCTAATGGCGTCGTATTATATCTAAACACTTCCACAGTATTAAGAAACGTTGTAGACCATTTTTTCAGTCATAAACTAAGAATGATTTACTGTGACCCGCTGTACGACGAAAACCTTAGCAATTAAACAGATATTTCGATAAAAACTGCACTACGGTCTGCTTAGCAAGAGCTTTGAAGCGCGAGAACTTGTCTCTCAAAACTCAAGGATCGTTAAGGTGTGTTTTATTAACCTAAGTCCCGCCTACTATGTAATATTCCATATAGTTCCTATGCTCCAAGTTTGGCAAATGTTTCAATTCATAAATAATCTGAGTTACACTTTTTATTCTCCTTGACTTTACAATTTTAAGTATACTTTCATTTTGCTAAATTCTCAAGTGGCTTACGGGTCTTTTCAATAACCTCTTAAGCGTAGCTTAGATGTATTAATACACATAGATGAAAGAATGAATTTTATTTTGCTTTCTCTAACGTGTGTGCAATGTACATAGTAGATAGAGAAGTTATTGTATTCCATCCAAAAATATGATACAGTATTTCACAGAAATACTTGCTGAATAAAAACATAGTTTTAGAAGAATTCCGTGTGTGTTTCTAGTAAGTGTTTTTTTTTTTTTTGTTTTTTTTTTTTCTGTGGGCAGGTTGGTGAAACACCGAAATTAGTATTTAAGTTATGTTTCTCTCATGGACACGTACATTTTAAGAAAATACCCTCACGCAACTACCCTTTACATGAAACATTTTGCGAAAATTTTGATTTTCTCATAAATGACTAAATATTTTGATTAAAATACCATGTGTTTAATATACTCTCATGAGAAATGAAATATATTTCTTGAATTTCTGTGAAGAACTCTTCTACATGCAAGACCTCTGTATAGCCATAAACCGTAATATACAGAAAAAACTTACTACAAAAATGTATATTTCATTAAAACAAACAATTTATACCAAACATTTTTTCTTTCTTTTTATTTTATTTGTTTCTTTATTTTCATAGAGTTAAACGTTTCCAAGACATTCTTTTTATAGGTTTCAATTTTAAACTGCTTAAACTTTTCTGAAGTACGAAATAAACTTTCATGGCATCTCTTATTTTACTTCCAGGAATGCAAAATGGAATCAAATTTCAATTGACGTAGCGATAGCTTTTAAAATACTTGGCTATTGATTTAGCCTAGTGAATTCCATTATTTCCTTTCTACTTACAAAAAAAAAAAAAAAGAAAAAAAAAGTAATAAGATCATTTCTGATAACGTTTATCCCGATAAGTTTATTGCAGATAAAAGAACAATCTTTTGTAACGAAGTTTATTTGTTGAACAGCTACAGAAAGTCATGTGAATTGGAACACATCAGCAATTTTATTTATTGGCACTCTTAAGCTTTTAGCGTTCCATTCTATATTGGACATGAAAGACCGGATTTCTGCTTCAAGCGTTTTTCAAACTTGAGGGTTTTTATGTGCCATATATCTGTAAGAGGAACCATCGACTTTACTTCCCTTCCAAAGCAAACCGCACTTAGGAGTTTTACGCTTGTAAAAATACATCATCCTCGGCTGTGTTTGAACCCATAAGTTCAGGAACTAGAGGCTAGCATAATACCCAGACATACTAATTCGATGAATTGGCCTTGAGCAAAATGTGTTTCCTTGTTTACTGAGCTTTCTGGAACTTAATTATCTTCTGTATTATTACATCCATCCATAGCAACCAGCTTTTGACTATCACTTTAACCTATGATACCCCCTTATTTCGCTTCTACTTACAAGGAAGCAAGTAATAAAACTATTTCTGCTAATTTTTTCTGATTTGCATAAAGTAAATAGAAGTATAAATTTGTTGTAGGGATATAGAGAAAGTCATGTGAATGTACACATCAGATTTTTTAAGAAGCAGTCGTAATACTTCGGGCTAGATTCAGGCACAATTTAAGGATTATTTATCTTAAAAATTACAACAAATTCCAATCAGATGGATTATTAGTTTCATTAAATATTTTAGTAAAATTCACTGGTTTATCCATTCTTTTTACTTTCTCTATAGGCACTATGTAGTGTATAGAGAATGTATTGCACTCCACCAAAAAATTCGATACCAAGATTTCACTGGAAATATATGTTTTAGGGTCCCCTTTATCTAAAAAAAAGCATTTTCGGAAAAAGGTCCGTGTGTGTGTGTGTGTGTGTCCGTGAAGATGATAACTCAAAAACGAAAAGTAGCTAAAATACCAAACTTGGTATTTAAGTTTGGTATCTTCCAGGGATGCGACACGAAGATTTTGAGAAAAATCCCCCCACCCCCACTACCCTTTACAAGGAACTTTTTTCGAAAATTTTGATTTTCTCAAAAATTTCTCTAACGATTTGGATTAAAATTTCGTATATTAAAGATATTTACCTGACAAATAAAATGTATATCTTGAATTTTCTGGGAATAGCCTCTGAAGAGTAGTTTATTCTGGATGAATTTTACTGAATTTTGAATAACTGCTAAACCGTAAGAGATGGACAAAAACTTAATCCACAAAAAATGTAGAGCATGTTAAAACACACAACTTATGTTATATACATTTTTTCGTGGAGTTCGTCGTTTTTGTGACATTCCTTATTTTTAGTTTCTGCTATGAAAAACATACATTTCTAATACAGGAATTTGTCAACTACTGTGCATACAAACAAAAGAACTTCAGTAACATAGCAACCAGCTTTTGATTATTACTTTAACCTATGGTACTCCCTTATTTCACCTCTACTTACAAGGAAGCAAGTAATATGCCTATTTCTGCTAATGTTTTAATGATTAGCATGAAGTTTAGAAGTATAAGTTTTTAAGAATAATTTGTTGCAGGGATATAGAGAAAGTCATGTGAATGGTACACATCAGATTTTTTTGGTAGTGTTTATCGCCCGCTTTAACTACTTATGGCACCGCAGGCGGTGACACCGATGATACATGAAGGAAGATGGAGCACGTGTGTATCTGTTTGCAGCACACTTTTGAAAGACCGTTAAACATAATTTACGTCACTTATCTCCCCAGATGGGACACTAAAATATTCAAGAAAATCATTCCAACTTAAACTACCATTTACTTGATAAACGCTTCGAAAATTTTGGTCTTCTGAAGAATGGCTCAAACGATTTTGATTATTATACTGTATATTAAAGATTTTTAGATGGAAAATAAAATGTAGGTATATCCGAAATGTCTTGGTAGAAGAACTTACCATGTAGATCTCGTCAAAGCACACAATGTATGTCCTGCACATCTTTGTTGTAGGGCTATTCCTTGTTATTGGTTTACATTTTAAAATACCAATGCTTTTATCAATCAGGAAGTAGTCCGTGTTTCTTTTGTTTTATCTTGGCCATGCAAAGATGAAACTTCAAATACAATTGCATAGCGACGGCTTTTAAAATATTTTGCTTTCGCTTTAGCAAAGTAATAAGACCATTCTGCTTATCTCGATTAGCATGGAGTAAAAAGGAGAATTTTTTGTAAAGAAATTAGCTAGAGGAAGTTATGCGAATGGAACACATCCGATTTTTACTTTCTCTATACGCACTATGTACATAGTGTGTAGAGAAGGTATTGCACTCCACTCAAAAATTCGATACCGAGATTTCACCGGAAATAAATGTTTTAGGGTCCCCAATATCCAAAAAGAGCATTTTCACAAAAAGGTGTGTGTGTGTCCGTGTGAACACGATACCTCAAAAACGAAAAATAGGTAAAATACCAAACTTGGTATTTAAGTTTAGCATCTTCCAGGGAAGCGACACGAAGATTTTGAGAAAAATCCCCCCACCCCCAACTACCCTTTATATGGAACTTTTTTCGAAAATTTTGATTTTCTCAAAACTGGCTCTAACGATTTTGATTAAAATTTCATATATTAAACATATTTACCTGACAAATGAAATATATATCTTGAATTTTCTGGGAATAGCCTCTGAAGAGTAGTTTATTCAGGATGAATTTTACTGAATTTTGAATAACTGCTAAACCGTAAGAGATGGACAAAAAGTTACTGCACAAAAATGGAGAGCACGTTTAAACACACAATGTATGTTATATACATTTTTTTTCGTAAGTTCGTCGTTTTTGTGACATTCCTTATTCTTGGTTTCTGCTTTGAAAAACGTATACTTTTCTCATACAGGAACTAGTCAACTCCTATTCATATAAACAAAGGAACTTCATTGGCATAGCAACCAGCTTTTGACTATCATTTTAACGTAAGGTACTCCCTTATTTCGCTTCTACTACAAGGAAGCAAGTAATAAGACTATTTTTGCTAATTTTTTCTGATTAGCATATAGTAAATAGAAGTATAAGCTTTTTAAGAATAATTTGTTGCAGGGATATAGAGATAGTCATGTGAGTGGTACACATCAGATTTTTAAACTTGTTGCTAAAATTACAAATGCATGCTGATTTTAAAAATGCTTCGTATAATGCGACAGGTAAAGTTCGTATGGTTTATGACTGAAGTTCACCTTTTACTGCAGTTGTTAATTTAAAACCGACATCTGTAGAATAAACCGGGAAGTCTTTTTACTACAACTTTTAGCGGAATGGCAAAGACTTTAGAGGTTATCCACTTTTTGAAATATTATTCAATAGTACTGTGATATAACTTATTACGAGGCGGAAGGATTAATGCAGTGAATTAAAATTCAATGAACCAGTTTTGCAGATATTTGTAAAACCGGCACAATTCCTTAATTTATGAGTTTAGAATCAGTGAGTAATTTACTCACTCAAGTAGTATGTCGTTCGCAGACTATCGGGCGCGCCTCTCCCTTTTTTTTTTTTTTTTTTTTTTTTTTTTTAGCTTAAGGTGCTTTAACCTCGTAGGTCATATCGGACGATAAATAAAATTGATGAAATGATACTCAAATGATCTTAGGGCCCATGGAGCTTACAGTTACTTGACATTCGTCTCCTCAGGATAAGGGAAAACCCTGAAAAAAACATTCGGGTAACTTACCCTAAGCGAGATTTGAACTCGCGACCCTAAATGTGAGGCAGACACATTACCCTCACACTGCACGCGGGCTAGAGAGAGAAAGAGAGAGAGAGAGAGAGAGAGAGAGAGAGAGCCAATGTTGCCAATTCCAGTTAACATGTCCGTGTATTGAGTTATTACTCTAGCCGAGAGTTATATATGTGCATTCATGCAGTATCAAACTATGAAACATACACAACCCAACTGAAAAAAAAAATATTTTTGCACTTTCATTTTTTTAACTTTCTCTAGCCCCGTATGTACAATGTACATAGGGATAGAGAAGTATTGCATTCCACCCAAAAATTCGATGTCTAGATTTCACCGGAAATACATGTTTTAGGACCCCCTGTATCCATAAAAAGCATTTTCAGGGAAAGGTCCGTGCATGTGTGTGTGTGTGTGTGTGTGTGTGTGTGTGTGTGTGTGTCTGTGTCCGTGTGTCTGTGAACACGATAACTCAAAAACGAATAGTAGCTAAAATACCAAACCTGGTATTTAAGTTTAGCATCTTCCAGGGATGCGACACGAAGATTTTGAGAAAAATCCCCCCACACCAAACTAGCCTTTACATGGAACTTTTTTCGACAAATTTTATTTTCTTAAAAACAGCTCTAACGATTTTGATTAAAATATCACATATTAAAGGTATTTACCTGACAAATAAAATGTATATCTTGAATTTTCTGGCAATAGCTTCTGAAGACCTGTTTATTCTGAATGAATTTTGCTTAATTTGCCATAACTAGTAAACCGTAAGAGATAGACCAAAACTTGCTATACAAAAAATGTAGGTTTATTTAAAATACACAACTTCTTTCATATACATTTTTCACGTGGAGCTGGTTTCAGTTGTGAAGTACTTATACTTTTCTCAGACTTAAAACTTTTCAATGTTGGTTTAGCCTAGTGTATTCCCTTATTTTCTTCCTACTTCTACGGAACTAAGTAATAAGAACATTGTGCTAATGAGTACCTCGATTAGCAAGGTGCGAAAGAAGAATACTCTTATGTAAGATGTTTGTAGAAGAGCTAGAGAATGTCATGTGAGTGTAACACATCAGATTTTTTCATTTTGTCATACAAATGCGGCATCATCTATTTTAAGTTATTTAGTACATTTTATTTGAACCGAGTCAGCTGACTCAGTCTGAGTCTGGCATTCGGGAGGCGTCGGATCGATCGATTCCCACAGGGATCTCTATGATTCATGGTTTTTTCGGGGGGTTTCCTAAGTAATAAGGCTAACGCTGGGGAGGTTTCTTCATTTTCCTAAATTCCCGTCCCTTCATTTCATCTCCATTACATCCAACAGGTCTCTCGCAGGATAGTAAGTGTCGACGAAGATTGCGGTGGTGGCGCCCTTCCGTGGTGGTGACTGCTGTTTTAGAAAGACAAATAAATAAAATATGCTATCCTGGCACCTAGGTAACTTTACTGAGGTACATATTCAAACTTTAAATTTATTTCCAAAAACAAGCAGTATCTATTATTTAATTCTTTGAGGTAATTAGGTAATCTAGAACTATCATTTAATATTAAAAAACAAGCATGTAGAATATAAAAACATTTAATGTGTGAATAAGTTGAAATAAAATATTACTAAAAAGTCAGCAATTTCACAACTGGTATCCAACTGCTTCCTATTCCTATTTCATTTATTTCAGTCTCTGAAAATACAACTCTCGGTAGCGGAATGGTGTTGGAAGTTGTCTGTAGAACGAGAGTGTTCGGTCAGAACTGGGGTATGGATTCCTAGGGCTTCTCGCTTCGGGTTGAAGATCTGCTTGCAATATGGCACGGGCTCTCCACACTGGCTCTTCCTCCGGCATCCAGTTCCAGCCGCCCTTTGAAATTGCTCGCATCTCATGCTAACCTCCTGGCGTACAATAAACTGCAGTGCGGGTTCGATTCCAAGTGATCGCATGTGGGATTTGTGGTTGACAAAGCGACTCAGGGTCGGGTTTACCCCGGGTTCTCCAGTTTTCCACGCCAACGCATTCCACCGGTGATCCATCTACCACCCACATATTTTCCCCCTTTTCCAACATTTCTTTTAGCTTTCTATTGATAACCGCTTTTACTTTCTCTATAGGCACTACGTACATAGTGTATAGAGAATGTATTGCACTCCACCAAAAAATTCGATACCGAGATTTCACCGGAAATGTATGTTTTAGGGTCCCCTGTATCTAAAAAAAGAATTTTCGGAAAAAGGTCCGTGAGTGTGTGTGTGTGTCTCCGTGTGTCTTTGAACACGATAACTCAAAAACGAAAAGTAGGTAAAATACCAAACTTGGTATTTAAGTTTAGTATCTTCCAGGGATGCGACACGAACATTTTGAGAAAAGTCCCCCCACCCCCAACTGCCCTTTACATGGAACTTTTTTCGAAAATTTTGATTTTCTCAAAAATGGCGCTAACGATTTTGATTAAAATTTCGTATATTACAGATATTTACCTGACAAAGAAAATCCAATCTTGAATTTTCTGGGAATAGCCTCTGAAGAATAGTTTATTCTGCATGAATTTTACTAAATTTTGAATAACTGCTAAACCGTAAGAGATGGACAAAAACTCACCACACAAAAAATGTAGAGCACGTTAAAACACACAATTATGTTATATACATTTTTTTCGAGGACTTCGTCGTTTTTTGTGACTTTCCTTGTTATTTGGTTTCTGCTATGAAAAACTTATACATTTCTCATACAGGAATTTGTCAACTGCTGTCCATACAAACAAAGGAACTTCAGTGACATAGCAATCAGCTTTTGATTATCACTTTAACCTATAGTACTCCCTTATTTCACCTCTACTTACAAGGAAGCAAATAATATGGCTATTTCTGCTAATGTTTTACTGATTATCATGAAGTTAATTAGAAGTATAAGCTTTTTAAGAATAATTTGTTGCAGGAATATAGATAAAGTCAAATAGAATGGTACACATCAGAGTTTTACTTCTAATATACACACATATACCATTTACAAACCCACAAACACACAAAGTGGGACTCGAACCCACGATCCCCTGCGCCACGAAGCATAAAAGCGAGTCACTTTAGCGACGTAAATCATCAAAGTCACCGTCTGCGGTGCCTGAGTTCTTAAAAAAGCAGAAACATTTTTATCTGAAAAATAATAGATCTTAAAGCTACTTAGATATGATTAAAATTGTACATTAATTTATCTAGCAATTATAAGGAAGTTTTGTAATATTTGACAAAGAACTGTCTTAGGAAATTTTCGGCATCAGAAGAGCAGTCTTGCTCTTTCCTGCAATATTTTTAGATATTATCTCCAATTATATATCTAATAAAAACGTTTTTCTTGTCAAAGAAGCTTTGTAGTAAATGGCACTCTTTAGTCAGCGAGTTAAAAAAAATATTTTGTGTTCCATTCACATGACTTTCTCTACATGTGTAAGAAATTATTATTAAAAAGTTTATTCTTCAGTCTAGGTCATGATAATCGAGATAAACATTAGCAAAAATTGTTCTTATTACTCGGTTTCTAGTGCCTTGTAAGTAGAAGGGCAAATATCTAATGTGTTTCATTCACATGATGCCCTCTAGCTGTTCAGTAAACAAATCTTTTATTCAAAACATTAATCCGTTATCTACAATCAAGATAAGCATAAGCATAATTAGTCATATAACTAGCTTCCTTGTAAGTAGAGGTGAAATAAGTTAAATGCACAGGCTAAAGCGATAGTCTCGTCCTTTAAAAGCAGTCACTATGTGAAACAATTAAAATTACAATTTCTTTGCTGGCTAGGAGTAAAAAAACAAGAAACAAGAAAAAAAATGTCTAAGCGGCTAAAATTAAAGCAAATAATCCGGAATTTCTTGCAAACGCTTAACTCGACAAAAAAAATTGTGTGTTTTTATGAGATCTACAGTTTTGTGTAAGTTTTGGTATATCTTTTACGTTTGCCAAACATAAAAGTGGTCTTCAGTGGCTATTCAAGATTAAATTTCGTATTATAACATATTTTAATAAAATATCGCTATTTTTGAGAAAAACAAACTGTTAGAAAATGTTCCATATAAAGGGTAGTTTGGGGTGGAGGATTTTCTTGAAAATGTTTGTGTTTCATCCTTGGAAGATACCAAACTTAAATACCAAGTTTAGTATTTAAAGGTATTTTCGCTTTTGAGCTATGCTGTCACACACTTTTATCTAAAGGGACTCAAGGGTACCCAAAACATGTATTTCCAGCTATTTTTGGGCACCTTACAGTACACTATCAAACTATGAAACAATAACTACCCAGCGAAGAAAGTATTAATATTTTTGCACTTTTATTTTTGTCATACTAATTTGTCATGGTCGATTTTAAGTTATTTAGTTTATTTTATCAGAACCGAACCAGGTAGCTCAGGCGCTTGGTCTGAGTCTGGCATTCGGAAGGTCGTCGGATCGAAGAGTATCACTGCATGAGTTTTGTACAGTATCTTACCTTAGTGTAATAAATGTTCAAAATGATGTCCTTCTATCTCAATGCATTTTCATCTCTGTGAATTAACGGCTGTTGGTCCGTAAAAGCATGTCTCTTCCAATACTGACGCAAGCATTTTGTATGCGCGCCTTCTCCAGAAAAGAAGAAGGCGTGCATACGAATATGTTGGCTTCCTATTGGTTTTATATCTGTCATTCACACTCTGACCAATGAACAATATATATATATATATATATATATATATATATATATATATATATATACGAGATATAAGGATATATATAAGGATATGTCATTATCAAAGGATATTATATATATATATATATATATATATATATATATATGGTCGTCTCCTTAGCACGGTGGTAGCGCAGCTGCCTACCAAGCGGGAGACCTGGGTTCGATCCCCAGTACCGGCGTGGGGATTTTTCCCCCGCTGGGAGACCTGGACCGGGGTGCACTCAGCCTCGTGAGGTCCCTGGGGGGGCCAATTGAGGAGCTACTTGATGGAGAAGTAGCGGCTCCAGGTCGTGAGGACCGCATTAACCGGCCGGGAGGGGCTCGAGGCGCTGACCACGCCTCACCCTCCAATAATGCACCCCATCCATGACGTCTGTAGTGGACCGAGATGGGGGACGCAGCGGCCGGGCGGTAGGCCAAGGCTCCCCGTGAACTGTCGTGCCATGGAGTTATGTTATTATATATATATATATATATATATATATATCCTTTTCTCGCGATGTCAAATGCTTATCACAAGCCAGTATGCAAAACAGTATTAGATTCCCTGAGAACACATTAATTCATGTTTATTAATTATTCTACCATAGGCAGGAAAGGTAGAACTAGAAAAAAACTACATACAAATCGATATGGGATATACCATATCAAGGAAACTTAGGAACTATTTTTACGGGGTACATTTGAATCGTATGAAGAACGAAAATCAAAATTTTCGAAAAAAGTTCCATGTAAAGGGTAGTTGGGGGTGGGGGGATTTTTCTCAAAATCTTCGTGTCGCATCCCTGGAAGATACTAAACTTAAATACCAAGTTTGGTATTTTACCTACTTTTCGTTTTTGAGTTATTGTGTTCACAGACACACGGGCACACACACGGACTTTTTTCCGAAAATGTTTTTTTTTTTAGATAAAGGGGACCCTAAAACATATATTTCCGGTGAAATCTCGGTATCGAATTTTTGGGTGGAGTGCAATACCTTCTCTATATATCTGTTGAACGTGAGACAGACACGCAACCACCACACCACCCAGGTAGCCTCACATTTAACTTAATATAGTGAATGATATTCTATGATGCCATTCAACCATGAGAAAGAGAATCTACATATGCAGAGAACATGACATGAATGTTTCATAGTTCATTAACCCAGCAAGTATTTTTACAGCATTCTAATTGGTTGATCGACTACATCACAGTTGAAAGTAGATATTTGAAGTGAAACTATGCATGTGGGTAATTTCAACACCAGTAATTCCGGTCCTGGACAAGAAATACAGGAAAACCGTTTGAATGAAAACATTAGATGCTTATACAATTTCTGAAAGTGAAATTGTTGACCGTAAGGAATTTTATGATACAGGTAAAAACAGCAGCAAAATTATGTGGTTGACCTTCAGTTCCCAAGTCAGGCGTCTGCATACAGCCAGATCCCGTTATGAATGCCACATTAGCTACCGCTTTTATAATTCCTCGTTTAGTAAAGGCAAAATATTACCATGTTTGAAAACGTATTTATGTTTAGACAGGGTGGAAGGTGAATGTGTGTACATAATTTGATATTTAATAGAGAAAACTGCGTATAACATGAGAATTTCATTTTGTCCGCTTACTAATAGCGTTGTCAAAACTAGAGCACAAATTTCTGGATTTAATGTGTTTAAAACGACCTTGCATTAAGTCCTGTGTTAACATACAAGGTCAATTCAATAAGTAACTGTAAAAGTTTTATAAGAAATCTGATGTACTCTACAAACTTCTTATAGAAGAGTAGTCTTCTTTCTACACAATGGTAATCGAGATAAACATTAGCAATATTACTTGGTTCCTCATAAGCAGAAGGGAACTAAGGGAGTGAACTAGGCTAAAGTGATAATCAAATATTTTAGAAACTATCGTTATGCGATTGTCATTGCAAATCGCTTCTCTGCTTGGTCAGGAGTAGAACAAAAGAAAAACAGACACTTCCTGCCTGAGAAAAGTATAAGTACTTTACAATTAAAATTAATAGCAAGGAATATCTAGGAAACGGCTACCTCGACAACGAAAATGTAAAGGACATAAATTGCGTTTTTAACGAGATCTACATTTTTTGTGTGGTAAATTTTCGTTTATCTCTTATAGTTTTCCAGTCATGCAAAATTCATCTAGAATAAACATGTCTTCAGAGGCTCTTACCAGAAAACTGAAGATATACATTTTATTTGTCACATAAATATCTTAAATATGATAGATTTTAATCAAAATCGTTAGAGGTACTCTTGAGAAAATCAAGATTTTCAATTTTTTTTAATGTATAGGTAGTTGGGGTGGGGGGATTTTCTTAAAAATCTTCGGGACGTATCGTTGGAAGACGACCGCTAGTTTGACGACCGTTTGGTAATTAACGGTCTTTTCGTTTTTGAACTATGCTGTCCACAGACACACACACACACACACATCATGTCAAAAAGTCTCAAAACATGTATTTCCGGTGAAATCTCGGTATCGAATTTTGGGTGTAATACAAAATCTACATAGTACTGTAGAGAAATTAAATGTACAAAACTTCGACAAAGCGTGTGCCTCTTTGTTAGGTTTTGGTGGTGTCCTAGAGCTCTTATCAGATCTCTTTGCATCCCTGCCTTGCAAGCGGAATGCTCGTATTCACTAAAAACAAGATAGCGACACCCTTACAGGTTTGCACCCGCGTAGAACAGCGGATTTTTGTCAGCATAAGGGTTGAAACCAATTGAAATTTACAATTGGATGGCAGTACAATATGGTGAAAGTTTGTGTCCAACAAAACGGGCAGTTTCAGAACCAAAGTTGGTGCGATCTGAAAGAAATGTTGGTAGCATCATGTTGCGACTATAAAGGAGTAATCTAGAGGTCAAAATATAAACAGTGAGACGTACGTAAACCTTGTGTGCCGAATTTGAAATCAACAATTTTGAGGAAGTGGCGTGGACTGATGTTCAGTAGTGTACTGTTTCCATTACACCACTGCTAGAGTCACATTCGATACCATAAAACACCTGAAGTTCTTCTGCTTGGCCAACCCCGTATTGTCCAGATCTGGCAGATAATCACATTTTAATCCACTGAAGAAAGCTCTTAATGGCTCAAGGCTCGAAGAAGATGAGAAAGTCTAGATGACAGGGCATAACTGATTACGCACACGATGCCAAGAACTCTTTTCGTGGAATTGAGAAGCTTATCCAGCGTCGACATAAGTGTATAAAACTTGGGGTGCTCCGTTGAAAAAGAATAAATGTCGTATTCCATTCGCGTAATAAAAAGATCTTTTAAAAATATTTCCGATCATTTATTGAATGACCCTTGTACATCATGCAGCAGTCTGCTACTGTTCTTATTACAGCTCGCACACCGCCGACTTACATTACGCGGCTTGCAGTGAGGTAAAGAGGAACCGATTCAGTCTCAAAATTTTTCTTTACATAATGAATGACTTTGCATAATGTCGGATTAGCAGATATCCATTTAATCTACACCGCAACTGAAGAATCTGCCAGTATTAAGAGGATCTTTATGACGAGCGAGTTCTAAATCTTCAGCTTCCAAAAAGAAGAAAGTATCAAATGATTTGTGCCCACCTTGGTTGTATGGGGGTAGCGTGTCTGCCCACAATCGAATCTCGCTCATAGCGAGTTACCCAGATAAGCTTTTTCCCTTATTCTGAGAAGATGAATGTCGAGTAATTTTAAGCTCCATAGACCCCGAAATCATTTCATCATCCAGTGTGACCAACCAGGTTAAGGCCATTAATCTGTGACACAGATTCTCTTAATTTCCAATTTGAAGGTTGTTTAAATGTTGATATTTAATTTCAATTTGTTGCCTTTGTAAGAGGAATGAGTCTGATTTTTATAGTTTAAAGAACCGCAGTGCAAATGCTTCCATATTTCGTTTGAGTTGTGTATTTGTTCAATAAAACCAAATTTAAATAACGTATAATAATCACATTGTGTTCAATATTTTGCTCAACTTGAATACGTCGTGAATCCTGATGAAAAAAAGAAATGTTACGTAAAGTAAACGTTTTAGTGCGATCGATATTCTTGCTCATATCACCTATAGTAGGGCAGGACTATGTCTGTGACCTGTTACGTAAACAATTGCCGAGTGTCTGCAGTAAGGAATAATAGCCATCCTAAAAGCAACGTGAGAGTTTGCGCATGAACATAACTTTAGAAAAGAGCGAAAAAACCGAAAATACTGGATCATCACATCATCTTCAAACGCTGATAAAAATATTTTCGATTATTCATCTTCCATCCTGTCTGTAGCGTCGAGGTGCACAGTTATAAATCAGCATGCTCCTGCTAGCAGTATTTTATCTTCTCCAACTCTCCCGACCACAATAATTAGTGCGGTCAGGACCTACCAGTTGATCTGATATCACTATAATAGGACCTGAATATTTACTGGACGTTTATAGGATTGTCGTTCGTAGTATGGAGTACAGAATAAAGCAGTGCTTACTTCAGGCTCCATTAACTCCTAACGTTATGCCTAAACATTCCTATTATATTCTCATAACTTAATATATGACATGTTTTCTGAAAATTCTTTAGTAGCGAGAATCATTTCGTTATTGATACTTTTTGAAAGTATTAAGAAAGTAAGTTTGTAAGCAATTTTCACAACTTTTACAACATTTCTTGCCATTTACAAGATTGTATATTTTCCAACTACTTAAAATGTGCCTATCTACCTATCTACCTACCAAACCATCTACCTACATATGTACATACACGCATAGATATATACATATATATAAACATATACACGGTGGAAAGTGAATAAGTCAAAATATTTTCATGAATGATCGTGATAATCGAGGATGTGCAGTCCATTCAGTCATACGCCATTTTCTAAAGTTATATTCACGAGAAAAACGCCACGATGTTTTTAGAATAGCTATCATTCCCTCTCTCAGATGTTCGGTTGTTTACACATCACACGGTTGACACTTCTCTGCACTCTGCCCTTTTTCCCTGCCCGACTATAGGTGGAGTGATTTATGTAAACACAGAGAGCCATTTAAATCACAAAGTACCCTGAAATTTAAGGTTCATTTATGACAGTGCTCTTAGTAAGCGGACAGAATGAGACACACTTAGGTGTTATACGCATTGTCCTCAACTAAATATCTAATTATTTGCACTTATATACCTCCCATCCTGTATAGATGTATATATTTTATATGAAATACATTTTTTGTGCAGGAACCTATTTCCAAGATATTCCTTGTTATTGATATCAAGTTTTACTTTCTCTATACGTGCTATTTATATAGTGCATAGAGAAGATATTGCACTCCTCCAAAAAACTCGATACCGAGATTTCACCGGAAATATTTGTTTTAGGGTCCCCTGTATCTAAAAAAAGTATTTTCAGAAAAAGGTCCGTGTGTGTGTGTGTGTGTCTGTGAACACGATAACTTTAAAACGAAAAGTAGCTAAAATACCAAACTTGGTATTTAAGTTTAGTATCTTCCAGGGATGCGACACGAAGATTTTGTGAAACATCCCCCCACTCCAAACTACCCTTTAATGGAACTTTTTCGAAAATTTTGATTTTCTCAAAAATGGCTCTAACGATTTTGATTAAAATATCGTATATTAAAGATATTTACATGCCAAATAAAATGTATATTTTGAATCTTCTGGGAATAGCCTCTGAAGACTACTTTATTCTCGTTCAATTTTACGGAATTTTGCATAACTGCTAATCCGTAAGAGATGGACAAAAACTTACCACACAATAAATGTAGAGTACTTTAAAATATAGAATTTATGTTATATATATTTTTTTCGTGGAGTTGATTGTTTTTGAGATATTCCTTGTTTTTTTTTCAGCCATAAAGACATACTGTTCTCATACAGGACTTTGTGAACTCGTGTCCATACAAACAAAGGAACTTCAGTCGCAGAGCAACCAGCTTTTGACTATCACTTTAACCTATGGTACCCCCTTATTTCGCTTCTACTAACAAGGAAGCAAATAATAAGACTATTTCTGCTAATTTTTGCTCCTTTAGATGAAGTAAATAGAATAATTTGTTGCAGTGATATAGAGAAAGTCATGTGAATGGAACACATCAGATTTTTAAATACTTATACTTTTCTTACATGCGACGACGTTATTTATTTTCCTTTTTCTTAGACAAGTTATGTGATGGAACATTTCATAGTGATTAAAGATTTGATTATTGGAGTATCTAGTGTATTCCCATGATGCCGTTACACAAGGAAATAGTCAATAAAAGCATTTTTTACAAATACTTATCTTAATTAACCCCAAGTAAAAATAGATGAACAAGCATTTTAAGAATATTTTGGAGGAAGTCACGTGAAGTTAACACGTCATATTTTGTTGATAAAACTAATAAAAACAGGAGAATATCACTCATTAAGGCTATTTCAGTCATACGTCAGTAAGAAACGTAGAGCAATTATGTGCTGGAAACTGTGAGAACCCAATAAATCATAGTCGATTACCATAATTGAGGGCCATGCTCTTCTATCGCTGGGCAATTATCCCATGAAGCTTTAAAGTCAGTAATAACCAACATGTGTAGGCTGGAAGCAAGCTCTAAATTCAAACGACAAAATGGCGTGTAGAAGATTTGGTGAAACTATGAAACAGAAAATAGATCAAGTGAAAGCTTATGAACTGGAAAAGCAAACAGAGCGCAAAATAGAGTAAGAGAGTAAATAACTAGCAGAAAGATCTGATGTGTCAAACTCACATAACCTTCTCTAACTGTTCATGCTAATTGTGATAAACAGTAGAAGAATCTATTTATTTCTTAGTTCCTATGTGCTATGCTAAAGCGATAGTCATTGAAATTGGCTTCTCTGCTTGGCCAGGTAGAGAAGAAAAGAAAAACGGACACGTCCTGGCTGAGAAAAGTATAAGCATTTTAAAATTGAAACCAACAACAATGAATATCTTGGAAACTAACAATTCTACCACAAAAGTGCATATGGCATAAATTGTGTGTTTTAACGAGATCTACTTTTTTATGCAGTTAAGTTTTTGTCTATCTTTTACGGTTTACAAGCTATGCAAAATTCAGCAAAAATTAACCAGATTAAAACCCCCTTCAGAGGCTATTTCTAAAATTTCAAAATATACATTATTTTGTGTTTTAAATAGCTTTAATGTATGGCATTTTAATAAAACTCGTTAGAGCCATTTTTGAGAAAAACAACATTTTCAAAAACTTTTCCATGTAAAGGGTAGTTTGGGGTAGGGGGATTTTCTTGGAAATCTTCGAGTCGCTTCCTTGGAAGATAATAAACTTAAATACTAAGCTTAGGTTTTAACGGTCTTTTAGTAAATGAGATATGCTGACTTCAGACACATACACACACGGATCTTTTTCTGAAAATGCTTTTTATTGCATTCAGAAGGACCCCCTAAACATGTATTTCCGGTGAAATCTCGGTATACAATTCTTTGGGTGTAATACAATATCTTCTCTATACACTATGTGTATAGTACGTGCAGAGAAAGTAAAAAAAAAACAAATAAAAAGGATCATAAGCAGACATATCCAACTTGAAGGAGGGGAGGGGAAAAATGAAATGGCGTTTTATTTATGGACGCTCTTTAAACTGCTTTGGTTCTCAGCGTTCTATTTTATACTAGGCGTGAAAGACCGTTTAATTTTGCTCAGATGCCTCTTTATCAAGCTTTAAGTTCTTTTACGTGCCGTAAATATACAACACGGCTTTACTTCCCTTCCGAAGGAAGCCATGCTAAAGATTTTTACGCCCGAAAAAAAATTCCATGAACCTCCGCCGGGTTTGAACCCGCGACCTTTAATATATGAAGTTAGCATGGTAACCAATACACCCCGGAGGATGATGAGGAGAGGGGAAGGCAGAGTAAAATATTCCACTCCAAATGCTGTTATGCAATGTAATGGAACGTTTGTAAACACAAGGCCTTTCTCGTCTGCAGTAAGTGTTGTTTTGAAATAAATTATATATTAGAATATGATGTTTCATTTACATGACCTTCTCTACATATTTGTATTGTTAAAAAGGTTACTGTTCTATCCACTTCATGCTAATTGATAAACAATGGAAGATATGATCTTATTACTTGCTTCCTTGTAAGTAGAAGGCAAATAAGGAGATGCAGAAGCCTAAAGAGATAGTCAAAGCTTTTAAAAATTGGTTGCCATGTGGTGTAGATCCACTTCGTTGTGTTGCCAGGAGTGGAAAATTCCCGAGAAAATTTTAAGTATTTTAAAACCGAAACAAAAACAAGGAATACTTCGGAAATAGTCAACTCCACGAAAAAAAATGTATATGACAGGGTGTGTATTAACAAGATCCAATTCTTTGTGTAGTATGTTTTTGGATCTCTTATGCTTTGCCAACAATGCAAATTTCAGCAGAATTCATGCAGAATAAAGAGGTTTTCCAGTAAATGCAATATTTTAATTTTACTTATCATGTGAATATCTTTAGTATAGCATATTTTCATAAAATTCGTCCTAGTCATTTTTGAAAAATCAGTTTTCTAATGCTTTTTCCATATAAAGGATATTTTGAGGTTGGTTTCCTCAAAATCTTCGTGTCGTATTATTGGAAGGTACTAAACTTAAATACAAAGTTTGGTTATTTCCGACTTCTCGTTTTTGAATGATCGTGTTCACAATCACAAGAACACACGGACACACATTACGAAACTTTTTATAATTTGTTTTATACAGAGGTCCTTAAAACGTTTATTTCGGATGAAATATTGGTACTGAACTTTTGGTGGAATACAATACCTTCTCTACACACTATGTATATCGTACGTGTAGAAAAATTGAAAACAGCAAGTGCAATTTAACAACAAATGTGAGCCTACGACAAGGATATGAACCGTCTTCTGTTTTACTTTTTTATATATAATCTAAAGGATGTGAGGTAAATAAATGCAAATAGTTTGATATGTAGTAGAAAAAAGACGTATAACACATTCATTGTATCTCATTATTTCGCTTATTAATAACATTGTCATAAACGACACTTAAACTTCAGGGTCTAATGTATTTTGAACGGCCCTGAACTATATCTCTTGTGTTTACATACATCACACCTCCTATATTGGACAGAGCAAAGATCAGGAGACCTTTTACGTAAGCAACCGAACGTCTGAGATAGGAAATAAGAGCCATCCTAAAAACATCGTGAAATTCTTTTCATCAATATAACTTTAGAAAATAGCGAAAAAAACTGCAAATGCTAGATCATCACATCTCTTCAAACGCTGATTTGTACCAGTTATTCACCTACCATCCTGTATATATAATAATGCAGCTAAAAGCAATACCCTGGCAAGAAATGTCAGAATTTAAACAATTTTACTTGCTGACACCAAGCATCTTTTTACTTTATTAGGACAAAAATTGTTAGGTTATATTCGTCTTGTCGTTTTCCATGGTCTGGGGATAATATACTTGCCTCTTATTATTCATGATTCTGGTCAAACCTGGCGGTTGGCAATGGATTTTTCCGACTAAAAATCCATAGCATGGCTTCCTTCGGAAGGGAAATAAAATCGTTGGTCCATGTCGTAGATTTACGGCACGTTAAAAAACTTCAAGCACAATAAAGAGCAAATTAAGCGGTCTTTCACACTCAATATAGAATTGGACGCTAAAAATCACAGCAGTTAAACAGCATACATAAACAAAACTCAATTTCAAATTTCGTTTATATTCATTTTTGTAGAGGGCCTAATAAAGTTTAATTTGCGGGGTATTGGCAATTTTATTGCCTAGCAGAGAGGAGGACTTTACAATATAATTTAACAACATCTAATGTAATTAAATTTTAAAAACAAAATCTCATGCGCTTTATTCACATGAGATTTTCTACATCTCCGCAACAAATTATTGTTAAAAAGCTTATATTTCTTTTTTCTTCATGCTAATCGAGACAAAATTGGCAGAAATAATTTTTATTACTTGCTTCCATGTAAGTAGAAGAGAAATAAGTGAACAACATAGGTTAAAGTGATAGTCAAAAGCTGTTTGCTATGAGACTGAAGTTCCTTTGTTCGTATGGACAGGAGTTGACAAATTCCTGTATGAGAAAAGTGTAAGTACTTCAAAGCTGAGACTACTAAGAAAGAATATCTCCAAAAATATCCACTTCAAGAAAAAAATCTATGCAACATAACGAGCTCTACATTTTCTGCTAAGTAAATTTTTGTCTATCCCTTGCGGTTTTACAAGTTGTGCAAAATTCGCAAAAATTCGTCCAGAATAAAGTAGTCTTCAGAGGCTATTTCTAGAACATTCAAGATAACATTTTATTTTTCAGATAAATATCTTTAATATACGACATTTTAATTACAATTGTTAAATGCATTAATTATAAAATCAACATTTTCGAAAACTTTTCTATATAAAGGATAGCTGGGTATAGATTTAGTTGAAAATCTTCGTGTCGCATCCTTGGAAGATATCAAACGTAAACACCAAGTTTGGTATTTAACGAAGTTTTCGTTTTTGAGCTATGCTGTCCACATACACACACGGGTATTTTTCCAAAAATGCTTTTTCTTGGATTCAGGGGGACCCAAAATATGTATTTCTGGTGAAATCTCGGTATCTAATTTCTGGGTGCAATTCAATACTTTATCTATACACTATGTACATGGTATATGTAAAGAAAGTAATAAAAAACGAAAACTTTCTGTAAAGGTAAAAATAAAACAAGCGCAAATAATTGAAGGCTAAACTATAGATCATATGCGTGGTTTTAAATATCTTGCGTGAAATCTAAACATCGATAACAAATATTGATTTAGAGGAAAGTATATAAATAGCATAATCTATAAGAATAAATAATAAGTCATTTTGGAAAAATACGTCAAAAGATACTAAAATAAGATTCCATAATGTGTTATACTTCTATATGGACCTGAAAATTGAATTTTGAAAGACAAGACAAAAATTGAATTAAAAGTGCAAAATTGAGGTGTCTCAGATCGGTTGAAAACGTTAACTTACTAGATGAAATTAATTACTGTGAAATATGAGATAAGTTAAAAACTGAAAATATAGTGGAGGAAAATTATATGTCTTTTGAGAGATTTTCAAAGGAGGAATTTCTTATTAACCTATTGGAAAGCGTGACCTGGATTGATAAAACCACGGTGGAAAGACAATATTAGCCTCTCGAGACCGCAACGACGAAAGAAGAACTCTAAGAAAGAAAGATAAAAAGAAATAAGACATATTATGACTTTGCATTTGATAAAATTCTATTATTTGAAAATTTAAACCAATAACAAGAATATCTCGAAAATGTTTTACTCCAGAAATTGCTGCATTGGACATACACTATATGTTTAACATTTTTCTGTAGTAAGTTTTTGTCTATACTTACGGTTATTAATTATGTAAAAATCACTCAGAAGAAGGGGGCTTTAGAGACTATTCCCAGAAAAGTAAAAATATACATTTTGTTTTGCGGTACGTTTATCAAAATTCTTTGAGCCATTTTTGAAAAAATCAAATTTTGGAAAAAAATTCCATGTTTAAGTAGCTTTAGCGTAAGGGGTTTCCTTGGAAAAACTTAAACAACATGTTTGATATTTAACGGACTCTTCGGTTTTGAGTTATGCTATTCACAGACATACACATATGCTCAAGGAGACGCACACACACACCGCTGTACGTGTATACGGCAGTATGTGTGACTCACCTGTAATTCTCCTCCTTGATTGGAGTTGGGAAAACACGTTGTGACGTCAGAACCTCGCCTAATCATCAGTGCTCTACCTCGTATAAGCGTGTTTAGATAACTGTAATATTTTAGTTCAAACTTCAATTTCACTTTAACTATGCTAATTAAGTTTTCCACAACATAAAGCGTATTTTGAAAAAATAAAATAATATCACATTATTTAAACACTAAATCAAAACCGGTAAATATAATTTTATTCATCATTGTGCTTGTTTGAGAAAAACAAAAGCTGAACTTCAAAACAAGCTTTTAACATGTCATCCTTAGTCCACTCTGTATATATTGATAAATCTAAACGTGTAGAAGAAACCAAATGTTAGTTTCGAAAGTTTTTAAGGTTGTGCTGAAAATTCGAACAACATTGACTATAAACTACTTGTATGGAATATTTTCAATACGTAAAAGTTTAACAAAAATCAAATCCTGGTAAAAGGCAATAGAAATAAATAAAAGCCTTTAAGCCGTGTGATTTTGGGACCTTTTCCTTCATCAGAGAGAATATATATTTTTCTACATGCTTTATGGTGTTTCTGATTCAAATGGTTTTCTACATTAAAAAACTGTGACTTCATCATGCGAGAAGATTTTTAACAAAATTTTTATGTACGAATAAAATACTGGTTTCTTTTCTCTTGCTTGTGAAGCACGATTTTATCAAATTTTCATTTTCTATCTCTACGCCTGTGGAAGACACACTATTAGAAAATTAGAAGAGGAAGAAAGGCAAGAATGACAAACTAATGACGAGATTGTTAAGAAAATAGCTACACTGTTAAAATAAATAATATGAAAAATTATTTTAATTCTTCCGAGGCTGAACTAAAAATATCAAGGTTGAAATGTTGTTTTATATGCTTTTTATCCAATTTTTAAATTGGGAAAAAGTTGCAGAGTGGCAATGTCTGGGGATGTAAAGGAGCATTGGTGCTACTCACATAAAAATACTGATATTCTTTTAACAATAACATTTTACATTGATATTACATAAATGAATGTGTCTATGTTGAAGCAGAGCTCAGAAAACTGGGTATTGCGAACAACTGATAGGCTTCATGAAATAAGGAATTAAAGTCTAAATGAATAAAAAGTTATAGGTTAAGGAAACTATCATGATAACACCACCGGCTGAAAGAGGGACATTAAAAATCTAATGTGTTCCATTCACTCGACTTTCTCTACATTTCTGTAACAAATTATTGTTAAGAAGATTATTTTTCTATCTACTTCATGCTAATCGAGATAATCTTCAGTAGAAACGGTTGTACTACTTAGTTCCTTATAAGTAGAAGAGAAACAAAGGAATACACTAGGCTAAACCGAATATCGCATGTTTTAGAATGTGGCTGCTATGGGATTGAAATCCGCTTCTTTGCATGGCCAAGAGTTGACACGTTCCTGTTTAAGGAAAGCTTAAGTATTTTAAAACTGAAACAAATAACAATAAATATCTCGAAAACTCTCAACCCCACGAAAAACCCCACATAAGTTGTGCTTTTTAAAGAAATCTACATTTTTTGTGGAGTAAGTTTTGTCCATCTCTTATGCAAAATTAAAAAAAAAAAAAATCGTCCAAAATAAAGAGGTCTTTAGAGACTATTCTCAGAAAATTGAAGATATACATTTTATTTGTCATGTAAATATCTTAAATATAAGAGATTTTAATCAAAAGCATTTAGGCCATTTTTGAGAAACTCAACATTTTCGAATTTTTTTCTATTTAAAGGGCTGTTGGTGGGGATTTCTTGAAAATCTTCTTGTGGCATCTTTGGGAGATACTGAACTTAAATATCAAGTTTGGTATTTAAGGCAGATTTCGTTTTGGAACTATGCCACCCACAAATATACACAGACAGACGCACACGCAGACCTTTCTTTGGATTCATGTATTTCCGGTGAAATCTCGATATACGCTGTGTACATAGTATGTGTAGAGAAAGTCAAAAAAAGCCTGAAAATGCTTATCGTAAGACGGGGTCTTTTCGCTGACTTCACTCATGTCTTCCACCTGCTTGCTATGCTCTTAAAAGCGTTACCAAAGGTAAGGGGATGGACTTAAAACGAAAAATGAAGTTCTGATTTCCGAACTGGTGATCCCTAAACTTTCTGGTTGGGGAATAACCACTTCTCTCGCCTGGTGATACAAAATTAGGTTAATCTTTTCTCTGCCCTACATACTGAAGTTGTAAGGCCAAGGTAATTCACGCACAAGGTGGACTAAATTAATACACTGCTTAATCGTATCCATCTGTTTTGATGAAGCGTGGAGCGGGGGGGGGGTGAAGGGGTAGATTTGCCCAATCTGTGGTTTTGTCTTTTCTTACTCGCGTGTTATGTTGTGCCAGAGTGGCACCGATGAAAATTGTGCTGATGCCCGTGTCTCCGACAAATGTTTTTCCATTACTTTCTCTACACGTACTATGTACATAGTGTATAGAGAAGGTATTGTATTTTACCCAAAAATTTCATACCGAAATTTCACCGGAAATACATGTTTTGGGTTCCCCTGAATAAAAAAAAACCCTTTTTACGAAAAGGTCCGTGTATGTGCGGTGTCTGTGTGTCTTTGGACAGCATAGCTCAATAACGAAAAGACCGTTAAATGCCAAACTTGGTATTTAAGTTCAGTATCTTCCAAGGATGCGACACGAAGATTTTCAAGAAAATTCCCCCACCCCAACTACCCTTCACATGGAAAAAGTTTCGAAAATCTTGAGTCTCTAAAAAATGGCTAACGATTTTGATTAAAATGTCAAATATTAAAGATGTTTACCTGACAAATAAAATTCACATCTTGAATTTTCTGGGAATAGCCGCTGAAGACTACTTTATTCTGGACCAATTTTACGGAATTTTGCATAACTGCTAAACCGTAAGAGATGGACAAAAACTTAACGCACAACAAATGTAGAGCACATTCAAGCACACAATTTATATCATATACATTTTTTTCGTGGAGTGATCGTTTTTGAGATATTCCTTGTTTTTTTTTCAGCTATAAAGACTTATACTTTTCTCATATAGGACTTTGGCTATCACTTTAACCTATAGTACCCCCTTATTTCGCTTCTACTAACAAGGAAGCAAGTAATAAGACTATTTCTGCTATTTTTTTCTCGATTAGATGAAGTAAATAGAATAATTTGTTGCAGAGATGTAGAGAAAGGCATTTGAATGGAACACATCACATTTTTTTTATTGCTTTGAGAATATAAGCAAAGCTGGGTGATTTATGAAGATGACGTATCAGTACAGCTTACAGAGCCACCATAACATCGAGGAAGAAAGTTGTACTTATTCAAACAAGTGCAGTTTTAAACCATACCTTGAACAATAAGGCAAGTAACACACACAGCTTCTGTTATGGTATGTTAATGTACTTCTTATATTAACACCTCACCTTGGTGCATGCTGTAACACTGGTGCCCTTCCGTGTTCAGTTTATCGCTCCGTATTGAATTCCAAATTTATAAAAAGCGATCAGGTGAGAAACCAGTTTTTCTACAAATTAACATTGTTTATGAGGGAAGAGTGAGAGTGTTTTGTTCCAGCTTCTGGCTTCCTTATCCAGTTCAAGGTAGACACACACACTAATTATCAAATGACTGTCTCTTTTCGCGAAGGTTAAGATATCGACCAAAAAGCAGGAATGTGCGGAATTCGGTGATAAAATATATACGACTCAACAACTATAATTTTTTATCTACATTACATACATCGTTGGTATAAAGAGTTATTAAATATATATATATATATGCGAAATTGAGTTTTTACTAGAATGACTAAGTGTCAGATCGAAATTTAATAACCTTAGGAATTAATCTGCACATGTTTGTCTATTTCTTATAGTGTACAAGTTAAAATAAAAAATCTGATGTGTTACACTCACATGACTTTCTCTAGCTGTTCTACAAACTTCATACATAAGATTCTTCTTCTTTCGGCACCTTGCTAATCGTGGTACTCATTAGCACAATGTTCTCATTATTTAGTTCCGTATAAGTAGGAAGAAAATAAGGGAATACACTAGGCTAAACCTTTATTCAAATGTTTTAAAAGCTGTCGTTATGCGACTTACATTACAAATCGCTTCTTTTCTTGGCCAGGAGTAGAACAAAAAACGGACACTCCCGTCTGAGAAAAGTATAAGTACTTCACAACTGAAACTGATAACAATGAATATCTCGAAAACAGTAAGCTCCACGAGAAAAATGTATATGACATAAATTGTGTATTTTAACAAGACCTAATTTTTTTGTAGAGTAAGTATTTGTCTATCTCTTACGGTTTACTAGTTATGCCAAATTAAGCAAAATTCATGCAGAATAAAGAGGTCTTCAGAAGCTATTCCCAGAAAATTCAAGATATACATTTTATTTATGAGGTAAATATCTTTAATATATGATATTTTAATCAAAGTCGTTAGAGCCATTTTTAAGAAAATCAACATTTTCGAAAAAAGTTCCATGTAAAGGGTAGTTTGGGGTGTGGGGATTTTTCTCAAAATCTTCGTGTCGCATTCCTGGAAGATAGTTAACTTAAGTATCAAGTTTGGTATTCTAGCTACTTTTCGTTTTTGAGTTATCGTGTTCACAGACACACGGACACACACACCCACCTTTTTCTGAAAATCCTTTTTTTGGATACAGGGGGTCCTAAAACATGTACTTCCGGTGAAACCTCGGTATCGAATTTTTGGGTGGAATACAATACTTCTCTATCCCTATGTACATTGTACATATGGGGCTGGAGAAAGTGAAAATCTGATGTGCTCCATTCAAATGAAGTTCTCTATCTCTCTTGCAACAACAAATTATTCTCACAAAATATATTTTTCTCCTACATCATTCTGATGGATGCAAAACATAAGCAGAATAGTCTTATTTCTTGTTCGTTGTAAGTAGAAGGGGAATTAGGGAATGCGTTAATCAAAAGCGATAGTCAAATATTTTAAAAGTTGGACACTGTGTGATTAAAATTCAGTCCCTTTGCATCACCAGGACCAAAAAACTGAGATATGAAACAAATGAAGACTACCCGTTTGAGAAAACTAATTATTTTTAAACCTACACCAATAATAAGAAATATTTTGTAAATGGTTAACTACACGAAAGAAATACGACATAATTTCTCTGTTACGTTTGCAAATCACGCAAAAGTCATTCAGAATTAAGAGGTCTTGAGAGGTTATTCCCAGAAAATTCTACACAAACATTTCATTTTTATGAAAATATCTTAAATATATGGTATTCAATCAAAATTGTTAGTGCCATAATATTAAAAAATATTGAAAATGTTTCAAAAATGTAATTGTATTGGAAGTTTTTCTGAAAATCTTGTGTAATATTTTTGGAAATTGTTGAACTAATTTCGCATTTGAGTTGTGCTGTTCACACACACACACATGCTAATTTTTTTCGATTAGCATGAAGTAAGCAGAAGAATAAGTTTTTTTAACAATACTTTGTTGCAGAGATGTAGAGAAAGTCACGTGAATGGAACACATCAGAGTTTTACTTTCTCTATACGTACTATGCACATAGTGTATAGAAAAGGTATTGCACTCCACCCAAAAATTTGATATCGAGATTTCACCAGAAATATATGTTTTTAGGTCCCCTTTATCTAAAAAAAACATTTTTGGAAATAGGTCTGCGTGTGTGTGTGTGTGTGTGTGTGTCCGTGTGTCCGTGAACACGATATCTCAAAAACGAAAAGTTGTTAAAATACCAAACTTGGTATTTAAGTTCAGTATCTTCCAAGGATGTGACACGAAGGTTTTCAAGAAAATCCCCCCACCCCAAACTACCCTTCACATGGAAATATTTTCGAAAATTTTGATTTTCTAAAAAATGGCTGTAACGATTTCGATTAAAATATCGTATATTAAAGATATATACCTGACAAATAATACGTATATCTTGAACTTTCTGGAAATAGCTTCTAAAGAGTACTTTATTCTGGATGAATTTTACGGAATTGTGTATAACTGCTAAACCGTAAGAGATTGACAAAAACTTACCACACAAAAATTGTAGAGCACATTAAAACATTCACTTTATGTCATACATTTGTTTCGTGAAGTTGATCGTTTTTATAGATATTCCTTGTTATTGGTTTCAGCTTTAAAAAACTATCACTTTAACCTATGGTACTCCCTTATTTCGCTTCTACTTACAATGAAGCAAGTAATAAGACTATATATGCTATGTTTTCCTCGAATAAAATGAAATAAATGGAAGCATAAGCTTTTTAACAGTAATTTGTTGCAGAAATGTAGAGAAAGTCATGTGAATGGAACACATAATTTTTAAAAATTGCCTTTTTTTGGTGAAATCTCGGTTTCGAATTTTTGGGTGGAGTGCAATACCTTTCCACGTACGTGCCATATACTATGTAGGTAAGGTTAACTTGAAAAATATTTCCTTAAACTAAATAAAACAATGAAACAAGGAAATAAACTAAGAGAAACACGTAATCAGACAAAATGGTGTGCATTTTATATGACCCACATGGAAGTACTGCAGCGGTTTATTTCAGGTTGTGGTTGAAGGTCGTTGGATAATGGCATTACTGTAAGAGAATATATGGAAAGCAAGATATCGATTTATCTTGATACTTGCATAATACTTTCCAGTTCCATTGGTAAAAGACGCGTGTCCTAATGGAACGCTTGGTCGGTGTAATTCTGGACAACCTTGATCATAGGAATGTTACCAGACTCCCATATTTCGTGGCATCCATTTTATGAATCTCGATGGAAAAATACTACTGAAGGTCGTTTTGCTGATAGAAGTCGTTGGTTGGACCCATGTCTCAAATTAAACATGCGAAGTGCTCCATTCACATGCCATTCTGCAAAAAAAAAAAAAAAAAAAAAAAATCTACATCTCCGCAAAAAATCAACACCTCCGCAACAAATTATTGTTAAAATGCTTATACTTCTATTTACTTCATGCTAATCGAGAAAATAATTGGCAGAAGTAGTCTTATTACTGGCTTCCTTGTAAGTAAAAGCGAAATAAGGAAGTTCCATAGGTTAAAGTGATAGTCAAAAGCTCGTTGCTATGTGACTGAAGTTCCTTTGTACGTACACGAGTTGAGAAATTCCTGTATGAGAAAAGTATAAGTTTTTTAAAGCTGAAACCAAAAACAAGGAACTTCTCATAAACGATCAACTCCACGAAAAAAAAATATGTATAACCTAAATTGTGTGTTTTAATGTGCTCTACATTTTTTATGTAGTAAGTTCTTGTCTATTTCTTACGGTTTAGTAGTTATGCAAAATTCCGTAAAGTCATTTCAGAATAAAACAGTCATCAGAGGCTATTCCCAGAAATTTCAAGATATACATATTATTTGTCAGGTAAATATCTTTAATATACGATATTGAGATTTTTGAGAAATCAATATTTTTCGAAAAAAGTTCCATGTAAAGCGTAGTTGGGGGTAGGGGAATTTTCATGTCGCATCTTTGGAAGATACCAAACTTAAATACCAAGTTTGGTATTTAGTGGTCTCTTCGTTTTTTAGCTATACTGTCCACAGGTACACACACACGCGCGCACACATGGACCTTTATCCAAAAATGTTTTTTTATTTTTTTTGACTCAGGGGTGCTCAAAACATATTTCCGGTGAAATCTCGGTATCGAATTTTTGGGTGCAGTGCAATACCTTCTCTATGCACTATGTATATAGTACTTATAGGGAAAGCAGAAATGACTGATTAATTTCTAATGATCGATAATTACTTGTAACAGCAATTCCTAAGGTCAACAGAAAAATGTCATTTACAGCAAACAGTTTTAAAGGTATCTTTACTGTATACTTTGCTAGGTAATAAGCAATACATCAGGGTTTCGTACTCATTCTTAAATTCTTAAACTGTATTTAAGGATTCTCTATTATGGAAAGGGGCTCCGGTGTGTTTAATGGACATTAGAAGTGCTCAAAACACTATGATAAGTGTATAAGTGCAGTTTGTGTATAGTAACTTACAACTGTGGAGATGTGTGGAGCAACAAAGGCTCTTAAATGTGGTGAAGCAAGGAATGTCAGGTGGGTGAAGCATGTTCTTTTTACTTTCTCTACACGCACTATGTACATAGTGTATAGAGAAGGTATTGCATTCCAACCAAAAATTCGATACCAAGATTTAACCTGAAATAGACGCTTTAGGGTCACCTGAATGCATAAAAAAATATTTCTAGAAAAAGGTCCGTGTGTTTGTGTGTGTGTCCGTGTGTCTGTGAACACGATAACTCAAAAACTAAAAGTCGGTAAAATATAAAACTTGGTATATAAGTTTACCATCTTCCAAGGATGCCACACAAAGATTTAGAGGATAATCCCCCTAACCCAAACTACCCTTTACATAGAATTTTTTTCGAAAATTTTGATTTTCTCAAAAATGACTAGCGATTTTTATTGAAATACCGTGCATTAAAGATTTTTTACATGACAAACTGTATATCTTGAATTTTCTGGGAATAGCCTGTAAATACCTCTTTATTTTGGATGGATTTTGCTGGTTTTTGCAATGCTAGTAAATTCTAAGCAAGACAAAAACTTACTACACAAACATTATAGATCTCGTTGAAACGCACAATTTATGTCATATATTTTTTTACTTTATACGCACTATGTACATGGTGTAAAGAGAAGGTATTGCACTCCACCAAAAATTCGATGTCGAGATGTCACCGGAAATATATATTTTAGGGTCCCCAATATCCAAAAAAAGCATTTTCACAAAAAGATCCGTGTGTGTGTGTGTGTCCGTGTGTCTCTGAACACGATTACTCAAAAACAAAAAGTCGGTAAAATACCAAACTTGTTATTTAAGTTTAGTATCTTCCAGGGATGCGACACGAAGATTTTGAGAAAATCCCCCCACCCCCAACTATCCTTTACATGGAACTTTTTTCGAAAATTTTGATTTTCTCAAGAATGGCTAACGATTTAGATTAAATTTTGTGTATTAAAGATATTTACCTGACAAATAAAATGTATATCTTGAATTTTCTGGGAATAACCTCTGAAGAGTAGTTTATTCTGGATGAATTTTACTGAATTTTGAATAACTGCTAAACCGTAAGAGATGGACAAAAACTTACTCCACAAAAAATGTAGAGCACATTAAAACACACAATTTATATTATATAGGTTTTTTTCGTGGAGTTCGTCGTTTTTGAGACATTCCTTATTTTTGGTTTCTGCTATGAAAAACGTATACTTTTCTCATACAGGAACTTGTCAACTCCTATCCATATACAAAGGAACTTCATTGGCATGGCAACCAGCTTTTGACTATCACTTTAACCTATGGTAGTCCCTTATTTCGCTTCTACTTACAGGGAAGCAAATAATAAAAATATTTCTGCTAATTTTTTCTCATTAGCATAAAGTAAATAGAAGTATAAGCTTTTTAAGAATAATTTGTTGCAGGGATATAGAGAAAGTCATGTGAATGGTACACATCAGATTTTTTTCGTAGAGTTGACCATTTCTGCTTATGTTTACCTCGATCAACATGAAGTAGAGTGAAGCACAATACTTTGTTACAGAGATGTAGAGAAAGTCATGTGAATGAACATATTTTTTTATTTAAGTTTGGATTTGTAATGCAAGCCGTGTGTACCACAGGAGTTGGACAGGTAGAATCAGACAGAAAATTCAATGCCATAGTGGGATTTAAACCACCGATCTCCCGGTCTCTAGCCGATTGATCTAACCATTGAACTACCATGGCAGCATTCTGACATGGCATTAAATTTCACAACTGATTGAATATTTCTCGGTAAACTCCAAGATGATCTCAAATTATTTCGAGATATTATACCCCAATTGCCACTGGCAATGTCGTAAAAGTCCTGGTCTTCTAGGTTTAGCTAACTATCCAACACCTATCCCATACACGGCTTGTGTTAAAAAACATTAAATTAATATCAATCGACCTAATAGTTGGATAAACTATGAAGTTCGGGACTTAAAGTATTTGATTACATTTAATTTATCATGTAAATATCTTGAATATATGATATTTTAATAAAAATCGTAAGAGACATTGTCTAAAAAATCAAAATGCTCGAATTTTTTCCATGTAAAGTAGTTGCGGGTGGGGGACTTTCTTGAAAATCTTCCTATACTGAACTTGATAAGTCCTCAAGTTTGGTATTTAACGGATATATTACATTTTAACGTGTAAAAAAGAAAGAAGTAAGGAAGTAAGAAAGGAAAGAAGCAAGAAATATCATTGAATGCTGGCTATTTGAGAAATGTTTAGGTATTGGAAAATTTAAATCAATAACAAGGAATAAAGAAAAACTGTGTTACTCCAGAAAAACGTAAAGGATGTAAATGATGTGTTTAGTATCACAAACTTTTGTTTGTTTATGTGTTTTTTTCAGTAGCTAGCTTTTATCTATCCCTTACAATTTACCAGTTACGTAAAAGTCACTCAGAATGAAGATGGCCTCAGATAGTATTCTCAGAAAATTAAAGATATGTATTTTATTTGTGATGTAAATATCTTATATATATGGAATTTTAATCAAAGTCGGTAGATCTATTTAAGATAAATTAGAAACGTTCTAAAAGTCTTCCATACAAAAGTTAGTTTGGAATTGGAGGTGCTTCCTGTAAACCTTCGTCTCGCGACCTCGGAAGATACTGAACTTAATTACCAAATTTTGTAGTTAAAAGGGTGACGCCGTGGCCGAGTGGTCAGCCCAGGCTAGACCCCAAGGGACTTCATGTGGGATCTTGGGTTGCACAAAGCAGCGTCTGTCCGGTTTTCTCCAGTTCCCCCCGTCATTCATTTACCAAATGCTCCATAATCATCTTTCCTTTAATCCATTTAACCTTCATTTCATATCATCCCCTTCTTCACTTTCAGGCATCGAGCTATTATCCATCCCATCTTCTGATCCAAAGCCTCTACTCCTCGATTGCGCCGTGGCAGAGTGATTAGACCACGTGTCGATCCCAAGCGAACGCATGTGGGATTTGTGGTGGACAAAACGGAGCAGGGGCGGGTTTTCTCCGGAATCTCCTGTTTTCACCGTTATTGCATTCCACCGGTGCTCCATTTTAAACATATGTATCATCAGTGTCATCACCACCCTTGCCATTTGTAGTAAAAGAGAGCGTTAAACACTCTCAGAAAACACTCATCAGCAGTAACCTGACCCCAGGCACTGGCCCTAACTCCAGGGGGTGTAAAGTCCAACATACGAGGCGGGCAAACAGGGAGAAAATAAGAAGGCAGGTAACGACTTTTTTTATTGCACTCTACCCAAAAATTCGATACCGAGATTTCACTGGAAATATATGTTTTAGGGTCCCCTGTATCAAAAAAAAAAAAAAAAAAAGCATTTTCAGAAAAAGGTCAGTGTGTGTCCGTGTGCCTATGAACACAACTCAAAAACGAAAAATCAGTAAAATATATCTTGCAGGGATACGACACGAAGATTTTGAGAAAAATCCCCCCACCCCAAACTACCCTTTACATAGAACCTAGGATGCCTGGTGCATAAAGGAATAGTTTAAGGTGCCCCCAAAAGATAGCAATCCAAAGAGGTTGGCGGAACGTGCAGGCCATGGAACTGGTCCTTCTCTACCTATCCATTTGTCATGCACTCTCGAACAATCAGGCTAAAATGTGCTAGAGCATCATTTCTTAGCCCGCTCGTTTCTTCTTGGGAGAGTGTACCGAATGAAGTCCCTTAATAAAGTACTTATAAGGTGTGCTGTAGGAATGTATTACCCGTCTGATAGATGACAAATGTTGACATCACAAGGTCAACTCTGCAGGGAAAAATGGGTCAAAGCCATCTATTAATGAGTGCATAAATAAATGGACCTGTGTGAGTCGTTGAATGTGACTCATTAAAACATTAATGACGCGAAAAAGAAGCCTTTTAGAGCATTTGTTTATATGAACCTATTTTCTTGTCTTGATGTCAGGAATCCATCTCCAAATGCTGTAAAAGTATTTTTGAATCATTCCGGCTCATATGTGGTAGAGAAAGTAAACATGCATAGGATAGAGTGAGTTATACTGAAAAATGCAATGCCACGGATCACCCGGCCTCTAGATCGTTGCTCTATCACTGAGCTACCATGGCAACATGCCGGCATAGCATTGAATTTCTTAACTGACTCGCATGTTTCCCGGTAAACCACAAGGTGATCTCTAATTATTTTGAGATGACAACCCCAATGGCGATTTATAGTGTAGCCAACTTAATTGATTTTTCACACAGGCCATGTGTAGAACAGGAGTTGGATTGGTAGAGTCTGACTGAAAAATTCAATGCAATAGCCGAGATTTGAACCACGGATCTCCCGGTCTCTAGCCTGTTACTCCACCACTGAGCTACCATAGCAACATGCCGATATAGCACTGAATTTCTCAACTGACATGCATGTTTCCCGGTAAACCACAAGGTGGTCAAATTATTTTCAGAAGATAACCCTAAAGGCGAAAGTCTTAGGACTGATACTATAGCCAACTATTATGGTGAATTTGTATTGATTTAATTGTTTTTTCAGGAGTTGACTATGACACTGAATTTTTCAGTCTGACTCTACCTATTCAACTCCTGTCCTACACACGGTTTTTGTGAAAAAACAATTACATCAAAGTAAATATGAGTTCATTTTTACTTTATTTACATCATTCCTTATTTATCAAATATCCTGTACACCTTTGAAGCAGAAAACACGTTCAGAAAGACTTGTTGAGAAAGTCCAATAAGCGCTTCTTTGTGGTGTAATGTTTTGCATTTAATGACAGTCGTAGAAAAAAAAACATAAGGTTGAATTGAAGTAACCTTAAAGAACCCAATGTATGCTGGTTCTACGCGGAAGCACACGGTGATGTAACATTCAGAGTTGTACAAAACTGGATGACCTACGGCAAGGACAGGGTAGATCCAGAAGTTTCCATAACCAATTGCTAAAACAGCTTTACTCTTCCTATTTCATGCAAGTTAATAAACTTACTAAGTCATTTCTACTTTCTCTTTGTTGTACTTACAGTCAGTGTCTATTGTATTCCATCTAAACATTGGATGTTTTAACTTTTCACCTGAATTACGTGTGTTTTTTAAGGCTGAAACAAAAAAAAAAGGAATATCTAAAAAACAACCAACTCCACGAAATAAATGTATATAACATAAATTGTGTGTTTTAATGTGCTCTACACTTTTTGTGTGGTACGTTTTCGTCTATCTCTTACGGTTTACCAGTTACACAAAATTCCGTAAAATTCATCCAAAATAAAGTAGTCTTCAGAGGCTATTCCCAGAAAATTCAAGATATACATATTAGTTGTCAAATATATTATTTAATATATCTACATCGTTAGCCATTTTTTTAGAAAATCAAAATTTTCGAAAATTTTTCCATGTGAAGGTTAGTTGGGGAGGGGGGATTTTTTTGAAAATCTTCGTGTCGCATCCTTGAAAAATACTGAACTTAAATACCAAGTATTTAAGGTATTTAAATTCTTTTCGTTTTTGAGCTATGCTGCCCACATACACACAGACAGACACACACACGGACATTTTTCTAAAAATGGTTTATTTGGATTCAGGTGGTCTTAAAACATGTATTTCCGGCGACATCTCGGTATCGAATTTTTGGGTGGAGTGCAATACCTTCTCTATACACTATGTACATAGTACGTATAGAGAAAATAATTAAGGATTTTAAAATTGAAACCAATAACAGGGAATATCTCTGAAATGGTTAGCTCTATATTGTGTATGACATAACTATGTGTCTAAATGAGATACACATTTTTTGTGTAGCGAGTTTTTATTTATCTCTAATGGTTTACCAGTTAAGAAAATCCATTCAGAATGAAGAAAACTTCAGGGGCTATTCCCAAAAAATTCAGAATGTAAATTTTATTTGCCACGTAAATATCTTTAATATACGACATTTTAAACAAAATCGCTACAACTATTCTTTAAAAAATAAACATTTCGAAAAATGTTCCATGTAAAGTGTAGTTATGGGGGGATTATTCTTAAAATATTCGTGTCGCATCATTGGACACATATACGAAATACTTATTTTGAGTTCAATGGGTCTCAAAACGTCTATTTGCGGTATAATTTCGGTATCGAATTTTTGGATGGAAAACAATCTGATCTCTACCTACTATGTATGTTATACTTACGTGCTAGAGAAAGCACAAACCCGAGGTTTCAATGTAAAGTGAAATTTAAACCGGACTCCATCACTACGATAGTCAAGTTAACCTATGAATGGTGGATTACGTAAATAGAAAATGTTCCATACTGCCACTGCACCCACACATAGATAGGAAATGCCCTAAACTTAAACATTGTGGTTAGTGAAGCGCGTTTTTGTCAAGCAGCCATATTTTGGTTCTACACTTCTGAGATGAGCACGACTTTAGTGGGTTAAATGTGCAACCAAAAATAAGATTTTGTGGCGTTAAATGTCATTAAACAGTACATATGGACTATAGATTTTTAACCAGGATAACGGTAAATATATGTGTGGTGTTTGGGGTTAGTTTCTCGAATAGCAAAGGCAAAAACAAGGAAAGGGAAATGCGTTTCAATACATAGGTTAGGGTATTTATTTATGTGATTTTGTGGTGTTAAATGTTCAACTATGCAGTAAATTTAGACTGAAGCTTTACAGCAGTATAATAGTCAATAGTGTGTGTGTAGTTTCTCGAATAGCAGAAGTATAAACAAGGAAGGGGAAATGTGTTTCAATACATAGGTTAGTGTACTTATTTAGGTGATTTTTCTGTGGTATGCTCAGTGTGGTATGTTATACATTCTGTATAGTTTGTTAGATTTTAGATTAGCAACTCGGAAAGACCGTTGAAAAGCAGCCAAAATTGGCAACCTACTCCGGTTTATAAGAAACCTCTTGCTAATTGGCCATTTAGCAGCTATCGCAAGAAATAATTAGTATCAAATTATGTGATTATGGTGCCAGAACCGTGAGAATAGCGGGCATGTTCTTCGGAATAGGAATACAATACATGCAGCCCACAGCTAATTATAATCCTTTGATACTTATCACCCATTTTGATGTACAATTATTTATAAGTTGATGTAGTGGAATTAATGTCTATAGGCATGAGGCAAACAATAAGGTTTGGTCAAAATCTGATATTTAACCTCCTTAAGTTTTAGACCAAGAAATTAGAACAGAATTAAATTATGACCTTGCGCGATATTAATGCAATAATACCAGTTTATCAATAACTTCTGACAGGCCAAAAAATGTATTAAATACTCCTTCAACTAGATTCCTTCCTTTGTTTTTACTTCAAAACTTGGAAAAGCAACCTTGGTGATTAGAATCGCAAAATGGCAGCTGGTCACAAAACGTGTTTCAGGATTTCCGCCCTGTGACTGCACCGAAGATATCTGTTACTTCTTTCCTCGCAGTTGGTAACGCAGTGCAGGATCACCGAGAAAATGTGCTCTCTCCGTTTTACTCAATGAGCATCCAATTAGTGATGCTGGTCTAGTGGTACTGCGTCGCCAATTAACGAGAAGCGTGAAGCCAATGTCAATGTTTGGAGACCCGATCTTGACCTCGTTTCTCGTGATGGGAAATTACCTGCCTCTGAGGAACAGGTGGAAAAAGCCGTTCACCTCTCCCGCGAAGTTCGGCGTTTCCATCACCAAAAGAACTGGATTATTTGACCGGCTCAACGGCTTAAAACCTTTCAATCAAACAACATAATCGTGGTTGGCTCCATACTCCAGGCGTTAGAGCATCTGCCTGCAATTCAAGAGGCCCCAGTTTCGAAACCTGTTTGGGAGGTGGAAGTTTTTCTCAGCCCAGATGATTATTCCCTACCCTATCCATAGTCTATGTCTGTGTACATGCGTGTTTGTGTATGTATGTATGTGTGTGTGTGTGTGTGTGTCTGTGGACAGCATAGCTCATAAACGAAAGTCCGTTAAATACCAAGGATGCGACACGAACATTTTCAAGAAAATGTCCCACCATAAACAACCCTTTACATGGACATTTTTTTGATAATTTATATTTTCTCAACAATGGATCTAAGAATATTTACATATCCATCTGTCTTATTATTCTTTTATCTCCATCATGCTAATTAAGATGGAATAAAATGGAGTTTTATTTATGGACGTCTTTCACGTATCTAAACAAAGTTCGGCATTTCCGTCACCCAAGGAGCTGGCTTATTTGACCGGCTCAACAGCTTAAAACCTTTCAATCAATCAAAATAACCGTGGTTGACTCCATACCGCAGGCGTTAGAGCATCCGAGAGGTCTCAGTTTCGAAACCTGTCTGGGAGATGGAAGATTTTCTCTAGCCCAATGATTATTCACCATCCTATCCAAAGTCTGTGTTTGTGTATATGCGGGCGGGCACATTTATGTTTTAAGGTCCCCTAAGTCCCCCAAAAATAATGTTTAGAGAAAAGATCCGCGTGTGTGTGCGTCTGTGTTTGTGTCTTCTGTGGGCAGCATAGCTCAGAACGAAAAGACCGTGAAATACCAGACTTGGTTTTAATGCGACACGAACCTTTTCAAGAAAATCCCCCACCATAAACGACCCTTTATATGGACATGTTTTTTGATAATTTTGTTTTTTTGAAAACGGATCTAAGGATTTTGATTAAAATACCACACGGTAAAGATATTTATAATACCACCCGTCAAATTATTCAAATGAATCTGTTAGATTATTTTATGGACGCCGTTCACCTCTCTCCACGAAGTTCGGCATTTCCATCACCAAAGGGACTGACTTATTTGACCGGCTCAACGGCTTAAAACCTTTCAATCAAACAAAATAATCGTAGCTGGCTCCATGCCCGAGGCGCTAGAGCATCTGCCTGTTATCCGAGAGGTCCCAATTTCGAAACCTGTCTGCGAGGTGAAAATTTTTCTCTAGCCCTGATAATTATTCCCTATCCTATCCATAGTCTATATAAGTGTATACGCGTGCGCGCGTGTGTGTGTATGAAAACATGAAATGGCGTTTTATTTATGGACGCTCTTTAACTGCTGTGGTTCTCTGCGTCCCATTCAATACTGGGCGTGAAGGTCCGCTTAATTTTGCTCAGAGGCCTATCTATCAGGCTTGAGGTTCTTTTACGTGCCGTAAATCTATGACACGAGACCAACGGCTTTACTTCCCTTCCGAAGGAAGGCATGCTAAGGATTTTTACGCCTCTGGGTATATGAAGTTAGCATGGTAACCATTACACAAAGGAGGGCGACAGAGTGTGTGGTATATAGTGTTTAATGCCCGCATTCACTACAAATGGCACCGCAGGCAATGATATTGATGTATGAAATGAAGATGGAGCACCGGTGGAATGCGATGGCGGGGGAAACCGGAGAAAATCCCCAGTCCGTCTAGGCAGGCACGGAAGAGGCGGACGAGATAGGTAAATTTCCACTAAATGCGAGATAGCTGAGATCTGAGAGGGCTGATAATAGGGAACAGGAGGGGGCGATAAGAAGAGCTAAATGATGTGTTCCATTCACATGACTTTCTCTACTCCTCTGCAATCAATTATTGTTAAAAGGTATATTCTTCTTTTTAATGTTAATCGAGAAAAAATTGACAGACGGTCTTATTACCTGTTTCCGTGTAAGTAGAAGGGAAACAAAGGAGTAACATAGGCTAAATCTATAATCAAACCTTTTATAAGCTAGTTGCTATGTGATGCATATACCTTTGTTTGAGAAAAGTAGTATAAGTATTTTAAAGCTGAAATAATAGCAGGGAATATCTCAAAATCGGTCAACTCCAAGAAAAAAATTGTATAACAAATTATGTATTTTAAACGAGCTCTACAATTTTTGTGTGGTAGTTTTGTCTATCTCATACAACCAGCTATGCAAAACTCATCCAGAATAAACATGTCTTCAGAGGCTATTCCCATAAAATTGAAGATATACATTTTATTTGTCATATAAATATATTTAATGTAAGAGATATTAATCAAAACTGTTAGAACCATATTTTAATAAAAATAACATTTTAGAAATATGTTTCATGTAAAGAGTAGTTGGGGTTGGAAGACTTTTCTTGAAAATCTTCGTGTCGCATCCATTCCGTTTTTGAGCTTGCACCCTCCCCACATAGGGCCTGTTTTCTAAAAATGTTTTTTGTACTCAGAGTTTCTAAACACGTATTTCCATGAAATCTCGGTATCAATTTTTTCTGAGCAATACAATACCTTTTCGAAAGCAAACAAGTTATTATAATGGTTTACATATACTATATGTCATAATTTTCGGTTATTGTTTTTATGTGGTGTTAGTATTTTGTGTATATATTTTTCTCAAGTGTATTTATCGACTATAATATGGCACATTAATACTTCGGAATACGGTTTATTTTGTGCTGTAAATTTAAGTTGTGTTTGAATATATTTGTCCTTTTATTTTCGTGTATACTCTTTTAATTGTTTGTTTTTTAATGTTGCTTACTATTCTGTGTATTACAAAAGCGCGTGAGTCTGTGGAGTCGAGTGTTTGATGGTGATCGATGTATGTATACTGTTATTTCAATATATGATCTTATTCATTCATTCATACAAAGGAATAAGGGAATATATTAGCCTAAAGCAATGGTCAAATTTTTTAAGATGGTGGCTATGCGATGTTTTAAAATTCCATTGTCTTTGCTTGACACGTAGCAAAAAACGAATATCGACATTCCACCTTGAAAAGTATAATATTTTAAAATGTAAACCAGTAGCAAGGAATATCTCGGAAATGGTTAACTTTACAAAAATGTTATATGGCACAAATTGAGTGTTTTAGCGAGTTCAACATTTTTGTAAAGTTTTATTCCTTCTGTATCTTACAGCTTATTAGCTATGCAAAAGTCATTCAGAATAAAGGCAATGACAGAGAGTATTCCCAGAAAATTAAGTATATATATTTTGAGAGAACGTAGGCTTTCACGGCCGGAGTCATTGTAACTAAGAAATGTTTCCGGGCTGTTTTGCCGTGGTCTGCTGGTGTTAGGAGTACCAGACGTTTCGTCCACAACTACGGTGGACATCTTCAGTGGCGCGGTCGAAGTTTTCTAGGAGAAGGTTTCGCTGCTTAACTATATATATTTTGTTTGTCGTCAGTATGCTTAATAAAAATTGCTAGAGCCATTTTTAGAGAAAATCAAAATTTTCCACAGGACACATGGATACACACTTATGTTCCTTTTCTCCAAAAATGCTATTTTTTGGATTCAGGAACCCTAAAACGTATATTTCCAATGAACTCTAGGTATCTAAGTAGAGAAGTAAAAATTGAAATCCGGAATTCAGTGATTTCTACTTTGTCTACACGTACTATGTACTTAGTGTATAGAGAAGGTGATGCATTCCACCCAAAATTCTATACCAAGGTTTCACCGTAAATAGACGTTTTAGGGTCCCCAGTACCCAAAAAAAGCACGGTAAATAGCGAAAAGTCGGTAACATACCAAACTTTGTATTTAAGTTTAGTATCTTCCAGGGATGCGACACGAAGATTTTGAGAAAAATCCTCCTACCCCAAACTACCCTTTACATGGAAAAAAAAAGAAAATGTTGATTTCTTCAAAAATATCTGTAACGATTTTGATTAAAATACCGTATATTAATGATATTTATATGACAAATAAAATGTATATCTTGAATTTTCTGGGAATAGCCTCTGAAGACCTTTTTATTCTGAATTAATTTTACTGAAATTTGCGTAACTAGTAAACCGTTAGAGATAGACAAAAACTTACAACACAAACAATGTAGATCACGCTAAAACACACAATTTATGTCATATACCTTTTTTCACGGAATTTACCATTTCTGAAATATTCCTTGTTATTTGTTTCAGATTCAAAATACGTAAACTTTTCTGACTTGGAACACTGTAAACTCCTGGCCCTGCATAGAAACGAATTTCAACCACATGGCAACCAGATTTTAAAAGAATTGACATTTTAGCCTAGTGTATTTCTATATTTTCCTTCCACTTACAAAAAAGCAAGTAAATAAGACACTTTCTGCTAATGTTAAATCCGATTATCATAAAGAAGATAGTATTGTTAAAAACAATATGCTTCTTTATTACAGCGATGTAAAGGAAGTGATGTGAATGGAACACATCAGATTTTTCTATCCAATGTTTACCAAAAGTATTTCTTCTAGCTGATAAATATTAAATAAGAAGAACATTTCCAGAGTTGTATATATTACATGTTGTAGGTGTATATGCAATAGACACAGTAAGTTTACCGATGATTTGACTTTCGTTTATATAATGATTATGAACATGTACTGCGCTTTGCATGACACGAAAAGAAAACGAATAACAACTATGGAGATGAAAAAAAATATTAAGTACTTTATAATTGGATTGACTTCTCAAGGCTATCACAGAAATGGTTAAACCCATTTTAATGAGATTTATACATTTTGTATTATACGTTTTCCTCTTGCGGTTTAAAAGGTTTACAAAATGCATTCAGAATGAAGTAGACTTAATAGGTAATTTGCAAAAAAATCGTATGTTTTCCATTACATCTCTTTCTCTGCATCTCTGTGACAATATTCTACTATCTACTTGATTCTAATCCAGATATATATTAGTAGAAATGGTCTTATTATTAAAGTTTCAGCTATATTTATCACGTGGTTTCGTTGCTATAGGCGATGAATTGTGCTTATTGAGAAAGATGAAAAAAAATCTGATGTGTTACACTCACATGACTTTCTCTAGCTGTTCTCCAAACTTCATACATAAGATTCTTCTTCTCTCTGCACCTTGCTAATCGTAGTACTCATTAGCACAATGTTCTTATTATTTAGTTCCGTATAAGTAGGAAGAAAATAAGGGAGTATACTAGGCTAAACCATTAGTCAAATGTTTTAAAAGCTGTCGTTATGCGATTGTCATTACAAATTGCTTCTTTTCTTGGCCAGGAGTAGAACAAAAGAAAAACGGACACACCCGTCTGAGAAAAGTATAAGTATTTCGCAGCTGAAACTAATAACAATGAATACCTCGAAAACGGTAAGCTCCACGTGAAAAATGTATATGACGTAACTTGTGTATTTTAACCAAGACCTAAATTTTTTGTATAGTAAGTTTTTGTCTATCTCTTACAGTTTACTAGTTATGCCAAATTAAGCAAAATTCATTCAGAATAAACAGGTCTTCAGAAGCTATTCCCAGAAAATTCAAGATATACATTTTATTTGTTAGGTAAATATCTTTAATATATGATATTTTAATCAAAGTCGTTAGAGCCATTTTTAAGAGAATCAAAATTTTCGAAAAAAGTTCCATGTAAAGGGTAGTTTGGGGTGGGGGGATTTTTCTCAAAATCTTCGTGTCGCATCCCTGGAAGATACTAAATTTAAATACCAAGTTTGGTATTTTAGCTACTTTTCGTTTTTGAGTTATTGTGTTCACAGACACATGGACCTTTTTCGGAAAATGTTTTTTTTTGGATACAGTGGGTCCTAAAACATTTCCGGTGAAATCTCGGTATCGAATTTTTAGGTGGAATACAATACTTCCCTATCCCTATGTACATTGCATATATGGGGCTAGAGAAAGTAAAAATTAGTTTCGTGTGGTGATTAAACACTTCTATTTAAAAGGCTTAACACGAAAGAGATAAAATCCGAGTTGGATGAATTTCATGACACATCTGCCCCAGCGTTTGCAACTATTTACAACTGCGTAAATGATTTTAAACGTGTCCGTACATCCACAAAAGTTGAACATCGTTCCGGACGTCCAGTAGAAGTGACTTCCTCCGAAATGATTGACAAAATCCAGGATATGGTTTTGAGCAATTGGCGAATCAAAGTTTGAGCAATAATAAAGGCCACTGGCATATCACAAGGTACAGTGCTCTCAATGTTGCACCAAAAATCAGGTCTGACATTTGTCTTGACAAGATGGATACCGTGTTTGCTCTCAATGGAGAATAAACGCAATCGTGTGATCGATTCGAAGGTCAAGGTCAAACTTCAAGAACTGTAGAGCCATAGAAAGGAGAAAAAGAAGAGTAATGTATATCTGTCTGTGTGTGTATGTGTGTATGTGTGTATGTGTGTATGTGTATGTATGTATGTATGTATGTATGTATGTATGTATGTATGTATGTATGTATGTATGTGTGTATGTATGTATGTGTGTGTATGTATGTATGTATGTGTGTGTATGTATGTATGTATGTATGTATGTATGTATGTGTGTATGTCTGTATGTCTGTATGTATGTATGTATGTTTTTGTTTGTTTTTATTTTCATTTAAGTTCTGTTGTTTGTTCACTCACTACACACGCTCGCTATATAAGCCAAAATTAAGATGGGCATAACCTCAGCTAATCAACGAAAAGAAAACGCGCATGAATTCACTTAGGTATGCTTAAATGCAGGTGAAGGTTATAAAAACAAATATTAATAAATATGGAAATTGAGAAAATAAAAATTCCCTTTATTTACACCGAAAAAAGGTATATAACATAAATTGTGTATTTTAATGTGCTCTACATTTTCTGTGTGGTAAGTTTTTGTCAATCTCTTACGGTTTAGCAGTTATGCAAAAATCCGTAAAATTCATCCAGAATAAAGAAGTCTTCAGAAGCTATTCTCAGAAAATTCAGGATATAAATTTTATTTGTCAAGTAAATATCTTAAATATACGAGATTTTAATCAAAATCGTTTGAGCCATTTTTAAGAAAATTACATTTTTCGAAATTTTTCCATGTAAAGGGTAGTTTGGGGTGGGGGATTTTCTTGAAAATCTTCGTGTCGTATCCTTGGAAGATACCAAACTTAAATACCAAATTTGGTTTTTAACGGTCTTTTCACTTTTGAGCTATGCTGCCCACAGACACACACGGACATTTTTCTAGAAGTGCTTTTTTTTAATTCATGGGGTCTCAAAACATATATTTCCGGTGAAATCTCGGTGTCGAATTTTTGGGTGCAATACAATATACTATGTACATAGTACGTGTAGAGAAAGTATAAATAAAGGGTGATCAAGAGAGAGATATGTAGATATATGAAGTAAACAAGAGAGGGATGGTTTATCTTTGTTGAGATCAGGAGCATTACTTTTGAAGTCGCCCTCCGTGGTGTAATGGTTACCATGCTAACTTCATATACCCAAGGTCGCGGGTTCAAACCCGGCGGAGGACGATGGATTTTTTCGGGCGTAAAAATCCTTAGCAAGGCTTCCTTCGGAAGGGAAGTAAAGCTGTGGGTCCCGTGTCGTAGATTTAGGGCACGTAAAAGAACCTCAAGCCTGATGAGAGAGGCCTCTGAGCAAAATTAAGCGATCTTTCACGCCCAATATAGAATGGGACGCTGAGAACCAAAGCAGTTAAAGAGCGTCCATAAATAACAGGCCATTTCCATTACTTTTGAAGGGGATGAAAGACAATGAATTAGAACGTTGTATTTTATGAGGGGAGAAATACAGTATTGTTCATTGTTTCACTGAATATAAAGAGGAAACGAATTGGAGGAAAGAAATTTGGGAACACAAAAGGGATAATACGTTAGGAAAGATGGCAAATATTAAAATTCCTATGACTAGGGAAAGAAAATAATTAAGGAAATCGAACAACATTTCGAAAATATAAATGAAAGGTGGATAAGAAGCGGGGAAAATATTTACCGCGATTCTTTACCATCGCGAATGTAGGGGTAGAAGCATGTTGGATGCTACTGGCAGACACGGAAAACATGGACGGGCTAGAGAAAGGGGGGGCGGGGAACAAGATCAACTAAACAAAAGTGACTACAATGTTCTATATATATATGACATACTTACGTCACTGTTGTGTTATGGTTTTATATATTGTGTATATATTATGTGTATATATTTCTTTTAAGTGTGATTATCTATTATAAGAGGGTGCATTTATTAAGGTGTACTCTGTGTTGTAAATTTAAATTGCTATATTAGAATATCTTTGTATTTTTATTTTTGGGTTTACTTTTTTAATTCTCTGTTGTTTTTGGTTTAATATTTTTTTAGTGTGTATTACAAAAGAGCGTACGGTCTGTGGACCCGTGGGGTTGTTGAAATTCAATGTAATATTGCTATGTAAATAAATACACTTATTCATTCATTCTGTCAGTAAGGGAGCGAGGCAGATGTAGCGCTTAAGAAGTACTCAAACCTACTTTGTACATTGTGATAAATAATATACTTAATTTGTAAAATCAAAATACAACCTAAGTACACGAACAAACATATAAATAATGGCCTACTTAACGTGGAATTCCAATTACGTAGAAATAAGTGAAAACGTAAAAACATGTTTCAGAACAGGATTTTGATTGCTGCATTGAATCAGGAAACAAATTGCATGTTTAAACCTATTCAACACCATATATAAAAATGACGCATAAACACACACGTTTTATTTGATCAGACCAGCAAAATAAGTATATAGTATTGCAGCAAGAAGGTCAGATAAGTATTAATTTCGTTGCGGACAACACGTGCAAACTCTAGGATAAAATGAACCTGTCCTACAAAGTACTACTCTATAACAGTAAATATCTCACATGCAACACAACACACAGAGCGGTGAGATACAGCGCCTTTATACAAGGGCTGGATAAAAAGTAATGAGAACTACTTTTTTTCTCTGAAATTACTTTGTTGACAGAGATATTTATAGTCACACACCTTCAATATAATCGCCCGCGTTATTTATGACCTTTTGAAAAATGTTCGAAAGGGGCCGAATACCATCTGTGCCTCTATTTCTGTGTATACCCCAAATTGACTGCCCTATAGCATGGATATATAGCATCTCTAGTGTCGTACCGGATCCCTCGCAGTGGTTCTTTCACTTTGGCAAAGAGATTGTAAATATAGGGCCTATCGTCACCCTTAGTGGTACAGCGTAATGCCATGAGCATCCCTTTCTCAGAACTTTATGTAGCACGTACTTTCTTTGGTCGAGAAGAACCGGGAAGCCTCTATTCATTGAGGCGCTACTTACTTCTGCATTCTCCTGCACCACCTTCGTCCGACGCTCAGGTGAAAGCGACATTTCATGGAACAGGACCCAATTATTCTGCATGACAATACAAGATGTCACCGCTACTGCGCCGCTGCCGCTGACAATGGGAAATTCTAGAACATCCACCGTACTCACCCGACACGAGTCCCTGTGATTCCGAGGTCTTTGCCAAAGTGAAAGAATCACTGCAGACAGGATGACATTATCTATGCCATAGGGCAGTCAATACGGGTCATCAACAGAAATAGACGCGCAGATGGTATATGCCGCCTTCGAACATTGGCAAAGGGTCATAAATAAAGAGGATGATTATGTTGTAGGTGTGCAACTATAAATACCTCTATGAATAAAGTCATTTCAGAGCAACAATAATTCTCATTACTTTTTATCCAGTCCTTGTAGGTTTCTTATCAAGTTATCAAATACCTAAAGCACAAGCTGACTACGTTGGGCGCTTAGCTTTTTAATTCCAGTGACGAATTTTCACTCATCTTCAACGAAATGATTGTTCAGTGGCTTAGAGAGTTTTCTTTCAGAGTACCGCATTCGCTATCGTAATAATTACAATATTAGTAAAAAAAAATATTACAATAAAATTTGAAGACAATTTACCTCTTACTGCGAGATTTGTGGTGACATCATTTCCGATGCTGAAAATGGCTGCCGTTTGGACCCAAGAAATATTCAATTTATGTATTGTTGAGTGCCTTCGCTGAAATGTCCACGTTTATTGCCTGGATCTCTGTGATGGAGTTTTATTCCAAAGTTGCTATGGTTATAATTTCCTCAGTCATCTGCTCCCCAAAAAAAGTCATGTGCCAAGTCGGTTGAGTGTAGGCGCCCGGAGACTATTTAAAATGACTCAGCTGCCGAGAAAGAACTGAACTTCGGCCATGCTGGCGATTTATGTATGGTATGTCGCACCATCTTCTTGGAAACATCTCAAGAGAGTTCCTGATCGTTCAGTTGAGTTACAAACGTACCGAGTATTTCAAGGTGTTCATCTGTTGCGATAGATGAATTGAAGATAGAAATTATTCGCCACTGAGATATTACACACCAAACACTAAAATTGATCAATGAAGTGGCTCTTCGTGTGTTGCATAGGAGGTTTCTATTTGCCCAAATAAGGAATTTTAGTTATTTATGTGTCCCACAAGTGGAATATAGTATAGTCCTGAATGGTCGAATTATTTTCAAAACACATTTTAAACGTTTGACAGCATTGTACTCGTTTCATTTTGTTAAGTTTCTTTTAATTTTTGAAGCACAGTGAAACAGTAAGCGCTTTTGGTCACGAAACACCATTAATCTTTTCTTCACATTCGCGATCACTTCCTATGTCATTTGCGCTCTACCTCCAGCATGACTGTCGAATAAAATTCTTACACAAGACCTTAATGGTGTATGTCGTTGCCTGAAAACCTATAAAATGCCTTTGACATGCCTGAATTGAGTCTGTCTACCAACACACTCGAATAATAAACGCTCTTTCTTCTACAGTACACCGATTCTTTACAACAGCATTACACTACACTAACCTGTCTATTCTACAAACTGAACTGAATTGCGTTAATTTTCCAACACACTCGAATTACAAATAACCAAACACAAACAACAATCAGTGGCTACACATGCAACGCAATAATCGTAAGTTAAAATGCGGACAAGCTGATTGTTGCTCTTCCAATTGCACCACATATTCGTCATGAATGCCTGCCTGAGTTTGGTAGTCAGTTCGACACACTGTATACATCCATCCCTTTACTCTTTAAAGGCATAGTCCCGAATATTCCAACAAATGGACGAGAAATCCCCAACTATCGACTAAAAGCTTGTGAAATGTAGATGAAAATCCATATCCTTTATTTAACCTGACTGTATTTCAAATTCTGAAAATGTTACATGGCATTTAAATAACCTCTACTATTGGAGGAATCCTTGCTCAAAATGCTCAAGTAACTTTTAGAAATAGTAGTTTATACTTAAAAACGTTGTACCTTGTTTTTAGCACATTAGTTATATAAAAACATAAAACCTATATAATTTTCACATATGCAGAAACCCTTCACATATGCCATGAAATAAAACTGAACATTTCAGTGCATGAAGTTAATACAACGATTTAGAAAAAATCTGATGTGTAACATTCACATGACTTTCTCTATATCTCTGCAACAAATATTTCTTAAAAAGCTTATGCTTCTATTTACTTCATTCTAGTCAGAAAAAAAAAAATAGCAGAAATAGTCTTATTACTAGCTTCCTTGTAAGTAGAAGCGAAATAAGGGACTACCATAGGTTAAATTGAAAGTCAAAAGCTGGTTGCTATGTGGCTGAAGTTCCTTTGCTTATATGGATAGGAATTGACAAGTTCCTGTATGAGAAAAGTATACGTTTTTCATAGCAGAAACCGAAAATAAGGAATGTTACAAAAACGACGAACTCCACGAAATAAAACGTATATAACATAAATTGTGTGCTTTAAAGTGCTCTACATTTTTTGTGAAGTATGTTTTTGTCCATCTCTTACGGTTTAGTAGTCATTCAAAATTTAGTAAAATTCATCCAGAATAAACTACTCTTCAGAGGCTATTCCCTGAAAATTCAAGATATACATTTCATTTGTCAGGTAAATATGTTTAATATCCGAAATTTTAATCAAAATCATTAGAGCCATTTTTGAGAAAATCAAAATTTTCGAAAAAAGTTGGGGGTGGGGTTTTTTTTCTCAAAATCTTCGTGTCGTATCCCTGGAATATACTAAACTTAAATACCAAGTTTGGTATTTTACCGACTTTTCGTTTTTGAGTTATCGTGTTCACAGACACACACACACACACACACACACACACACACACACACACACACACACACACACACACACGGACGTTTTTGTGAAAATGCTTTTTTTTGGATATTGGGGACCCTAAAACATATATTTCCGGTGAAATCTCGGTATCGAATTTTTGGTGGAGTGCAATACTTTCTCTATACACTATGTACATAGTACGTATTGAGAAAGTAAAAATCGGTATAGTGATATGTAATGTTAGCAGTGCTTTCTCTTTATACAATACCTTGATAACAAACCTGGTTACAATTATTGTTTCTTCCTATCTATGTGTAGGATCGGAAGGGATATGGCATTGAATTTTTTTAGCCTGACTCTACCTTTCAAACTTGATCACAAATATAGAAATTGTATTTATAATCTAGGGAGTGCAGCTGGGGAGTAACAACTAATTTACTTTATCTAGCACGTGTGTACAACATAATATGTAAGTACAATGTACAATTGCATGTTTTGTGATCCCCTTGTTAAAAATATCAGAAGTATGTCCGTGCATCTGTTGAAGCATAGCTTAAAAACGAAAAGTCGTTTAAATACAAACTTTGGTATTTAAGTTCGGTACCTTGCAAGGATGCGACACGAAGATTTTGAAGAAAACCCCCTCGCCCCCAACTACAATTTACATGGAAAATTTTTCGAAACTTTTGATTTTGTAAAAAATGGCTCTTTTTATTAAAATATCTATATTAAAGATGTTTACATGTTAAATAAAATGTATATCTTCAAATTTCTGGGAATAGCACTGAAATCTTCGAGTAATGCTGCCCAAAGACACACACACACACATACACATACACATACACACAAACAATTTCCTAAAAATGCATTTTTTGGAATTAGGGGGTCCTAATACTTGTATTTCCGATGAAATCTCGGTATCAAATTTTTGGGTGAATTACAATACCTTCTCTATACACTATATACATAGTACGTGTAGAGAAAGCAAAAAATCTTATGTGTTCCAGTCACACGAATTTCTCTATATCTCTGCAATAAATTATTGTTAAAGAGCTTATTTACTTCATGCTAATCGAGAAAAAAATAGCAGAAATAGTCTTATTACTTGCTTCCTTATAAGTAGAAGAGAAATAAGGAAGTACCATAGGTTAAAGTAAGTCAAAAGCTGGTTGCTATGTGAATGAAGAACCTTTGTTTGTATAGACACGAGTTAACAAATTCCTGTATGAGAAAAGTTTTAAATGATTTAAAGCTGAAACCAAAAACAAAGAATATCTCAAAAACGATCAAATCCATGTAAAATTTTTATATAACATCAATTGTGTGCTTTAATGTGCTCTACATTTTTTGCATGGTAAGTTTTGGTCCATCTCTTACGGTTTAGTAGTTATGCAAAATTCCGTAAAATTCATCTAGAATAAACTAGTCTTCAGAGGTTATTCCCAGAAAATTCAAGATATATATTGTATTTGTCAGGTAAATATCTTTAATGTACAATATTTTAATCAAAATCGTTAGTCATTTTTGAGAAAATCACAAAATGCTACCATGGCAACATGCTGAAAGGGGTTAATATTTTAGTTGAACTATGAAACCTTTGACTTAAAGCACTTAGGACATTGTAAGTTGCCATAGGATTACGTTATCTCAAATAACTAATCTCCTTGCAGTTTACCGGAAACATGCGAGACAGTTGGGGAATTTATATAGATCGGCATCTCGGCTAAGATATTGATATCTGACTCTGCCTTTCAAATATGCAAATAATCTTTTATGTCAGAACTGGTCAGTTACAAAATAACTATCAAAACATATTTGCTAGTTTTTCCTTCTGTACACTGCCCATACAATACTGGACGAGGAATATCCACAGCTTTATCTGATGTGTTCCATTCACATGACTTTCTCTATATCTTTGCAACCAATTATTGTTGAAAAGCTTATGCTTCTGTTTACTTCCTGATAATCGAGAAAAATTATTATTTTATTACTCGCTTCCTTGTAAGTAGAAGCGAAATAAGGAAGTATAGGTTCCAGTGATAGTCAAAAGTTTGTTGCTATGTGACTGAAGTTCCTTTGTTTGTATAGACACGAGTTGACAAATTCCTGTACGAGAAAAGTATGTTTTTCCAAGCTGAAACCAAAAACAAGGAATATCTAAAAAAACGACCAACTCCACGAAAAAATATATAACATAAATTGTGTGTTTTAAAGTGCTCTTAATTTTTGGAGTTAAAAGTTTATGTCCTTCTCTTACGTTTTAGCAGTTATGTAAAATTCCGTAAAATTCCTCCAGAATAAAGTAGTCTTCAGAGGCTATTCTTAGGCCGCACCGTGGCCGAGTGGTTAGACCACTCGCCTCTCACCTTGACGACCGGGGATCGATCCCAAGCGACCAGATGTGAGATATGTGGTGGACAAAGCGGCGCTGGGGCGGGTTTTATCCGGGTACTCCGGTTTCCCCCGCCATCGCATTCCACCGGTGCTCCATCATCATTCATGTATCATCAGTGTCACCGCCTGCGGTGCCCTAAGTAGTTAAAGTGGGCGTTTAACACTGCCAAAAAAAAGAGGCTATTCCCAATAAAAATGAAGATATACAATTTATTTGTCAGGTAAATAGCTTTGATAGACGATATTTTAATCAAAATCGTTAGAGCCATTTTTAAGGAAATCAAAATTTTCGAAAAAAGTTCCATATAAAGGATATTTGGGGTGGGGGAATTTTTTTGAAAATATTCGTGTCGCATCCTTGCAAGATACGAAACTTAAATACCAAGTTTGGTTTTTAACGGTCTTTTCGTTTTTGAGCTATGCTGCCCAGACACTCACGGACATTTTTCTAAAAATGCTTTTTATGGATTCAGGTGGTCTCAAAACATATATTTCCGCTGAAATCTCAGTATCGAATTTTTGGGTGCATTACAGTACCTTTTCTATACACTATGTACATAGTACGTATAGAGAAAGTAAAAATCTGATGTGTTACATTCACATGACTTTCTCTAGCTGTTCTACATACTAACTTCTTACAAAACATTATAATTCTTTCGACACCATGCTAATCGAGATAAACAGAATGCTCTTGTTACTTAGTTCCTTATAAGTAGAAGGGAACTAAAGAAATACGCTTTGCTAAAGTGATAGTCAAATGTTTTAAAAGCTGTCGTTATGCGATTGTCACTGCAAATCGCTTCTTTGCTTGGCCAGGAATAGAACAAAAGAAAAACGGACACATGAGAGATGTATAAACACTTAACAATTGAAAACAATAATAAGGAATATCTTGGAAACGGTTACCTCCACAAACAAATCGTAAAGGACATAAAAACTATGTGTTTCGAGGAGATCTACGTTAAGTTTTTGTCTCTCTTTTACGGTTTAGCAGTTGAGCAAAATTCGGCAAAGTTCATCCTGAATAAGATCTTCAGAGACCATTCCCAGAAAATTCAACATATACATTTTATTTGGGATGTAACTAACTTTAACATACGGAATTTTAATCAAAATCGTTATAGCCATTTTTTAGAAAATAACAAATTTTCCATGTAAAGGGTAGTTGGTGGAGGCAGGATTTTCTGGAAAATCTTCGTGTCGCATCCTTGGAAGATATTAAACTTTAAGACCAACGGTCATTTCGTTTTTGAGCTATGTTGTCCACAAACACACGCGGTCCTTTTTCTAAAAATTTCTTTCGGATTCAGGGAACCCCAAAACACGTATTTCCGGTGAAATCTCGACATCGAATTTTTGGGTGAGTACAATATCTATATGGGGCTAGAGAAAGTAGTAGAGAATTAATAAATTAGGAAAACACTCTCCATTTCTTGTTTTAACCGTTTCAGGGTTCTACAATTGACACTATAGTTTGTTTCCTATGCTGTGCCAATTCGCAGTTAGAGGAAATGTAGTTAATACTGCGAAATTGCTTCTGGTTAGTAGAAATGCAAGAATTCGTTTTAATTCTGCAAATTGAATTCCGGAAAGCGTTCGTCACCACACACCGCATTCCCAAAATATTTACATATATTACAAAGTTTAACATAATTCTGTTTTCAGTAATAAAAAAAGCAATTTGAGGTATTTCTGGTATCGTTGATATTTTGTCCATATATTTGCTTCAGAAATGTAGGAGAAAGTTCAGTTACACTAATTTGATGTTTCCATTTGCACGTTTTGTATTTTATTCGTTTAATTATTATTTTTGCATAGGTTTAATCTAGAAAATATATCTGTTTCAGCAGTCAAGTCTGAGCATATTGCAGAAAAAAAACCTTAGGGTGAGAAGTTGCTATTGTGCACGCTAAGGTTACTTTCTTTGTTAATCTTAGCAACACAATTGCTTTTGTAAGAGGAAGATTTTAGCGCATTAGAGACATCAGTAACAGGGAATGTTTTACAGAACGGTATCTGCCCTAAAAGTTAGCAGCTCCGGACTTTTCCATTATAAAGGGCGGTCACGTGAGTCTAACACAAAGAACTTCCAAAAATAATCACGTGACAACGTAATTCCGAATGAGTTTTGCTAATTATGCGTAACTGGGTAAACCGTAAGAGATAGACAAGAACTTACTACACAAAAATGTAAATGACGTTAAAACACACAATTTATGCCATATACATTTTTTTCGTGGAATTGACCATTTCTAAAATATTTCTTGTTATTTATTTCAGATTTAAAATACGTAAACTTTTTTCACACGGAAGGTTGTAAAATCATAGAAACGGATTTCATCCACGTGACAAACGACTTTTAAAAGATTTGGCTATCGTTTTTGCCTAGTGTATTCCTTTATTTTCCTTCTACTTACAAGGAAGCAAGTAATTAATACAATTTCTGTTAATGTTTATCTCGATTATCATAAAGTAGATAGAAGAATATGCTTTTTAACAATAATTTATTTCAGCGATGTAGAGGAAGTCATGTGAATTGAACACATCAGATTTGTTCTCCTTTTTTTTAATTTTCCTAACATTTCCTTTTGTTTCTTCTATTCGAACACACAAACACCCATGCCCAAGGCGGGACTAAAACTAACGATCCCCTGTGCCTCGAAACACCAAAGCAAGGCACTTCAGCGTGCACGGCCCATTGGGACCGGCCCCTCGGTTTGCTCCGTAATCACTCACTTTTTAATTTCGATACTGAGATTCCACCGCAAATACACGTTTTAGGGAATCCTGTATCCAAAAACAAGTATTTTCAGAAAGAGGTCTTCACGCGCAAGTGTGTGTGCATGTGTGTGTGTGTATTTGTGTGAACACGATAACTCAAAAATGAAAAGTCGGTAAAAAACCAAACTTGATGTTTAATTTTAGTATTTTCTAGAGATGTGATACGAAGATTTTGAGAAAAATCGCCCCAAACCAAACCGCCCTTTACATGCAAAAAACTTCGAAAAGTTTGTTTTTCCAAAAATGGTTCTAACGATTTTGATTAAGTTACTATATGTTTCATATATTTATATGGCAAATAAAGTGTATATCTTGAATTTTCTGGGAATAGCCTCTATAGACCTCTTTATTCTGAATGAATTTTGCGTAACTGGTAAACCGTAAGAGACGGACACAAACAATGTAGGTCACATTAAAACACAGATTTTAAGTCATATACGTTGTTTTTTGTTTGTTTTTTTTTTTGGTGGAATTGGCCATTTTTTTTAGATATTCTTTGTTATTCATTTCAGATTCAAAATACTTAACCATCTCTCACACGGAAAGTTGTAAACGCTTGTCTCTGCACACAACGGCTTTAAACTACATGGCAACCAGCTTTTAAAAGATTTGACTATCGTGCTAGCCTAGTGTATACCATTATTTACTTTTACTAACAAGGAAGCAAATAATTAAGACAATTTATGCTAATGTTTATATCGATTATTATAAAGTATACAGAAAAAATATCCTAACAACTTCTTACAGCGATGTAGAGAAAGTCATGTGAATGGAACATCAGATTTTTTCTCTCCTGAAATTAAGTACTTCGTTCTCAAACCAATGAGAATATTCACATCAATCACCTGCGTGGAGCGCTCTCGGAATTATTCATACAAAAGTTTGCTTTTAAGGGTGACGGAGTATATAATTCATTAGATTTGCTTTTTATTTTCTCAACACGTAATATGTTCATAGTGTATAGAGAAGGTGTTGTAATGCACCCAAAAATTTGATACAGAGATTTCACCGAAAATACATGTTTTGAGACCCCCTGAATAAAACAAAAACGAAAAGTCCATTAAAAACCAAATTTGGAATTTAGGTTTGGTATCTTCCAAGGATGCGACACGAAGATTTTCAAGAAAATCCCCCCAGACCCAACTACACTTTACATGGAACTTTTTTTGAAAATTTTTATTTTCTCAAAAATGGTTCTAACGATTTTGATTAAAATATCATATATTAAAGATATTTACCTGACGAATAGAATGTGCATCTTCAATTTTCTGGGAACAGCCTCTGAAGACTACTTTATTCTGGATGAATTTTACGGAATTTTGCATTACTGCTAAACCGTAAGATACACAAAAATGTATATCACGTTAAAACACACAATTTATGTAACATGTATCTTTTCGTGGAGTTGATCTTTTCTTTCATTTATATATTCCTTGTTTTTTGGTTTCAACTTTGAAGACCTTTTCTCATACAGAGATTTGTCAACTCCTGTCCATACAAACAAAGGAACTTCAGTCACATAGCAACCAGTTTTTAACTAACAATTTAACCTACGGTACTCCCTTATTTCGCTTCTACTTACAAGGAAGCAAGTAATAAGACTATTTCTGCTAATTTTTTTTCTCGATAAGCATGAAGTAAGTAGAAGCATAAGCTTTTTAGCAATAATTTGTTGCACAGATGGAGAGAAAGTCATGTGAATGGAGCACATCAGATTTTTTAATCTATATTACATCGCTCTGAGGTATAAGAAGTTATCAGGCATTTTCTCATCAACTCATCGCCCAAAGTCTCAATTACTGCGCCAAGAAGATAACCAGATTTTGCTAATAACTCGCTATGAATATGAGATTTAATAAAGGAACCACTTTGCTAGCAACCGGAGTTCCAACATTTAAAATTGGTGTTATCTTGTTTCATACTGCAAGAAAAACCTCAATACATGAAATTTCACCGGAAATATATGCTTTGGGGTCCCTGAGTCCGAAAAAAGCATGTATAAGTGTGTGTGTGTGTGTGTGTGTGTGTGTGTGTGTGTGTGTGTGTGGTGTGTGGAGAGCATAGACCCAAAAGGAAAAGACCGTTAAAAACGAAACTTGGTATTTAGGTTTAGTATCTTCCAAGAATGCGACACGAAGATTTTCAAAAAAATCCCGCTACCACAAACTACCCTTTATATGGAAACAATTTAAAATTTTTTGATTTTCTTAAAAATGGATATAACGATTTTGTTTAAAATCCCGTATATTAAAGCTATTTATGTCCGAAATAATATGTATATCTCAATTTTTTTTGGAATAGCCTCTAAAGACCTTTTTATTCTGAATGAATGTTGCAGAATTTTGCTTAACTGCTAAACCGTAAGAGATAGGAAAAAACTCGCTACACAAAAAATGTACACCACGACTGAACACACAATTTATGTCCTTTACGATTTTGTTGTGGAGGTAACCGCTTCAGAGATATTCCTTGTTATTGGTTTCAATTTTGAAGTATTTAAACTTTTCTCAGACAGGAAGTGTCCATTTTTCTTTTGTTCTACTTCTGGCCAAGCAAAGAAGTGATTTGCAATGACAATCGCATAACGATAGCTTTTAAAACATTTGACAATCACTTTACATAGCGCATTCCCCATATTCTCTTCTACTTATAAGAAACTAAGTAATAAGAACATTCTGCTAATATTTATCTCGATTAGCATTGTACAAAGAAGAATAATCTTTTGTAGGTGGTTTGTAGAGCAGCTACAGAAAGTCATGTTGAGTGTAACACATCAGATTTTTAAAAAAAGGTCCGTGTGTGTGTGTGTGTGTGTGTGTGTGTGTGTGTGTCTGTGGACAGCATAGCCCCAAAACGAAAAGACCGTTAAATACCAAACTTGGTATTTAGGTTTAGTATCTTCCAGGGATACGACACGAAGATTTTCAAAAAAATCCCGCTACCACAAACTACCCTTTACATGAAAACATTTTGAAAATGTTGATTTTCTTAAAAATGGCTCTAACGATTTTGTTTAAAATCCCGCATATTAAAACTATTTATGTCCGAAATAAAATATATATCTCGAATTTTTGGGGAATAGCCTCTGAAGAGCTCTTTATTCTGGATTAATTTTGCTGAACTGCTAAACCGTAAGAGATAGAAAAAAGCTCACCACACAAAAATGTACATCACGTCAAAACACAATTTATGTCTACGTTTTTGTAGTGGAGGTAACCGTTTCCGAGATATTCCTTGTTACTGGTTTCAATTGTAAATTATTTAAACTTTTCTAAGACAGGAAGTATCCGTTTTTCTTTTGTTCTACTCCTGGCCAAGCAAAGAAGTAATTTGCAATGACAATCGCATGACGATAGCTTTTAAAACATTTGACAATCACTTTAGCATAGCGCATTCCCTTATTCTCTGCTACTTATTAGGAACTAAGTAATAAGAACATTCTGCTAATATTTATCTCGATTGTGTACAAAGAAGAATAATCTTTTGTAGGAGGTTTGTAGAGCAGCTAAAGAAAGTTATGTGAGTGTAACATATCAGATGTTTTTCATTCCAGACGAAGTGCCGCGATACGTGGCGTACTGGCACTTCAGAAGCTTATAACCGTTACTTCGAAATTTCAATAAACAGGCCATAAGTCTCCTGTCTCAAATTACTTATTTAGGTACTTTACATGTTGTGAAAATATTTCGGTATAGTTCATTAACAGCCTGTATATATAACTATATATTCTGTTTCAGCATTAGTAAATAATATTTGTTTAGGTTTCATGAATATTTTAGCACATTCTTCTCCTTGATGTTTATCGTGTTCAGTAGCATGGGACGAGTAATGGCTCTGAAAATTAAATGTCTTTGCATTTCTTGGGAATACATTAAACATTTTGCCACTATTACAGTATCCACAAACATGAACACATACATTTTTCTAAAAATGATTTTTTATGGAATTCAGCGGTTCTCGAACCATGTATAAAAGTTTTGGATGCTATACAACATTTCTCTGCTCATTATGTGCACAATATGATTAGAGAAAGCAATAATGATGGTAATAATATAAATAGCACAAACTAACCCGAGATCACCTGAGGTTTACCGCGAAAAAGTGGGTCAGTTGAGGAATTCAGTGCCATGTCGGCAAGTTGCTAAGCAGGTAGAGCAACCGGAAAGAGACCGGCAGATCCGTGTTTTTTATTATTATTATTATTATTATTATTATTATTATTATTATTATTATTATTATTAAATACAGTTCCGGAGTCTGGTCGGAACCACGGCTCTGTAAAACTAACTTCTATTTGCCTAATTTTTACTTTCTCTATACGTACTATGTACATAGTAAATAGAGAAGGTATTGTATTGCACCCAAAAATTCGATACTGAGTATTCACCGGAAATATATATTTTGAGACCCCCTGAATCCAAGAAAAGCATTTTTAGAAAAATGTCCCTGTGTGTCTGTCTGTGTCTGTGGGCAGCATAGCTCGAAAATGAAAAGACCGTTAAATACCAAACTTACTATTTAAGATTGGCATCTTCCAAGGATGGGACACGAAGATTTTCAAGGAAATCTACCACCCCAAACTACCCTTTACATGGAAAAAAATTCGAAAATTTTGATTTTTTTAAAAATGGCTACAATGATTTGATTAAAATATCGTATATTAAAGATATTTATCTCACAAATAAAATGTATATCTTGAATTTTCTGGGAATTGCCTCTGAAGACTACTTTATTCTGGATCAATTTAACGGAATTTTGGATAACTACTTGACCGTAAGAGATGGACAAAACGTTGACACACAAAAATAATAGAGCACTTTAAAACACACAATTTATGTCATATACATTTTTTCGTGGAGTTGATCGTTTATTAGATAATCCTTGTTTTTGGTTTCAGCTTGGAAAAACTTATACTTTCCTCATACAGGAATTTGTCAACTAGTGTCCATACAAAGGAACTTCAGTCACATAGCAACCAGCTTTTGACTATCACTTTAACCTATAGTACTCCCTTATTTCGTTTCTATTTACAAGGAAGCAAGTAATAAGACTATTTCTGCTAATTTTTTCTCGATTAGCATGAAGTAAATAGAAGCCTAAGATTTTTAACTGCGGTTTCGTTAGAATAGTTTGAGATACTATATAAATAAAATACGATGTGGTACATTCACATGATTTTCTCTACCTAGTCTGTAACAAAGTACTCCTACAGAAGCTTATTCTTCTATCTACTACATTCTAAACGAGATAAATTAATACAATTACTATTAGTTTCTTAAAGACAGAAGGGAAGTAAGGGAATATACGAGGCTAAAGCGATAGTCAAAGCTTATCGATATGTGAACAAGTGAAGTTCCGACCGCTTTGCATTTCCAGAAAAATAAAAAAATGTAACACCTTTTCAGAAGACGCGTAGTTTCAAATTCAATATCTCGAAAACGGTCAACACTGTAACAAAAATATATGAAACATAAATTGTGTGTTTTAAAGAGAAATACTATTTCTGTGTAGTAAGTTTGTATCTCTTACGGTTTACCAATTATGCAAAATTAAGCATAATTCATCCAGAATGAATAGGCCTTCGGACGCTATTTCCAGAAAATATAAGATATACATTTTATTTGGCATGTAAATATCTTACATATAAGAGATTTTAATCAAAATCCTTCGAGACAGTTTTGATAAAATTAACATTTTGGAATTTTTTTCTATGTAAGTGGTAGTTTGGTGGGCGGATTTTCTTGAAAATCTTCATGCCGCATCCTTGGAAGATACCAAACTTAAATACAAGTTTGGTAATTACCGGTATTTTCGTTTTTGGTCTGTGCTGTCCACAGAAACACACACGCGGACCTTTTTCTAAAAATGTTTACTTTTAGATTCAAGGGGACCCAAAACATTTGTTTCCGGTGACATCTCGGTATCTTAATTTTTGGGTGGAATACAATACTTCCTCTATGCACATAGTATGTACAGAGAAAGTAACAATGGCCTTTGTAAAGGAAGAATAATATGCATTGTAATAATGTAATTTTTACTTTATTTTATTTTATGAAACATTGCTTGCGTTTATAGTTGATGGTTAAATATTTCCTTTACTTGGAGTTACCTTTTGTATTTGTTTTCGTCGTTTTGTTTTCTTGCATTTACAGCAGAACCCTTCTCTTGAAATGGGAAGAGTTCTACGCTGCAGTGAATGAGATACGTTATCGTGCTCTGCGTTGCCAGGTCGCCTCCCATTATATTCATATTTCCCTCTCACTCGCACACTGAGCTTGCGAATGTCTGGACACACATGTATTATGAAAACTATCCGAACTAAATATATGTGGTTTTTACGGTTCTGCTACGAACATTTCTCCCTCTCTTCCTTATGAATTATTTTTTGCAAGATTTGAATATTTTGTCTTACCGCAGGTAGTATTTTTGACAGACGGAATCAGTTAACGCGTTACTCCCCAGTTAAGCGGGAATGTAATGTGTCAAAACAGCAGCATTCCGAATGGCTGCCGGCCTAGTGGTGCTCAAGGACAAACTTCATCCGATTTGTAAGTCACTGTAGACTTGAGTATGTCAATATATCAGCGCGGGGATAATAACTTCTGCCCTTCAACTGGACAAACATTTTAGGATTTAAATAAAATCCTCAGAATACCTTTTGAAACATTTTCCGAGTATGAACGTTTCGCGAAAAACGTATAAGGCAGCTGCTTTGTACACTTTACTTGGAAACTTTAATTGTGTTATTCCCAGTGAGTCAAGGACAACCGGCTAATCGATGATTTCAGATTACTCATCTTACATCAGCTTCGGGAAACCAATAAGTGAAGCTTCAACACACAATAGACTTACCAGAGGTACATTAGGTCAAAGCCGTTGGAAATGAGTTGCATGCTCTCAAGGCAACTAATGTGGCTGTTACTACTTTCTCTGGCCCCCTAAGTACAATGCACATAGTGGATAGAGTAGGTATTGTATTCCACTCAAAAATTCGATGTCGAGATTTCACCGGAAATACATGTTTTAAAACCCCCTGAATTAAAAAAAAATCTCATGTGTTCCATTCACATGACTTTCTCTACATCTCTGCAACAAATTATTGTTAAAAGTTTATGCTTCATTTACTTCATGCTAATCGAGCAAAAATTACTAGAATTACTTGCTTCCTTGTAAGTAGAAGGGAAATAAGGAGTACCATAGGTTAAAGTGATAGCCAAAACTGATTGCTCTGTGAGTGAAGATCCTTTGTTTGTATGGACAGGAGTTGACAAATTTCTGTATGACAAAAGTATTAAGTTTTTTTAAGCTGAGACTATTAACACAGAATATCTCAAAAAAGATCAACTCAGGAAAAAAAAATGTACATGACAAATTGTGTGTTTTTTCGTGATCTACATTTCTGGTGTAGTAAGTTATTGTCTATCTCTTACTTTTTACCAGTTATGCAAAATTCAATAAAAATCATCCAAATAAAGAGGTCTTTAGAGGCTATTCAAGATATACACTTTGGTATGTAAATATCTTAAATGTAACAGATTAGAATAAAAATCGATAGTGTTATTTTTGAGAAAATAAACATTTTCGAAACATTTTTCATGTAAAGGATAGTTGGGGTGGGGGGATTTTCTTGAAAATCTTCGTGTCGCATCCGTGGAAGACACCAAACTTAAATATCAAGTTTGGCATTCAACAGTCACGCACGCGTGCCCGCGCGCACACACACACACACACACACACACACACACGCTCACATGGACCTTTTTGTAAAAATGCTGTTTTTGGATTCAGAAGGACACAAACTCTCGGTATCGAATTTTTGGGTGGAATGCAATACCTTCGCTATACACTATGTACATAGTACGTGTAGAGAAAGTAAAAATTATTTTCAGAAAAAGGTCCGTGTGTGTGTGTGTGGGCAACATAGCTCAAAAACGAAAAGACCATTAAATACCAACCTTACTATTTAAGATTGATATCTTCCAAGGAAGATTTTCAACAAAATCCCCCTCCCCCAACTACCCTTTACATGAAACATTTTTCGAAAGTTTTGCTTTTCTCAAAAATAGGTCTAACGATGTTGGTTAAAATATTGTACATTAAAGATATTTACCTGACAAATAAAATGTATATCTGGGAATGGCCTCTGAAAACAACTTTATCTCGGATAAATTTTGCATAATTGTTAAACCGTAAGAGATAGGGAAAAAGTTGCCACACAAAAAATGTACAACACTTTTAAACAACACTTTTTTTTTTTTTTTTTTGCTGTAACTGGCCTTTTTGAGATATTCCACGTTATTGGATTTCGTTTTAAATTTTATATACTTTTCTCATACGGAATTCCTCAAAGGAACTTCAATCACGTGGCAAACAGCTTTTAAAACATTTGACTATCTATTTAGTCTATTGCCTATAATCTCGTTATTTAGTTTCTATTTTAAAGGAAGCAAGTAATAAGACCATTTTTCTTAATTTTATCTCGACTAACATGAAGTAGATAGAAGAAAAAGTTTTTTTTAACAATAATTGGTTGTAGAAATGTAGAGAAAGTCATGTGAATGGAATATATCAATTTTTTTATTCAGATAACCCTGAAACGTGTATTTGCAATGAAACCTCGGTATGGAATACAATACCTTTTTTATGCACATAATACGTGTAAAGAAAGTAAAAATTGAGGTAAAAGTTTATATAAATCAACTGAAATGCGAAAATAAGGGTTCTTTCTAATAAATGTTATTGAATAATCGGTTGAGAAATTTGTGTGAATGTTACATGTACAATTTTTTACTATCTTATTCTTGTTAATTGATAGCAATCCTTGTAAAAGTTGTTGAATTACATTTTTCGCTGCAGATACATGGGGTATAGGAAGACGATTCGGTATTCAGGACTTTATACTTCTAATTATAGTATCAGATCTCCAGATTTCTTATCTAATTCAGTTCAGCGCGTATTTATATGGCGTTAATACTTTAATAGTCGCTATTATACAGAGTGATTTATGTGGAACTAACACATTTCTTTTTTTTTTAATTATTCCGTTGGAAATTTATTCAATAACCCAATTTTATCACTAAATTAAACAGATGTTCTGGAGTTTCGATTCCTTGTCACTAGATCCGCAGATGTTTATGTTTTATTCCTAATTGCATTGTTGGCAGCTGTTTCGACATTTTGTTCTTGTAGTCAACGTGAAAATGTTGCACGATGTAGAGTTGAATCAAGGATATTTTCAGCAAGATGGCGCTACATGCCATACTTCAAATGAATCCATGAACATAATTGCAAGTTTCTTGGACGACCGGAAAATTTCCAGAAATCTGTGGCCACCGAGATCATCGGATTTGACATCGCCGAACTTCTTTCTATGGGGTAACTTAAGAGACAGGGTTTACGCCACACATCCTCAGACATTGGACGATCTGAAGCACATCACAAAGGAGATTCAAGCTATTGACAACAGAGTCCTCCAACGAGTGGCCAGAAACATGGAATGATGTGTTGAGTTGTGCCTTATGCAGGATGGAGGACATTTTCAACATTTGCTATAGAGGTAAATAATCTGACAAAATTCCTCTGCAATTTAGGTATAATAAGTTATCGCTAGCATAGCACGTTTTGAAACAATTAATGAAAGAAATGTGTCAGCTCTATATAAATCACCCTGTATAGCATCACTGTAATGATTATAGCCAAGTTTACTAATTTCATAAATTACCTAAATGGAAAACCCATAGTTGTTTTATAATGTACCATCATTAAGAGGAACATACGATAATTTGTTCTAACGTAAGTGCTGTGGTGGGAAATCTACAAGGGCGGAAGTATATCATTAGGGTCCATATAATACCATAAAGTAAATTACGTCTCTAACCGAACTCTACAAGAACTGAATGAGACATTTAGCATTCTTCAGTTTACTCGCATAACGAGCTGCATCTTAAATTACATAAAAGTATATTATACAACGAGATTATAATGGTATCAATTAAGATATAAGTTTCATAAATATCATATGAACACCTTAATTACCATTATAGTGAAGTTTCATACAGCTGTTTATGTTCTACCTCGAGTCTAATTTAAAAAAAAAAAAATCTAATGTGTTACATTCACATGACTTTCACTACATCTCTGCAACAACTTATTGTTAAAAAGTTCATGCTTTTATTTACTCCATGGTAATCGGGAAAAAATTAGCAGAAATAATTATACTATTTGCTTCCTTGTAAGCAAACGCGAAATAAGGGGGTGCCATAGGTTAAAGTCATAGTCAAAAGCTGGCTGCTTTGTGACTGAAGCTTCTTTGTTTGTATGGACAGAACTTGACAAATTCTTGTGTGAGAAAAGTTTAGTTTTTCACAGCTGAAACCAAAAACAAGGAATGTCACAAAAACGATGAACTTTACGAAAAAAATGCATATAACATAAACTGTGTGTTTTAACGTGCTCTACATTTTTTGTGTAGATAGATTTTGTCCATTTCTTACAGTTTAGCAGTTATTCAAAATTCTGTAAAATTCATCCAGAATAAAGTACTCATCAGAGGCTATACCCAGAAAATTCAAGATATACATTTTATTTGTCAGGTAAATATCTTTAATATACGACATTTTAAACAATATCGTTAGAGCCATTTTTGAGAAGACCAAAATTTTCGAAAAAAGTTCCATGTAAAGGGTAGTTGTGGGTGGGGGGATTTTTCTGAAAATCTTCGTTTTGCATCCCTGGAAGATACTAAACTTGAATACTAAGTTTGGTGTTTTAGCGACTTTTCGTTTTTGAGTTATCGTGTTTACAGACACACGGACCTTTTTCCGAAAATCCTTTTTTAGATAAAGGGGACCCTAAAACATATATTTCCGGTGAAATCTTGGTATCGAATTTTTGAGTGGAGCGCAATACCTTCTCTATACACTATGTACATAGTGCGTATAGAGAAAGTAAAAAAATCTGATATGTTATACTCGCATAGTTAGCTGCTATACAAACTTCTTATATAAACTTATTCTTCTTTCTGCACCTTGCTGATCGAATTAATCATTAGCAGTGTGTTCTTATTGTTTAGTTCCTTATACGTAGGAAGAAAATAAAGGAATACACTAGGCTAAACCAACAGCCAAATGTTTTAAAAGCTGTTGTTATGCGATTGACAGGAGTAGAACAAAGGAAAAACAGACACTTACTCTCTGAGAAAAATATGAGTACTTTACAACTGAAACCAATAACAAGGAATATCTCGGAAACGGTTAACTCTGCAACAAAAATGTAAAGGATATAAATTGTGTAGTTTGACGAGATCTACATTTTCTGTGTTGTAAGTTTTTGTCTCTCCTTTATGGTTTAGCAGTTAAGCAAAATGTGGCAAAATTCCTCTAGAATAAAGAGGTCTTTAGAGACTATTCCCAGAAAATTCAAGATATACATTTTATTTGTCAGGTAAATATCTTTAATATGCGGGATTTTAATCAAAACCTTTAGATCCATTTTTTTGAAAATCAAAATTTTAGAAACATTTTCCACGTAAAGGGTAGTTGGGGGCGGGGGCATTTTCTTGAAAATCTCCGTGTTGCATCTTGGAACATGCTAAGTTTGGTATTTAATGTCTTTCGTTTTCGCTCTATGCTGTCCAGACACATCGACCTTTTTCTGAAAATGCTTTTTTGGATTCAGGGGGCCCTAAAACATGTATTTCCGGTAAAATCTCGGTATGGAATTTTTCGGTGGAATACAATACTTTCTCTATTAACCATGTACATAGTAGTGTAGAAAAAGTAAAAAAAAAAATCTAAATTATTCTTCTATCTACTTCATGCTAATTCAGATTAACATCATAGGGCATATAGTCTTATTACTTAGTTCCTTATAAGTACATGAGAAATGAGGTAAAACACAAGGCTAAAGCGATAGTCAAATCTTATAAAAGCTCGTTGCTGTGACTAAATTCGGTCCTCTTTGCATGGGCAGAAATAAAACCAGAAAAAAGAATCTTATGTATTCCACTCACATAGTTTCTTCTAGTTGTGTAAGCAAACTGTTCTTACAAAATATTATTCTTTTATCTACTTCTAGCAGAATTTGCCTTATTACTTGTTTCCTTGTAAGTACAAGAGAAATAAAGGAATACATTAGGCTAAAGCCATAGTCAAATCTTTTAAAAGCTCATCACTATATGATACAATTGAGGAAAGTTGGGTAGTTTAAAATTGAAGCCAATAACAAGAAACATCTCGTAAAGGTCAACACTACCAAAAAATGTACATTATTTAAATTATGTGTTCTGACAAGATCTACATTTTTTGGGTAGTAGACTTCTTAATGTAACCGTTATACAAAATTTTGCAAAACACATCCAGAATAAACAGGTCTTCAGAAGTTACTTCCAGAAAATTCAAAGTATACATTTTATTTCTGATGTAAATATATTTGATATAAGGTATTTTAATCATAATCGTTGAAAGCATTTTTGAAAATAAAATTCTTTTAATCTGTTTCCAATCAAAGTGTAGTTTGGTGTGAAGGGGGGGGGGCAAGTTTCTTGTAAATCTTCGTATCGCATCTTGGAAGGTTCTGAACTTCAATATCAAGTTTTTTATACCTTTATGTTTTTACCGTCTCTATACCCACTATGTACATAGTGTATAGAGAAGGTATTGCACTCCATCAAAAAATTCGATATCGAGATTTCACCGGAAATATATATGTTTTAGGGTCCCCTGTATCAAAAAAAAAGTATTTCCAGAAAAAGGTCCGTGTGTGTGTGTGTGTGTGTGTGTGTGTGTCCGTGTTTCAGCGTGTCCGTGTGTCCCTGTGTCCGTGTGTCTGTGAACTAGATAACTCAAAAACTAGAAGTCGGTAAAATACCAAACTTGGTATTTAAGTTTAGTATCTTCCAGGGATTCCACACGAAGATTTTGGGAAATATCCCCCCACCCCAAACTACCATTTACATGGGGCTTTTATTCTAAAATTTTGATTTTCTAAAGAATGGCTATAACGATTTTGATTAAAATATTGTATATTAAACATATTTACCTGACAAATCAAATGTATATCTTGAATTTTCTGGGAATAGCCTCTGAAGAGTAGTTTATTCTTGATGAATTTTACTAAATTTTGAATAACTGCTAAACGTAAGAGATGGACAAAAACTTACTACACAAAAAATGTACAGCACGTTAAAACACGCAATTTATGTTATATACATTTTTTTCGTGGAGTTCGTCGTTTTTGTGACATTCCTTATTTTAGGTTTCTACTATGAAAAACATACATTTCTCATACAGGAATGTGTCAACTGCTATCCATACAAACAAAGGAACTTCAGTGACATAGCAACCAGCTTTTGATTATCACTTTAACCTATGGTACTCCCTTATTTCACCTCTACTTACAAGGAAGCAAGTAATATGGCTATTTCTGCTAATGTTTTACTGATTAGCATAAAGTAAATAGAAGTATAAGCTTTTTAAGAATAATTTGTACAGGGATATAGAGAAAGTCATGTGAATGGTACACATCAGATTTTTTAGTTATTCTTTTCACAGCCACATACATACACACACTGACCTTTTTTCCAAAATATGCACATACAATGCCTAAAATCTGTATTTGCTGTGGTATTGTATTCCACATTTTAATGTGACACCGACATTTCACCGGATGTTCTTCGATACCGTGTCATTAATGCATTGAACTTACCTTACGCAGTGAAACACCTGGTAGGGTTGTGATTTCTTAAATGTCTCGCCCGACATTTTTACTTTTACTACTCACGCTAGTTGTTTCTCAATTGAACATACGAGAATAATCAATAGTTGCGTTTTCAACAGTCGCGCCTGGTAGCATTACGATATTGTATTGATTGGTACTAGTGGAGTTTCTAATTGCTGCAAAACTGTACTTTAATGAAGAGGTGCACTTTAATGAGGTCCATAAAAGTGCAGCTACCAGAAGTATAATTATATAGTTAGGCATAACCGAGTATAAAACAAATTAAAATACTGATTGATATTTCTCAATTACACCAGCTGCCCCCTATTTTGGGAGTTTATTTTTTTTTCTCGACCACTTACAATCTACATAGTAAGTAGAGAAGGTATAACATTCCATTCAAAAATGCGGTTATTTTTGCATCGTGGAGTAAAACAAAACAGAAATGAAAGGAAGGGTGCCTCGTTGATTGAGAAAGGTTTAATTACAAATTAAAAACAACAAAGGATATCTCGGATAGGGTTTGACTTCAAAAAATGTATAGGGCATAAATTGTGCTTTAACATTTAAGGTTTTATATATTTGTTACGATTTACCAGTTATGAAAAATTCATCCAGAATAAAGACGTCTTCAAAGGTATTAAAAGAATTCCAAGATGATTATGCATTTAACTCTGATGTAAATATATCTAATATAGATTATATAAATCAAAATCGTTAGCCATTTTTGAGAAGAGCAAAATTTTTCCAATAAATAGGAAATAAGAAGAGCTTTAAATAGTAAAGCAAAAAAATATTCAATAATAAAATTACCTACATACGATAATGGATTTGCCAATTATAATATACGGTTCAGGAACATAGAAATTATAACACAACATTAAAAATCTTATGTGTTCTATTCACATGACTTTCTCTATATCACTGCAACAAATTATTCTATTTACTTCATCTAATGGAGCAAAACTCAGCAGAAATAGTGTTATTATTTGCTTCCTTGTTAGTAGAAGCGAAATAAGGGGGTACCATAGGTTAAAGTGATAGTCAAAAGCTGGTTGTTGTGTTAGTGAAGTTCCTTTGTTTGTATGGACACGAGTTCACAAAGTCCTGTATTAGAAAAGTATAAGTTTTATAGCTGAAACCAAAAACAAGGAATATCAAAAACAATCAACTCCACGAAAAAAATGTATATAACATAAATTGTGTGTTTTAAGGTGCTCTACATTTGTTGTTTGGTAAGTTTCTGTCCATCTCTTACGGTTTAGCAGTTATGCAAAATTCCGTAAAATCGACCCAGAATAAAGTAGTCTTTAGGATTTTCGAAAAAAGTTCCATGTAAAGGTAGTTTGGAGTGGTGGGATTTTTCTCAAAATCTTCTTTTCGCATCCCCGGAAGATACTAAACTTAAATACCAAGTTTGGTATTTTACCGACTTTTCGTTTTTGAGTTATGGTTCACAGACACACGGACGGACCTTTTTCTGAAAATACTTTTTTTGGACACAGGGGACCCTAAAACATATATTCCCGGTGAAATCTTGGTTTCGAATTTTTTGGTGGAGTACAATATCTTCTCTATACACTATATACATAGCACGTATAGAGAAAGAAAAAAGTATTCAAACGGCAGAAATGAAGTTCCTCAGAAACTAAAAACAAAAAACAAATCAATGACAACAACAACAACAACAAAAAACCCTGTTGTATTCCATTCATATGACTTTCTCTACATCTGTGTAATAAATTATTATTAAAAAGCTTATTCTTCTATCCACTTCATGCTAATTGAGATAAACACTAGCAGAACATGTCTTTATTACTTTGTTCCTTATAAGTAGAAGGGATATAAGAAAATACACTAGGTTAAACTGACAGTCAGATGTATTAAAATGTGGTTGATATGGCATTGAATTGCGTTTCTCTATGTGGTCAGGAGCTGACAAGTTCCTGTATGAGAAAAGTTTCAAGTATATTAAAACTGAAACCAATAACAAGAAATATCTCGAAAACGGACAACTCCACGAAAAAAATGTATATGACATAAATTGTGTGTTTAAAGGGATCTACATTGCTTGTATAGTAAGCTTTTGTATACCTCTTACAGTTGACTAGTTATGCAAAATTCAGAAAACTTTATCCAGAATAAAGAGGTCTTTATAGGCTATTCCAAGGAAATTCACGATATACATTTTATTTGTCATGTAAATATCTTAAATATAAGAGATTTTACTCACAGTCCTTAGAGCCATTTTTGAGAGAAACAAAACTTTCCAAAATTTTTCTATGTAAATGATAGTTGGGGGTGGAGGGATTTTCTTGGAAATCTTCGTGTTGCATCCGTGGAAGATGTTGAACTTAAACATGAAGTTTGGTATTTAAAGGACTTTTCTTTTTTGAGCTATGCTGCCCACTGGCGAAAACACACATACACTCACACACACACACACACACACACACCCATACACACCCATCACACAAAGGACATTTTTCTAAAAATGCTTTTTTTTTATTCAGGGTTTCCCAGAATATCTATTTCCGTTAAAATCTCGGAATGGAATTTTTTGGTGCATTACAATGCCTCCTCTATACACTATGTACAAAATACGTGTAGAGAAAGTAAAATTCTGATGTGTTCCATTCACATGACTTTCTCTACCTGTGCAACAAATGATTGTTAAAAAGTTTATGCTTCTATTTACTTCATGCTTATCGAGAAAAAATTAACAGAAATAATCATATTACTTGCTCCCTTGTAAGAAGAAGCGAAATAAGGGAGCGCCATAGGTTAAAGTGGTAGTCAAAAGCTGGTTGCTATGTGACTGAAGTTCCTTCGTTTGTGTGGACAGGAGTAGACAAATTCCTGTATGAGAAAAGTATAGTTTTTCACAGCTGAAACCAAAAGCAAAAAATATCTCAGAAACGATCAACTTTACGAAAAAAATGTATACTATATAAATTGTGTGTTTTATCGTGCTCTACTTTTTTTGTGTGGTGTAAGTTTTTGTTCATCTCTTATGGTTTAGCAGTTATGCAAAATACCGTAAAATTGATCCAGAATAAAGTAGTCTTCAGAGACTATTCCCAGAAATTTCAAGAATTAATCAAAATTGTTAAAGCCATTTTCGAGAGAAACAAAACTTTCGAACATTTTTGTATGTAATGATAGGTGGGGGTGGGGGGATTTTATTTTGGAAATCTGCGTGTTCCATCCTTGGTAGATGATGAACTTAAATATCAAGTTTGGTATTTAAAGGACTTTTCTTTTTTGAGCTATGCTGTCTACAGGTGAAACACACACACGGACATTTTTCTAAAAATGCTTTTTTTATGTAGGGGTCCCAAGAATCTGTATTTCTGTTGAAATCTTTGGTGCAATACAATGCCTACTCTATACATATGTATATATTACGTATAAAGTAATAGAAGAATTAAACAAAATAATAACAAAATATAGAACAGACTGGAAACAACACTCTAAGAGAATAAAAGAAAATGGAATACACTTACCAGTCACAAGGACAAAGAAAACCGCAACGTCCGAGGAAAAGATGGAAGGAGAAATACTTCGGAGTCGGAATATGCTAATATTCTCTAGCGTGTTATAGGAGGAAAAGACATCCTTAAAATAAATATTATTTTATTTATGGAACATCAAAGTCTTCTTTTAGTTATCTCCATACTCCTATATTTCCTCCTGCAGGCCTAATCAGAGATATATTTAAAATAAGCACAAAAACATCCCCGCGGAAGGAAAATACATGTTTTGTTAAATTCTTATTTTGCTTTGAACACAGCTTTCCGTTTCTTACCTGTACGTAAAATCTGACTTGATACATTTATGTCTTTCTCTTGTAAGTTTACAATTCTTACAAAATCTTATTGTTCTATACAGTTCATAACAATCTAGATAGATATTAGGAGAAATGATTTTATTACATATTTACTTATAGCTACATTAGGAATAGAGGAATACCTAGGCTATAAGCAACAGTAAAATCGTTAACGATTTCATTGAGATCTCTCTATCTTTGAAATTCCGTTAGTTTTTCATGAAGAAGAAAAAATTAAACACCTATAAACGAATGGAAAAGGAGTGAGTGCGGCACCGAAGCCTCCTGCGGACAGACAAATAGCCCTGAAGTCTCCCGGACCCTTAAAGGTCCCTAATTACATAGCCCCAAAGCCTCCTGGTCGAAACAGTTGCAGTTTGGTGTTTATAATATTTGATGAAGCATTACATACTTCTCCTGGAAGATGATACATGTTTTGTGTTTATGATTAACAATAAAGAAACACGACTCTAGCACCAAAAGAAAACGACCCTCTAATGCTTAAATTTGAATTAGAGGTTGTTGTTCCAGTTCGTTTAATAACATTTTTGCAACTTTTAACATTGTACGCCCATCGCGATGCCCCACTTTTTAAGCACTTCTGGAATCCGAAAGTGTAACCGTTCCGAAGTAGAGTTTTCCTTCCTGTCCTCCTCAGCATAATTTCGTCTCATTGAAAAACATGTCAACTGTGAACTAATTTGCCGTACACTGAAAGAAATCAAGGGAAAAACTCGGTATACCCATTTCACCCCACCTGTTGGCTAATTACACCGGTTTCGCGGGAGGCTTGGGGATGGTTACCTGCTACGCTTACCTGGGTACGGAGGCTTCGATCCTGCGCCCAAAGGAATATCTTGGATATTATCAACTGTACAAAAATCATTTCACAGAAATTGTGTGCTTTAAAGAGCTCTACAATGTTTATATAGTAAACTTTGGTCTATATCTTATGATTTATGCAAAAGACATTCAGAACAAAGAATATCTACTCCCAAAAATGCATGATATTCATTTCATTTGTTATGAAAATATCCAAACATATGGTATGCTTGTCAAATTCATGAAGCTATTTGTCAGGAAATCAACATTTTTGAACAATGTTCATGTAAAGAATGTTCGATTGGGAGGTGTTCATTAAGCTCTCTATGTAGCATCCTTGAACTACCGCTTTGTCAGTTAAAATACTTTTCATTTGTGAATTATGCTGTTCGCACATTCACACTAACAGAGGCATCATTTTGAAAGAATATTAATTTCTTGTTTTGTTTCAGATGCTCTTAAAACAAATATTTCTGGTGAAATCTCAAAATAGAATTTTTTGTCGGAACATATCAGGTAGCCCAACTGTCCATTTGACTTTCGGAAATATTTCTTGGTGCGTTAAAAGTATTGTTGAATTAAACGAGGTTATTTAAAGTTAACACGCCCCAGTGAGGAACTGCTGAGAGCGACTTTCCTCTCTTTCCATTTATAGCATTGCAGTATTGTGCACGCGGAGGTCTATCTTTCTGCAAAACATGAGCAGTTTTAGCCGTTGACTAAACACATTTAAGAAAATACGATTTAAGCCGTTCAAGGTTTGTCATAAACTATTGGGTAGAATTATACTTCTTAGTGTTGCCTAGTTATGTACGACTATCTGAGGTGTGAGTCTGCCTATCTATGGGCTACTTCAGTTTCTGCTCGCCATTCTTGTTAGCACATTTAAATAGTGGTAAAACTTGTTCTTTTCTTTTGAGCTCATTTGTTTATTATATTACCATATGAAGTTCGAGCGTAAAAATCCTTAGCATGGCTTCCTTCGGAAGGCAAGTAAAGCCATTGGTCCCATGTCGAAGATTTACGGCACGTAAAAGAATCTTAAGGATGATAAAGATACCCCTGAGAAAAATTAAGCAATCTTTCACGCCCAGCATAGGAAGGGACGCTGAGAGCCACGGCAGTTAGAGTTAGGGTTTGCCGATCCCGGCGTCTCGCTTTGGCGCTTCGTGGTGCACAGGATCGTGGGTTCGAATCCGGCCTTCGGCATGGGTGTTACTGTGTTTGTAAATGTGTCTATGTTTGTGTATGTATATGTAAAAGGAAAACGTTAAGGATAATAAGGTCTACTAAGGAAATATAAGAAACCGGAAAAAATAGAGAAAAAATCTGATATGTACCATTCACATGACTTTCTCCATATCCCTGCAACAAATAATTCTTAAAAAAGCTTATACTTCTATTTACTTTTTGCTAATCAGAAAGAATTAGCAGAAATAGTCTTATTACTCGCTTCCTTGTAAATATAAGCGAAATAAGGGACAACCGTAGGTTAAAGTGATAGTCAAAAGCTTGTTACTATGTCAATGAAGTTCCTTTGTATGGATAGGAGTTGACAAGTTCCTGTATGAGAAAAGTATAAGTTTTTCATAGCAGAAACCAAAAATAAAGAATGCCACAAAAACGATGAACTCCACGAAAAAAATGTATATAACATAAATTGTGTGTTTAAATGTGCTCTACATTTTTTGTGTTGTAAGTTTTTGTCCATCTCTTACGGTTTAGCAGTCATTCAAAATTTAGTAAAATTCATCCAGAATAAACTACTCTTCAGAGGCTATTCCCAGAAAATTCAAGATATACATTTCATTTGTCAGGTAAATATGTTTAATATCCGAAATTTTAATCAAAATCTTTAGAGCCATTTTTGAGAAAATAAAAATGTTGGAAAAAAGTTCCATGTAAAGGGTAGTTGGGGGTGGGGGGATTTTTCTCAAAATCTTCGTGTCGCATCCCTGGAAGATACTAAACTTAAATACCAAGTTTGGTATTTTACCGACTTTTCGTTTTTGAGTTATCGCACGCACACACACACACACACACACACACACACACACATGGACCTTTTTGTGAAAATGCTCTTTTTGGATATTGGGGACCCTAAAACATATATTTCCAGTGAAATCTCGGTATCGAATTTTTGGCGGAGTGCAATACTTTCTCTATGCACTATGTACATAGTGCGTATGGAGAAAGTAAAAAGGAATACAGCGCCGGAGTCCTGACAAGTCTTCCGGAACTGTATTTTTTTTTTCTTTCATTTGCTAATAAAAAAAAAAAAAAGGAAAAAGAAAAAGAGCGTCCATAAATAAACTCCATTTCCGTTTTACTAGTACTAGTGCTTCTATTGTGGAACTAGTAGAACTACTTCTGTTGTAAGTTGCTACTAGCATTGCTGCTAATACTCCCTAGTGACATTTGCACGTAATTTTGGAATAGATTTACTCAAAGGTCAAACTTTGTGGTGACCGGTAAGCAATTCACATAGTGCGAGGCTACGATTGGCGTGATGAAATGGTGCAGTGGAAATGAGGAAGAGGAACTCGCTCCTAAGGAGTAGGAAGTAAAGAACGAACCCCGACGGAATAGGAAGTCAATGTCATGGAATGAGATTCGACGTAGTAGGAAGTAAAAGGTATAAAATGAACTCCGATGTTGTACAAACCAAATGTCATGGAACCAACTACGACTGGATAGGAAGAAAATATTACGTAAAGAACATCGATGAAGTACGAACTCCAAAAAACACAAATACCGTTTGGGAATTCCTTGGAGTCAATTCAAATGTGAATATTATGAACTAACTCCAATAGACTAGGATCTGAATATCATAGAACGAACACTTACGTTGTAGAAAGTACATAAATATTATGGAGTGATTTTCTATAGTCTAGGACCACTTATTGGGAATAATACTCGAATAAGAATCAAATGCCATGTAGCCAACTACCTAAGAGTAGAAAATAGTTAACTGTCATAGAACAAACTACGAGGGGCATACTGAAAGTCACGAGCAACCCATTGTATAAATTTAAATTTCAACAATGTAACAAAACGAATTGCAGGATCGTAATCTACAGACTTTAAGCCACATGTTGACATATTGTGACGTCATTAGCTTCTATCACGTGACCACAGACGGCTGACATTCATGTTTCGTTTCGAAGGCGTGCTGAATTGAATTCCTTGTGAAAGAAGGAAAATCTGCTCCTGAAATTCATCTCAGACTTCAACGTGCGTATGGAGGTGTCTGCATGGGTGCCAGCAGTGTTAGAAGATGGGTGAAACATTTCAAAGATGGAAACACGAGTCTGCAACTACAGAACGCAACAAGGAAAGAGTTGATGAGCTCATTACAGGAGATAGGCGTTTCACTGTGAATGAAATTGTTGCGCAACTTGGAATAGGACATAGTGCAGTGCAAGAAATGATCCACAGCTTGGGTTATCGAAAGGTCTGTGCCCGTTGGGTCCCCCGTTTATTGACTGAAGACCACAAACTTCAGAGAAGAACCATTGCACAAAACCTTCTTCAGAGATTTCATAATGAAGGTGATGAATTTTTGACGTGTATTGTGACTGGAGATGAGAGCTGGTTCCATCACTATGAGCCAGAAACGAAACGTCAGAGTATGGAATGGCACCACTTGAACTCACCATCGAAGAAGACAGCGAAGACAGTGCAGTCTGTAGGAAAAGTTATGGGAAGTGTCTTTTGGGATGCACAAGGTTGCATTCTGGTTGACTTTCTTGAACCTGGACAAACCATAAATTCTGCCCGCTACATCAAGACACTTCTGAAGCTCCGTCGGGCTTTGCGTGATAAACGCCCTGGAAACAGGATCATACTTCAACAGGATAATGCGCGTCCGCATACTGCCCGTGCCATTATGGAGAAGATCAGGGCATTAGGGTGGAAACTCTTCCACATCCTCCCTACAGTCCCGACTTAGCACCCTCCGACTACCATCTTTTCGGTTCTGTGAAGGAGCAGATGCGTGGCCAACGCTACGAGACGCTGGAGGATATTCGGAAAGCAGTGCGTCAGGGTCTGCGGGCAGCTGGAACGGAGTTCTATCACAAGGGCATTTTCAAACTTGTAGAACGATGGGAAAAATGTGTGCAAAGCAATGGAGACTATGTCGAAAAGTGAAAGAAAGTCTGTAGATTATGATGATGTATTTGGTTTGGCTTAAAAATAAATATTAAGATTGTAAAACAGTGCTGGTCATGACTTTCAGTATGCCCCTCGTACTAAAGAGTAAGAAGTAAATACATATCATGAAACTAACTGCTAAGAAATTGAAAGTAGTTAAATGTTGAGGTAGGGACTCCTAAGGAGTAGAAATTAGGAATCTCGTTGTCTCTTACTAGTTGCCAGTTAAAGTTTCAGTTATATCCATCTTGTGGTTTCGTTACCATGGCGATTGATTCGAAATCTTGTGCTTATTTAGAAAGATGGAAAAAACGAGATTTGTACTATGATTAAAAGGATTAACATTGAAAGAGATAAAAGCTGAGTTAAAGTTCATGACACATCTGATCCTGAGTTTGCAACAATTTACAATAAATTGAGTAAATGAATTTAAACATGGCAGTACAAATGAAGAACACCGTTCCGGACGTTCAGTAGAAGTGACTTCCTCCGAAATTATTGACAAAATCCAGGATATGATTTTGAGTGATCAACGAATCAAAATTTGCAAAATAGTAGAGACCACAGGCCTGTACAAGGTACAGCGTTCTCAATTTTGCACCAAAATTAGGTGTGACAATGGTCTTAGGAAGATGGGTGCCTCGTTTGCTCTCAATAGTGAATAAACACAAATCGTGTGATCAATTCGGAAGCTGGGTTGGCACTTTTCCGTCGCAATTCTGACGAGTTTCTTGATACTTAAGTGTGGATGAAACATTGTTGCACTACTACAATCCAGATACAAAATTACATTCAAAACAGTGGGTTTCAAAGGCTTCGAAGAAGGCAAAGATGATGCAATCTGCAGACAAGATGTTTGGCCTCGTTTTTCTGGAATGCATGAGAATAAATAACATTGAATACTTTCAGGAAGGATAAATGGATAGTTATGCTTCGTTATTCCATCGGCTGAACAGAGAAATCAAGAAAAAGCGCCCTCATTTGGCAAAGAAAAAGGTTCCCTTCTATCAAGACAATGCGCAGTTTCGATGCGATTATAGAGTTAATGTTCAAATTACTACAAAATCCACGTGTTTGCCAAATTTGACCCCTAGTGACTTTTTTTATATTCAAACCTTTAAAAGTGGCTGAGCAGGAAAAAAATTCACGTCTAACGAAGAGGTGATCTCACAAGCAGATCCCTATTTTGAGGACCTTCTGAAAACCTACATTTTGGAAGGCTTAAAACAGTTTGAGAAACGTAAAAGGAGATTGTATTGCAAAATAAAAGAAATCTACCAAAAATAATTTGTTTTTCTATCTTTTTCTATGGACTTGTTGAATTTCCCTCGTTAAAGTCATGGAACAAAGTCTTAAAGACTAGGAAGACATCAATGTTATGGAATGGATTCCTAAGGAGTTGGAAGTAGAAAAATCTGATGTGTTACACTCACATGACTTTCTCTAGCCGTTCTACAAACTTCTTATTCTTCTTTCTGCACCTTGTTAATCGAGGTATTCAGCACAATGTTCTTATTACTTAGTTCCTTATAAGTAGGAAGAAAATAAGGGAATACTCTAGTCAAATGTTTTAAAAGCTGTCGTTATACGATTGTCATTACAAATCGCTTCTTTTCTTGGCCAGGAGTAGAACAAAAGAAAAAGGGACACTCTCGTCTGAGAAAAGTATAAGTACTTCACAACTGAAACTAATAACAATGAATACCTCGAAAACGGCAAGCTTCACGAAAAAATGAATATGGCGAAAATTGTGTATTTTAACAAGGCCTACATTTTTTGTATAATAAGTTTTTGTCTATCTCTTACGGTATATTACTTATGCCAAATTAAGCACAATTCATCCCGAATAAACAGGTCTTTAGAAGCTATTTCCAGAAAATTCAAGATATACATTTTATTTGTCAGGTAAATATCTATAATATACGATATTTTAATCAAAATCGTTACAGCCATTTTTAAGAAAATCTAAATGTTCGAAAAAAGTTCCATGTAAAGGGTAGTTTGGGGTGGGGGGATTTTTCTTAAAATCTTCGTGTCGCATCCGTGGAAGATACTGAACTTAAATACCAAGTTTTGCATTTTAGCTACTTTTCGTTTTTGAGTTATCGTGTTCACAGACACACGGACACACGGACACACGGACCTTTTTCTGGAAATGTTTTTTTTGGATTCAGGGAGTCCTAAAACATGTATTTCCGGTGAAATCTCGACACGAATTTTTGGGTGGAATGCAATACTTCTCTATCCCTATGTACATTATTCATACGGGGCTAGAGAAAGTAAAGATGCCCTAGAACGAACTTTTAAAGAATAAGAAGCAGGGAAATGTTATGAAATGGACTCTTAAAGAGTAGAGAGAACGTAATTGTATGGTAAAGTCTCCAAAAGAGTAGGAGGTAGGTACGAGTGTATGGTAGCTGTCTACTTAAAACTGCACAAAAGAAATACATGATACGAAGTTTTATTGTTCTTCAAAGTTAGCACTCAGCACTGTACACATCCCGTTGCTAGCGACGTAGAAGTCGTAGAATACCTTTAACAAGATCAGTTGTGTTAATTGGTCGAATGCCTGACGAATATCTGGAACAGTTCCGAAGCGAATGCCACGAAATGGTTCCTTCATCTTCGGAATTAAGTCAAGAATAATAATAATATTAAAATTATATTTAAAACGAATTTATTATGAAAATCCAACTCTTAAAGATTTATAACCTCTAATTAAACATACACAAATTGCTTGTGGGAAGAACAAAATTGGAAATGGCGTGTTATTTATGGACGCACTTTAACTGCTTTGGTTCTCAGCGTCCCATTCTATACTGGGCGTGAAAGATCGCTTAATTTTGCTCAGAGGCCTCTATCATCAGACTTGAGGTTCTTTTACGTGCCCTAAATCTACGACACGGGACCCACGGATTTACTTCCCTTCCGAAGGAAGCCATGCTAAGGATTTTTACGCCCGAAAAAATCCACCGTCCTCCGCCGGGTTTGAACCCGCGACCTTGGGTTTATGGAGTTAGCATGGTAACCATTACACCACGGAGGGCGAAGGTTGTGGGAAGAGAATAAATACTGTGGATAAAGGATGAGTGACAAGGAATTAAGTTTCGGGAGCCGGCCGCGCCGTGGCCGAGTGGTTCCAAACGATCGCATGTAAGATTTGTGGCGGACTAAGCAGCACAGGGTCGGGTTTTCTCCGGGTTCTCTAGTTTCCCCCGCCATTGCATTCCACCGGTGCTTATCTTTGTTCCATTATCATCAGTGGCATTCGACTGCGCTGCCACAAGTAGTAAAAGCGGGCGTTAAACACTATCCAAAAAATCTGGGGAGTATGGTGGATGTTGTAATACTTCCTAACGCTATCTACCAAACAAATCAGTCACATCAGTCAGTGGTCGAGCTTCTTCCTCAAAGCTGGTCGCAGGTTGTGTTCCTTGAATGAAAAACTGAACAGTAATACTGCGCACTGGTGGTGATCTTTAGAGGAGTGTATACAGAGTCACCATGACTTAGTGAAAGTTATGTGACGATTTTGGAATTGACCAAGAACCTTCTTTGACAAAGAAGCTACTACAATTTCTGCAGAAGCAACCCATCATTTTGCAAGACGATGTTCGGTTGCATACAGCTCAAGCTTTGATTCATTTGTTCAGTTGACAAGGCTGAAAGTGCTGCAACATCCGCCATACTTCATGGGCATAAGCCCTTGTGAATTTAATTTGAATCAGAAGATGAGGAACCACATTCGCTTCAGTAGTGTTCCGGACATCAGTCAAGCAGTAGACCGCTCTATTCGAATTACCAATACAACAGGCACTGCTAAAGTAATCCTAGGACTTCCACATTGTTGTCAACGGCTGTGCACAATGTTGCACCCCACCAAAAAATTCGATACCAAGATTTCACCGCAAATATATGTTTTAGGGTCCCCTGTATCCAAAAAAAATATTTTCAGAAAAATGTCCGTGTGTGTGTCTATGTGTCTATGAACACGATAACTCAAAAACGAAAAGTCGGTAAAATACCAAGCTTGGTATTCAAGTTTAATATCTTCCAGGGATGCGACACGAAGATTTTGAGAAAAATCCCCCCACCCCAAATACCCTTTACATGAAACTTTTTTCGAAAATTTTGATTTTCTAAAAAATGGCTAACGATTTTGATTAAAATATCGTATATTAAAGATATTTACCTGACAAATAAAATGTACATTTTGAATTTTCTGGGAATAGCTTCTGAAGACTACTTTATTCTGGGTCAATTTTACGGAATTTTCCATAACTGCTAAACTGTAAGAGATGGACAAAAACTTACCACACAACAAATGTAGAGCACTTTAAAACACACAGTTTATGTTATATACATATTTTTCGTGGAGTTGATTGTTTTTGAATAGCTCTAACGATTTTGATTAAAATATCGTATATTAAAGATATTTACCTGACAAATAAAATGTACATTTTGAATTTTCTGGGAATAGCCTCTGAAGACTACTTTATTCTGGGTCAATTTTACGGAATTTTGCATAATTGCTAAACTGTAAGAGATGGACAAAAACTTACCATACAACAAATGTAGAGCACTTTAAAACACACATTTTATGTTACATACATATTTTTCCTGGAGTTGATTGTTTTTGAGATATTCCTTGTTTTTGGTTTCAGCTATAAAAAAGTTATATTTTTCTCATACAGGACTTTGTGAACTCGTGTCCATACAAACAAAGGAACCTCAGTCACGTAGCAACCAGCTTTTGACCATCACTTTAACCTATGGTACTCCCTTATTTCGCTTCTACTTACAAGGAAGCAAGTAATAAGACTATTTCTGCTAATTTTTTCTGGATTAGCAGGAAGGAAATAGAAAAATAAGCTTTTTAACAATAGTTTATTGCAGAGTTATGGAGAAAGTCATGTGAATGGAACAAACAAGACTTTTTAAAATTGTTTTTAAAAACTTGTTCCAAGTCAGAACCATTTTCAATGCGTGCAACAAAAGTCCATTGAAAATGGTTCTGAATTAGGACCGAAATCCGGATTTGGAAGCCAACTACAGACATTCCAAACTTGGGCTGGAATGCTCCTTGTTATACAAACACTGATACATCCACTCAACACAAATGCAATTCCTGTGTGAGGTGCAGCCAGCAAAACACACATTCATCGGCTACAGGTTCTACAAAATAAATCCATTCGAATTGCCACAAATTCTCCTTGGTTCGTAAGAAACAATCAAATGCATCAACAACTAGGAATTCTTCCGTTACAGCAAACCATCAGGGAACTAGCAAAGTCTCTCTATAACAAACTTACTTAAGTCTCTGGAGCTCATACATATCACATAGGAACAAAAACCTGAAAGAGAACAAGGTTCAAAAGACAGGCTACTCAGGCAAACCGATGAATGCGACTTTTCTCACCTTGAATAAATTATATTGCAGCAAATGTTTTATATGTTTTGCATATATAGCTTTATTTTCATTACTTAATTTGTTACCACGCATTTAGTGTCATTGTATTTCATTGTTTACTTAATGTCCACCAGTCATTGTTACTTACAAGTAGATATTATTTAAATCAGTGAATGTTATGTAAAATACACATTTTGTGTTTTTACCATAGAGGAGTCTTATAGGCCAACCTCAACATGCAATTTGCTATTGTCATATTGTTAACTGTGTTCAATGACCTGTAAAGCAGTACTACTGTTTGGCCAAAAATAAATTATTAAAAAAGAAACAGCTATGCGAGTAATCTTAGATTTGCATAATTATAATATAAATAATAATATAAACTTGGCAACATATACTTTTTTACTTTCTCTATACGCACTATGTACATAGTGTATAGAGAAGGTATTGCACTCCACCCAAAAATTCGATACCGAGATACCGGAAATATATGTTTTAGGATCCCCAATATCCAAAAAAAGCATTTTCACAAAAAGGTCCTTGTGTGTGTGTGTGGATGTGTGAACACGATAACTCAAAAACGAAAAGTCGTTTGCAAACTTGGTATTTAAGTTTAGTATCTTCCAGGGATGCGACACGAAGATTTTGAGAAAAATCCCCCCACCTCCAACTACCCTTTACATGGAACTTTTTTAGAAATGTTTGATTTTCTCAAAAATGGCTCTAACGATTTTGATTAAAATTTCGTATATTAAAGATATTTACCTGACAATTAAAACATGTATCTTGAATTTTCTGGGAATAGCCTCTGAAGAGTAGTTTATTCTGGATGAATTTACTGAATTTTAAATAACTGCTAAACCGTAAGAAATGGTTAAAAACTTACTGCACAAAACATGTAGAGCACGTTAAAGCACACAATTTATGTTATATACATTTTTTTCGTAAGTTCATCGTTTTTGAGACATTCTTTCTTTTTGGTTTCTGCTAAGAAAAACATACATTTCTCATATAGGAACTAGTCAACTCCTATTCATATAAACAAAGGAACTTCACTGACATAGCAACCATCTTTTGACTATCATTTTAACCTATGGTAGTCCCTTATTTCGCTCCTACTTACAAGGTAGCAAGTAATAAGAATATTTCTGCTCATTTTTACTTTCTCCATACGCACTATGTACATGGTGTAATAGAGTAAGTATTGCACTCCACCAAAAAATTCGACACCGAGATTTCACCGGAAATATATGTTTTAGGGTCCCCAATATCCAAAAAAAGCATTTTCACAAAAAGGTCCGTGTGTGTGTGCGTGCGTGTGTGTGTGTGTGTGTGTGTCCGTGTGTCTGTGAACACGATAACTCAAAAACGAAAAGTCGGTAAAATACCAAACTTGGTATTTAAGTTTAGTATCTTCCAGGGATGTGACACGATGATTTTGAGATAAATCCCCCCACCCCCAACTACCCTTTACATGGAACTTTTTTAGAAAATTTTGATTTTGTCAAAAATGGCTCTAACGATTTTGATTAAAATTTCGTATATTAAAGATATTTACCTGACAAATAAAACATGTATCTTGAATTTTCTGGGAATAGCCTCTGAAGAGTAGTTTATTCTGGATGAATTTTACTGAATTTTAAATAACTGCTAAACCGTAAGAAATGGTTAAAAACTTACTGCACAAAACATGTAGAGCGCGTTAAAGCACACAATTTATGTTATATACATTTTCTTCGTAAGTTCATCGTTTTTGAGACATTCCTTATTTTTGGTTTCTGCTATGAAAAACATACATTTCTCATATAAGAACTTGTCAACTCCTATTCATACAAACAAAGGAACTTCACTGACATAGCAACCATCTTTTGACTATAATTTTAACTTATGGTAGTCCCTTATTTCGCTTCTACTTACAAGGTAGCAAGTAATAAGAATATTTCTGCTCATTTTTACTTTCTCCATACGCACTATGTACATAGTGTAATAGAGAAAGTATTGCACTCCACCAAAAAATTCACCGGATTCATCGAGATTTCACCGGAAATATATGTTTTGGGGTCCCCAATATCCAAAAAAAGCATTTTCACAAAAAGGTCCGTGTGTGTGTGTGTGTGTGTGTGTGTGTGTGTGTGTGTGTCCGGTGTCCGTGTGTCTGTGAACACGATAACTCAAAAACGAAAAGTCGGTAAAATACCAAACTTGGTATTTAAGTTTAGTATCTTCCAGGGATGCGACACGAAGATTTTAAGAAATATCCCTCCACCCCCAACTACCCTTTACATGGAACTTTTTTCGAAAATTTTGATTTTCTCAAAAATGGCTCTAACGATTTTGATTAAATTTCGGATATTAAACATATTTACCTGAAAAATGAAATGTATATCTTGAATTATCTGGGAATAGCCTCTGAAGAGTAGTTTATTCTGGATGAATTTTACTAAATTTTGAATAACTGCTAAACCGTAAGAGATGGACAAAAACTTACTACACAAAAAGTCTAGAGCACATTAAAACACACAATTTATGTTATATACTTTTTTTTTTGTAGCTCGTCGTTTGTGACATTCCTTATTTTTGGTTTCTGCTATGAAAAACGTATACTTTTCTCATACAGGAACTTGTCAACTCCAATCCATATAGACAAAGGAACTTCATTGACATAGCAACCAGCTTTTGACTATCACTTTAACCTACAGTTGTCCCTTATTTTGCTCCTACTTACAAGGCAGCGAGTAATTAGACTATTTCTGCTATTTTTTCTGATTAGCATAAAGTAAATAAAAGTATAAGCTTTTTAAGAATAATTTGTTGCAGGGATATGGAGAAAGTCATGTGAATGGTACACATCAGATTTTTTACCTTAGAGAGGCCTTATAGGCCAACCTCAATATGTAATTTTACTATTGTTAGTTGTGTTCAATGGCCTGTAAAACAGTACTGCTGTTTGGCCAAAAATAAATTATTAAAAAAAACAGCTATTTGGGTAATCTTAAATTTGCATAATCAAATTATAAATAATAATAAAACTTAGTAACATATATATCTTTTGTATCAGTTGTAAAGTCACTATTAAACTTCCAACCCTAGCAGATGCCATGGAAGGCAATTTGACGGAGTAAGGTCTAATTATTGTTCATAGCATTCTAATAGATTAGCAAGTTAATGTCGTGGAACGAAATCCGACGAGTAGAAAGTAGTTATAATGGAACTTCACTCTTGTGAAATAAAAAGTCAGGGAACAGAATTTGACGTAGGAAGCAATCCTTTGGAATATAACTGCCATCTCCAAAAGCGAAGTGCTACTCCACGATTTGCCATTTCCAAACCGTTCCAAACACACCACTATAAGGTTGGTGTGCATGCATACACTTACACATTTTAAATGAGAAATGTTGTACAAGGCGGCGTCGTGGCCGAGTGGTTAATCCACTCACCTCCCACCTAGGCGGCCCAAGTCGATCCCAAGCGCCCGTATGTGGGATTTGTAGTGGAGGAAACGGCGCCACTCGTTCCAAAAATTGCGCAACATCACCGTTCCTACCATCTATTTCGCTTGCATTTCATTTCATTCACTTCCTCATCCTCATGCATGTCTACGGGTCGATTACTCGTCTATGTCCTGTGGTTAAGTGTCGCTAGTTCCCCGACAGGCTTCTGACCCTTACGCACCCGCTTGTATGTTCTAGGAGGGAGCGTCAGGTTAAGCTGACTGTTAAAAATCTGTCGTGCTCCATTCTGCCGATCCCGGTGCCTCGCTCTGGTGCTTCGTGGCGCACAGAATCGTGGGCTCGAGTCCCGCCTTGAGCATGGGTGTTTCTGTGTTTGTGAATGTATATATGTCTATGTATGTATAGATAAAAGGAAAAATATTAACAATTCATAGGTCAACTAAGGAAATGCAGGAAATTGGAAAAAGACAAAGGAAAAAGGAATACAGCGCCGGAGATCAGACAACCCTCCGGAACTGTATTAAAAAAAATCACATGACTTTCTCTACATCTCTGCAACAAATTATTATTAAAAAGCTTATGCTTCTATTTACTTCATGCGAATTGAGAAAAATTAGTAGAAATAATCTCATTACTTGCTTCCTTGTACATAGAAGCGAAAAAAAAAAGTACCCTAGATTAAAGTGATGGTCAACAGCTGGTTGCTATGCGACTGAAGATCCTTTGTTTGTGTGGACAGGAATTGACAAATTCCTTTACGAGAAAAGCATAAGTGTTTTAAAGCTGAAACCAAAAACAAGGAATATCAAAAAAAGATCATCTCCACGAAAAAAATGTGTATAACATAAATTGTGTGTTTTAACGTGCTCTACATTTTTTGTGAGGTAAGTTTTTATCTATCTCTTACGGTTTAGCAGTTGTTCAAATTCCTTAAAATGCATCCAGAATAAAGTAAGCTTCAGAGGCTATCCCCAGAAAATTGAGGATATACATTTTATTTGTCACGTAAATATCTTTAATACACGACATTTTAATGAAAATCGTTAGAGCCGTTTTTTAAGAAAATCAAAATTTTCGAAAAAAGTTCCGTGTAAAAGGTAGTTTGGGGTAGGGGGATTTTTCTCAAAATCTTTGTGTCACATCCCTGAAAGATAGTAAACATAAATGTCAAGTTTAATATTTTAAAGACTTTTCGTTTTTGAGTTATCTTGTTCAAGACACATGGACACACGAATACACTCTCGGACCTTCTTCTGAAAATGCTTTTTTTTTATATACAGGGGACTCTAAAACGCATATTTCCGGTGAAATCTCGGTATCGAATTTTTGGGTGGAATGCAATACCTTCTCTATGCACTATGTACATAGTACGTGTAGAGAAAGTAAAACATGTGTACAGTAAGTATATACAATTTTGGAGTATTTGAAGAGATGTTGAATGATAAGTAGTCAACATTGCAACTTTAATTAAAAAAAAAATTACAAATTACAACTGCCCACAAAAAAGGCATTTTAAAAATGTATTTAAACAAATTCAGTTGCATTTAATTAATTTAACATGAAATATTTTGCAAATAATGGACTGTGTATACGATGTTTCTCCTTCGGTATTTCTATAGTTGCAGACGTGCGTGCACATGCACACGCATTTTTCAGATTTAAAAAGTTAAACATTCAGTCAGCAACGGCGTGTGTTTAGCCTCCATTACAATATGATTTGCCACCTTAATTCATTAAAAAGCAATTAAGATCAAAGCTACGCTAATTGCAGTATGTTTGTAAAGTGATTACCTAGGAGAGAATCTCTTTGAGCAGAAAGTTATCACACATGTTTTAGTAAATTGTACACGGTTTTAGGTTAAGGCTAAGTCAGACTGAAAACATCAATGACAGCCGGGATTTGAACCACGGATCTCCCGATCTCTAGCCGGTTGCTCTGTCACTGAGCTACCATGGCAAAAACACTTTCTTTAAACTTTATTTGAAGAGGGTTAAAACATTGATTCCCTCCTCTGACAAATTCCAGAAAAATTGTGGCAGTTATGTCGAAAATACGGTAAGAATCACTCTTTCATGTACAAATGAATGTAGTTAAAAATATATTATGCTATTTTCTAAACCAATATTTATAATTTCCGGCCACGCTCGTATTACATACATTGTACGTACATGATACAGCAAGTAATAAGGAAAAAGCTATAAATATACTGGGGAATAAAAAATTAAAAACTATGGAAATAAACGGAGACAGTATTTTGTTTTGACAGAATAAAAGAGAGAATATCCTAAGATGAATTATGTACTAAAGACTTATGTAAAGAAAACATCCAACAAGACCAAGAAAATGATGGTCGTCACGTTAAGAAGCCGGAACAGGCAGCATTGACCAATAAACTGGTGAGCAGAAGAAGAAAAAGAAGAAATACTAGTATATTTTCACGTTAATGTCCAAGAACACTCATCTGAAAGTGTTTTTTTTATCTCGTATATTCCTTAGGCAATCATTTTCTCAACACGTAACGTGCATAGTGTATAGAGAAGGAATTGCATTCCACCCAAAAATTCGATACCGAAATTTCATCGTAAATATACCTTTCAGAGTCCCCTTTATATAAAAGCAAAACGAAAAGTCGGTAAAATACCAAACTTTAATATTCTCCAGGAATACGACATGAAGATTTTGAGAAAGTATCGAAAATTCTGATTTTCTCAAAAACTGCTCTGACGATTTTGCTTAAAATATGATCTAATAAAGATATTTACATGCCAAATAAAATGTATATTTTTAATTTTCTGGAAATAGCCTCTGCAAATCTCTTTATTCTGGATCAATTTTGCTGAATTTTTCATTACTGTAATGCGTAAGGGTTATACAAAAACATACTACACAAAAAGATTCAGATCTCATTAAAAATACAAAATTTACGTCATATACAATTTTTTTTTCGTGATGTCCATTCCTGGGATGTTTCTTGGAATTGGTTTCACTTTTAAAATACTTAAAGATTTCTCATACGGGAAATTTTAAATTTCTGGCCATACAAAGAAACGAATTTTAACCACATGGCAACCAGTTTTTCAAAGATTTTACTATCCTTTTAGCTAGTATATTCCCTTATTTCCATTCTGCTTATAGGAGAGCAAGTAATTAAGGCAATTTATGCTAATGTTTATCTTGATTATAATAAAATAGATAGAGAAGCTTTTTAACAATAATTTGTTTCGGAAATGTAGAGAAAGTCATGTGAATGGACCACATTAGATTTGTAAATATGTGACTGTAGATTTAGCCTTATTTTCCTCCTACTTATAAGGAATTAAAGTAACAATACAAAATCTATTAATGTTTATCTGGATTAGTTTCCTTTCGTCGTCGGCTTACCCACCCGGTAATTAGGTCCGATACCCTCCTAGGACTTTCAAGCGAATGCCTAGGTATCAGAAGCCTGTCGAGGAGTCAGCGACACGAAATGGGTGTTAGTGAAGGAAATAATAGAGCAATTGGTGGAATGAGTGGCGGGGGGAATAGAAGGACCCAGAAAAAACCCAGCCCAGACGCCGCTTTGTCCAGCACAAACCACACATGCGGGCACTTGTGATTGAACCTGACCGTCTAGGTGGGAGGCGTGCGGTCTACCATTCGGCAACGCAAATAAAAATTTAGTTTTATTTATAGACCTCTTTAACTATGTTGGGCGTGAACGACCGCTTTATGTTGCTCAGAGACCTTTATCTTTTACGTGCCGTAAATCTACGACACGGGACAACTGCTTTACTTCCCTTTCAAAGGAACCATGCTGTGGATTTTTACGCCCGAAAAAATCCATAGTTTGAACACTGGGTACGGCACTGCCATATCTCGATTAGTATGAAGTAATTAGAAGAATAAGCTTTTTAACAATATTTTTAACGAAGTAGAGAAAGTCGTGTGAATGGAACACATCAGAATTTTGTTGTTGTTGTTGTTGCGTACTCATAAACTGTAGTTCGTTCTTAATTGCAACTATACATAATTATTACCATAAGTAATATATCAACAAATAATATCGATAAATTTATTAGAGAACAGATGTAGCTCGATAATTTAATAATACTATTTCGCGAATAAAATAACAATAATTAGCCTTTATTGACACGAAGAATAATATTCCTAAAATCCTATCGAGTTCCGTAGTGTCATGGTAACTATGTTAACTTCATATACCCAAGGTCGCGGTTCAAACCTGACGGCATGGCTTCCTTCGGATGCGAAGTAAAGCCGTTGGTCCCGTGTCGTAGACGTAAAATAACCTCAAGCCTGATAGAGAAGCCTCTGAGCAAAATTAAGTGGTCTTTCACGCCCAATATAAGAGACTAAGAACCACAGCAGTTAAAGAGCGTCTATAAATAAAACTTAATTTTATTTCATTTTCATTTCCTAAAACCCCATTTGTCTTGAGGTATATTTGCACCAACATCAATGCAACTTGATGTCCATATAATGATAGCTCGTAGCTTACAAAATTCCTTGAACTGGTTCCACACACTCTGTTGTTTTTAGTATTCTGTGGCTTTGAGTTTTCAATTATGTCTATTTCCCCAAAACGTTTTGGTACTTCCGCATTATATACGGGAATATCACTGCACACTGATACTATTATGAGATGAACATTAGTTCAGGGGGAAAACAAATGCACGTGGGTGTGATAAACATTTACACGTGATAAAAGAACGATTAAAATGCAGAGAAAATGAGTTTCAATTGGTTGGAATTTAATGCGCCAATGTACTGGATTGACCACTTTCTACTATCACGTGTCATGAAGGAAATAGTCATTATAAATATCGTAAACAAATGGTGTTCTGACGTTCTGGCCTGTCTTTGTATGCAAAGAAGCATCACTGAATTTACAACTTGTGCTTCTGTACATAGTCATGAACTCGAAGTAATTCTAACATATATATTGTACATAAGAGTAAATAGAGTAAAAGTACTAGTTGTTTCCATTATATATCTCTTAAGCTTTACAACAGCATGCCTTGCACATAAGACAACTATTATTTCAGGTTTTTACTTTCTCTATACGCACTATGTACATAGTGCATAGAGAAAGTATTGCACTCCACCCAAAAATTTGATACCGAGATTTCACCGGAAATATATGTTTTAGGGTCCCCAATATCCAAAAAAAAGCATTTTCACAAAAAGGTCCGTGTGTCTGTGAACACGATAGCTCAAAAACGAAAAGAAACTAAAATACTAAACTTGGTATTTAAGTTTAGTATCTTCCAGGGGTGCGACACGAAGATTTTGAGAAAAATCCCTCCACCCCCAACTACCCTTTACATGGAACTTTTTTCGAAAATTTTGATTTTCTCAAAAATGGCTCTAACGATTTTGATTAAAATTTCGTATATTAAAGATATTTACCTGAAAAATAAAATGTATATCTTGAATTTTCTGGGAATAGCCTCTGAAGGGTAGTTTATTCTGGATGAATTTTACTGATTTTTGAATAACTGCTAAACCGTAAGAGATGGACAAAAACTTACTACACAACAAATGTAGAGCACATTAAAACACACAATTTATGTTATATACATTTTTACCCTGGAGTTCGTCGTTTTTGAGACATTCCTTATTTTTGGTTTCCGCTATGAAAAACGTACACTTTTCTCAAACAGGAACTTTTCAACTACTATCCATATAAACAAAGGAACTTCATTGATATAGCAACCAGCTTTTGACTATTAATTTAACCTATGGTTGTACCTTATTTCGCTTCTACTTACCAGGAAGCAAGTAATAAGACAACTGCTGCTAATTTTTTCTGATTAGCATAAAGTAAATAGAAGTATAAGTTTTTTAAGATTAATTTGTTGTAGGAATATAGAGAAAGACATGTGAATGGTACACATCAGAGTTTTAAGAGTAGGGTCAGTACCACATTGAGGGCAAATCCTTTATATAGTCTAAATGAATTTTATAGTGTAAAATTTACTTGATTGTTAATATAATTGTATAGTTTTGGAAGATGTCTTGTATTCCTATAGCAAATAAACTACCTAAATCTAATCTATCTATGTGCCGTGTTCATTTAAAGAGAAAAGATTATTACTGGGTGTGTTTTGTTCTAGCGTATGTTTATAAGTTTTCCAGATCTGTAAATAACCAGAGGATGACGCTACCAGAAGAGTATTTCCTCCATACACCGATTAATTTTCAAGTTTTTGCAGCATGTTTAATTGGTTGCGAAATAACCAACTGCATCTTTGCGCTTTAAGTAGGAGATTATTATTCCCTCACGTGTGTGTATGCACGCGTAGCCTCGGGACACAAAATTTGTACTCCAGGTCACGCTTTATACTTCTCAGTTTCTTGAAGGACGAATTTCATGAGCAATAGCACGTGCTAAACACGTGCAGCTTTGATAAATTAGCTGAAAATAATAAAATAAAGATTATGTTGTCCTCCCTAGAGTGAGTATAGGTTAAAACCTGCGTAGTAAACACAACTAAAGGAGGAAATATTATCACAAACTGGCTTCCATATCTTACATAATTTGTTTTTATTCTCTCTACAATTACTATGCAGATTCCACCCAAAAATACTATGAATGTGGAGATTTCACAGGAAATATATGTTATTAATTAGCACAAATAGTGTTATTACTTGCTTCCTTATAAGTAAAAGCGAAATAAGGGAGTATCATAGGTTAAAGTGATAGTCAAAAGCGGGTTGCTATATCACTGAATTTCCTTTGTTTGTATGAACAGGTGTTAACAAATCCCTGTATGTGAAAAGTATACATATTTTAAAGCTGAAATCAGAAACAAGTAATATCTCAAAAACGATCAACACCACGAAAAAAAAAATATATATATAACATAATATGTGTGTTTTAACATTTTCTACATTTTATGTGTGGTAAAGTTTTTCTATGTCTTACAGTTTAGTAGTTATACAAAACCCTTTAAAATTCATCCACAATAAATTAGTCTTCAGAGGTTATTCCCTGAAAATACAGAATAAACATTTGATTTGTCAGGTAAATATTTTTAACATACGATATTTTAATCAAAACGTTAGATCCATTTTTGAGAAAATCAAATTTTTTTAAAAAAAGGTCCATGTAAATGCTAGTTTGGAGTGGGGGATTTTCTTGAAAATGTTCAAGTTGCATCCTTAGAAGATAGCAAACTTAAATACCAAATTTGGCAGTTAACGGTCTTTTCGTTTTTGAGCTGTACTACCCACAGACACATACGGACATTTCTCTAAAAATACTTCTTTTGGATTCATAGAAACTCAAAACTGTATTTCCGGTGAAATATCGGTATCGACTTTTTGGGTGCATTACAATAACTTCTCCATACACTATGTACATAGAACGTATAGAGAAAGTAATACCATGTATGTCGAGATTTCACAGGAAATATATATGTTTACTTGAATCCAAAAGAAACACTTTGAGAAAAATCTGATGTGTACCATTCACATGACTTTCTCTATATCCCTGCAACAAATTATTCTTAAAATGCTTATAATTCTATTTACTTCATGCTAATCAGAAAAAATTAGCAGAAATAGTCTTATTACTTGCTTCCTTGTAAGTAGAAGCAAAATAAGTGAGCACTATAGGTTAAAGTGATAGTCAAAAGCTAGTTGCTGTGTGTCTGAAGTTTTTTTTTTTTTTTTTTTTTTTTTTTTTTTTTTTGTAATTTAACGTCCTGTAGCTTAACCTGGTTTGGTCATATTGGACGATGAATGAAATTAGTGAAATGATGCTCAAATGATCTCGGGGACCATGGAGCTTAAAGTTACTCGACATTCGTTTTCTCAGGATAAGGGAAAACCCCGAAAAAAACCTTATCCGGGTAACTCACCCTTTCGAGAATCGAACTCACGACCTTTCGAACGTGAGGCAGACACGCTACCACCACACTACCCAGGCGGGCACTTCCTTTGTTTGTATGGACAGGAGTTGACAAATGCCTGTATGAGAAAGGTCTAAGTTTTTCAAAGCAGAAACCAAAAACAAGGAATGTCTCAAAAACGATGAACTGCACGAAAAAATGTATAACATAAATTGTGTGTTTTAACGTTCTCTACATTTTTTGGGTTTTAAGTTTTTGTCCATCTCTTACGGTTTAGCATTTATTCAAAATTCCATAAAATTTATCCAGATTAACGTACTCTTCAGAGAAAATTCGAAATATACATTTTATTTGTCAGGTAAATAGCTTTAATATACGATACTTTAATCAAAATCGATAGAGCCATTTTTTAGAAAATCAAAATGTTGGAAACATGTTCCATGTAAAGGGTAGTTGGGGGTGGGGGGATTTTTCTCAAAATCTTCGTGTCGCATCCCTGGAAGATACTAAACTTAAATACCAAGTTTGGTATTTTACCAACTTTTCGTTTTTGAGTTGTGGTGTTCACAGGCACACGTACACGGACCTTTTTTCTGAAAATGCTTTTTTTTTTATACAGGAGACCCTAAAACATATATTTCCGGCGAAATCTCGGTATCGAATTTTTTGGTGGAGTGCAATACCTTCTCTATACACTATGTATATTGTACGTGTAGAGAAAGTAAAAATTTAAAGTATTACATTCACATTACCTTCCTTAGCTATGCAATATGCAAACTATTCTTACAAAGGTGTATTCTTTTATCTATATCATTATAAACCTTAGCACAATTGGTCTTATTACTTGCTTCCTTGTAAGTAAAAGGGTAATAAGAGGATGCATATGCTTTGGTGATACTTCGAATCTCGCTTAGTGTGAATTACCGGAATAAGGATTTTTACTTTCTCTATACGTACTATGCACATAGTGTATAGAGAAAGTATTGCACTCCACCCAAAAATTCGATACGGAGATTTCACCGGAAATATATGTTTTAAGGTCCCCTTTACCTAAAAAAGCATTTTCGGAAAAAGGTCCGTGTGTCTGAACACGATAACTCAAAAACGAAAAGTCGGTAAAAAGCCAAACTTGGTATTTAAATTTAGTATCTTCCAGGGATGCGACTCAAATATTTTAAGAAAAATCCCCCCACTCCAAGCTACCCTTTACATGGAACGTTTTCCCAAATTTCGATTTTTTTAAAAATGGCTCTAAACATTTTGATTCAAATATAGTATATTAAAGACATTTACCTGAGAAATAAAATGTATATCTTGAATTTTCTGGGAATAGCCTCTGAAGAGTAGTTTATTCTGGATGAACTTTACTGAATTTTGAATAATTGCTAAACCGTAAGAGATGGACAAAAACTTACGACATAAAAAATGTAGAGCTCGTTAAAACACACAATTTATGATAATACATTTTTTGGTGGAGTTCATCGTTTTTTTATGATATTTCTTGTTTTTGGTTTGTGCTGTGAAAAACTTATACTTCAGTGGAACTTCAGTGACTTAGCAACCAGCTTTTAACTATCAGTTTAACCTATGGTACTTCCTTATTTCGCTTCTAATTACAAGGAAGCAAGTAATAAGACTATTTCTGTTATTTTTTTCAGATTAGCATAAAGTAAATAGAAATATAAGCTTTTTAAGAATAAATTCTTGCAGAGATGTAGAGAAAGTCATGTGAATGGCACACATCAGATTTTTATTAAAATGCCAACGACATTCTGGAAAATACGCACCTTTTTCTGAAAATTGATTTCCCGGTATTCCCGATGAATCAAACGTGCTGCATATTCTGTTGTTTTACCGCGTGAAGGGTCACCTAATGTCGGAATATCACATCCCATATATGGAACTAGGTTGCTTTTTTTTTCTTACTTTCTCTACACGTATTATGTACATAGTGTATAGAGAAGGTATTGTACTGCACCCAAAAATACCGAGATTTCACCGATAATATATGTTTTGGGTCCCCCTGAATCCAAAAAAAAAAGCATTTTTGGAAAATGGTCCGTGTGTGCTTGCTCACGTGTGTGAGTGTTTGTGTGTGTGTGTGTGTGTGTGTGTGTCTGTGGACAGCATAGTTCAGAAAGAAAAAGACCGTTAAATACCAAGCCTGGTATTTAAGTTTGGTATCTTCCAAGGATGCGACACGAAAATTTTCAAGAAAAATCCCCATCAAAAATGGCTCTAACGATTTTGATTAAAATAGCTTATATTAAAGATATTTACCTGACAAATAATATGTATATCTTGACTTTTCTGGGAATAGCCTCTGAAGACTACTTTATTCTGGAGTAATTTTGCATAACTGCTAAACCATAAGAAATGGACAAAAACTTACCACACAAAAAATGTAGAGCACATTAAAACACACAATTTATGTTACATAATTTTTTTCCAGGGAGTTGATCGTTTTTGAGATATTCTTTCTTTCTGGTTTCAGCTTTGAAAAATGTCTACTTTTCTCATACAGGAATTTGTCAACTCGTGTCCATACAAACAAAAGAACTTCAGTTACATAGCAACCAGCTTTTGACTTCACTATAACCTATGATACTCTCACATTTCGCTTCTACTTACAAGTAAGCAAGGAATAAGACTATTTGTGCTAATTTTTTCTCGATTAGCATGAAGTAAATAGAAGAATAAGCTTATTAACAATAATTTGTTACACAGAAGTAGAAAAAGTCATGTGAATGGAACACATAAGATTTTTTTTTATTTTCGTTTTGTTTTTAGAGGGGATAATACTATTTATATAATCTCTACCAAATGTAAGAGCAGCAAATTACTTGACTATTTATTCTTTTATGTTCATCACGCTAATCGAGAATAACATTAACAGAAATAGTGTCATTATTTCCTTCTTTGTAAGCTGAAAGGTAATAAATAAGTGAATACACTAACCTAAACTGAGAATAGAACCCTTTAACCACTGGTCGTTTTGTGCTTCAACTGAAATTCGGTTCTCTTTGCATGGCCAGGAGTAAAATAAATGAACAATTGTATTTAATTCAAGATATACATTTTTTACGTTGATATTGATTAATATATCATAAATAAATGATATTTTAATCCAAATCGTTAGGAACTTTTAGAAAACAAAATTTGGGTAAAATATTGTATACTATGGGTAATTTGGGCAGAAAACTTTCGTAAAAATGTGTGTGTCACAGCTTGAAAGATGCTAAACTTAAATATTCGTTTGGTATTGAACGAACTTTTCATTTTTGGAACACACACATATGCGAACCTTTTTCTAAAAGTGTTATTTTATTTTTTTTTATTTTTTTTTAACCGCATAAAATCTATATCCAGTAAATAATTTTAGATAGAATGCAAATCTATTCTTCCTATTAGTACATTGTACATTGGTGTGGACCTTAAATGTTCTGCTTTTTTGGATACATGGATCCTCAAAATATGTATTTCGGTGAAATACGCGTATCAGATTTTAGAGCGGATGCAATACATGCTCGACTTACGAAGTGTATTGTACGTGGTAGAGAAAGTATAAATGTGTCAGCTTCTGGACAACAAGAAGACAAGCTCTTAACTCAATTTGCACAAGTTTGTAGACAGACTCAAGTGGCTGTTCAACGGCTCCTTTAATTCAGCGAGTCATTTCTCCGTTGTGCGTCAGTAAATCTTACGGTGTTTGCGAGACTTCTAATTCGCTTACGCTCAACGTAGTGTTTTGGGCGGCATTTGTCATCCTGACTTGAGGCTTTAAAAGCCACTGGGAATGTTATTTCAAATATAGAGGGTATTAATGAACTATACCGAAATAGTTTCACAGAATATGTAGATTATTTAAATAAGTAATTTGTGATAGGAGACTTATGGCCAGTTTATTGAAATTTCGAAGTAACGGCTATAAGTTTCTGAAGTGCCAGTACGCCACGTATTGCGGTACTTCTTCTGGAATTTAAAAAATAATATTAATAAACATTTTACTCTATTACAGAAAACGAACTCGTGAACTTTAGGATAGCAGCTTCCCTCGCTACGCGTTAAGCCACCAAAGCTGTTGAAAAAACGCCTCCAGAGTAGGCTACATAACTCAAGAACGTAGTTGATGAATGCTCAGTGTCGCACTGTCAAGTGATTAGTTCGAGATATTACAGATTTTGCGACATTAAATCTTGAGAACGCTAGTAACGAGCTGCTACAAATCGATATTTGTATATTCGGACAGCAATCTTAAAGACATTCTAAGGCATTTTTTCCAAACTGCTTTGCTTTAACACCGACTTATCAGCACCTGAAACCCACACGTTTAACGCTATTTAGTTGCGTTATGTTTATCCGGGGACCATGCATCGCCAATCACAAATTACTTATATCAGTCAAGTGCACAAATTTGCAAATTATTTCGGTGTAGTTCATTAATACCCTGTATGTTTGTATAATATATCTAAGAAGGTCATCCAGAAAGTAATGAACGATTTGGAATAACTAAATAATAACGAAGTTATCAACACAAAACTTTATTTACTCTATTTTTACTTTCTCTAGCCCCGTATGTACAATGTTCTTAGCGATAGAGAAGTATCGTATTCCACCCAAAAATTCGATACCGAGATTTCACCGGAAACATATGTTTTAGGGTCCCCTATATCCAAAAAAAGCATTTTCACAAAAAGGTCCGTGTGTGTATGTGTGTGTGTGTGTGTCCGTGTATCCGTGTGTCTGTGAACAGGATTACTCAAAAACGAAAAGTCATTAAAGCACCAAACTTGATATTTAAGTTTAGTATCTTCCAGGGATGCGACACTAAGATTTTGAGAAAAATCCCCCCACCCCAAACTACCCTTTTCATGGAACTTTTTTCGAAAATTTTGATTTTCTCAAAAATGGCTCTAACGATTTTGATTAAAATATCATATATTAAAGATATTTAGCTGACAAATATTATGTATATCTTGGATTTTCTGGGAATAGCTTCTAAAGACCTGCTTATTCTGAATTAATTTTGCTTAATTTGGCATAACTAGTAAGCTGTAAGAGATAGACAAAAACTTACATTACAAAAAATGTAGATCTTGTTAAAATACACAAGCTATGTTATACATTTTTCTCATGTAGCTTACAGTTTTCGAGGTATTCGTTGTTATTAGTTTCAGTTGTGAAGTACTTATACTTTTCTCAGACGGGAGTGTGCGGTTTTCTTTTGTTCTACTCCTGGCCAAGAAAAGGAGGGATGTGTAATGACAATCGCATAACGACAGCTTTTAAAACATTTGACTATTGGTTTAGCCTAGTGTATTCCCCTATTTTAGTCCTACTTATAAGGAACTAAGTAATAAGAAAATTGTGCTAATGAGTATCTCGATTAGCAAGATGCGGAAAGAAGAATAATCTTATGTAAGAAGTTTGTAGAACAGCTAGAGAATGTCATGTGAGTGCAACACATCAGATTTTTCAACATAACTTCCATTTTGTCAAGATATTTATTGTCACGTGATACCAGTCTTTCAACGCAGATGGTATACTTTTCTTCTGCCAAAGAACTTTTTCGTTTTTTTGTGTACACAAAATGTTCAGCCAAACGAATTTTATAGGCAAATAATGCAAGTGCCATGGACGAGTCTTCAGTGAGAAAATGGCACATAATTTACAAGAATCAAGGAAGAACCAGTGTACCAAACTTGGTAATTAAGTTTATCTTCCAAGAATGTGTCACCCCAGGCTACGCTTTACATGGAAAACGTTTTTGGAAAATTTTGATTTTCTCAAAAATTACTCTCACGATTTTGATTAAAATACCTTATGTTTAAGATTTTTTTATGACAAACGAAATGTATATCTTGAATTTTCTGGGAATAGCCCCTGAAGAGTACTTTATTCTGGATGAATTTTACGGAATTGTGCATAACTGCTAAAACGTAAGAAATGGACAAAAACTTACTACACGAGAAATGAAGAACACATTAAAGCACACAATTTATGTTATATTCATTTTTTTGTGGAGTTGATCGTTTTTGACATATTCCTTGTTTTTGTTTTCAGCTATGAAAAACTTATAATTTTCTCATACAGGAATTTGTCAACTCCTGTCCATACAAACAAAGAAACTTCAGTCACATAGCAACCAGCTTTTGATTATTAGTTTAGCCTATAGTACTCCCTTATTTCCTGCTTACAAGGAAGCAAGTAATAAGACTATTTGTGCTAATTATTTTCTCGATTAGCATGAAGTAAATAGAAGCATAAGCATTTTAACAATAATTTGTTGCAGAGAGGTAGAGAGAGTCATGTGAATGAAACATCAACTTTTTTGTAGAGTTACCCGTTTTCGAAATATTTCGATTATTGGTATCAATTTTAGCCATTTAAACTTTTCTCAAACGGGAAGACATCCTTCTTCGTTTGTTTATTCCTGACCAGTAAAGAAATTGGAATTTCTTTCACATAGCGACCGGCCCGTGCATTTCTTATTTTGTTCTACTTATAGTGAACCTAGTAATAAGACTAATTCTGCTTATGTTTATCTTGATTAGCACAATGTAGATAACAGATTAACGTTTTGAATAAAGGGTTTGTTTACCGAACTGTTACAGGAGATCATGTGAATAGAATACATTGGATTTTTTTCCCCTTCTACTTGCAAGGAACCAAGTAAAAGGACAATTTCTGCTAATATTTATGTCGATTTCATGAAATAGATAGAAGAATAAGCTTTTTAACAATAACTTCTACAGAGATGTAGAGGAAGTCATGTGAACGGAACACATCAGACTTTTCTGTGGATATCCACCGGTTTTACTACTGTCGCGACTGCCCGACTGGTACCCGCCTCCGAGTGCGCCCAAAAGGCGAATATTACCTGGAGGGGATGTTAGGGGCTCATGGGTAAGGTCGGGTGGCGTAGACTGCGAACCGCAAAAGTTAGGGACCCCGCCCATGCCTGCACCCACCGTCATTTGAGCACCTCGCCCTTCGGGCCTCTCCCCTATCCCTCCCTCACAAGGTCAGGTTAGAAGTATAAAAATCTGATGTGTTCCATTCACATAACTTTCTCTGTATCTCTGCGACAAATTATTCTTACAGAGCTTATGCCTCTATTTAGTTTAGGCTAATCGAGAAAAAAATTACCAGAAATAGTATTATTACTTGCTTCCTTGTAAGTGGAAGCGAAATAAGGGAGTACCATAGCTTAAAGTGACAGTCAAAAGCTGGTTGCTATGTAATTGATGTTCCTCTCTTTGTATGGACAGGAGTTGACACATTCCTATCTGAGAAATGTAAGTTATCATAGCTGAAACCAATAACAAGGAATATCTCAGAAACAATCCACTCCACGTAAAAATATATATAACATGAATTGTGTGTTTTAGCGTGCTCTACAGTTCTTGTGTAGTAAGTTTTTTTCTAAGCCTTACGGTTTAGCAATTATGCAAAAGTCCGTAAAATTCGTCAAGAATAAAGTTGTCTTCAGAGGCTATTCACAGAAAATTCAAGATATACATTTTGTTTGTCAGGTAAATATCTTTAAAATATGATATTTTAATCCAAATCATTAGAGCCATTTTTGCGAAAAGCAAAACTTTCGAAAAAAATTCCATGTAAAGGGTTGTTAGGGGTGGGGGCATTTTTTTCAAAATAATCGTGTCGCATCCCTGGAAGATACTAAACTTAGATGCCAAGTTTGGTATTTTACCGGCTTTTCGTTTTTGAGTTATCGTGTTCACGGACTCACGGATACACTCACACACGGACACATACACAGACAGGGACCTTCTTGTGAAGATGCTTTATACTTTCTCCATACGCACTAATTACATAGTGTATAGAGAAAGTATTGCACTCCACCAAAAAATCGATACCGAGATTTCACAGGAAATATATGTTTTAGGGTCCCCAATATCTAAAAAAAGCATTTTCACAAAAAGGTCCGTGTGTGTGTGTGTGTGTGTCCGTATGTCCGTGTGTCCGTGTGACCGTGAACACGATAACTCAAAAACGAAAAGTCGGTAAAATACCAAATTTGGTATTTAAGTTTAGTATCTTCCAGGGATGCGACACGAAGATTTTGAGAAAAATCCCCCTAACCCTAACTACCCTTTACATGGAACTTTTTTCGAAAATTTTGATTTTGTCAAAAATGGCTCTAACGATTTTGATTAAAATTTCGGATATTAAACATATTTACCTGACAAATGAAATGTATATCTTGAATTTTCTGGGAATAGCCTCTGAAGAGTAGTTTATTCTGGATGAATTTTACTAAATTTTGAATAACTGCTAAACCGTAAGAGATGGACAAAAACTTACTACACAAAAAATGTACAGCACTTTAAAACACACAATTTATGTTATATACATTTTTTCCTTGGAGTTCGTCGTTTTTGTGACATTCCTTATTTTTGGTTTCTGCTATGAAAAACGTATACTTTTCTCATACAGGAGCTTGTCAACTCCTATCCATCCAAACAAAAGAACTTCATTGACATAGAACCAGCTTTTGACCTACGGTTGTACCTTATTTCGCTTCTACTTACAAGGATGCGAGTAATAAGACTATTTCTGCTAATTTTTTCTGATTAACATAAAGTAAATAGAAGTATAAGCTTTTTAAGAACTATTTGTTGCAGGGATATGGAGAAAGTCATGTGAATGGTACCCATCAGATTTTTTTGGATACAGGGGACCCTAAAACATATATTTCCGGTGAAATCTCGGTACGAATTTTTGGTGGAGTGCAATACTTTCTCTATACACTATGTACATAGTGCGTATAGAGAAAGTAAAAGTATACTTGGCGAATATGCGGTGTTATGATCCGGGTGCCAGGGTCCCACCTTTATTACTTTTTCTTCACATGCCATGCATAGTGTATAGAGAAGGTATTGTATTGCACTCAAAAATTCGATACCCTGATTTCACCGGAAAAACATGTTTTGAGACCTCCTGAATACAAAAAAAAAAAAAAAAAATTAAAAAAATGTCCATGTGTGTCTGTCAATAATACCAAACTTGGTATTTAAGGTACGACACGAAGATTTCAAGAAAATCCCCCCACCCCCAACTACCGTTTACGTCGAACTTTTTTTGTACATTTTGATTTTCTCAAAAATGGCTCTAACGATTTTCATTAAAATATTGTATATTAAAGATCTTTTTATGACAAACGAAATGTAAATTTTGAACTTTCTAGGAATAGTCTCTGAAGACTACTTTAATCTGAAGCAACGGTACGGAATTTTGCATAACTGCTTAACCGTAAGATATAGACAAACTTTTAAATGTAGAGCATATTAAAACACACAATTTATGCTATATACATTTTTTTCGTAGAGTTGATCTTTTTGAGATATTCCTTGTTTTTGGTTTCAGCTTTAAAAAACATAATCTGTTCTTATACAGGAATTTGTCAACTCCTGTCCATACAAACAAAGAAACTTCGGTTACATATCAACCAGTTTTTGACTATCACTTTAACCAATGGTATTCCCTTATTTGGCTTCTACTTACAAGGAAGCATGTAATAAGAATATTTTTGATAATTTTTTCTCGATTAGAATGAAGTAGATATAGATAAGCTTTTTAGCAATAATTTGTTGCAGAGATGTAGAGAAAGTCATGTGAATGGAACACATCAGATTTTTTTTACCTGGTAAGCGGTAGGAAGAATAAAAATCTGTGTTACACTCACATGACTTTCTCTAGCTCTTCTACAAACTTCTTTCTGCACCTTGCTAATCGAGGTACTCATTAGCATAATGTTCTTATTACTAATTTCCGTAGAAGTAGGAAGAAAATAAGGGAATACACTAGGCTAAATCAATAGTCAAATGTTTTAAAAGCTGTCGTTAGGCGATTGTCATTACAAATAGCTTCTTTTCTTGGCCAGGAGTAGAACAAAAGAAAAACGGACACTCCCGTCTGAGAAAAGCATAAGTACTTCACAACTGAAACTAATAACAATGAGTACCTCGAAAACGGTAAGCTCCACGAGAAAAATGTATATGACATAAGTTGTGTATTTTAAAAAAACCTACATTGTATGTATAGCAAGTTTTTGTCTATCTCTTACGGTTTACTAGTTATGGCAAATTAAGAAAAATTCATCCAGAATAAATAGGTCTTCAGAAACTATTCCCAGAAAATTCAAGATATACATTTTATTTGTCAGGTAAATATCTGTTAACACACGATATTTTAATCAAATTCGTTAGAGCCATTTTTAAGAAAATCAAATTTTTCGAAAAAAGTTTTATGTAAAGTGTAGATTGGGGTGGGGGGATTTATCTCAAACTCTTCGTGTCGCACCCTTGAAAGATACTAAACTTAAATACCAAGTTTGGTATTTTAGCTACTATTCGTTTTTGAGTTATCGTGTTCACAAACACAGGGACACACGGACCTTTTCCTGAAAATACTTTTTTTGGATACAGGGGACCCTAAAACATATATTTCCGGTGAAATCTCGGTATCGAATTTTTTGGTGGAGTGCAATACATTCTCTATTCACTATGTACATAGTGAGTATAGAGAAAGTAAAAATCAATCAGGCAGAAGAACAATGAATGAAAAGCATTATTTTTCCCTAACTTGTGTTTATCCATTCTCTCTCTCTCCCTCTAACCCAAACAAAATCCCCACTTCTTATAATAGTCACAGTAGTGACGTAAACTTACTCCACTGTAACGGAATTTGATAATAAATGCTTATTAGGTATCTCCTTCCTTTCCCACGAACCAATCTCATTTTGATTTATGGTGGTCTGATATGTTATTTGTGCTGAACTTTTAAATTGGTTTTAGAGGTTAAATTGCCTTCGATGGAGTATACTCAACAATTTCAAACTCCATTTCTTCTAATGGCTTATTCTTTCTTTTCTTAGAACTTAAAGCATGTTCTATCGCAGAACTATTTGCTGTCGTTCGTCAGCATAAAAAACATTCAGCACCACTAGGTATATTTTCCAGATGTCAGCCATGAACACACCCATATTTCATGAATATTTAGATCTTAGTAAAGTTATTTGATGGTGTCCCAAGTTCCTCTTTTTACTTTCTCTACATGTACTATGCACATAGTGTATAAAGAAGGTATTGAACTGCACCCAAATATTCAATACCGAGATTTCACTGTAAATCACACTTTAGGGTCCTCTGAATATTTTTACTTTCTCTAGCCCCATATGTACAATGTATATAGGATAGAGAAGTACTGTATTCCACCCAAAAATTCGATCCCGAGATTTCACCGGGAATACATGTTTTAGGACCCCCTGTATCAAAAAAAAAGCATTTTCAGAAAAAGGTCCGTGTGTGTGTGTGTGTGTGTCCGTGTGTCCGGTGTCCGTGTGTCTGTGAACACGATAACTCAAAAACGAAAAGTAGCTAAATTACCAAACTTGGTATTTAAGTTTAGTATCTTCCACGGATGCGACACGAAGATTTTGAGAAAAATTCCCCCACCCCAAACTATCCTTTACATGGAACGTTTTTCGAAAGTTTTGATTTTCTTAAAAATAGCTCTAACGATTTTGATTAAAATATCACATATTAAAGATATTAACCTAACAAATAAAATGTATATCTTGAATTTTCTGGGAGTAGCTTCTGAAGACCTGTTTATTCTGGATGAATTTTGCTTAATTTGACATAACTAGTAAACCGTAAGAGATAGACAAAAGCTTACGATACATACAATGTAGGTTTTTTTAAAATACACAACTTATGTCATATACATTTTTCTCGTGGAGCTTACCGTTTTCGAGGTACTCATTGTTATTAGTTTCAGTTGTGAAGTACTTATGCTTTTCTCAGACGGGAGTGTCCGTTTTTCTTTTGTTCTACTCCTGGCCAAGAAAAGAAGCGATTTGTAATGACAATCGCATAACGACAGCTTTTAAAACATTTTACCATTGGTTTAGCCTAGTGTATTCCCTTATTTTCTTCCTGCTTATACGGAACTAAATAATAAGAACATTGTGCTAATGTGCACCACGATCTGCAAGGTGCAGAAAGAAGAATCTTAGGTATGAGGTTTGTAGAACAGCTAGAGAAAGTCTTGTGAGTGAAACAAATAAGATTTTTTTTTTAATAAGGTCCTTGTGTGTGTGTGGTGATAATTCAAAGACGAAAGATAAGTTCAGCATCTTCTAAGGATGCGCAACTTTAGATTTTCAAGAAAATCCCCTCCCCCAAACTGCCTTAGTGTGAACAATTTCTCAAAAATAGCTCTAATGGTAGTAATTAAAAAGCCGTATATCTTTTATTTACTGAAAATAACCTAGAAATGCTCTTTAGTCAGAATTGCTTTTTTTTATGTAATAGTAAACCGTAGGAGATAATCAGAAGGTTATTTACTAAAGAGTAAATGTAGATCTTGTCAAAACATACATTTTATACCCGCTATATTTTTGTTGTAGAACAATGCGTTTTCGAGATATTTCTTGTTATTGGTTTCAATTTCAAAATGCTTATACTTTTATCAAACAGGAGATAGTTTTTCATTATGTTTTATTAAATTATTTATTAATATTTATATTTTATAACGATTTATGATTGGAGCTTCTTAGTTTTATTAGAAACTAGTATACATTTTGAGCAACAAAATATTCTATTCAATCCAAATCCATATATTGAGTGTTTCGTATGTTTTGTTCCTGATCATATAAGAAGCGAATTTCAATGACATTCACAGGTTTTGAGACATTTGACTATCGCTTTAGCATGAAGTAGAAAGAAGTTGTCTTCTATAAGCTGAGAAGAAAGTCAGGTGAATTGAATACATAATATTTTTACTTTCTCTACACGTACTAGGTACATAGTGTATAGAGAAGGTATTGTATTGCACCCAATAATTCGATACCGATATCTCACCCGGAATACATGTTTTGGGACCCCCTGAATCAAAAAAATGTCCGTGTGTATGTGTGTGTGTCTGTAGGCAGCATAGCTCAAAAACGAAAGTCCTTTAAATACCAAACTCCATATCCTCCAACAAGCGACATGAACATTTTCAAAAAAAAAAATATCTCCCCACACCAACTTGCTTTTGCATAGAAAAAATGTCTAAAAAGTTGTTACCTAAAAATGATTTGATTAAAATCTCTTATATTTAATATATTTACTGACAAATATACCTTGAATTTTCTGGGAATAGTCTCTGATGTCCTGAATTGTTCTGAATTTTGATAACTGATAAACCGTAAGAGATAAAAACTTACTACATAAAAAAATGTAGGCGTCATTAAAAACACAATTTATGTCATATACTTTTTTCGTAGAGCTGTCAGTTTTCGAGATATTCCTTGTTATTGGTTTCAGCTTTAAAATACTTAAAACGTTTGTCATGCGGGAACTTTTCAACTCCTGGCCACGTAAAGAAACGATTTCAATCCCATAGCAACCGCGTTTTAAAACAATAAACTATCGGTTTTGCCTTGTGTATTTCCCTCTTACTTATAAGGAACTAAATAATAAGACATTTTCATCTAATGTTTATAAGCTTATTAACAATAATTTTGATCGCCCTCCGTGGTGTAGTGGTTACTATGCTAACTTCATATACCCAAGGTCGCGGGTCAAACCCGGCGGAGGACGATAGACCTTTTCAGGCGTAAGAAGCATTAGCATGGCTTCTTTCGGAAGGGAAGTAAAGCCGTTGGACCTGTGCCGTAGATTTACGGCTCGTAAAAGAACCTTAAGCCTGATAGGCCTCTGAGCAAAATTAATCGGTCTTTCATGCCCAATTTAGAATGGGACGCTGAGAACCACAGCAGATAAAGAGCGTCCATATATAACACGCCATTTCATTTTTACTTTCTCTATACGCACTGTGTACATGGTGTATAGAGAAGGTATTGCACTCCACCCAAAAATTCGATACCGAGATTTCACCGGAAATATATGTTTTAGGGTCCCCAATATCCAAAAAAAAAAACATTTTCACAAAAAGGTCCGTGTGTGTGTGTGTGTGTGTGTGTGTGTGTGTGTGTTCCATGTGTCTGTGAACACGATAACTCAAAAACGAAAAGTCGGTAAAATAAACTTGGCATTTAAGTTTAGTATCTTCCAGGGAGGCGACACGAAGATTTTGAGAAAAATTCCCCCACCCCCAACTACCCTTTACATGGAACTTTTCTAGAAAATTTTTACTTTCTGAAAAATGGCTCTAACGATTTTGATTAAAATTTCGTATATAACAGATATTTACCTGACAAATAAAATGTATATCTTGAATTTTCTGGGAATAGCCTCAGAAGAGTAGTTTATTATGGATGAATTTTATTGAATTTTGAATAACTGCTAAACCGCAAGAGATGGACAAAAACTTACTACAGAAAAAATGTAGAGCACCTTAAAACACACAATTTATTTTATATACATTTTTTTCGTGGAGTTCATCGTTTTTGAGACATTTCTTGTTTTTGGTTTCTGCTACGAAAAACTTATTCTTTTCTCATACAGGAATTGTCAAGTCCTATCCTTACAAACAAAGGAACTTCAGTCAAATAGCAACCAGCTTTTGACTATCACTTTAAACTATGGTACTCCCTTATTTCGCTTCTACAAGGAAGCAAGTAAAAATACTATTTCTGCTAATTTTTCTGATTAGCATAAAGTAAATATATGTATAAGCTTTTTAAGAATCATTTGTTGCAGGGATATAGAGAAAGTCATGTGAATGGTACACATCAGATTTGTTTAACAATAATTTATTACAGAGATGTAGAGAAAGTCATGTGAATGGAATACATATGGTGAGATAATTCTGGGATTCCTCGTTCTCTGGAAATCAAATATTCGCTGATGTCGTCAGATGTTTGTCTTGAGTTTGTACAAGAACATAATTCTGGAAAGTTACATTAATATTCACCAACGACAGCAGATGGAAACTTTCTCAAAAAACCAAATCGCTAATGATATTTCTGAGAAATATCAATGCTGTAGTAAAAACCGCATATAACCTTGACGTTGATTGGTATACAAATCTCGACGAGTAATTCCATAACGTAATAGATGTTACGTCAATGCCCCCTCCCCCACCTACCTGCATTTGTTCCACAGGCTGAGAAAGGAAGGAAATCCGGCTTGGAAAGTACCAGAAACAGCCTTGACTTCTAGACGGTCATTCGCCCACGGTACAGATGTAAACAGTACCGTTGTGCTATATTTTGTCACACGATGTGATTTTGTTTTTAAAAACTTAAAATAATAAGACAGGAGCAAAAAGTTGGAATTCTCAGACTTCTCACGCTTGCGCGCTTGGGCGCTTGGGAACTACAGTTATCTCTCTTGTATAATCGAGAGCATCCATATAAAGACCTAAGTGCTTAAGGTGAATCGAAATGGGATTTTCATAATTACTTTCTCTACACGTACTGTGTACATAGTGCATAGAGAAGGTATGGTGTTTCACCCAAAAATTCGATACCGAGATTTCACCGGAAATTCATGTTTTGGGACCCCCTGAATACCCCCAAAAATTAGAAAAAATGTCCGTGTGTGTGTCTGGGCAGCATAGCTCAAAATTGAAATTACCGTTACATGTCAAACTTGGTATTTAAGTTCAGTATCTTCCAAGGATGCGACACGGAGATTTTCAAGAAAAACCCAACTACTCTTTATATGGAAAGTTTTGATTTTCTCTCGGATTTTGATTAAAACGTATATTCAAAATATCTATATGACAAATAAAATGTATATCCTGAATTTTCTGGGAATAGGCTCTGAAGACATTTGGAACGCCTGATTGCAAAAAAAAAAAAAAAAAAAAAAAAAAAAAAAAAAAAAAAAAGTTAGAAAAATGTCCGTGTGTGTATGTGTGTGTCTGTGGGCAGCATAGGTCAAATACGAAAAGACCGTTAAATACGAAACTTGGTGTTTAAATGCGGAGTCACGAAGATTTTCAAGAAAATCCTCCCACTGCAAAATACCCTTTACATGGAAACATTTTCGAAAATGTTGATTTTTTCAAAAATGGCCAACGATTTTTATTAAAATCTTATAATTAATATATTTACATGACAAATAAAAATGTATATCTAGAATTTTCTGAAGACCACTTTATCCTGGAATTTTTCTGAATTTTGCATAAGTGGTAGACCGTAAGAGATAGACAAAAACTTATTGCACAGAAAATGTAAACTTTGTTAAAACGTACAATTTATGTCATATGCATTTTTTTTTTTTTTTTTTTTTTTTTCGTGGAGCTGATCATTTTTGAGATATTTCGTGTAATCGGTTTCAGTTTTAAAATACTTAAACTTTTCACATACGGATTGCAATGACAATCGCACAACGACAGTTTTTAAAACATTTGACTATCACTTTAGCATAGCGCATTCCTTTAATTCCCTTCTACTTATAAGAAACTAAATAATAAGAACATTCTGCTAATGTTTATCTCGATTAGCTTTGTGTACAAGGAAAAATAATATTTTGTAAGAAGTTTGTAGATTAGCTAGAGAAAGTCATTAGTGTAGCATATCAGATTTTTAACTTACGCTCCCCCCCACACACACACCTTTTCCCAAAAATGTCTTAGCACATCATTTGGCTAGAGTACAAGTTGGAGAACTGAGATTCCTTAGATCAATAGCAGGAAACCAAAGAACAGACAAAAAACATAATACAGAAATCAGGCAACAATTACGAGTAAATGTAGAATAACTAAATACAACAATAATGAAATACAGAACAAACAGGAAACAACACCTATTAAGGACGACCGAAAACAGAATACCAAAAGCAGGATATAACTATTCACCACGAGGAAGAAGAAACTTGTGAAGACCTAGGAAAAGATAGAACCAGCAGCAATTTGGAGCCGGAACAGACCAATGAGATCTAAACCGCAATGAAGATTTTTTTTTATTCAGGAGTCCTCAAAACATTACATTTGAACTTGATTAATTCGAACTTTTAATTCGAAACTATGAATAATTCGAGCTTTTAGCATGTTCCCTTGACATTATTATACAAATCAGTTTTAAAAAGTCTTCTGTAAATCGAAACTTTTTTGGATAATTCGGTATAATATTCAACAAAAGTGAGTGAAAACATTATAGGTTAGTTAAACATGCTGGATAAACTCCAGAAATTGTGCCGTAATGTGGTCCCATTCCCTTACCTTTGCTAAATTCCGGGAATGTATTCCAGTTTCCTCTCCTGCTGGTAAGGAATGTGGGTTACTTAAGCTTCTGTGTGCAATTCTAGGAACTTGCAGCTTGTCATTGTGAACACTGCACATACGTACCTCAAAGATAAGGGTAACATTTTGAACAGTGTAGTTACAAACAGTGAAAAAGGATCAAAAGAGCCTAAAAATCTTTGAATCTGAACTGAACCTGAGTTGTAACATTAGAAAACTGTAGATACACACCCTAATGTTGTCTTTCCCATAATTTCATTTAATTTAGACCTGTTTAATTGAAAAATTTAAAAAATCAATGTTTTTGTTGGTCCCTTCAATTTCGGATTAACTAAGTTCAACTGCATTTTCGGTAAAAGCTCGAATCGAATTTTTGGGTGGAACAAAACCTTCTCTATCTATGTACCTAGTACTACATACTAGATAAAGTACAAATGAGTAAATCGTTATTGAGCTGTTGGTAATGCTGGAAACATGGCAGCTGCAGCCATTCCGTGCTCACTTATTTTCCCAGCTTTTACACCTCAACTCTCAAGAATAGAGGCGAAGGAACATCACCGCAACCATCGTTCGGCTCAACAAAATACAGCCAACAGTTTATGAAATATTCATCGAAGAGGACACGGAATTTCTCGCAGCATCTGAAGAAAGCCGCCAGTCCAAGAGCTCCCGAGAACAGCGAGGAGCGACCCACACAGCTGAGTGCCCTTGAGGCCTCAGTCTCACTGAGCTTATAAGCTGCACAACCGGACCTTAACGAACTCGCCTACGCGAACTACTCGTACCAGTCGCCACTGCTCGATGAAGGTTATAGCCGCGACCACACTGCCCAACTTGAGCATGTTGAATTGATCAATAAAGCATCTCCAGATATCCCAAATACACTGTCATGACATGATGGAACTTGACTGACTGAAGTTCGATTTAATCTATTAATACTGGAATACGTGAGGTTTATGTTGAAACATGCTACCTGACTGGCCTAGGAGGTGGGTGCGTTGATATCGGCCCATAGCTAGAAAAATATGTCATGGTCATCCTTTACTGCTATTAGTCTCTCAGTATTAGTTGTAAGTGTCTTACTGCCGGTTGCAATTGTTTTTGTCAGTGACATATGGAAAATATTCTAATATCTTTCGTCGTTGTAGCTTCACTAACTTTCGCATTGTTCCAGTGGGTGTTAGAAAATGAGGGAAACCTTTGTATTCAAAGATTGAAACTGGGCAGTTAAGGATTGCTAATTGCCGTGTGGAATATACTGATAGCAGTTTCAAGTTTAAGCAAATACATAATATGTTGGCTGGAGTCAAAGCAGAGTGATTACACTGGTCACCTCTCACCCAACCGGGTTTGATTCCAGGCAGCACTTGGGGATATGTGGAGGACCAAGCAGGGTCTGAATGGATTTCTCTCCGGGTCCATCAGTTGCCCCTTCATACATACATCGCCGTTCCTTTAATAGATTTCACAGTCATCTCACATCATGTTGCTCACTTACATATCAGGCATCGAGCTGAGCCCTCTCTTCTAGCCAGAGTCCGTCTGCTCCTCAATAGGCATTTGACCCCAGGCGTTGGCTTCTAAGTGCTGGAGGGGTGCAGTGCCCATGCCATAAGGGTATATAGCGAAAGAAGAACAAGCGAGGCGGCGCCGTGGTAACGCGTGCCATACGCAATCGTGAGATTCCGGATTCAAAACCCGGGGACCGACCAATCTGGCCGAGGAGTTTACCGCAGTTTTCCTCGGCCACTAGCCAAATTCTGAACCAGATAATTTGATCCGTGAATTTTCCTATCATAATTTTCATCATTATATTTCATTTCCTTCATTTTCATTGCTATAACAGACATTGGACTGATCACACATCCGGAATATGCTGTTTTTAATTGAGCATTTTGCTTCCTTATAACCAGAAGGGAAATAAGGGAACAGGATAGTCAACTCTTTTAATACATTGAAACCCAGGCGTTTCTTTAGTTGAAGAGCCAAGAAACCCACGGTTTTGACTCCTATTTTGAGATATTATTTACAGTACATAAATGAAATCTGCTAAAATGCCTTGATACAATCTAAAAGTATGGTTGTTAAGGATTTCTCAACAAATAACAAGATATTCGCAACTTCTGTATTAATATTTTATTTTAAATTTGCAACAAGTTCGGATAGGAGTATGAAAAAAATCTGCGTAACGCGCTTACACTCCATTTATTGAAAGCTTGAAAATCTCTTTTGGAAAACATCATTTCATTTATTGCTTCAGTTTTCAGAAATCAAAGAAAACGATGCATTTTAACCTTTAAGAACACCAAACGCTACTAACAGATCACCACGTTCAAGGAAAATAGTGCGATTGATCCGAGAGTAGCCAATATTACTAACTCTCCTAAATTTCTTAATTGACCAAACCGATGACAGATGGCAGCACAAATCACACAACTAAATGATAACTGATGCATGACCTTTGCCGCAGAGCCCAAGTCCGAGTTACAGTCATGGAATTGCATTAAAAACTTAAAAATACCTACGCGAGTTATGCTTGGGCGTAGGTCGCATGAACATTTTGCATGGTCCGAGCTTGGAGTTTCTGAAGGAAGTTTTGAATTTTAAGGATATGGCAGTAGATATTTTAATTGATATTGAATATTCAGACTTTTTAGATATTGAATTTGATTCCTATATAATTCCCCAAAATCAATTAGATCCTTATAATATTCCCAACAATAAAGTTATAACAATAGAAGAAGATCTTAACCTAATTCTCTAGGAACTCCAGGTGCCTTAATACCCATTATGGTATGTATTGAAACAATTAGAAATATTATCCGACCAGGTATATTAGGAGCCGTATTTGTACATTGTTGTCCATTACAGGGTTATCCCTTAATCCTAAATGATAAAAGCTCAATTTTTAACAATATTTGTAGGAGTTAACATTTTCCCCTATACTCGGGCTTGATCTTCAATGTGTTAAAGTGTTAAATAACTATGTGAAACAATTTGAAATTTGGTTCTCTTCGTATGGTTAGGAGTAAAACAAGAAAAGAAAGTATTGTGACCGTGCTGTCTTCTGCTGCAGTAACTCTCACGTCTTGGTATATGAGTTATCGCATCAGATGTGTAGAGCGCCGCGATGTAACAGGTAGAGAAAGTATTATGACGATCCAGAGTTTGCTTGCTCGTCGGCGGTCTATTGACCCAAGACATTAGCTTCAAAATCTTTGGGGTGACGATCCATAGTTTGCCTGCTGGTCGCCTGTCTATTGAACCAAGGCATTAGTTTCAAAATCTTTGGTGTGTCGATCCATAGTTTGCCTGCTGGTCGCCTGTCTATTGACCCAAGACATTAGCTTCAAAATCTTTGGGGTGACGATCCATAGTTTGCCTGCTGGTCGCCTGTCTATTGACCCAAGACATTAGCTTCAAAATCTTTGGGGTGACGATCCAGAGTTTACGTGCTCGTCGCCTGTCTATTGACCCAATACATTAGTTTCAAAATCTTTGCTGTGTCGATCCATAGTTTGCCTGCTGGTCGCCTGTCTATTGACCCAAGACATTAGCTTCAAAATCTTTGGGGTGACGATCCATAGTTTGCCTGCTGGTCGCCTGTCTATTGACCCAAGACATTAGCTTCAAAATCTTTGGGGTGACGATCCATAGTTTGCCTGCTGGTCGCCTGTCTATTGACCCAAGACATTAGCTTCAAAATCTTTGGGGTGACGATCCATAGTTTGCCTGCTGGTCGCCTGTCTATTGACCCAAGACATTAGTTTCAAAATCTTTGGTGTGTCGATCCATAGTTTGCCTGCTGGTCGCCTGTCTATTGACCCAAGACATTAGCTTCAAAATCTTTGCTGTGTCGATCCATAGTTTGCCTGCTGGTCGCCTGTCTATTGACCCAAGACATTAGCTTCAAAATCTTTGGGGTGACGATCCATAGTTTGCCTGCTGGTCGCCTGTCTATTGACCCAAGACATTAGTTTCAAAATCTTTGGTGTGTCGATCCATAGTTTGCCTGCTGGTCGCCTGTCTATTGACCCAAGACATTAGTTTCAAAATCTTTGCTGTGTCGATCCATAGTTTGCCTGCTGGTCGCCTGTCTATTGACCCAAGACATTAGCTTCAAAATCTTTGGGGTGACGATCCAGAGTTTACGTGCTCGTCGCCTGTCTATTGACCCAATACATTAGTTTCAAAATCTTTGCTGTGTCGATCCATAGTTTGCCTGCTGGTCGCCTGTCTATTGACCCAAGACATTAGCTTCAAAATCTTTGGGGTGACGATCCATAGTTTGCCTGCTGGTCGCCTGTCTATTGACCCAAGACATTAGCTTCAAAATCTTTGGGGTGACGATCCATAGTTTGCCTGCTGGTCGCCTGTCTATTGACCCAAGACATTAGCTTCAAAATCTTTGGGGTGACGATCCATAGTTTGCCTGCTGGTCGCCTGTCTATTGACCCAAGACATTAGTTTCAAAATCTTTGGTGTGTCGATCCATAGTTTGCCTGCTGGTCGCCTGTCTATTGACCCAAGACATTAGCTACAAAATCTTTGGGGTGACGATCCAGAGTTTACGTGCTCGTCGCCTGTCTATTGACCCAAGACATTAGCTTCAAAATCTTTGGGGTGACGATCCATAGTTTGCCTGCTGGTCGCCTGTCTATTGACCCAAGACATTAGTTTCAAAATCTTTGGTGTGTCGATCCATAGTCTGCCTGCTGGTCGCCTGTCTATTGACCCAAGACATTAGCTTCAAAATCTTGGGTGTGTCGATCCAGAGTTTACGTGCTCGTCGCCTGTCTATTGACCCAAGACATTAGCTACAAAATCTTTGGTGTGTCGATCCATAGTTTGCTTGCTCGTCGCCGGTCTATTGCCCGAAGGCATTAGTTTCAAAATCTTTGGGGTGACGATCCATAGTTTGCCTGCTGGTCGCCTGTCTATTGAACCAAGGCATTAGTTTCAAAATCTTTGGTGTGTCGATCCATAGTTTGCCTGCTGGTCGCCTGTCTATTGACCCAAGACATTAGCTTCAAAATCTTTGGTGTGTCGATCCATAGTTTGCCTGCTGGTCGCCTGTCTATTGACCCAAGACATTAGCTTCAAAATCTTTGGTGTGTCGATCCATAGTTTGTCTGCTGGTCGCCTGTCTATTGACCCAAGACATTAGCTTCAAAATCTTTGGTGTGTCGATCCATAGTTTGCTTGCTCGTCGCCGGTCTATTGCCCGAAGTCATTAGTTTCAAAATCTTTGGGGTGACGATCCAGAGTTTACGTGCTCGTCGCCTGTCTATTGACCCAAGACATTAGTTTCAAAATCTTTGGAGTGACGATCCATAGTTTGCTTGCTCGTCGCCGATCTATTGACAGAAGGCATTAGCTTCAAAATCTTTGGGGTGACGATCCAGAGATTGCTTGCTCGTCGATGGTCTATTGACTGAAGGCATTAGCTTCAAAATCTTTGGGGTGACGATTCAGTGTTTGCGTGTCCGTCAACGGCCTATTGACGTCTAAATCTTTGGAGTGTAATTCCTATAAAGATGAGGTTAATACATGAAAGAACAAGATAAACATTAATATATTGAGTCAATTCGGAAAGAGGATCAGCAAATTATTGACTTGACATGTTGATTGAATGCCTTGCAGTACTTAATCTTGAATCCAAAATTGTTTTTGCGGCCTGCTGAATGATAGTGATTTGTTTTTACATATTTATTCATTGAGGTTTTTCTACGTATTATGTAACAGACTATTCTGATAATGTTAAAATCAATAACAAGGAATATCACGGACATAGTTACCTCTACACAAAAAGTAGGCCTAAATCTTAAACACATGCTATTTTAATCAAAATCGTTAGAACCACCTTTCATAAATTCAAAAATTCCAAATGGTGTAGTATGTAAAATATAGTTGAGGAGGAGGCGAGTTTCTTAAAAATCTTTTAGTCGCACACATAATTATAAGGGTTCTCGAAACATGTAATCCTGTAAAAGTCTTAATATAACATTTTTTTTTGAGGAATATAACACTTTTTGTGCCTGTATTTATGTTGTATATAGTGGTAGAGAATGTAATAAGCTTTTGTAAAAAGGTTTGTTGTTAGGGAAAGTCATGTGAATGCCACACAACAGGATTTGTATTTAATAAGCACCTGTAATGAGTTTCTTTGTGTAAACATAAGATGCACACACCGTTAAATTGCCTAGGTGCATAACCGTTTGTGGGGAAAACCTTATAAAAACAGCAAAAAATTTGTCTTTCCGGAACTGCACCAAGAACTAATTATATAAGAGATGTCGCTGATACAATCTGTCAGAAAACTTCTCGTAAGCCTCACAGAATTGTATTTGCCAACATTTGACTTTCTCTTGAATATTTCCACTTTACCTCTGAAGACGTAGACAACAGAATATCAGCGGAAAATTCAGACAAATTAGCAAAATACATGCGCTACAGTATGCAAAAACTAAATGCACTGAATTAGCTTTTTTGCGAAATTTAACGAATGTTTCAGATTAACGAATAAACCTAAAGTCCTCTTCCGTATCTCCTTAAACCTCTATGTTAAATTATTTTAACTCTACGAGCGTCAGAACAGCGAAAATAATAAATGCTCCTTGATGTATATGTGAACGATTGACTGAATTTTAAAAACGTTTTAGATACTAAACAATTACAGTGTCGACTGCCTCCCGGAGGTCCTGGGTTCGATTCCCGGCTGGGGCGTGGAAGTTTTCTTTAACCGGAATTATTCCCTATCCCCCATAGAGTCTGGAAGTATGAATTTGAGAGTGAATGTCGTGTGTTTAGTAATATAAAGTTTAACCTGGGTCTCCCGATCTTTAGCAATTTGGTCTAACCACTGAGTTACTATGGCAACATACCGACACGCAATTAAATTCCTCAATTGACTTGTAAGTTTCTCGGTGAACTACAATTTGATATCAACTTATTTTCAATCTAACTCTGACTGTCCATGGATGGAGTGGAAAAACAATTAAAACTAATCGACTTAATAGTTGATTAAACTATGAAGCCTGGCACTTAAAGTACTTACAAAATTTTAAGTCGTCGTTGGGATATGTCTCAAAATTATTTGAGATCACTTTGTGGTCTACCAGGAAACATGCGAGTCAGTCTAGGAATTTAATGTCGTGTCGGAATGCAGCTATAGTAGTTCTGCTAGAGCAATCACCTAGAGACTGGCAAATCCGTTGAATTGCATTGTTCAGTCTGACTATTTATGCAACTGTTATTCAACACACAGGTTGTGTGAGAAGAACAAAAAAATCTGATGTGTTACACTCACATGACTTTCTCTAGCTGTTCTACAAACTTCTTACATAAGGTTATTCCTCTTTCTGCACCTTGCTAATCGAGGTACTCATTTAGCACAATGTTCTTATTACTTAGTTCCTTATAATTAGGAAGAAAATAAGGGAATACACTAGGTTAAATCAATACTCAAATGTTTTAAAAGCTGTCGTTACGCGATTGTCATTACAAATCGCTTCTTTTCTTGGCCAGGAGTAGAACAAAAGAAAAACGGACACTCCCGTGTGAGAAAAGTATAAGTACTTCACAACTGAAACTAATAACAATGAATACCTCGAAAACGATAAGCCTCACGAGAAAAATGTATATGACATAACTTGTGTATTTTAAAAAAAAACCTAAATTTTTTGTATAGTAAGTTTTTGTCTATCTCTTACGGTTTACTAGTTATGCCAAATTAAGCAAAATTCATCCAGAATAAACACGTCTTCAGAAGCTATTCCCAGAAAATTCAAGAAATACATTTTATTTGTTAGATAAATATCTTTAATATACGATATTTTAATCAAAATCGTTAGAGCCATTTTTAAGTAAATCAAAATTTTCGAAAAAAGTTCCATGTAAACGGTAGTTTGGGGCGGGGGGTGGGGTTTCCTCAAGTTTGGTACTTTAGCTACTATTCGTTTTTGAGTTATAATGTTCACAGACACACACACATGGACCTTTTTCTGAAAATGCTTTTTATGGATACAGAGGATCCTAAAACATGTTTTTTCCGGTGAAATCTCGGTATTGAATTTTTGGGTGGAATACAATACTTCTTTATCCCTACGTACATTGTACATACGGGGCTAGAAAAAAATAAAAATCTAAAGCTGCATTGGATCTTAGCTATTGCTGCACGTCCACCATCACGAAAAAAAAATCTGATGTGTTCCATTCACATGACTTTCTCTACATCACTGAAACAAATTGTTAAAAAGTTTATTGTTCTACATACGTCATGCTAATGGAGTTAAAGATTAGTAGAAATTGTTTTACTTACTTTCTTGTAGGTAGCAGGGAAAAGAGGCAATACACTAGCTTAAAGCCACAGTAAGATCTTTTAAAAGCTGGTTGCCATGAGGTTGAAACCCCTTTCTTTGCGTTTCCAGGAGTTGACAAATTCTCGCAAAGTATTTGTAAACTGAAACCAATAACAAGGAATGTTTAAAAATAGCTACCTCTACGAAAAAAATGTGTATAACATACATTGTGTGTTTTAGTGCAAGTTTTTTCCTATCTTTTACGGTTTCAGTAATGCAAAAATCATCCTAATTCATCCAGAATAAAGAGGTCTTCAGAGGCATTCCCATAAAACTCTCAATTTAATTTGATTTACCATCTAAATATCTTTCATATTGTAATAAAAATTATTAAGACATTTTTTTAGAAAATCAAAATTTTTGAAAATAATTCCATGTAAAGGGGTGAAGAGATTTTCCCCAAAATCTTCCTAGCATCCTTCTTAAAGGATTAAAAGTGGCTAATGGTTTTGATTAAAATATCGTATATTAAAGATATTTATCTGAGACAAATAAGATGTATCTCATGAATTTTATGGGAATAGCTTCTGAAGACCTGTTTATTCTGGATGAACTTTGCTTAATTTGGCACAACTAGTAAACCGTAAGAGATGGACAAAAACTTACTATACAAAAAATGTAGGTTTTTAAAATACACAAGTTATGTCATATATATTTTTCTCGTGGAGTTTTCGAGGTATTCATTGTTATTAGTTTCAGTTGTGAAGTACTTATACTTTTCTCAGACGAGAGTGTCCGTTTTTCTTTTGTTCTACTCCTGGCCAAGAAAAGAAGCAATTTGTAATGACAATCGCATAACGACAGCTTTTAAAACATTTGACTATCGATTTAGCCTAGTGTATTCCCTTATTTTCTTCCTACTTATAAGGAACTAAGTAATAAGAATACTGTGCTAATGAGAACTTCGATTAGCAAGGTGCAGAAAGAAGAATTATCTTATGTAAGAAGTTTGTGGAACAGCTAGAGAAAGTCATGTGAGTGTAGCACCTCAGATTTTTTTGTAAGACGTAATCAATTCAGCTGTATATATTGTTCTTGTATTAGAGTCAAAATGAAAAGGTATGTAACTAGTCAATGAGGTATGCTATCTTAAGAACATTTGAGAATGCCTTGCGTTTTATGGGAAAATTCGAGTGACATAAATAATTTAATGAGCTGCCAAAATCGATTTCGTAGCTCAAATGGGAAATTGAATACTGATGTTTGGAATCCTGACCGTGACACCAAATTTTTTATTCCAATACTATCTTTTCTACATTACTTCAGAGTTTTAATTATTTTTGCTATGGTGGTTTTGAAAGAAACTGGGTGTAAAGAAATTTCGTCTTTTCAAGCAATGCTAAATTGCGATGTTTTATAATGATTCTACGTTTTAATTAGTTCAATTTTTATAACTAACCACGGTTAGTAGTATTACATCCACCAGTTTGGCCCTGTTTTTGGAAATAATTCATATACCTCCGTGACACTATACTCTTACTCAACAACAGCAATATTTTTGTTTTGTTGTTCATGACGTCTTTTGTTCCTTTAAAATGCCATCGCTAATAAAGAGCAATGTTTACAAAGAAATTTCATGCAATCAATGCTCATATTGTTATTATTGTCTATTTCCTTCGTTCCTGACTCATTAACCGACTTCTTTTCATTGGTTAGGGCTCGAATACCGGACTTTTGGTGTAAAACCAATAGTAGATGACAATATCTAGCGAAGTCACTAAGGTAAATTTTTTTGGTTTCCCACAGATTTCCCGCTCATTTTAATCAAACCAATAAGATAATTATCTAGGAATAGGTTAATTCCAAACAAAAATATTTACTACACAAATTGTGTGTTTTAATTAGATCTGTACCCTTGTGCAATTTTGTCTATTCCTAAGTTTTACCAGTTATGGAAATGTCATCCAGAATGAGCAGTACTACAGAGGATATTTCCAGAAAATTTAAAATAAAAATTTAATTTGTCATGAAAATATCTTAAACACATGATATTTTAAATTTTTGAGAAAATCAAATTTCTAAAAGATGTTCCATGTGGTTTGAAGTCTTAAAATATCAAGTTCGAGGCTAAACACCTTTTGTTTTTGAGTTATGCTGTTCACAGATACAGAAGAATATTTTTCTAAAAGTGATTTTTTGGATTCATGAGACCTCAAAACATATATTTTCGGTGAAATATTAATATAGAATTTTTGTATGGAATACAATATTTCCCATATTTCCTATATGTAGTAGAAAAAATAAAAATTGAGTCAAAACTAAATCTAACTACTCGAAAGGATTGCTTTAATTTTCCCACAGCTTGATATATTTGCTGTCAATGTTGTAGGAAGTGGCAAGTTAACTTCTATCAACAATGGTCACGTTCCTGTTGATGTTTATCTGTTTTCAGTGACCTTGCATATACACACAAGTTTCCTTGTTAAATACGCGGTTGTTTTGTATGATAACAAAACCATATATTTACGATGCTGTTAGCTGAAATAATCCATGATTATTTGTACATTTGTAAGTACCGAAGGTTGTAGGTTTGTCCGTTATTATATTTCATGCTTCGTGCGTCATATCTCGGCGATGTATTTCTTTTGGGCCTCATTCTTGAAGTGAGCAGTGATGCATTTACCTCTCCTTTTTAGTTCTCCCTCTACAGGTTAGGAAAGATTACTTCCCTCGAATGTTTTATTTTCTTTCACTGTTTAAACATTTGAAGCATTGCCTGAACATAACAATACATGTACATCTATATTAATGTGATAATTATGTATACTGAAATGCAAAATTCTTGTACAGCAGAAAAAAAAAATCTTATATGTCCCATTCTCTGATCTTCTTTGGCTGTTTCATAACAAAATAAATAAATAAATAAAAAAACTCCTTACACAAAATGATTATTTTATCTACGACATGCTAATCAAGATAAACATTGCCAGAATTTGCATTATTACTCGCTTGTTTGTAAATGGAAGGGAAGTAAGGAGATACACTAGACAGACAGATGGATAGAGACGAGAATACATTCCATACCTTTCACTGACATCCCTGTTAAGTTACCAGATGTAGGAATGGAGTGAAATGGCCCTCCCTATAATTTGTAGTATTAGTATTAGTCCATAGTATCCCCTAGGGATACGAGCCGCTCTCCTTGGAGAAGTGGATCGGTTTGTCAGTCCTGGTTAGCCTTTCCAGGAAGGATCCTCCATTTGATGTTAGCCTCTGAGTAATTTGTTCTAAATAACATGGTATTCCCTATTATAGAGTACGCCATTGTCTTTTGAGAGTTAATTTAGCACATTTTTTGGACCGTTGTATGCACTTAAACACATGGTTCTTTAGACATTATTTATTACTTTCTCTACACGTACTATGTGCATAGTGTATAGAGAAGGTATTGAAATGTACCCAAAAATTCGATACTGAGATTTCACCGGAAATGCATGTTTTGGGTTCCCCTGAATCCAAAAAAAGAATTTTTACCAAAAGGTATCTGTGTGTGCTTGGTATTTAAGTTTGGTATCTTCCAAGGATGCAACACGAAGATTTTCAAGAAAATCCCCCCACCCCAACTACTCTTTACATTGAACTTTTTTTGAAAATGTTTTTTTTTCAAAATGCTGTAATAATTTTGATTAAAATATCGTATATTAATGATATTTACCTGACAAATAATATGTATATCTTGAATTTTCTAGGAGTAGCTTCTGAAGAGTACTTTATTCTGGATGAATTTTACGAAATTTTGAATAACTGCTAAACAATAAGAGATGGACAAAACCTTATCACGCAAAAAATGTAGAGCACATTAAAACACACACTTTGTCATGTATATTTTTTTCGTGGGGTTGGTGGTTTTTTAATTTTTTTTTCTTTTTTTTTTTGGTTTCAGCTTTGAAAAAATGATACTTTTCTCATACAAATTCAGTCACATAGCAACCAGCTTATGGTTATCATTTTAGCCTATGGTACTCCCTTATTTCCCTTCTACTCACAAGGAAGCAAGTAATAAGACTATTTCTGCTAATTTTTTCTCGATTAGCATAGAGTAAATTGAAGCATTAGCTTTCTAACAATGATTTGTTGCAGAGATGTAGAGAAAGTCATGTGAATGGAACACATCAATTTCTTTTTCTACTGATTGACACTGGTTAATGCACTTGGATGGTTGTGTTCCGTTTAGGCATCTTGATCTAATGCTGCCATCTCTTTCTGTCTTTCGCTGTGCCGGTCTATCCGCTGCCGAATGTTTTCTTGAGATCGTCTGACCATCTCGTTCATTGACGTTTGGCTCTTCTTTGCCCTGTCCTTGGTGCCCATAGCGTTAGCCTGTGGGTCCATCGGTTGGGGTCTTGCCTATCTCTATTTTTGGTAGTCGCTGGTCTGTGCTGCGTCTGTTATTTGTGTTCGTCCTCTAATTATGTCTTTCCTAATTCTGTCTCTCCATGTGGTTCCTAAGATGTCCTTCCGTTTTCCTTTGGCATGTTTGTATTGCTTTTTTTGTATTGTTTTTGTCTTCTTTCTTCTTTTTTACCTTCTCTAGCCCCGGATGTACAATGTACATAGGAATAGAGAAGTATTGTATTCCACACAAACATTTTATTTCGAGATTTCACCGGAAATATATGTTTTGGAGTCTCTCGAGTCCGAAAAGAAAAAGGTCCATGTATGTATGCACCTTTCTGGGTGTGTAACGACATAGCTCAAAAACGAAATGACCGTTAAATGCCAAACTTGGTATTTAACTGTAGTATCTTCCAAGGATGCGACACAAAGATATTCAAGAAAATCACTCCATAACAAACTACCCTTCACATGGAACATTTTTAGAGAATTATGATATTTTTAAAGATGTCTAATGCTTTTGGTTAAAATCCCGTATATTAAAGCTATTTACGTCCCAAATAAAAATATGTTTAATTTGAATTTTCCGGAAATAGCCCCTGAAGACCTGTTTATTCTGGATGAATTTTGACGAATTTTGCTAAACCGTAAGAGGTTGGCAAAAACTTACTACACAAAAATGTAGATCTCATCAAAACACACAATTTATGTCTCTACGTTTTTGTCGTAGAATTAATCGCTTCCGAGATATGCCTTGTTATTGATTTCAATTGAGAAGTACTTACTTTTCTCAGACAGGTTCCGCTTTTCTTTTGTTCTACTCTTGGCCAAGCAAAGAAGCGATTTGCAATGTCAATTGCATAGTGACAGTTTTTAAAACATTTGACTATCAGTTAAGTCTAGTGTATTTCTTTATTTCCCTTCTATTTATAAGGAACCAAGTAATAACATTCTGTTAATGTTTATCTCGATTAGCATGGTGTAGAAAGAAGAATATTTTGCAAGGAGCTTGTAGAGCAGCTAGAGAAAGTTGTAAGAGTGCACATCAATTATTTTTTCTTTTTTTGTTGCTTTAAGTTTGTGAGCCTATATCAAGGTGTACTTCATGTGCTCCAATAGAAGCTGCGCTACAGAGCGATATCCCGAGCTCAAGGTCACCAGAAGAACATCACCGCTGGTGGAGGTGTGGTTTTTCACAATAAACGGATGTCAGTTTGTTACCATTGATAGCGAATACCCCTCCTTAATTACATAGGACAATATGCCATTTACTCTGCAAGTATAAGCAGAAAATAGACATTTGAAACAGTTGATTATTTATTTTAACTGCACTTTACATTGCATTAAATCATTCGGCCTTCATTTACGACGAATTAGTGTTAGGAACCACCACTTATTTTAAGATCTTTAGTATTGTATTCTAATATTGTCTGAATGGAATACCGTATTGTAAAAGGTGATTCTTTAAACATCTTTTGGAGTGTAATGCTCCATATAAGCTATGAATCGGCCCTGAAATCTCAAACAACACAATATCATACATTCAGCCAAACATCATGTGTCTGAGTTGAGTATGAAAATCTTTCATATTTTGTTTCCACTTTGTAATATCTCATGCGATTCAAGAATGGATGGTTAACGATAAAAGTGAGCAACTACTTAAGTCATTGGAAAAGATAGCAATCATAATCAGGATTTAGAATAAAGTAAGAGATTTTGGAGGGTACTCGGCATCGACCTAGTGAGGATACTGTATCTACACCCCACCCCGTATGAGAAGAAAAGGATGAGGTTAGAGGAAACAAGAATGAGGCAGTGATAGTGGGGTCCCAACAGTGCCCAGATGGAAATGCCCCAATCTTCACGGGATGGTCCGTATGCCCCGGCAATCAGACGAAGGTCGAGGGACGGAGAAGGTTCCACAGAGAGCAATTTTCCTTGTACGCTGCACCGAAACACCGATATTTACAGCCCTGAAACAGACCAAATTGAGAGAGGGATGAATGAAATTACCAGTAGAATGATTTAGAGAGCCAGAAAATTCGAGGAATGAGAGAAGTCACTCGCATTCATTTGACGACCCGGAGTAATCCCCGAAAAAAACCGTGCCTGAATAAGGTCCGCGTGTGTGTGTGTGTATGTATGTGTGTGTTCAGCATACCTTAAAAATGAAAAGACTGTCATCAACCAAACTTGGTATTTAAGTTTAGCACCTTCCAAGGATACGACACAAAGATTTTCAAAGAATTCCCCACCCCAAACTACCCTATACATGGAAAAAAAAATTTTTTTTCAAAAATGACTAATTATTTGCATTAAAATACCGTATATCAAATATAACAAACTCTATATTTTGAATTTTTCTGCGAATAGCCTCTGAAGACTCTCTATTTTGGATCAGTTTTGCAGAATATTGCTTAGCGGTAAACAGTAAGAGAGCGACAAAAACTTACTGCATAAAATTGTAAAGCTATTTAAAGCACATAATTTATGTCATATACGTTTTTACTTTTTCTTGCCCCGTATGTACAATTTACATAGGGATAGAGAAGTATTGCATTCCACTCAAAAATTTGATGTCGAGATTTCACCGGAAATACATGTTTTAGGACCTCCTGAATCCAAAAAAAAGCATTTTCAGAAAAAGGTCCGTGTGTGTGTCCGTGTGTCTTTGAACACGATAACTCAAAAACGGAAAGTAGCTAAAATACCAAACTTGGCATTTAAGTTCAGTATCTTCCAGGGATGCGACATGAAGATTTTGAAAAAAATCTCTCCACCCCAAACTACCCTTTACATGAAACTTTTTTCGAAAATTTTTATTTCCTTAAAAATGGCTCTAACGATTATGATTAAAAAATCGTATATTAAAGATATTTACCTGACAAATAAAATGTATATCTTGAATTTTCTGGGAATGGCTTCTAAAGACCTGTTTAGTCTGGATGACTTTTGCTTAATTTGGCATAACTAATAAACCGTAAGAGATATACAAAAACTTACTATACAAAAAATGTAGGCCTTGTTAAATTACACAATTTACGTCATTTACATTTTTTTCGTGGAGCTTACCGTTTTCGAGGTATTTATTGTTATTAGTTTCAGTTGTGAAGTACTTATACGTTTCTGAGACGGGAGTGTCCGTTTTTCATTTGTTCTACTCCTGGCCAACAAAAGAAGCGATTTGTAATGACAATCGCATAACGACAGCTCTTAAAACATTTGACTATCGATTTAGCCTAGTGTATTCCCTTATTTTCTTCCTACTTATAAGGAGCTACGTAATAAGAACACTGTGCTGAATACCTCGATTAACAAGGTGCAGAAAGAAGAATAAGCTTATGTAAAAAGTTTTTAGAACGGCTAGAGAAAGTCATGTGAGTGTAACACATCAGATTTTGTATGTAGAGCTGGAAGTTTAAGATAATTCCTTTTAGTTGTTTCAATTTCAAACTACTTCAACTTTTTTCAAACAGGAAGTGATGTTTCGTTTCATCTCTCTTTGTTTTACTGCAGGCCATGCAAAGCGAACCCAACTTCAGTTCTTTCACATAGGACCAGCTTTTAAAAGATTTAGCCAAATGAATTTCCTTAAGTCCCTTACTGATTAAATCCTTTTAACTTCATTAAAATATGATACAAATTTTGGGCACCAAAAATTTCTCTTTAACCTAAATCAATATATTTAGTTGAATCTAAACTAATTATTAAAGGTTTTTGTCTAGCTCTCCTCTACTTGCAAGGAAGCAAGTAATGAGACAGTTTCTATTATTGTTTACCTGGATTAGCATGTCGTGGATAAAAGAATAATATTTTGTAAGGAGTGCTAGAGAAAGGCATGTGAATGGAACATATAAGATATTTAATTTCTAAAAGTTGGCTTAAGTATTTTGATAAGAATGCGATATAACATCGTTTTTCATTAATTAATAATAGTTTGTTCCAGTTCCGTTTAAATTAACTAACGGTCGATTCATCTCTCATTAGATCGGTCATAAATTTTTACTTTCTCTAGCACCATATATACAATGTACATAGTGGATAGAGTAATTATTGTAATGCACCCAAACATTTGAGACCAAGATTTCTCCGGAATACATTTTTTGGATCCCCCAGAATCCAGAAAAAGCATTTTTAGAAAAAGGTCCGTGTGTGCCCGAGAGAGAGTGTGTGTGTGTGTGTGTGTGTGTGTGTGTGTGTGTGCGTGCGCACACACAACATGGCTCAAAAACGAAAAGACCGTTAGCTTTGCATCTTCCAAGGATGCGACACGATTTTCAATAAAATCCCCCCTACCCTTTACATAGCAAAATTTTCGAAACTTTTTGTTTTTTTTTTTAAAAATGGCTCAATTTTTTTTTTATTAAAATGGCACTTATTAAATACAGTTCCATCACAAATAAAATGTATATCTTGAAGTTTCTGGGAATAGCCTCCGAAAATCTGTTTATTCTGGATGAATTTTCGTTGAATTTTGCATAACTAGTAAACCGTAAGAGATAGACAAAAACTTACTATACAAAAAATGTAGATCTCGTGAAATTATACAATTTATGTCATACACATTTTTTTCGTGGATTTTACCGCTTTCAAGATATTTCTTGTTATTAGTTACAATTGTAAAGGGCTTATACTTTTCTCAGACAGGAAGTGCGTTTTTCTTTTGTCCTACTCCGGACCAATCAAAGAAGAGATTTGCAATGACAATCGATTAATGACAGCTTTTAAAATATTTGACTATCACGTTAGCATATCGCACTCCTTTAGTGCCCTTCTGCTTATAAGGAACTAAGTAACAAGAACATTCTGCTAATGTTTATCTCGATTAGCATTGTGTAGATAGAAGAATAATCTTTTGTAAGAAGTTTGTTTGTAGAGCAGCTAGAGAAAGTCATGCGAGTGTAACACATCAGAATTTTTTTTTTATCCTTTAGTATATGTTTTAAGATATTCGTTCGATATTCCTTAGTCTCACTTATAAAATTTTTAGTTTATTTGAAATTCATTGACATTTGTTGTTTTTGAATAAATATGCTACATATCTTAAAAATCTGATGTGTTCCATTCACATGACTTTCTCTACATCTCTGCAACAAATTATTGTTAAAAAGCTTATGCCTTTATTTACGTCATGCTAATCAGAAAAAAATATCAGAAATAGTCCTATTACTTGCTTCCTTGTAAGTAGAAGCGAAATAAGAGAGTAGCATAGGTTAAAGTGATAGTCTAAAGCTGGTTGCTGTGTGACTGAAAGTTCCTTTGTTTGTATGGATAGGAGTTGACAAATTCCTATATGTGAAAAGTAAGTTTTTCATAGCTGAAACAAAAAACAAGGAATATCTCAAAAACGATCAGCTAAACGAAAGAAATGTATATAGGATAATGTGCTCTATATTTCTTATGTAATAAGTTTCTATCGAAAATCAAAATTTTCGAAAAAAGTTCCATGTAAAGTGTAGTTTGGTGTAGGGGGATTTTTCTCAAAATCTTCGTGTCGCATACCTGGAATATACTAAACTATAATACCATGTTTGGTATTTTACAGACTTTTCGTTTTTGAGTTATCGTGTTCACAAATATACGGACATACATGGGCCTTTTTGTGAAAATGCGTTTTTTGGATACAGGGGAGCCTAAAAACATATTTCCTGTGAAATTTCGGTATCGAATTTTTGGGTGGAGTGCAATGCCTCTAATTTCAGCTGCTTCTATTCCTATACTTTTTTGGAATCCATTATTTATACTACTTCCCTGGAATGTTGTTGGAAATTAGGCCTGCTAGAGAACGACAATGGATTGCTCGTTGAAACGCACCCAGGCAAACTCCAACAGTTTGGACGTCCAAAAACGTAAAATATGAAATTAGTGTTCCTTTTAATAATCGCCAAATATTTCTATTCCGCTTTCGAAAGTTTAGTTTATTACAAGCATTGGTATGCCTATACTTTGTAAAATTTTAATAGATTCTCCTTTCATAGTTTCCTTGTTGACCTTCTATAGTTTTACCACATATCTTTAAACTTTATATTTTATTTCATCTGCCATATAAAGGCGAACTTACTCTCCAAAATAAATTTGATTTCTTGTTCCACTGTTCTATTGTCTTAATCATATTTTTCAATAGACAAGCACGATTTAAGTTTTGCTTTTTGATATTTATAAATTAGGTTTATAGCTGTTGGATTCAGAGTCTACTTTTTCAAATACTTTTTATTTCATCTGTCTGATTAAGGCGAGCTTATACTCCAAAATAAAGTTGATTCCTTGCTTTACTATTTAATAGTTTTATTATTATCTTTTTTGCAATAGCCATAACTTTAGCTTTGATTTTTACTTTCTCTTGCCCCGTATGTACAATGTACATAGGGATAGAGAAGTATTGCATTCCACCAAAAAATTCGATACCGAGATTTCACCGGAAATATATGCTTTAGGGTCCCCTGTATCAAAAAAAAAATATATTTTCAGAAAAAGGTCCGTGTGTGTATGTGTGTGCGTCCGTGTGTCCTGTAACTTGGTATTTAAGTTTAGTATCTTCCAGGGATGCGACACGAAGATTTTGAGAAAAATCCCCCCCACCCCAAACTACCCTTTACATGGAACCTTTTTCAAACATTTGATTTTCTTAAAAATGGCTCTAACGATTTTGATTAAAATATCGTATATTAAAAATATTTACCTGACAAATAAAATATATATCTTGAATTTTCTGGGAATAGCCTCTTTATTCTGGGTCAATTTTACGGAATTTTGCATAACTGCTAAACCGTAAGAGATGGACAAAAACTTACAATACAACAAACATAGAGCACTTTAAAACACACACTTTATGTTATATACATATTCTTCGAGGAGTTGAATGTTTTTGAGATATTCCTTGGTTTTGGTTTCAGCTATAAAACACATATTTTTCTCATACAGGACTTTGTGAACTCGTGTTCATACAAACAAAGGAAGTTCAGTCACAAAGAAACCAGCTTTTGACTATCACTTTAACCTATAGTACTTCCTTATTTCGCTTCTACTTACAAGGAAGCAAGAAATAAGACTATTTCTGCTAATTTTTTCTCGATTAGCAGGAAGTAAATAGAAGCATAAGCTTTATAAGAATAATTTATTGCAGAACATATAGAGAAAGTCATGTGAATGGAACACATCAGATTTTTATATTTGTAAATTACATTTTATTGTTGTTGATTTCGGAGTCTACGTTTTGTAGACCTTTTTCATTTATTGCTTTTATTGTTTGGTCATCCGAAAAGAAAAACTAAGTCCCCTTATTTTGAATAAATTTCTGATGAACCAAAAGAGAGAGACAAAATATTTCCACAAAAAAAAAATATGCATCACTTTGTCGTATTTCTTTCCCCTACCTTGGAATCGGTCTGAATTAGTGCCAGTGAAATACTTTAAAAACAAGTGTGTACCTACATACTTCTTTGTAGTTCTCTGGTGCGCCGGCTATGCTCATCCATGTAGAACACTCAAATTTGATTCTCACTAAGGGGAGGAAGAATGACTGGGGTATGTCACACTGGGTAGACTCACAAACTGAATACTTCACTTTAGATTCTTCATTATTGATAATTTTTATTCCCCTGTGTTACTCATTGAGACACTAATATTTCGAGCGACTGCCGACAAAATTAATCTAGATGTAGATATATATGCTTATAACCAGTGTTTTTCTTCTGCTTACAAAGTTCTCATTTCTACGGCCATCGATAATTACCGCGTACTTCCCTATTAGGCGAATAAGATTGACACCTAATCGGGCACCAACACTGCAGCATCCACATACATACAGCATAAAGCCTAAAATATCCAATCTTAGGGCTCATTTCTAATTGGTTGCATAGTAGTGCAAAAAAAATGTCACGTGGTTAATTTTGGAATTTAATTGTATTACACGCATGTGACCGCTCTTTATAATGGAAAAGTCCCGAGCTGCTAACTTTTAGGGAAAAGACCCGTCTATAAAACTCCCTGTTACTTAGGCCTCTAATGCACTAAAACCTTGCAATTACAAAAGCATTTGTGTTGCATGATTGACAAAAGAAATAACCTTGGCATATACAATAACTTCTCACCCTAATGTTTTGTGTTCTGCAATCTGCTCAGTCTTGGTTACTGAAGCAGATATATTTCCTTTGTTAAACCTGTGCAAAATAATAATTAAAATAATAAAATACAAAGCGTGCTAATGTACCGTTGTAACTTAATATACATAACTAATGTGGACTTTTTGAGTTGTAAAACCTTATCTAAGGTATTCTTTGTTATTAGTTTGAATTTCCATTTATACTTTAGTGCAATGGTAAATGTCTGTTGGTTTTACCTAGTGGTTATGCAATGAGCATGGAAATTCAGTCATTATATAGCGATACGATTCTTTTTTTTACTTTCTCTACACGTACTATGTACACAGTGTATAGAAAATGTATTGTATTCCACCCAAAAATTTGATACCGAGATCACACCGGAAATAAAAGTTTTGGGTTCCCCTAAATCCAAAAGAAAATGTCCGTGTGTGTGTCTGTGTATCTGTCTCTCTGTGCACAGTGTGTGTGTGTGTGTGTGTGTGTGTGTGTGTGTGTGCAGCATAGCTCAAAAACGAAAAGACCGTTAAATACGAAACTTGGTATTTAAGTTTGGTAACTTCCAAGCATGCGATTTACAAGAAAATCCCCCCCCACCTCAAACTACCCTTTACACGGAATTTTTTTCGAAATTTTTTATTTTCTCAGAAATGACTAACGATTTTGATTAAAATATCGTATATTAAAGACATTTACCTGACAAAAAAAAAATGTATATCCTGAATTTTCTGGGACTTTCCTCTGAAGACTATTTTATTCTGGATGAATTTTAAGGAATCTTGCATAACAGCTAAACCATAAGGAATTAACAAAAACTTACCATACAAACATGTAGGGCTCGTTAAAACACACAATTTATGTTATACACTGTTACTACATTGACGTGGTGTTTATGTGAAAATGGAGAAAAGGGCTTATGCCAATAGATATGCAAAGAAAGAGTGAGGTTAGTTTCGTAAACATTATATTACGGAGGCTTACCACAGACAAATTTGATTACGGTCTCTAATATTTATCTCGATTAACATGAAATAGATAGAAGCACATTTGCAGAGCAAATAGAAAAATCTGATGTGTTCCATTCACATGCTTTCTCTACATCTCTGCAACAAAGTATTCTATTTATTTCATCTAATCGAGAAGAAAATATAAGCAATTGTCTTATTACTTGCTTCCTTGTTAATAGAAGCGAAATAAGGCAGTACCATAGGCTTAAGTGATAGTCAAAAGCTGGTTGCCATATGAGTGAAGCTCCTTTGTTTCTATGGACAGGAGTTGGCAAATTCCCGTATGAAAAAGTATTTTATTTAAAGCTGAAACCAAAAACAAGGAATATCTCAAAAACAAACAACTCCACGAAAAAATGTTATAACATACATTGTGTATTTTAATGTGCTCTACATTTTATGTATGGTATGTTTTTGCCCATCTCTTACGGTTTAGCAGTTATGCAAAATTCCGTAAAATTCTCTTAGAATAAAGTGGTCTTCAGAGGCTATTCCCAGAAAATTCAAGGTATACATTTTATTTTTCAGGTAAATATCTTTAATTTACGATATTTTAATCAAAATCGTTAGAGCCATTTTTGAGAAAATCAAAATTTTCGAAAAAAGTTCCATGTAAAGGGTAGTTGGGGGTGGGGGGATTTTTTTCAAAATCTTCGTGTCGCATCCCTGGAAGATACTAAACTTAAATACCAAGTTTGGTATTTTACCGACTTTTCGTTTTTGAGTTATCGTGTTCACAGACACACGGATACACACACGCACACACGGACATTTTTGTGAAAACACTTCCTTTGGATATAGGGGACCCTAAAATATATTTCCAGTGAAATCTTGGTATCGAATTTTTGGTGGAGTGCAATATCTTCTCTATATACTATGTACATAGTACGTGTAAAAGTGAAAATCATTAGAAGGAAACACAAGAGACCTTTTTCATCTAAAATGAATTTAGAGTGTTCTTGCAATAGCGGTTCAATTATTAATTAATAAATAACATAGAGATTCAATAAAGGGAAATCATTTAAGTGAATATTACATTTAGCAATTTCTACTAGAGTACATTTTACCTCAGCATGTGTGTTAAACTGAGTTTGACAGGGTTTTATCCAGTAAGGTAGTTTGGGAAGCAGTTAGTTCGTTAAGGTAATTGGATAGGACTGCATTAGAGAGAGTTTGAAAAGCTCTACCTCATTAGAGATCCTCTATTTGCAAAGTCAAACTCTAAGAACACCTGCTATCGCATTAGAAAACCGTTACAAGCTACAATGTTTTCTGCTGCTTTCTTTCAACGATATACTAAACGTATATAAAGATAACTTCATGCTAGCAGTTTAGAGTATAGAAATTTACCAGTCTGTCAATGAGTGTGTTTGTGTGTTTGTGTGGAAAAATTCGTTAAATACCAAACTTGTTACTTAATTTCAGTGTCTTCCAAGGATGCGACACGAAGATTTTCAAGAAAATCCCCCCGTCTCAAACTACCCTTTACATGGAAAAAACTTCGAAAATTTTAGTTTTTTCAAAAATGTCTTCAACATTTACAATACAAATAACATGCATATCTTGAATTTTATGAGAATGGCCTCTTAAGACCTCTTTATTCTGGATGATTTTTTTATGAACTTTGCATAATTGGTAAACCGTAGGAAATTGAAAAAAATTTACTGCAACAAATGTAGATGTTAAAACATACAATTTGTTTCATAAACATTTTACTTTCTCTATACGTACTATGTGCATAGTGTGTAGAGAAGGTATTGTAATGCACCCAAAATTTCAATACCGAGATTTCACTGTAAATACATGTTTTAAGACCTCCTAAATCCAAAAAAAAAAAAACATTTTTAGTAAAATGTCCGTGTGTGTGTCTGTGTGTGGGGGGGCAGCATAGCTCAAAAACGAAAAAAACTTGGTATTTAGGTTTGGTATCTTCAAGAAAATCTCCCCACTCCCAACTACACTTTACATGGAACTTTTTTCGAAAATTTTGATTTTTTAAAAAATGGCTCTAACGATTTTGATTAAAATATCGTATATTTAAGATATTTAGCTGACAAATAAAATGTATCTCTTGAATTTTCTGGGAATAGCCTCTAAAGACTACTTTATTCTGGATGAATTTTGCATAACTACTAAACCGTAAGAGACGGACAAAACCTTAACACACACAAAATGTAGAGTAGAGCACGTTAAAACAGACAATTTATGCTATATACATTTTTTTCGTGCAGTTGATTATTTTTGAGATATTCCTTGTTTTTGGTTTCAGCTTTGAGGGACTTCATTCACGTAGCAACCAGCTTTTGGCTTTCACTTTAACATATGGTACTCCCTTATTTCGCTTCTACCTACAATAAAGCAAAACATAAATACTATTTCTGCTAATTTTTCTCGATTAGCATGAAATAAATAAAAGAATAAGCTTATTAACATTAGTTTGTTACAGAGATATAGAGAAAGACATGTGAATGGAACAACAGATTCTTTTTTCGTGGAGTGACCTTTTCCGAGATATTAGTTTCACTTTTAAAGTAGTTTTAACCTTTCTCATACGGGAACTTCTTAATTCCTAGCCACGTAACCCGGCGGAGGACGATGGATTTTTCGGGTGTAAAAATTCTTAACATTGCTTTTTTCGGAAAGGAAGTAAAGCCGTTGGTTCCGTGTCGTAGATTTACGGCACGTAAAAGAATCTCAAGCCTGATAGAGAGGCCTCTGAGCAAAATTAAGCGGTCTTTCACGCCAAATTTAGTATGGGATGCAGAGAACCACAATAGTTAAAGAGCGTGCATAAATAACACGTTTATATTTCCTGGCCACGCAAAGAAACAGATTTCAATCCCAAAGCAACTGCATTTTAAAGCATTTACTGTCGTTTTAGCCTCTAAAACGATCTTCAATTCAACAAAGTGTCGAGAACCAAAAAGAGGTGTTCATCGGTTATAATTCACCTCAGACGTGTCACCTCTACTGTAAGACACAACTATATTATATATACGGGATGTTCAATAAAGACGGACACTAATGCTCATACAACAATTTATTGTAAAAAAAAAATCAATTTACTTCATCTAATCGAGAAAAAATTAGCAGAAATATCTTATTATTTGCTTCCTTGTAAGTAGAAGCGAAATAAGGGAGTACCATAGGTTAAAGTGAAAGCCGAAAGCTGGTTGCTATGTGACTGATGTTCCTTTGTTTGTATGGACAGGAGTTGACAAATTCCTGTATGAGAAAGTATAAGTTTTTATAGCTGAAACTCAAAACAAGCAATATCTGGGAATAGCCTCTGAAGAATATTTTATTTGGACGAATTTTACAGAATTTTGCATAACTGCTAAACCGTAAGACTTGGATAAAAACTTACTACACAAGAAATGTAGAGCACGTTAAAACACAGAATTTATGTTATGTACCATTTTTTCGCGGAGTTGATCGTTTTTGAGACATTCATTGTTTTTGGTTTCAGCTATGAAACAAAAATGTAAAAGGCGTGCTATTTATGAACGCTCTTTAACTACTGTGGTTTACAGCGTCCCATTCTAAATTTGGCGTGAAAGACCGCTTATTTTTGCTAGAGGCCTCTGTATCAGGCTGGAGGTTCTTTTACGTGCCGTAAATCAATGACACGGGATCAGCGGCTTTACTTCCCTTCCGAAGGAAGCCATGCTGAGGATCTTTACACCCGAAAAAATCCATCGTCCTCCGCAGAGTTTGAACCCGCGACCTTGGGTATATGAAGTCAGCATGGTAGCCATTACACCACGGAGGGCGACAAAAACTTATACTTTTCTCATATAGGAATTAGTCAACTCCTGTCCATATAAACAAAGGAACTTCAGTCACATAGCAACCAGCTTTTGACTGTCACTTTAACCTATGGTATTCCCTTATTTCATTTCTGCTTACAAGGAAACAAGTAATAAGACAATTTCTTCTAATTTGTTCTCGAGTAGCATAAAATAAATAGAGGCATAAGCTTTTTTAACAATAATTTGTTACAGAGATATAGAGAAAGTCATGTGAATGGTATACATCAGAATTTTTACTTTCTCTACACGTACTATGTACATAGTGTATAGAGAAGGTACCTATTATAATGTACCCAAAAATTCGCTTCCGAGATTTCACCAGATATACATGTTTTGGATCCCTCTGGATCCAAAAAAAAACATTTTTGGAAAAAGGTCTGTTTGTATGTGTATGTTTGTGTCTGTGGGCAGCATAGGTCAAAAACGAAAAGACCGTTAAATAGCAAACTTGGTATTTAAGTTCAGTATCTTCCAAGGATGCGACACGAAGGTTTTCAAGAAAATCCCCCCACCCCAACTACCCTTTACGTGGAACTTTTTTCGAAAATTTTGATTTTCTAAAAAAATGGCTCTAACGATTTTGATTAAAATATCATATATTAAAGATATATAATTGACAATTAATATGCATATCTTGCATTTTCTGTGAATAGCCTCTAAAGACTACTTTATTCTGGATCAATTTTATGGAATTTTACATAACTGCTAAACCGTAAGAGATGGACAAAAACTTTATCACACAAAAAATGTAGAGCGCATTAAAACACACAATTTATGTTATATACATTTTTTTGGAGTTGTTGATTCTTTGAGATATTCCTTGTTTTTGGTTTCAGGTTTATAAGAATTGTACTTTTCTCATACAGGAATTTGTCAACTCGTGTCTATACAAAAGGAACTTCAGTCAGCTAGTAACCAGCTTTTGACTTCACTTTAACCTGTGATACTCCCATATTTCGCTTTTACTTAAAAGGAAGCAAGTAATATGACTAATTTGTTGCAGAGATATAGAGAAAGTCATATGAATGGAACACATCAGATTTTTTTTACAGATTTCCTTAAGTCAGGGCTTTAATTTATTATAAACTACTTAATACAGATAGGTGATGTTCAGTTTCAGCTCTGAGTTTGTGTTCAAAATGTGATTCTTTACTTTAACCAACATGATTGCATGGGAGTAATGCCAGTTCCTGGAATAGTAGGATGTGTGTTTAACACGTGTTGCCCAAGGCATGATGTAATTGCGTGTTTACTTGCAGATACGTATGTTACTTCTGGACAAAACAGTCCACACTTAAACATTTTACTTTCTCTAACACATACATCGTAGCTAGAGAAGGTATGCATTACACCCATAAATTCGATAGCAAGAGATAGCTAGAAATATATTTATATTAAGACTCCTGCATACAAAAAAATTTAATGTCTTCAATAACAAGACTTTCTCTCCATCTCTATAACACATTATCATCATCAACTCTTCATTGATTACGAGAATTCTCCTATTCCGGACTCATATTTCTTCCCATTTTTACTTTCTCTTGCCCCGTATGTACAATGTACATAGGGATAGAGAAGTATTGCATCCCACCCAAAAATTCGATGTCGAGATTTCACCGGTAATACATGTTTCAGGACCCCCGGAATCCAAAAAAAGCATTTCCAGAAAAAGGTCCGTGTGTGTGTCCGTGAACACGATAAGTAGCTAAAATACCAAACTTGGAATTTAAGTTCGATATCTTCCAGGGATGCGACAGGAAGATTCTAAGAAAAATCCCTCCACGCCAAACTACCCTTTACATGGAACTTTTTTCGAAAATGTTGATTTTCTTATAAATGGCTCCAACGATTTTGATTAAAATATCGTATATTAAAGATACTTACCTGACAAATAAAATGTATATCCTGAAGTTTCTGGGAATAGTTTCTAAAGATCTGTTTATTCTGGCTGAATTTTGCTTAATTTGGCATAACTAGTAAACCGTAAGAGATAGACAAGAACTTACTATACAAAAAATGTAAGTCTTGTTAAAATACATAAGTTATGTGATTTACATTTTTCTCGTGGAGCTTGCCGTTTTCGAGGTATTTATTGTTATTAGCTTCAGTTGTGAAGTACTTATACTTTTCTCAGACGGGAGTGTCCGTTTTTATTTTGTTCTACTCCTGGCCAAAAATGAAGCGATTTGTGATGACAATCGCATAACGACAGCTTTTAAAACATTTGACTATCGATTAGCCTAGTGTATTCCCTTATTTTCTTCCTACTTATAAGGAACTAAGTAATAAGAACATTGTGCTGAATACCTCGATTAACATGGTGTATTGAGAAGGTATTCGATACAGATTTCACCGGAAATACATGTTTTGGATCCCCTTGAATCCAAAAAAAAAGCATTTTTGGAAAAAAGTCCATGTGTGTGCGTGTGTGTGTGTGTGTGTGTGTGTGTGTGTCTGTAGGCAGCATAGCTCAAAAACGAAAAGACCATTAAATACGTGACTGAAGTTCCTTTGTTTGTATGGACAGGATTACGACTAATTCCCGTATGAGAGAAGTACAAGTTTTTCAAAGCTGAAACTCAAAACAAGCAATATCTTAGAAACGATCAACTCCACGAAAAAAGGTATATAACATAGTTTGTGTGTTTTAATGTCCTCTACATTTTCTGTGTAGTAAGTTTTTGTCCATCTCTTACGGTTTAGCAGTTATACAAAAAACCGTAAAATTCATCCAGAATAAAGTAGTCTTCAGAGACTATTCCCAGAACATTCGAGACATACATTTTATTTGTCAAGTAAATATCTTAAATATTCGAGATTTTAATCAAAATCTTTAAAGCCATTTTTAAGGTAATCAACATTTTCGAAAAAAGTTCCATGTAAAGGGTAGTTGGGAGTGGGGGGATTTTTCTCAAAATCTTCGTGTCGCATCCCTGGAAGATACTAAACTTAAATACCAAGTTTGGTATTTTACCGACTTTTCGTTTTTGAGTTATCATGTTCACAGACACACGGACCTCTTTTTGAAAATGCTTTTTTTTTTTTTTGGGTGGAGTGTAATAGCTTCTCTATACACTGTGTACATAGTACATATGGAGAAAGTAATAAGCTGTAGCAAAATAGCTAGAGAACGTCATGTGAATGGAACACGTCAGATTTTTCTTTTTAATTACCTCCTCTCTTTTCCCTTCCCTGGCTGTCGCTCTATCTTTGACTTCAATAAATTTTAAAAATTAGCCTTCTCAAAAATGTTTAACAAGGAATAATATTCCCTGCAAGCTTTGGAATGATAGCTGTAACAGTTTCAGAAATAGATTAATGTTTATACACACCTTTCCAGCGGCATTGTAGCTGCATAGTTTACAGCTGATATCTTCCTATTCAGTAATTTTATAAAGAAAATCAAAACCGTTGCAAAACGGTTTTGTTGTGGTATTAGGTTAGAGGTTAGAGCACCTCGGCAACTGCAACTAAGTACTGATCTATTGCTGCCTACTAACATAGAGGGAAGAGATGGGAGGAGAGGAAACCACACGCTAGCACACAGGAAACAACGGAGGTGAACGCAGAGACGCGCGGAAGTCCCTTAACATTCACTAGATGGCAGCCCTGACGCGCCACGGAGGCTATACAGGCGCCGGGAGGCCGAAAGGAGGCCTCCACAACGGCACCTAGCCCCCAACCAGCGCAACCAAAAGGGAGAGGGTTTTACTTGGAGCAAGCAACCATATCATCTGCCTGCAAAGCCTCAAGACACACCTCCACCGACATTTTTTTTGTAGTGTTAACGCCCGCTTTAACTACTTATGGCACCGCAGGCGGCGACACTGATGATACATGAATGATGGAGCGCCGGTGGAATGCGATGGCGGGGGAAACTGGAGAACCCGGAGAAAACCTGCCCCAGCGCCACGCTGTTCACCACAAATCTCACATGCGGTAGCTTGGGATCGAGTCCCGGCCGTCTATGTCAGGGACCTTTGTACCGACCTGAAAGATGAATGGGAAATGAAATAAATAAATGAGAGGAAAACGAAGCATGGTAGATATACAACACTCCAGCATCTGCCTAAACGGCCCCAGGAAAACCCAGGTACAGAGTGCGCGGTTAACGGGTATCGAACCCGGACCTCCCGAATGCCGATACGCCTGAGCCACCTTGCTTGGTGATGTATGATATAATAATGTGTTGCTTGAACTGACAAAAGGAGTCTTTCAACCTAGGGAACTTTCAGAGAGCGTTTGCTATTCATGATTGAAATCGCAATTAAATTTGACAACTGCAGCACTGAACCTTATCGCAAGCCTATCTGGAACTGTCCAGGTGTACTTTCCAAACTAATTTTGCCATTTATAAGCATGACACGGATCTTCCTTATTTGTTCTTCACCAGAGGCTCGGGACAAAAGAGTCCTGTCCTTGAAGAAACATGCAATTATTGTCGTATCCGGGTTAGTATCCTGATTATTGAAGTATTTAAAATATGTACTACATACACATTGTTCTTCCTGGGACCCTATGTCTCTTTAAATAGGATAATAACATTTCTTAACTGATACGTCAATAGGACTTATGTTTGGCTACAAACAAGCAGCATGTGTGCCTCAATGGAGAACGAGGAAGAGCCTGAAAACACCGAAGTTCAGTTCTATTTAACGAGAAATCTAAGAATATGAAGTTTTTTTTATTTCCTCTAGCCAGGATATATAGTATACACCTAGTGGATAGAGAAGTTATTGTATCGTTTCGAAATCGATGTTCAGTTCAGTTGAAACTGGCGATGGCCGACCAGAGCGAGGCAATTCTTCCACCACATCTCGACCACTTTTGAATACACTGTACCACTTATATGCACATTTTCAGCGATTCGACACACGAAATACCATTTACAAGGAAAAATTTGAAACAGATTCTTTGTTCAGTACTTGTATCCATCGTAAACTCGCAAATCACCCACGAGATGAACTAACAAAATGGCGTACTGTAAACAAACTAGATGACAGATGCCGATCAAACTCCGCGTGGGTATAGAGGAAAGTTGTATCAACTTAGCAACAACAGTAATTTCGAATCCCTTTTAAACAGGATATTTAAATGATCAATTCCCGGTACTTTCCTGACAGAATGTATGCAGCACACGTTATAATTTGCATTTAAAAATCTAAGTGTCCCATTCACATGGTTTACTCTAGATCTCTGTAACAAATCTTTGTTAAAAAGGTTTGCAGCTCGGTTAGTTCCGAAAGACTTGAACTTTCTACAAAAACTCAATCGCGTAAGGATTGCTGAAGACATGCTAGAACGAGCCAGTTCCAACCCAAAATTCATGAAACGCATTGTAACTGGTGATGAGATGTGGGTTTACGAGTTTGACACTCAAACCAGTCAACAAGTTTCCGAATAGCACTTTCCAACTGAACCGAAATCTAAAAGAGCACTTCAAACTCGATCAAAACTGAAGGTCATGTTGACAGTTTTTTTTTTTTCGATTATCGCGGTGTCGTGCACTCAGAGTTCTTGCTAGAAGGTCACATGGTAAATAAAGACTATTACCATAGCGTTATGCGGCGTTTGAGAGAACAAATACGGCGAAAAAGACCAGATTTGTGGAACGACAACTCATGGATTCTGCACCACGATAACGCACCAGCTCATAAGGCTATTATTGTGAACGAATTTCTGGCCTAAAACTCAACAAATTTAATCAAACAACCATCGTATTCACCTGATCTGGCTCCTGCTGATTTCTTTCTCTTTCCAAAACTCAAGTTACCACTTCAAGGCACCCGTTTTCAGTCAATAGAAGACATAAAGGAAAATTCGCTGTGACAATTGACATAGATTCCTGAAAGTGCCTACAAAAAGTTTTGATTATTAGATTATTCGTTGGCATAAATGTATAATTTCAGAAGGGGCCTACTTTGAAGGCGATAAAATAAAATTGAATGAATAATTCTTTTTGTGTGTGTGTGTTTTATTGGCAAATTCCCGGAACCTTCTTGACACAGTAGTACATATTGTGACTACGCCTAGCCGATCGTAATCCCGCACCTGTTTAAACGTCTTGTTCCAAAAGTCATAACTAATTATTGCCGAGCACTGGTGCTTCTTTTCATACCTAATGCATTGTTATATCAGTGAATGAACTCTTGAGCTTTCGGCGAGTATTTTAATTTATTGCATTAAATAAAATTAATATAAATGAGAAAAGGCAAATAATATAAATCCTTTTTCTGGGAAGGAAGGCTTTTGTTTAACTTTACTTAATTCACCTATCACCATCCAAACTAATTCATCTTTTACCAACTAAACCAAGCATTTTACACCGAAGTTTCGATTGTCGCACCTGTGTGTATGTGTGAATCTGAGATGATTTTCAGATGCAACAATATGCACTAATTCTGGAGGTTTCTCACCACATGATCGACAGATATAAAAGGGAGAAAACGGGCCCTTGTTTAGTCTCTTTATGCAGGGCGTCAGTATTGCCCAGTTTGTTGATGACTCCTGCCTTGCCGAACAGATAAAAACTTACCCAGAGCATTCAATTACCTTCCACCTCAGTCTCGTCCAGGACTAGTACAGACAATGGCGGATGTCTGTCAATCCCGGAAAAAGTTTTATTCATAATAAACGCACCCCGCATCATAATTCTCCTATCAGGGCCTAAAGATAGTGAGGGAATTCCATTCGCTATCTAATCGTCACTCTAACACTTATTGTGAACACGTGCGATCAGAGCTATGGGAGCGTTGACCGCCCTAAATGCGGTTCTGGCCTCCCAAATGCCGGTTCACTTACAGCTACACCTTTGAAAGCGCTCACAGTACCGCTGATACTCTTATGTTTGCGAGGTGTGGGGCATAGCAGCTTGGCTTCCCTGGTTACAGCGAATACAGAATAGAAGGCTCCGATCTATCTACTCTATATTCCATAGTCTCCCAGTGAAGCTACTACATGGAGCTTCGGCTCTCCCATACGTGGAAGGTTTGATTAGGCGCCGGGCTCAAAAATTCTGGGGTGGATTGCACCAAAATGAGAACACCCTTGTCAGATCTCTGGGGGATCTACCAATTGAACGCCTGTGCAGGCAGTTCCGGGTTCCATGCATGGCTTGTGGGGACCAGCAGTAACAAAAGCTTCAAACAAGGCATATCAATGATATTGAAGTTATGAATATTCAGAATTTTTAGACATTTTATTTGATTCCTATATAATTTCCCAAAACGAATAGTAAATAGCTGAACTAAGTACTCCCGCCTATGGGAGGGTCATCAACATTTAAAATCAATTGAAATGAACCAAATAAGACACAAGCGGAGCCGTGGAAAGGATGCTGCTCTTGAAAAAGCAACCGTTGAGAGCCTACTTGGAGCGCCACTTCCTTAATGCCATCAATCTAAACTGCACCAGACTAAACCTTAACCCATTCCGCATGTTCCTATGGTGAAGCCCTTACCAAGTTAGGCAATCAGCAACTATACCTAGGCTCACCATGAGTATCAGATATCGCACACCTGCACAGGCACATAATTGCCGCAGCAGCGAGCATCGCAGGACAACTGTCGGCAGAATTGTTGCGAAACCATCGAACAAAGAGTTTATTTCTAAGCAGATCTTCACTGTAATCAGCTGGAATAACAAGGAGCAAGTTTGTTACAATATTATACGAGGTACGTCCAGAAAGTAAGTTCCGTTTCAATTTATCTCCGCTGCAGCGCTGTGATCGCAGTTCCGCACATGCGCAGTAGATGCTCTGTATCAAGGAGAAGAAACGCGCGCCATTTTGAGATCGCTGTCAGCCACATACGCTTAGTTGTGCTTGTTTACAATGTCGGTGTTGATTGAAAATCCCGCCGCTTGTGAAATCAGATCTGTGATTCGTTTTCTGAATTCTAGGGAAGTGAAACCAATTGAAATTTATCGGCAAATTTGCGAAGTTTACGGACAAAATGCGATGAGTGATTCAATGGTGAGAAGATGGGTCCGACAGTTCAATGAAGGACATAGTGAAGTGCACGATGAAGAACGAAGTGGGCGTCCATCTTTGGTTACAGAAGAATTGGTTCACGCAATTGATGACAATATCCAGGAAAACCGCAAGTTTACAATTAGTTCTCTCGCTATGGAATTTTCCCAAAGCTCACGATCACTAATTCATGAAATTGTTACCGAAAAACTGAAATTTCGTCAACTTTGCTCACATTGGGTACCAAAGATTATTACTGAGCAACACAAAACAAACAGATGGGTAGTGCACTTCAGTTTTTAACCCGTTATGATGAAGACGGCGAAGAATTTCTGACACAGATAGTCACAGGAGATGAGATTTGGGTTTCTTACGACACCCCTGAAAGTAAGCGGCAATCAATGGAATGGAGGCACACTTCATCCCCAGCAAAGGTTAAGCCGAAACAAATCTTGACACCTCGAAAAATGATGTGCACAGCGTTCTGGGACTGGAAAGGCATCTAACTCATTGATTTCTTACCGCGTGGTCAAACAATCAAAGCAGAGGTTTATTGCGAGACACTTAGGAAATTGCGCCACACAATACAGAATAAGCGCCGAGGATTGCTGCCAAAAGGTGTTGTTTTTCTTCACGACAACGCACGACCACACACTGCAAATGTGACGAAAAAGCTCCTACAGGGATTTGGCTGGGGCGTGTTTGACCATCCTCCGTACAGCCCTGACCTCGCTCCTAGCGACTTTCATCTGTTCTTAATCTCAAGTCTTTCCTTGGTGGTCAACACTTCAACAATGAGGAAGAGCTGAAAGAAAATGTTTCCAACTTTTTGAAGACACAGGCGGCAAACTTCTATGAAGAAGGTATACAAAAACTTGTGCCACGCTATGACAAATGCCTGCAAAATGTCGGCAGTTATGTGGAAAAGTAGTTTAAGAGTTGTAGAATTTTGTGCAATAAATAATTATTCTGTATCTGTACACAATTTAATTTTATTACCAAACGGAACTTACTTTCTGGACGTACCTCGTAGTTATGTAATAACACCATTTGTATTTATAAAACGACGTAGCTAAAACTATTATTGTTCCATTCACGTGACTTCCTCTACCTGTTGTACAAAAAAAATTCTTACAACATATTCTGCTCCTTTCTACTTTATGCTAGTCGAGATAAGCATTAGCAGAATGATCTTATTACTTAGTTCCTATAAACTAGAAGTAAACTAAAAGAATATACTGTGCTAAAGCGATAGTTAAATGTTTTAAAAACTTTTGTTAGACGACTATCATTGAAATTTGCTTCTTGCCGGCTAGAAATAAAATAAAATAAACACGGACTTTTTCTGTTTTGAGTAAAGTAGAAGTATTTTAAAATTTAAACCAATAAAAATGAATATCTCGGAAACGTTTAGCTCTACAACAAAAACGCAAGGGACACAAATTGCGTGCTTTGTCGAGATCTACATTTCTGTATATTATGTTTCTGTCTTATCTTTTACGGTTTATCAGTTATGCAAAAGTAGTCCAGAATGAAGAGAACATCTAAGGTCATTTCCAGAAAATGTAATATACATATATTTTATTTAAAATCCTTACAGGTATTTTTTTAGAAAATATTTTTTGAATTTTTTTTCATGTAAAACATAGTTGAGGTGGGGGGATATTCTTGAATAAAATTTCTGGAGTTGATCCTTTGAAGATACTGAATTTAAATATCAAATTTGGTATTTAACGGCTTTTTGGCTTTTGTATTCAGACATACGTACATGCACACACTCACGCACGCTCGCGGACCTTTTTCTTTAGTACAGGGGACTCTAAAACGTTTATTTTCAGTGAAACATCGGTATCTAGTTTTGCGTATGCAATACCTGTATACTATATAATAAGTAGAGACATTAAAAATTAAATAAATGAAATAGTAAATAACATAACTCCATGGCACGACAGCTCACGGGGAGCCTTGGCCTACCGTACCTACCGCCCGGCTGCTGCGTCCCCCATCTCGGTCCACTACAGACGTCATGGATGGGGTGCAGTATTGGAGGGTGAGACGTGGTCAGCGCCTCGAGCCCCTCCCGGCCGGTTAATGCGGTCCTCACGACCTGGAGCCGCTACTTCTCCATCAAGTAGCTCCTCAATTGGCCCCCCAGGGACCTCACGAGGCTGAGTGCACCCCGGTCCAGGTCTCCCAACGGGGGAAAAATCCCCACGCCGGTACTGGGGATCGAACCCAGGTCTCCCGCTTGGTAGGCAGCTGCGCTACCACCGCGCTAAGGAGACGACCAAATAGTAAATACCTTCATATAAGTACAAAATATAGTGGGTCTATTAGACCATGCGCAAGCAGCGGTGTTCTACTACAGCATGCGCCGAACGGTAAATTAGTTATGCAATAATACAACCACAGTATCAGGTTAATTGCGTGGTAATACCTGACCACTAAGGGCGTCATTGGTATTGTTGTATTGTGTGCTTCTCGAAGTCTGATATAATACGGATTAATTGTTTTCTTGTTGGTCAGATGGATCAGTCATCTCATTGCGCAAGAATATGAAATAATATCTAGCTAGTAATAAGTAGTAATCAAGGAAGTTAAATAGATTTCCTACCTGGGTAGCATAGTCACCCCTGAAGAAGGAACTATAAAGGATATAGGAAACAGAATAAATAAGGCCAAAGGAGCATTTGTAATGCTGAGACCAACCTGGAAATCAAACCAAACTTCGCATATTCAATACAAATGTTAAATCAGTACTCCTGTGTGAAACATGGAAGACTAACAAACAACTGACTAGCAGACTTCCAACATTTATGAACAGAAGTTAGAGGAATGTCCTGAGGATATATTGGCCACAAGCAGACTCCAATGAACAGCTGTGGAGAAGAACCCACCAAACACCCAATGCGTCGTAGGAAATGGAACTGGATTGTGCATATATTACGACGAGATAAAGACAATGCAAAAAAAAATCTGATGTGTTCCATTCACATGACTTTCTCTATATCACTGCAACAAATTATTCTATTTACTTCATCTAATGGAGCAAAAATTAGCAGAAATAGTCTTATTACTTGCTTCCTTGTTAGTAGAAGCGAAATAAGGTTAAAGTGATAGTCAAAAGCTGGTTGCTCTGCTACTGAAGTTCCTTTGTATGGACAAGAGTTCACAAAGTCCTGTATGAGAAAAGTATAAGTCTTTATACTGAAAAAAAAACAAGGAATACCTCAAAAACCATCAACTTCATGAAAAAAATTTATATAACATAAATTGTCTGTTTTAAGGTGCTCTACATTTGTTGTGTGGTAAGTTTTTGTCCATCTCTTACGGTTTAGCAGTTATGCAAAATTCCGTAAAATTGACCAAGAATAAAGTAGTCTTCAGAGGCTATTACCAGAAAATTTAAAATATACATTTTATTTGTCATGTAAACATCTTTAATATACCATATTTTAATCAAAATCGTTAGAGCCATTTTTTAGAAAATCAACATTTTCGAAAAAAGTTCCATGTAAAGGGTAGTTTAGGGTGGGGGGATTTTTCTCAAAATCTTCGTGTCGCATTCCTCGAAGTTACTAAACTTAAATAGCAAGTTTGGTATTTTACCGACTTTTCGTTTTTGAGTTATCGTGTTGACTGACACACGGACACACATGGATCTTTTTCTGAAAATACCTTTTTTGGATACAGGGGACCCTAAAATATATATTTCCGGTGAAATCTCGGTATCGATTTTTTTGGTGGAGTGCAATACCTTCTCTATACACTATGTACATAGTGCGTATAGAGAAAGTAAAAAAGCCCTGGAATGGAACCCACAAGGTAGCAGGAGAAGAGGCAGACCAAGGAGCACGTGGAGGAGTGCGGTAGCGGAAGGGATCGAGAGAGGAGAGAAGACCTGGACCGATGGCGGAAGTTCATTGATGCCCTATGCTCCACTTAGGAGATACAAGAAATAAGAAGAAGAATAAGTAGTTCCTGTGTATGTGTGTGTCTATATACATACACACATATTATATTACCAAAAAATCTGAAGTGTTCAATTCACACGACTTTCTCTACATCTGTGTAACGAATTATTGTTAAAAAGCTTGTCCTTCTGTCTACCTCATGCTAGTGTAGAAAATACAATAGCAGCCATAGTAATTTTATTTCCTCCCTTGTAAGTAAAAGCCAAATAAGGGAGTAGCATAGGTTAAAATTGCAGTCAAAAACTGGTTGTTATGTGACTAAAGTTCCTTCGTTTGTATGGACAGGAGTTGACAAATTCCTGTATGAGAAAAACGATCAACTCCACGAGAAAAATGTACATTACATCTGTCAGCTGAGAAATACCAAACTTAAACACCAAGTTTGGTATTTAACGGTCTTTTCGTTTTTGAGATATGCTGTCCTCAGACACACACACACACACACACACACGCATATTTTTTCCAAAAATGCGTTTTACTTTCTCTACACTTGTTATGTACTAAGTGTATAGAGAAGGTATTGTAATGCACCAAAAATTAGATACCTTGATTTCACCGGAAATAGATGCTTTGGGTCCTCCTGAGGCCAAAACAAAAAAAAAAAGCAATTCTAGAAAAATATCCATGTGTGTGTGTATGGAGGGGGGGGGGACAGTATAGCTCAAGAACGAAAAGACCGTTAAATACCAAACTTTGTATTTAAGCTTGGTATCTTCTATGGATGCGAGCCGAAGATTTTCAAGAAAATCTCCCACCCGCAACTATCCTTTACATGGAACTTTTTCGAACATTTTCATGTTCTCAAAAAATGGCTCTAACGATTTTTATTAAAATGTGTTATACTAAGGATATTTACCTGACAAATAATATGTATATCTTGAATTTTCTGGGAATAGCCTCTGAAGAATACTTTATTCTGAATGCATTTTACGGAATTTTGCATAACTGCTAAACCGTAAGAGATGGATGACAACTTACCACACAAGAAATGTAGGGCACATAAAAACACACAATTTGTGTTATAAACATTTTTTGGTGGAGTTGATCGTTTTTGAGATATTCCTTGTTTTTGGTTTCAGCTTTAAAAAACTTTTACATTTCTCATACAGGAATTTGTCAACTCATGTCCATACAAACAAAGGAACTTCAGTCACATAGCATAAAGTAAATATAAGCATAAGCTTTTTAATACAATTTTTTGCAGAGATGTAGAGGAAGTCGTGTGATAGGAAAACGTTAGATATTTTTAAATGCTGTTTTCATTGAGAGGCTCTGGACTGATCAACTGACCCTCGTAAGCAAAGGCTGTTTGATAGCTATGTGGACAGTGCTCCCTACATCTGGACTGCTACTCAATTCTGAAGCGCTACAGAAGCAAAGGGATCAATGTAGCGTATTTCGGATGCCAGACGAAATTGCGATTTCCACTCAATCACTAGACACAGACGGAGAACTCTAATCTATGTGCAGCCTGTCAGAATTCAACGTAATTAGACTGAATCACTCAACTGAGGTATTCATTGCAAGAACATGAGGATCCCAAATGAGGATTCTTTTAAACCTCTTCGTTATGTAAATGAACTGATACAGTTCATAAGAAATATTATCACATCTGAAATAATTCTCAAGTAGAGATTTTTATTGATTTTCTAGAAGTTCATATATTTTTACTTTCTCTAAACGTGTATAGATGTGTATAGAGAAGGTATTGCACTCCACCCAAAAATTCGATACCGAGATTTTAGCGGAAATATATGTTTTAGGGTACCCAATATCCAAAAAAAACATTTTCACAAAAAGGTCTGTGTGTGTGTGTGTGTGTCCGTGAACATGATAACTTAAGAACGAAAAGTAAGTAAATTACAAACAACCATGGCAATATGCCGGCATAGCATTGAATTTATCAATATGGTTTACCGGGAAACATGCGAGTCAGTTTAAAAATTCAATGCTGAGCTATGGTAGCTCAGTGTCAGAGCAACCGGCTAAAGATTGAGGGGTTCGTGGTTCAAATCCCGCCCATGGCATTGAATTTTTCAGTCTGACTCTACCTATCCAACTCCTATCCTTCACACGGGTTGTTGAAAAAATCTGATGTGTTCCATTCACATGACTTTCTCTACATCTCTGCAACAAATTATTGTTAAAAACACTTAGGTTTCTATTTACTTCATGCCAAATGGAGGAAAAATTAACAGAAATAGTCTTATTACTTGCTTCCTTGCAAGTAGAAGCGAAATAAGAGAGTACCATAGGTTAAAGTAATAGTCAAAATATGGTTGCTATGTGACTGAAGTTCCTTTGTTTGTATGGACACGAGTTCACGAAGTCCTGTATGAGAAAAATATGTTTTTTATAGTTGAAACCAAAAACAAGGAATATCTCAAAAACAATCAACCCCACGAAAAAAATGTATATAGCATAAATTGTGTGTTTTAAAGTACTCTACAATTTATTGTATGGTAAGTTTTTGTCCATATCTTACGGTTTAGCAATTATTCAAAATTCCGTAAAATTGACCCAGAATATAGTAGTCTTCAGAGGCTATTCCCAGAAAATTCAAAATATACAGTTTATTTGCTAGTTAAATATCTTTAATATATGATATTTTATTCAAAATCGTTAGAGCCATTTTTAAGAAAATAAAAATTTTCGAAAAAAGTTCCATGTAAAGGGTAGTTTGGGGTGGGGGGATTTTTCTCAAAATCTTCCTGTCGCATCCCTGGAAGAAACTAAACTTAAATACCAAGTTTGGTATGTTAGCTACTTTTCGTTTTTGAGTTATCGTGTTCACAGGCACACGGACACACCCTCGGACCTTTTTCCGAAAATGCTATTTTTAGAAAAAGGAGATCCTAAAACATATATTTCCGGTGAAATCTAGGTATGGAATTTTTGGGTGGAGTGCAATACCTTCTCTACACACTATGTACATAGTGCGTATAGAGAAAGTAAAAAACAGCTATTCCATAACATGTCATTCATCTTTTCAGGATAATGTAACCCCCCTCCCCAAAAATAGCTTTTCCGGGTAACAACCTAAGCAAGATTCAAACTCACGACCTTATGAATGTCAGGCAGACACGCTACCACCACAGTATCCAGGTGAATCTGGAATATTTTTCTTTCCACCCTGTACTATACGCTCACACGCTAAGTGATCACACAAAGGCCAGGGGTGTAAGAGTGCCATGAAGACTTTGGTTACGATCACTCCACCGGCTGCTGTAAATCTGACCAAGAGACAAATAACATCTCTCCCAAATGATATGAAACCACGCCCAAGCCTTGTATGTTCTAGCCACCGAAATAAGTTATGAGTTTCACGAATTCGCTTGTGTTTGAGTGCATCTGGTAGTCCGTGTAACGTGCACATGTCCGACCCGGGTTGCACAGGTTCCTCTGTTCCTCACAGTATGGTTTTCGTTTGCATTAATTACCCTATTCACTGGTAGAGCTTCTAGCTTTGGTAGTGACTTCATTAAAAACGAAATGTGCATGTAAACGACTATCCAAAAGGGAATGCGAATTTATGTAGAGAATTGCAATACTCTTCACCTCTGCAGCTTCCATTTCGTAAACTATATTCTAAATACTCCCTTTGACCATTAAGGGGGCTTCTGTATAGTTCACACTATTATACAGAGCCTTCGTTTCAAAATTCCCCAGTCTAAATAACAATTTATTTTATTTAAACAACAAAAAAACACGTGGGATGTCCCAGGAGTGCACGATCTAACGAAAAAGCACAAACATTTGGGGAAAAATCATCTTTATTTCTCTACACAGTCTCCTTTCAACTCGATACACTTTTTCCAGCGAGGTTCAATTGCTTCGATAGTGTTTACAGTGAGAACTATCGGGGTCTGCAAAATAGCCATCAACTGCAGCAGTAGTAGTAGTAGTAGTAGTAGTGTTTATGGGCGCACAACTACTAAGGTTATTAGCGCCCTAGGGTTAAAAAATTAAAATTGAAAGGGATTAAAAGGACTAAAACTGGATTACCACACAAGAGTTAAAAATATGGAGACAACATAAAAAGCGACCAAGGTGAAACTAAAACCGAAGGCCTGGAATATCACAGGGGATAACGCCACTGAGAGAACATGAAAAGTAACTTAAAAGATGAGTCGATAAAAATATAAAACCCCCAGATAAAATTAAACCCGACTGTATATCCAGCAGCGGCGAAGAAAATTAAGAAGTCCCTCACAAGTACTAGGGTTTTTACCTAGCAGTGCTGGAAGATCGGAGGCCAGGAACAAAGATGTACGCAGCACAGTAAAAAGGCGGCACTCCGGTAAAATGTGTCGCACCGTCAAAGGCTCATTACATGAAGCACATTGAGGCGCGGGTTCCTCTCGTAAAAGATGCTGGTGGCTAAAAAGGCAATGCCCAATTCGCAGACGCGCTAAAATAACTTCCTCGCGGCGACAAGCACGCGAGGAAGTAGCCCAGGGGACAGGAAGGGACTTGATTTCTCTAAGTTTATTATCACGCTGCCCGGACCATTCCGCGAACAAGCGCGAAAAGATGGCCCGGCGCAGGCGAGCACGCATATCTTCTGGAGTAACCGCAGATCTAAAAACAGTGGGCAATAAAATGGCAGATTTGGCAGCAGCATCCGCCTGCTCGTTACCGCTCACACCTACGTGGCCACATCAACAGCAGACTCCACCTCTTCATTGTTGGGAAATCTACCACCAAGCCATTTCTTCAAGTTTGGAAACAGAAAATAATCAGAAGGAGCTAAATCTAACGAATAGCGTGCATGAGGAAGCAATTCGAAATGTAACTCATCCATTTTGTCCATGGAGATAATGGAAGTGTGAATTGGTGCATTGTCTTGATGAAACAAAACTTTCTTTTTCATTAATTCGGCCGTTTTTGCTCGATTTCATTATTCTGTAACAAGTACGCATAATATTCGCCATTGATTACTTTTCCTTTTTTGAGATAATGAAAATCATCCGGCATGCATCCCAGAAAACTGACGCCATAACCTTGCCTACAGATGGAACTGTCTTCGCCTTCTTTGGAGCCGATTCTCCCCTTCCAATCCACTGTTTTGACTGTTCCTTCGTCTCAGTTGTGAAGTGATGGACACAGGTTTCATCCATTGCACCGAAACATTGCCAAACACTCGACTGAAACATCCTCATGACGCTGTTTTTGTTCTGCTGTGAGCAAACGCGGCACCAACCTTACACACAACTTTCTCATTTCCAAATTTTCAGTCACTATACAATGTACAGAACGTTTTGAAATGCCTGCAATGTCTGCTAGCTCGCGAACTTTCAGTCGACGGTCATTCAATACCATTCTGTGGATCTTCTTTACAATTTCTGGACTGGTAACCTCATTTGGTCAACCACTGCGATGTTCGTCTTGGCAGATCGTACGACCACCCTTGAACTCTGCCACCTAACATGCCACTGTTATAAACGAAGTAGCAGAGATCCCCAAAGTAGAATCTAGCTCAGCTTTAATATTAGACTAAGAACTTTCAAATGAAAGTATTGTATCACATAACGATGAGCAGTTTTATCCATGTTTACAAATTCGCTGAGAGCATTCACTAATGATGACTGCCAAACAAATACTAAACAATGTAAAACTATCAAACTTCAAACTTAAGCTTTCTAAGGTTGGTACTTTTTACTATTGTTGTTTGAAACAACAACCACTATCCATACGTCAGGTTGAGTACTTCTGAGACTGCCTAAGTACATGTTTCGAGGACCACTGAATCAAAAACAAATTTAGAAAAAGCTTCGTGTGTGGACAGCATAATTCAAAAACGAAAAACATCAAACTTGGTATTTTCAGTAACATCTTCCCTACTCCAAACTACACTTTACACGGAAGAATTTTAAAAGTTTTCTGTTTTCTCAAAAATTTCCCTAACAATTTTGATTAAAATATTGTGTATGATAGATATTTACATGACAAATTTAAATGTTTATTTTGAATTTTCTGGAAATAGCCTCTGAAGGCCTGTTAATTCTGGACGACTTTTGCGCAACTGACAAACCATAATAGATGAATAGACACTTACTACAAAAAAAAAAAACCTATTAAAAGACAATTTATATCATATACATGTTTTGTGGATGTGTGCATTACTCCTGGTCATTCAAAGAGAATCTAATTTCAATCACAGAGCGACGACTTCTAAAAGCATATGACTGACACTTTAGCCTAGTGTATTTCCTACTTTATTTCTACTTGTTTCGTTTCGTAATCACCTTACCCTCCCCGTATTTGCTCATTATGTGGGGATCAGGAAGACTGGACGCATATTTTGGCAGATTGCGTGCAGATGGAGGATGCTTGGCAGAAATTATTTCCGGAAGTATTTTTAGCTTCAAACAGACGAAGGACAGCATTCTGGGATTTGATTCTAAACGGCCAAGCCTGGGCACATACTTAATGGAAGTACGTACACTAAGAGATAAAATATTTGTGTAAATATTGTATAGACTTATTTGGTGTTTGACTAATACGTGGTGTAGTTTTGAGTGCAAATGTGAGTGTGTGTGTGTGTGTGATCAGTGTTCTCTCTTTTATTGTTCTGTTGTCGCAGTGCGCGTGCGTGTGTATGTGTGTGTATTGCCAATGCTGTTAAGAGACATAAAACATACATATAGGTAATACTTTATATTCGAGTATTTTTCGACAGCATGTATGGTCACCCGACCCATGCGACAGTGACGCAATTATTGTAAACTACTGCTACTACTACTCCTACTACTACAAGAACTGACACCCCCCACGAAACGACAGAATGGAAAACCTGTTATGGCCCGTAGCCAGGCATGGATATGAAGAAGTGGATGATATGAATGTAAGAGAATTTGATGATCGGAAAAGTGATGATGGAGCAATTGGTGGACTGAGTGGCGGGGAAACCGGAGAACCCGGAAAACACCGGCCAAGACGTCGTTTCGACCACCACGAATCCCACATGCGGGCGCTTAGAATCGAACCCGAGCCGCCTATATCGGAGGCGAGCAGTCTAACCACTCAACTACGTCTTCCTTATTCTGCTTATAAGGAACTAAAATAAGTGACAATTTCTGCTAATGTTTATCTTGAACACCATAAAGGGACAGAAAAATAAAACCTGAAGCTTTCCTGGCGACGAACATATTCTAGACGTTCTCGGGCTTCAAGCCACGTGTAGTGATGAAGAGTCATAGACGTTTCAGGAGCGTGCATCTCTCCCATCATCAGGATGATGAATATCTCAATCGGGTCAAGAATAAAATCTTGTAAGAATAATTTGTTACGGAATAGGTACAGCAAATCATGTGAATGGAACACATCAGATTTTTGGTTTTAACTTTTATTGCTATAGGTTTAATTTGAAATGGAAATATCAGAGAAGTTTAAACAAATGTAATATTTGATGGAGTTAAATAATAAAACATATTAATTTCATATATAATACACATATGTATGCTTACTGTAAATATGAAAATTTTCACTTTCATGCCTTAAAGTAAAACACATTTCTTGGCTATACTTGCTTTTCGAAATAATTGATCCAATAATACTTGGCGACAATACTTGTGAAAAAAAGTGAATACCATTAACCTAGAAAGTGTACAATATCTAAAACAAAACACACATAAACAATCGAACAATACTACCAATAAAAGTATTAACACGAATTTAATTACATCTGAAGATGTAATTAATTCATGAACAATGCTGATTAAAGCTGATGCTACTCCAGGACGATTAAATCAAGCAACCTTTTGATTTAGTCGTCCTGGAGTACTGCAATGTTCAGAAAACTGTGGTTAGCACAGCTTTCTATATTCGTAAAACATATGTAAGAAGAAACCAATAATAAACACAGGAAATCAGTCATGTAGCATTACTAATGTAATAAAACAAGTGAATGATTCAGGCATTTTAAAAAAATATCTGATGTGCTCCATTCACATGACTTTCTCTACATCTCTGTAGCAAATTATTGTTAAAAGCTTATGCTTCTATTTACATTATGCTAATCGAGAGAAAATTAGCAGAAATAGTCTTATTACTTGCTTCCTTGTAAGTAGAAGCGAAACAAGGGAGTACCATAGGTTAAAGTGATGTTCAAAAGCTGGTTGCTATGTGACTGAAGTTTCTTAGTATGGACAGGCTTTGACAAATTCCTGTATGAGAAAAGTATAAGTTTTTAAAGTGCTCTACATTTGTTGAGTGGCAAGTTTTTGTCCATCTTTTACGGTTTAGCAGTTATGCAAAACTATGTAAAATGTATCCAGAATAAAGTAGTCTTCAGAGGCTATTCCCAGAAAATTCAAAATATACATTTTATTTGTCAGGTAAATATCTTTAATATACGATGTTTTAATCAAAATCGTTAGAGCCATTTTTTAGAAAATCAAAATATTCGAAAAAAGTTCCATGTAAAGGGTAATTTGTGTTGGGGGAATTTTTCTTAAAATCTTCGTGTCACATCCCTGGAAGATACTAAACCTAAACAGCAAGTTTGGTATTTTACCGACTTTTCATTTTTTTTTTTTTTTTTTTTGGAGTTATCGTGTTCACAGACACACGGACCTTTTTCTGAAAAATTATTTTTTTTGGATACAGGGGGCCCTAAAACAATTATTTCCGGCAAGTTCTCGGTATCGAATTTTTGTGTGGAGTGCAATATCTTTATATATATATATATATATATATATATACACTATGTACATAGTACATGAAGAGAAAGTAAAAAAAAAAAAAAGGAAAAAAATTGTGTAAAGAATTATACCAATACTTCTGTTCATGGCGTTGCTAGTATTTGTACTTAGGTAAGGATCCAAAAGAAGCAGGAGGAAAATAGATGATATTGCTTTCGAGAGACATTCATATGGTCATTATGAGAAAGAAGGAAGAAAGATGAAAAGCGAGAAGAAGAAAGCACAACGTTTATTGTTGAAGCAGGAGGCAAGTGGGAAGACAAGTGACTCTCGTGTCACGCCACACTTGAAGTTGCTCAGGCCACCGTCATTTGTCATCCGGTCAAAGCCGGGCCCGACAACCTTCTCATTTACCAATCCGCTGTTATTAACGTAACGCTTTTTTACTTTCTCTACACGTACTAAGTACATAGTATATAGAGAAGTTATTGCATTTCACCCAAAAATTCGATACCCAGTTTTCACCAGAAAAACATGTTTTGTGTTCCCCTGAATCCAAAAAAAAAAAAAAGCAGTTTTACAAAAAGGTCCGTGTGTTCGTGTCTGGACAGCATAGCTCAAAAACGAGATAAATGCCAAACTTGGTATTTAAGTTTGGTTTCTTCCAAAGATGCGACACGAAGATTTTCAAGAAAATTCCCCCAACCCCAACTATCCTTTACATGAACTTTTTTCGAAAATGTTGATTTTCTAAAAACTGGCTCCAACGATTATGATTAAAATATCATATATTAAGGATATTTATCTGACAAATAAAATGTATATCTTGAATTTTCTGGGAACAGCCTCTGGGGACAACTTTATTCTGGATGAATTTTACGGAATTTTGCATAACCGGTAAACTGTAAGAGATGGACAAAAACTTACCTCACAAAAAATGTTCAGCACGTTAAAGCACACAATTTATGTTGTGTACATTTTTTTCGTGGGGTTGATCGATTTTGAGATATTCCTTGTTTTCGGTTTCAGCTTTGAAAAACTTATACCTTTCTTATATAGGAATTGGCCAACTCCTGTTCATACAAACAAAGGACTTCAGTCACAAAGCAACCAGCTTTTGACTATCACCTTAACTTATAGAACGCCCTTATTTCGCTTCTACTTACAAGGAAGCAAGTAATATGAGTGTGGCTGCTAATTTTTTCTAGATTAGCATGAAGTAAAGAGAAGCATTAGCTTTTTAACAATAATTTGTTGCAGAGATGTAGAGAAGGTCATGTGAATGGAACAGATATTTTTTGTTTATCCTTTCATCGAGGAAATCGGGCCCTGGTAATTTTATGAGTAAAATCGACACGTTCATCAACAACTTTTTGAAGGACTTTGCTATTTCATACTAGAAAGTTAACTTATCATATAAGATTTACTACCTGGTTATTCTTTTTGTTTATTTATCAGGTTATTATTTTCTCTACACATACGATACAGAGATTTCATCGAAAACACATGTTTTGGGTCCCCCTGAGTCCCAAAAAAAAGTTTTTTTGGAAAAAGGTCCATTTGTGAGTATATTTGTGGACAACAAATCTCAAAAACAAAAGTCCGTTAAATACCAAACTTGGTATTTAAGTTCAGTATCTTCCTAGGATGCGACACCAATGTTTTCAAAAAAAAATTTCCCACCCCAACTATCCTTTACATGGAAAAAATATCGAAAGTTTCGATCTTCTCAAAAATGACCAAAGATTTTGATTAAAATATCGTATATTAAAAATACCTGACAAATACATGTTCTGGGAATAGCCTCTGAAGACCTCTTTATTCTGGATGAATTTCCCCGAATTTTTCCTAACTGCTAAATCGTAAGAGATAGACGAAAATTTACAACACAGAAAATGTAGATCTCGTCAAAACACACAATTTATGTTCTTTACCTTTTTTGTGGAGGTAACCGTTTCCGAAATATTCCTTATTATTGGTTTCAGTTGTGAGGTAATCATATTTTTCTCAGACAGTAAATGTCCGTTTTTCTCTTTTTCTACTCCTGGCCAAGCAAAGAAGCGATTTGCAATGACAGTCGCATAATGACAGCGTTTTAAACATCTGACTATCGGAACTAAGTAATAAGAACATTCTGCTAATGATTATCTCAATTAACAAGATACAGAAAGAAGAATAATCGTATGTAAGACGTTTGTAGAACAGCTAGAGAAAGTCATATGAGTGTAACACATCAGATTATTATTTTTTAGTGAGTGGATATTGGAGCCCTTGGGTAGCCATAGAGAATCAAAATTTGCACCTACTTCTACTCCCTTGCACACTATTTTATAAAATAGCATTTTTTTTCAAAATTACATTTTTCAAAACTATACTCTTCACGTGTTTTAGTTTTCGTTCCATTGCAATTAAATAGAAGTTGAAAAATATCCATAGTAACAATCTGCAGGACAAAATATATTCTAATACCAATAATAATTTTACTTCATATACCTTCAAACAATTTCACATTTGCTCACATCGATATAAATTTTCGTTTTATAATATTTTTGCTTGTGACTCAAAGCTCAAATTAAATTATTATTAGGTATATAAACAATTTCACAACTTTCTCATCATATTTATATAAAATATCGTATTATACTAGTTTTATTTGTGATTCAAAGCTGCAATTGCAAAACTTGCATTCAATCGTCTGAAAGAGGCCTAAGTGATATTGACTATGCGACACACACACACACACATTATATATACACAAGGATGTTAATGAATTACACCGAAATAATTTGCAAGGTTGTGTACGTGACTGATACAATTTGAGATCGGCGATGCTGGTCCCCGGATAAACATAACGCAACTACATAGCGTTAAACGTGTGGCTATCAGGTGCTGATAAGTCGGTGTTAAAGCAAAGCAGGTTGAAGAAATGGCTTAGAATGTCTTTAAAACTGCTGCCCGAGTATAGAAATATCAATATTTAGCAGCTCGCAAAAATCTGTAAAATCTCGAACTAATCACTTGACAGTGCAACACTGAGCATTCATTTACTACGTTTTTGAGTTATGTAGCCTACTCTGGAGGGATTTTTTAACTGCTCTGGTGGCTTAAGGCGTAACGCGGGAAACAGCTATCCCCAATGATTACGAGTTCGATTCCAGTCATGGAGCAAATGCCTTTTATTGTTATTTTTTTCATTCCAGACAAAGTGCCGCGATACGTGAACGAGAACCGAACTCGGAACCTATCTTTCAATTGAAAGCCAGTATCATAACCACTACGCTAGAGAGGTACGCTGTAATATGTCCTTTCGTTTTTCGTGTTATGCTCTCGAATAGTTGATAAATTAACCAGTGGCGTACTGGCACTTCAGAAACTTATAGCCGTTACTTCGAAATTTCAACAAGTCTCCTATCTCATATTACTTATTTAAGTAATCTACATATTCTGTGAAAATATTTCGGTATAATTCATTAACACCCTGTATATATACATATACAGAAAAGCAACTACAGTGACATTTTCAAAAGAGCCCAATAAAAAATGTGAAACTAAGAAAAGTCATTCCCATGTGCATTCCGTTGAATTGCCTGTAAAACATAGTGGCATATGCACCCTTGTTTATTTTACCAGTGGCTTCCTTCCATTCACTGTTTGTTATGCTAATTTTGGAAGAATAAACAAATAACTAAATAACTACTTCATCAACCTAAAAATTAGAAGAAATTGTTTTACTACATATTTTTTCAAAGAAATGGAGGAATTCACTAAGCTAAAACATTAACATGTTTTAAGAGCTGGTCGCTATTTAACCACAAACCTTTGTTCTCTTAGATGACCAGTGAGAAAGAAAGGAACAACAATGACGGCTCCCATTTGAGAAAATTATAGGTATTTTGCAATATAAACTTAAAATATCTGACGTGTTCCATTCACATGACTTTCTCTACAACTCTGCAATAAATTGTTGTTAAAAAGCTTATGCTTCTATTTACTTTAGACTAATCAAGAAAAAGTTAGCTGAAATAGTCTTATTACTTGCTTCCTTTTAAGTAGAAGCGAAATAAGGGGTACCATAGGTTAAAGTGATAGTCAAAAGCTGGTTGAAATTCCTTTGTTTGTATGGACACGAGTTCACGAAGTCATGTATGAGAAAAGTATGCTTTTTATAGCTGAAACCAAAAACAAGGAATATCTTCAAAACAATCAACTCCACGAAAAAAAAAATATATATATAACAAATTGTGTGTTTTAAAGTGCTCTACATTTGTTGTATGGTAAGTCTTTGTCCATCTCTTACGGTTTAGCAGTTATGCAAAATTCCGTAAAATTGACCAAGAATAAAGTAGTCTTCAGAGGCTATTCCCAGAAAATTCAAAATATACATTTTATTTGTCAGGTAAATATGTTTAATATACGATATTTTAATCAAAATCGTTAAGAGCCATTCTTTAGAAAATCAACATTTTCGAAAAAAGCTCCATGTGAAGGGTAGGCTGGGGTGGGGTGGGGGGATTTTTCTCAAATTCTTCGTGTCGCATCCTGGAAGATACTAAACTTAAATACCAAGTTTGGTATTTTACCAACTTTACGTTTTTGAGTTATCGTGTTCACAGACACACGGACACATGGACACACGGACACACACACGGACCTTTTTCTGAAATACTTTTTTGGACACAGGGAACCCTAAAACATATTTCCGGTGAAATCTCGGTATCGAATTTTTTGGTGGAGTGCAATACCTTCTCTATACACTATGTACATAGGGCTTATCGAGAAAGTAAAAAGAGATATCTCTGAAATGATTAACTTATATTCGACAAATTGTATGCTTTAAGACAGTTATATTTCTGTATAGTAAGATTTGTCTATTTCTTACGGTTTATCAGTTATGTAAAGGTCATCCAGAATGAAAACAGCTCAGAGGCTATTCCTATAAAATTTATATACTTATTTAAATTACAAATAACACGTATATTGTATTTGTAATGTAAATATATTTTATATTAGGAGTTATGACCAAAATCGATATAATTGATTTTCAAAAAACTGATGTGTCCCATTCACATGACTTTCTCTACATCTCTGCAACAAATTATTGTTAAAAAGCTTATGCTTCTAGTTACTTCATGCTAATCGAGAAAAATATAGCAGAAATAGCCTTAACACTTGCTTCCTTGTAAGTAGAAGCGAAATAAGTGTGTACCATAGGTTAAAGTTATAGTCAAAAGCTGGTTGCTATGTGACTGAAGTTTGTTTGTTCGAATAAGAATTAACAAATTCCTGTATGAGAAAAGTATAGGTTTTTTAAAGCTGAAACCAAACACAAGGAATATCTTTTAAACGATAATTTCCACGAAAAAGTATATAACATAAAATGTGTGCTTTAACGTACATTTTTTGTGTGGTATGTTTTTGTCCATCCTTTAGGGTTTAGCGGTTATGCAACATTCCGTAAAATTCATTCACAATAAAGTAGCCTTCATAGGCTATTCGCAGAAAATTCAAGATATACATTTTATTTGTCGGGTAAATATCTTTAATACACGATATTTTAATCAAAATCATTAGAGCCATTTTTGAGAAAATAAAAATTTTCGAAAAAACTCCATGTAAAGGGTACTTTGGATTGAGGGGCTTTTCTCAAAATGTTCGTGTCGCATCCCTGGAACATAGTAATCCTAAATACCAAGTTATCGTTTTTTGTAATTTTTTTTTTTTGGATATAGGGGATCTTAAAATATACTTTCGGTGAAATCTCGGTATCGAATTTTGGGTGAAGTACAATACCTTCTCTTTAAACTATGTATATATAGCGTACAGAGAAAGTAAAAATGCTTCAGTTGCCCCAAAACGTGTATTTTCAATGAAATATTGATATCACATTACTTTCTTTATAAACTATGCACATAATATCTGTAGAGAACGTATAAATTCGTGCAAGAGACAACATTTTTGTAAAACTAATTTTAATACTGCATCTAATTTCTAATCTAATATATTCTTGTACAGCTGCACTGTTGGCAATGCCAGAGATATGTCTCACTCAGTGGTCTGACTCACTTGTGTGTTCGTTGGCGTCTTAGTTAAAGAAAGGAAGTAATAAGTGAGTTAGTAGATACGTATCATGAGCCCTGCATGCTGATAGACAAGATGCATGAATCATCCACTCACTTGATGAGAATTTCCTCCTATATACCAGCTTATGCAACTGCCACATATACCCTCACATCCCTCCAGTTCTACCAAAAATTTAAGGTAATACGAGCATCTCCAGCCTCGACTCGTCCTTAAGAACTTCAGAGAACTACAAAACTTCCACTTTGGATACCGAAATTTCATCGTAAATATATTCTTTGTGGCTCCCTGAGCCCAAAAAAGCATTTTAGAGAAAGAGGTCCGTGTGTGTGAGTGTGTGTGTGTGTGTGTGTGTGTGTGTGTGGACAACATAGATCTTCCAAGGATGCGACACGAAGGTTTTCAAAAAAATTCCCCCACACCAACTTTCCTTTACATGTAAAAATTTTCGAAAATTTGGATTTGATTAAAATATCGTATATTAACGATATTTATCTGACAAATAAATTATACATCTTGAATTTTCTGGGAATAGATCTGAAGGTTTCTTTATTCTAGATGAATTTTGCCAAATTTTTCCTAACTTCTACACCGTAAGAGGTAGACAAAAACTTACATCGTAAATATATTCTTTAAGGTTCCCCGAGTCCAAAAAGAGCATTTTTAGAAAAAGGTTCATGTGTGTGTCTGTTTCTTTGGGCAGCATAGCTCAAAAACTAATAGACTGTTAAATATCAAACATGGTAATATTATTCCAAAGATTTTCAAGAAAATCCCTCCACTCCAAACTACCCTTTATGCAAAAATGTTTGAATTTCTTTTCCTGAAAATGGTTCTAATGATTTTGATTAAAAGAACATAACTCCATGTCAAGACGTTCACAAGGAACCTTGGCCTGCTGCCCGGCCGCTGCTTCCCCCATCTCGGTCCATGATAGACGTCATGGATGGGGTGCAGTATTGGAGGGTAAGACATGGTCAGCGCCTCGAGCTCCCCCGGCCGTTATTGCGGTCCTCTCGACCTGGAGCCGCTACTTCTCCATCAAGTAGCTCCTAAATTGGCCCCCCAGGGACCTCACGAGGCTGAGTGCATCCTGGACCAGGTCTCCTAGCGGGGGGGGGGGGATCCCCACGCTGGTACCAGGAATCAAACCCAGGTCTCCCGCTTGGTAAACAGCTGCATTACCTCCGCGATAAAGAGACGACCTTTATTAAAATAGTGTATATTAAAGCCACTAACATCACAAATAAAGTGTATATCTTGAATTTTCTAGGAATAGCCTCTGAGGACCTCTTTATTTTGGATGAACCTTGCTGGATTATGCATAACTAGTAAACTAGTAAGAGATAGGTACAAACTTACTACACACAAAAAAAAATGTAGATCTCATTAAAACACACGCTATATTTCATTCTTCTTTTTTTTTCGTAGTATTGACCATATTTGAGATATTCATTGTTATTGGTTTCAGTTTTAAAATACATAAAAATTTTTCACATACGAGAATTTATCAGCTTGTGGCCAATCAAAGAAATGGACTCCATCCCCATGGCAACCAGCTTTTAGATTTGTCTATCGGTTTAGCCTAGTGCATCCCATTATTTCCCTTCTACTTACAAGAAATCATTTCTGTTAATGGTTATATCAATGACCATGAAGGACATAGAAGCATACGCTTTTAAACAATAGTTATTATAGAGCTGTAGAGAAATTAATGTGATTGGAACGCATCAGACTTTTAGAAAATGGTCTGTGTGTGAACACGATCGCTCAAATACGAAAAATTGGTTAAATACCATAGACTTTAATTTATTTAGAAAGACTTCGTCATGTTCCTTCATTATTTAAGTTAATTTATATACAACCAATTTGTCATTAACTTAATGCATACACATAGGCAAACATTTCGAGACATTTTCTTAGATATCTGGTTTCCTCGAGATCTTTCAAGCCATTAGCAACCCTCTTATCAAACAGATGTTCTTCGTTTTTGCCCTCTAAATTGAGTTCTATTCTGCCGTAAAGGAATCTAATTAGCCCGAGTATGTTAGGGTGTGGTGTTTCCATGATTTTGTTGGACCGGTAGTTCCATCCTTCGACAGTATTCTTGGTACCGTGACATTTTCCTTGACAGCTTCATATTTCTTTTTAAGGATTATCCATTCCACAAAGTAGTTGTAGAAGCAACTTAATTTCTCATTTTCTGGTGAATTTTTTTGTATAACGAGCCAAATATTGACAAATTTGTTAAGCGAAAGACAAGCTAATGCAGAACACATTCTTATGTGAAGACTAGTTTCCTCGTTTGAGTGCAAAACACGTCACATTCCTAATTCTTGAACATTTCTCCAAATACCTAAATAATTATATCTGTCCCCAATTGCTAATGTGCCCAAATGCTATGCACCCGTGTTTGAGGATACGGTTGGTACTAATTAGTAAGAAAACTCGTCCTCAACTTTAATCCAAAGGAGGTAAGGTAGTAAGGGTGATATAATCTAAAAAATCTTATGTGTTCCATTCACATGACTTTCTCTCTCTCTCTGTAACAAATTATTGTTAATAAGCTTAACTTTTATTTATTTCATGTTAATCGAAGAAAATTAGCAGAAAAAGTCTTATTCCTTGCTTTATTGTAAATACAAGCGAAATAAGGGAGTACCATAGGTTAAAGTGAAAGCCGAAAAGCTGGTTGCTATGTGACTGATGTTCCTTTATTTCTGTGGACAGGAGTTGACAAATTCCTGTATGAGAAAAGTATAAGTTTTTCTAAGCTGAAAGCAAGAAAAAGGAATACGATGAACTCCACGAAAAAAATGTATATAACAAATTGTGTGTTTTAACGTGCTCTACATTTTTTTGTGTGTTAAGTTTTTGTCCATCTCTTACGGTTTAGTAGTTATGCAAAATTCATCCAGAATAAAGTAGTCTTCAGAGGCTATTCCCAGAAATTTCAAAATATACATTTTATTTCTCAGGTAAATATCTTTAGTATATGATATTTTAATCAAAATCGTTAGAGCTATTTTCTAGAAAATCAAAATTTTCGAAAAAAGTTCCATATAAAGGGTAGTTTGGGGTCGGGGGATTTTTCTCAAAATCTTCGTGTCGGATCCCTGGAAGATACTAAACTTCAATACCAAGTTTGGTATTTTACCGACTTTTTGTTTTTGAGTCATCGTGTTCACAGACACACGGACACACACACGGACCTTTCCGGTGAAATCTCGGTATCGAATGTTTTGGTGGAGTGCAATACTTTCTCTATTCACTATGTACATAGTGCATATAGAGAAAGTAAAAATCTGACGTGTTCCATGCACAATTTCTCTACATCTCTGCAAGAAATTATTGTTAAAAAACTTTTTCTTCTATTTACCTCATGTTAATTGAAGACACTTAGGAGAAATGTCTTATTACTTGCTTCCTTGTAAGAAGAAGGGAATTAAGGGAGTACACAGAGCACAAATAGTATTAGACATCGAATTTCTGATTGTCTGTAGGGCATTTATAGGGCGTGTCTTCTGATATCCGCTGGCCCCTTCGTCACTCTAATTGGGGAAGGAGGAGGGTTTGTAGCTTACTGTTGTAGTACACGTTACCTAACCTCACTTCCAGTTGAGTAAGGTGGCTATTCCTATTAGCGAATGGGTTAACAAACCCAGCATAGGTATGTTCTATTGGTTCGATATAGAACACTCACCTGCAAGGCGACAGTATCAGCCAGTAAAATAAAAACATTACGTAATAAAGTACCCTACAAACGGTAAGGAACAATACAGTGCCGGGTTCTTTCTGTGCCTTGTGTACCATAGGCTAAAAAGATTACCAAATCTTTTAACAGCTGGTTGCTAAGTGAGTGAAGTTCCAGGACTTTTAAAACTGAATAAATAACGAAGAATATCTCGAAAAAGACATATAACAGAAACGTGTGTTCTGATGAGCTATACATTGTTGTTAAGTAAGTTTTTGTTGATATCTAACAGTTTAACCGTTATGCAAAATTCTGCAAAAATCAACCAGAATAAAGTGCTTCATAAAAGCTATTCCACAACAATTCTGAAATATATCTAAATTTTATTTGTGTAGTGAATAACTTTCATATACAGTATTTTGATCGAAATCGTTAGAGCCATTTTTGAGAAAAAAAAAATTCAAATCATTTTTTATGTAGAGGGTAGTTTGGAATGGGAGATTTTCATGAAAATCTTCGTGTCGTATTCTCGGAAGATAGTAAACGTAAATACCAAGTTTAGTATTCAACGGTCTTTTAGTTTTTGAGCTATACTGTCTCCCCCCCCCACACACACACACATCAGTCCAACTATCCTTTAGATGGAAAATAATTTAGAAAATTTAGATTTTTCTCAAAAATAGCTCTAATGATTTGGATTAAAATCTCTTATATTTAAGATATTTACATGCCAAATAAAATGTGTATCTTGAATTTTCTGAGAATAGTTTTCAGACTTCTTTATTCTGGATGATTTTTATAGAATTTTGCATAACTGGTAAACCGTAAGAGACAGAAAAAAGTTGCTACACACAAAATATAGATTACAATGAAACAAATTATACCACATACATCTTTTTCGTGGAGTTGATAGTTTTTTAAATATTCCTATTTATTGGTTTTAGCTTTAAAATACTTATGCTTTTTACTTTCTCTATACTCACTATGCACATAGTGTATAGAGAATGTATTGCACTCCACCAAAAAATTCGATACCGAGATTTCACCGGAAATATATGTTTTAGGGTCTCCTTTATCTAAAACAAGCATTTTCGAAAAAAGGTCCTTGTGTGTGTGTGTGTGTGTGTGTGTGTGTGTGTGTGTCCGTGAACACGATAACTCAAAAACAAAAAGTAGGTAAAATACCAAACTTGGTATTTAAGTTTAGTATCTTCCAGGGATGCGACACTAAGACCCCCAACTACCCTTTACATGGAACTTCTTTCGAAAATTTTGATTTTCTCAAAAATGGCTAACGATTTTGATTAAAATTTCGTATATTAAAGATACTTACCCGACAAATAAAATGTATATCTTGAATTTTCTGGGAATAGCCTCTGAAGAGTAGTTTATTCTGGATGAATTTTACTAAATGTTAAATAACTGCTAAACCGTAAGAGATGGACAAAAACTTACTATACAAAAATATAGAGCACGTTAAAACCCACAATTTATGTTATATACATTTTTTTCGTGGAGTTCGTCGTTTTTGTGACATTCCTTATTTTTGGTTTCTGCTATGAAAAACATTCATTTCTCATACAGGAATTTGTCAACTGCTGTCCATACAAACAAAGGAACTTCAGTGACGTAGCAACAGTTTTTGATTATCACTTTAACCTATGGTACTCCCTTATTTCACCTCTACTTACAAGGAAGCAAGTAATATGGCTATTTCTGCTAATGTTTTACTGATTAACATGAAGTTAATAGAAGTATAAGCTTTTTAAGAATAATTTGTTGCAGGGATATAGAGAAAGTTATGTGAATGGTACACATCAGATTTTTTCATAGGGAAAGTTGTCAACTCCTGTCGATACAAACAAAGGAGTTTCAGTCACATAGCAAGACCATTTCTGCTATTTTGTTCTTAATTAGCATGAAATAAATAAAAGAATAAGCTTTTTAAGGATAATTTGTTACGTAGATGTAGAGAAAGTCATGTGAATGGATCACAATGGATTTTTTTTATTCAGGGGTTCTTAAAAGACATATTTCCGGTGAAATCTCCTAACCTTAGATCCGTTTACAGCAGTCTTGGATACTTGATTCGCGTATGAGCTGTTTACTTAATTCATCTAGATTGTGTGAACCGGATTTGCAGCAAGCGAATATCCTTCTCTTGCCGATGTAATTATAGTAATATCACCCGAAACAATATACGACTACTAATGGTCTTTTAGATTTGGGAACGTGCATAGCCAGGAAATGCTTCTGAGGGATTCCCCTTTCCCACAATAGTTCTAAACAAGTCCATTGCGTGGTGAAATGAACGAAGCATGAGGGCGGATAATTAGATAATGACATATTATTTGAGCCAAGTAATCCTGCATCATGCGTGGAACTCTGATTATTTACTTTCTGCGCACTTACCTAGTGTCTTAATTCTATGGAGAACGGCATTTTCAGTTTCAAGTTCATAGCATGTCGAAATACTGGCATTTCCACTTGCCCCGCGCATATTAGGTTTATATGGGGGTTTACATAATACAGGCGATAGCCACGGCCCACATGTGGAATTTGTGGTGGACAAAGCGGCGCCTGGAATAGTTTTCTGCGAGTACTTCTGTTTCCCCCGTCTCTCATTCCATCAATCATTCCATCATCGTTTTTCCTATCATCCATTTCGCTTGCATTTCATATCATCTACTTCCTCAGGCTTATGCTTGGCTTGTTTCAGATTCTCCATTACGTGGTTTCGTGCCATTGGCTCACCGATAGGCTTCTGACCCCTAGGCATTCACTTGTAGTCCTAGGGGGGTGTCAGTTCTAAATACGGACAGGGTAAGCCGATTACTAAAAAATATAATGTGTTCCATTCACATGACTTTCTCTACATCTCTGCAACAAATTATTGTTAAAAAGCTTATGCTTCAATTTACTTCATACTATCGAGAAAACATTAGCTGAAATAGTCTTATTACTTGCTTCCTAGTAAGTAAAAGTGAAATAAGGGTACCATACGCAAACTCCTGTATGAGCAATGTATGTTTTTTAAAGCTGAAACAAAACAACAAGGAATATCTTAAAAACGATCAACTCTACGAAGAAAATCTGTTTAACATAAATTGTGTGTTTTAATGTGCTCGACATTTTCTGTGTGGTACGTTTTTATTCATCTCTTACGGTTTAGTAGTTATGCAAAATTCCCTAAAATACATCCAGAATAAAGTAGTCTTCAGACGCTATTGCCAGAAAATTCAAGATATACATTTTATTTGCCAAGTAAATATCTTAAATATACGACATTTTAATTAAAATCGTCGGAGCCGTTTTCAAGAAAATAAAAATTTTCAAAATATTTTCCATGAAAAGGGTAATTTGGGGTGGGGGGATTTTCTCGAAAATCTTCGTGTCGCATCCCTGGAAGACATCAAACTTAAATATCTAGTTTGATGTTTAACGGTACTGTCATTTTTTAGCTATGCTGCCCAGACACACATACAGACATTTTTCTAAAAATACTTTTTTTGGATTCAGGGGGTCTCAAAACATATATTTCCAGTGAAATCTCGATATCGAATCTTTGGGTGCAATGCAATACCTTCTCTACACACTATGTACATAGTACGTGTAGAGAAAGTAAAATGTACCCGATATAAATTGTGTTCAAATGAGATGAACAAGTTTTGTGCACTAACATCTGTATTTCTTACGGTTTACCGATTATGCAAAAGTCTACCAGAATGAAGAGAACTTAAAGTGCTTACTTCCACAAAATATAGGATATACATTTTATCTGTATTGTAATATAATTTAAAAATAATTTTTCCAAAATGACTAACTGTCTGCTATAATATTTTTCAGAGCTAAAGTGAATATTATAACATACTCTTGAATGCGAACAAAATTAAATAGTAAGTTCTCGATTCATTTGGCATAAATACACGTCTTAAAAATCTGATGTCTTCCATTCACATGAATCTCTCTATATTTCTGTAACAAATTATTGTTAATAAGCTTATCTTTCATTTATTTCATGCTAATCGAGATAAATTAGCAGAAATAGTCTTATTTCTTGCTTTATTGTAAGTAGAAGCGAAATAAGGGAGTACCATAGGTTAAAGTGATAGTCAAAAGCTGGTTGCTATGTGACTCAAGTTCCTTTGCTTGTATGGACACGAGTTCACAAGGTCCTGTATGTGAAAAATATAAGTTTTTATAGCTTAAACCAAAAACAAGAAATATCTCAAAAACAATCAACTCCACGAAAAAAATGTTTACAACATAAATTGTGTTTTAATGTGTTCTACATTTCTTGTGTGGTAAGTTTTTGTCTCTCTCTTACGGTTTAGCACTTATGCCAAATTCCGTAAAATTCACTCAGAATTAAGTAGTCTTCAGAGGCTATTCCCAGAAAATTCAAAATGTACATTTTATTTGTCAGGTAAATAACTTTAATGTAAGATATTTTAACCAAAATCATTACAGCCATTTTTTAAAAAATCAAAATTTTCGAAAACATTTCAAATAAAGGTGGGGTGGGGTGGGGTGATTTTTCTCAAAATCTTCGTGTCGCATCCCTGGAAGATACTAAACTTAAATACCAAGTTTGGTAGTTTACCGACTTTTTGTTTTTGAGTTATCGTGTTCACAGACACACGGACACACGGGCCCTTTTGTGAAAATACTTTATATGGATAAAGGAGACCCTAAAACATATATTTCCGGTGAAATCTCGGTATCGATTTTTTTGGTGGAGTGCAATACATTCTCTATACACTATGTACATAGTGAGTATAGAGAAAGTAAAAATCGAATGATAAAACCGAGAGAAAATCATCTCTCACTAGCGTAATATATTTGATGGTCAAAAACATTTGATAGCCTCCACCAGTCTGACAAGACTATGAACAGCATCTCCACGCTGCATATGTTTGCACAAGCAAACGACAAAGCTCCTTCACATGTTTTCACTGTGACGATAGAGTGCTCTTGAACATGTGTTCAGAAAGTTCTCAGGCCCAGTCTGTGAATATATGGCAATACCTACTTATATTTTAGCCAGAAAGTTTCTTGGTGTTTGAAATATATATTCTTACTTTCTCTAGCCCCATATGTACAATGTACATAAGGATAGAGAAGTATTGTATTCCACCCAAAAATTAGATACAGAGATTTCACCGGAAATACATGTTTTAGGACCCCCTGTATCAAAAAAAAAAAATTTCAGAAAAAGGTCCGTGTGTGTGTGTGTGTCCGTGTGTCTGTGAACACGACAACTTCAAGCTGTAATACCAAACTTGGTATTTAAGTTAAGTATCTTCCAGGGATGCGACAAGAAGATTTTGAGAAAAATCCCCCCACCCAAAACTAAGCTTTACATGGATTTTTTCGAAAATGTTGATTTTCTTAAAAATGGGTACAACGATTTTGATTAAAATGTCATATATTAAACATATTTACCTATAAAATAAAATGTATATCTTGAATTTTCTGGGAATAGCTTATAAAGACCTGTTTATTCAGGATGAATTTTGCTTAATTTGGCATAACTAGTAAACCGTAAGAGATAGAAAAAAAAAACTTACTATACAAAACATTTAGGTCTTGTTAAAATACACAAGTTATGTCGTATATATTTTTCTCGTGGAGCTTACCGTTTTCGAAGTATTCATTGTTATTAGTTTCAGTTTTGAAGTGCTTATACTTTTCTCAGACGGGAGTGTCCGTTTTTCTTTTGTTCTACTCCTGGCCAAGAAAAGAAGCGATTTGTAATGACAATCGCATAACGACAGCTTTTAAAACATTTGACTGTTGGTTTAGTCTAGTGTATTCCCTTATTTTCTTCCTACTTATACGGAACTAAATAATAAGAACATTGTGCTAATGAGTACCACGATTAGCAAAGTGCAGAAAGAAGAAGAATCTTATGTATGTAGAACAGCTAGAGAAATTCATGTGAGTGTAACACATCAGATTTTTTATTATATCTTTATTTAAAGGGAGTTGAAATGGGATTTTCATAATTTTCTCTCTTTTTCATATTTTAATTGATTATAGATATTTTGAATAGGCTAATAGTAAATAGGTTAAAAATATTGTTTTAAATGATCTTGCGTAGCAGCTTTTTTAGAACATTCTGGAACCCTGACTTGTATAACAACAATAGGTTTGTAAATATCAGTATTAGAGAAGAGCTTTTTTTTTTTTATTTTGACCGGAAATTTTTATTTTATGTATTCGCAGCACTGGTATCCCATTCATATTTGCTTTGTGTGATAGTTTGGAAATTCTGTTTGCAAAGTTAGGCTACATATTTTTACTTTCTCTGTACATATTATGTACATAGTGTATAGAGAAGGTATTGTAATGCACCAAAAATTTTGATACCGAGATTTCACCGGAAACACATGTTTTTGGAACTTCTTAATTCCAAAAAAAAAAAATTGGAAAAAGGTGTGTGTATGTGTGTCTGGATAGCATAGCTCAAAAACGAAAAGACTGTTAAATACCAAACTTAATATCAAGTTTGGTATCTTCCAGGGATGCGACATGAACATTTTCGATAAAATCCCCCACCCCCAAACCTCCATCTACCCTTTACGTGGAATCGTCTTCAAAGATTTTGATTTTCTCAAAAATGTCTAAGGATTTTGATTAAAATATCGTGTATTAAAGATATTTACCTGAAAAATAAAACGTATATCTTGAATTTTCTGGGAATAGGCTCTTAAGACTACTTTATTCTGGATGAATTTTACGGAATATTGCATACCTGCTAAACCATAAGAGATAGACAAAATCTTTTTACACAAAAAATGTAGATAAAACACAGAATTTATGTCATACATTTTTTTTAAACACCAAGTTTGGTATTTAACGGTCTTTCCTTTTTTGAGCTATTTTGCCACAGACATACTCACATACACACATACAAACACGCTCACACCTAGATAACCGTACATGTGGACCTTTCTCTAAAAATGCTTTTTTGAATTTAGAAGTTCCTAAAACATGTATTTCCGGTGAAATCTCGGTATCGAATTTTTGGGAGGAATACAATACTTCCTCTATACACTATGTGAATAGTATGTGTAGAGAAAGTAATAAATGGGAACAGCATTAGCTAGTATATGCTGAATGGATGACTCACGTTTCTGCGACATCTGGTTGCACCTCCGTAAATCCATTTGATATGCGCCGATTATTTGCCTGCCTAAGACGGAGATTGTGTTCGGATGTATTTTCATTGCTGGAACTAGAATATACCAGAATATACTAGGGCCGCCTGATATCCGGGCCTCTCAATGAAAACAGCATTCATTTTTTTTTTTTTTTGCTTTATTTCTTAACATAATCTCCAAAAAGGCTAATACATTTGTCATATCGGTATTCTAACCATCTCTGTATAGTGAAAAATCAAGATCCTCAAAACAGCTGTTTACCGCATCAATGACTTCCTCGTTGCTGTGAAATCTTCGTCCTCCAAGATATTTTTTGAAGTTTGGGAACAGGTGGTAATCATGGTGATAGATCTGGCGACTTAACTTTAATTCACACATTTTTCCCCCATTGCAATGACTGAACGATGGGCCGGAACATTGTGATGAAAAATATTTTTTTTATGACAATTGTGGTCTTTTTATTTTCACCTCATTACTCAAACGTTTCAGTAAGCTTCTCGTAGTAGTCACCAGTGATACTTTTACCCTTTTCCAAGTAATCAATAAAAATAATTCCCTGTGCACCCCAGAAAACACTCGCCATAACCTTGTTTAACTGAAAAAATTGACTGTCTTTTTGGAGTTGGTTCACCTGGCGCAGTCCACAGTTTGACTGTGATTTTCTTTCTGGAGTGTAGTGATATATCCGAGTTTCATCCATGTTAATAAAACATCTAAAAAATTCAGGAGGACTTTTATGGTAGAGCTCCACATTCTAACAGAAACATTTTATCTTTGCAACTTTTGATCAGGTGTCAACAAACGAGGCACCCATCTTGCACAAACCTTGTGAAAGCCCAAAACATTACTAAAGTATTACCAGTACGTTCTTTTGATATGTCTACAGCCTCTGCTATCTCAAATAACTTTAATCTGAGGTCTTCCAGTACTAAACGATGATTTTTATTTCAATGATCTCTGGAGTTGTCACTTCTACAGGGCTCCAGAGCGAGGCTCATCACTAGTGCTCGTACGTCCCATTTTAAACTCTGCAACCTTCCTTTTAATCATTGAATATGAAGGGGCAGAGTCTTTCGATATACTGTCCATTTTGCCCTTGATTTCTTTAGGCGTTAAGCCTTTCAAATGGAAGTATTTAATCACTGATCGTGTTTCTAAATCCTTCATTTTCGTGAAAATTCTAAAGTTGTCTTGTTTAAAATGCTGTCATTCGAAAACTAAACAAGCTATTGGCCTGTAGCTATGGATACAAGGTAGTCTAGAGTTACACTTTACGATGCTACCGTCTAACTGGCCTAGTAGCGCCATACCTGTGAGGCTCGTGACTTATCAGCCGACACTCGTATATCCTCTCTTACGTCGATATTGGTAATACTTTCATCAAGGTCTGAAAATTCAAAATCACTCTCGCTTTTTTTTTCCAAAGAACTGCAGCTCTTGTTTCTTTTTCCGTTCGTAAGTTTTTACTAGACGACGCCATTTTTGAACCAACATAAAGAAACATTAGCTAGAAAAATTAATTTTGGAATTAATTTAGCGCTTTGAAATGTAAAGAAAAGACCGTGAAACGCTCCAGAAAGCCTTTCTCAATGCAATAATGCAGAAAGTAAAGAGTTTTCCGCTGGAAAGAGCTAAAACGTATGAAATTGGCATCTTCATTAATCGTGACTAGCAATTCTCGCAACATTTTCGGATCACGATTACATAGTGATTGGCATAAAAAAAAGTTAAAAAAAAACATAATTTATATTAAATTTTATTTTCTGTGGCATCAATCATTTGCAAGAGAAGTCATTGATTTGAATTTTGTAATGCCTATGAGATTTACATCAAAAAATTTTACTATTCAATTGTTTCTGATAATTCCATGGAAATGGTTTGGAATTTCAAGGCCAACATCTACTGATTAGCTTTAAGACATTTGTCTGTTGATTCGTTATCTGTTTTCTGGAAACGTTTATTTCGTTTAACATGAACGGGATAAAAAATAAAATTATATTAAAAAAATCTGAGTGTCATTCATATGGCTTTCTCTACATCTCTGCAACAAATTATTGTTAAGAAGCTTATGCTTCTATTTACTTCATGCTAATCGAGATTTTCTTGAAAATCTTCGTGTCGCATCCTTGAAAGATACCAAACCTAAATACCAAGTTTAGTATTTAACGGTATTTTCGTTTTTGAGCTATACCGTCCACAGACACACACATGGACGTTTTTCTGAAAATGCTTGTTTTGGATTCAGGGGGTCCTAAAACATGTATTTCCGGTGAAATCTCGTAATCGAATTTTTGGGTGGAATGTAATACTTCCTCTATACATTATGTACATGGTACGTGTAGAGAAAGTGAAAATGTAGATGTCATTAAAACACACAATGTATATATATATATATTTTTTTTTTTTGTGGTGAGTAACCGTTTGAAATATTCCGAATTATTGATTTAAATTTTTAAGCTACTGAAACTTTTCTCAAACGGAGTCATCTTTCTTCTCATTTGTTTACCCATGGCAAGCAAATAGATTGGAATTTCAATTGTTACACATACCGATCTGCTTTTAAAGGACGAGAATATCGCTCTAGACTGTGCATTTCCCACCTACTTCCTGGAAGCTAGCAATAAGATTAAGGCTTGTTTACCAAACGTCAAGAGGACATCGTTGAGAATGGAACACATTAGATTTCTTCCCTTCTACTTACAACGAACCGAGTAATAAGGACAATTTCTGATAACGTTTATCTCCATTATCATGAAGTAGATAGAAGAATAAAATTTTAAACAACAATTTATTAAAGAGATGTAGAATAAGTCATGTGAACGGAACATATCAGATTTTTACTTTCTCCACTCGTACTGTGTACATAGTGTATAGAGAAAGTATTGCACTCCACCAAAAAATTCGATACCGAGATTTCACCGGAAATATATGTTTTAGGGTCACCAATATCCAAAAAAAGAATTTTCACAAAAAGGTCCGTGTCTGTGTATGTGTGTGTGTGTGTGTGTGTGTGTGTGTGTGTGTGTGTGTGTCCGTGAACACGATAACTCAAAAACGAAAAGTCGGTAAAATACCAAACTTGGTATTTAAGTTTAGTATCTTCCAGGAATACGACACGAAGATTTTGAGAAAAATACCCCCACCCCCAACTACCCTTTACATGGAACTTTTTTCGAAAATTTTGATTTTCTCAAAAATGGCTGTAACGATTTTGATTAAAATTTCGTATATTAAACATATTTACCTGACAAATAAAATGCATATCTTGAATTTTCTGGGAATAGCCTCTGAAGAGTAGTTTATTCTGAATGAATTTTACTCAATTTTGAATAACTGCTAAACCGTAAGAGATGGACAAAAACTTACTACACAAAAAATGTAGAGCACATTAAAACACACAATTTATGTTATATATATTGTTTTTTCGTGTAGTTCGTCGTTTTTGTGACACTCCTTATTTTTGGTTTCTGCTATGAAAAACGTATACTTTTCTCATACAGGAACTTGTCAACTCCTATCCATATAGACAAAGGAACTTCATTGACATAGCAACCAGCTTTTGACTATCACTTTAACCTACGGTTGTCCCTTATTTCGCTTCTACTTACAAGGAAGCGAGTAAGTAGACTATTTCTGCTATTTTTTTCTGATTAGCATAAAGTAAATAAAAGTATAAGCTTTTTGAGAATAATTTGTTGCAGGGATATGGAGAAAGTCATGTGAATGGTACACATCAGATTTTTACTTTTTCTACTAGTACTATGTGCATAGTGTATAAAGAAGGTATTACATTTCACCGATATTTCACCGGAAATACATGTTTTGGGTCCACCTGAATCCAAAAAAGAGCATTTTTGAAAAAAGGTCTATTTGTGCGTGTGGTCAACATAGCTGAAAAACGAAATGGCCGTTGAATACCAAACTTCGTATTTAAGATCAGTATCTTCCAAGGATGCGATACGAAGATTTTCAAGAAAATCCCCCACCCCCAACTACCCTTTACATGGAAAAGTGTTCGAAAATGTTGATTTTCTCAAAAATGGCTCTAGCGATTTTGATTTAAATATTGTGTATTAACGATATTTACTTGACAAATAAAATGTATATGTTGAGTTTTCTGGGAATAGTCTCTGAAGGCTACGTTATTCTGGATGAATTTTACTGAATTTAGCATAACTGGCAAACCGAAAGAGATAGACAAAAACTTGCTCCACAAAAATGTAGATCAGAATAAAACACACAATTTATGTTATATACATTTTTTTCGAGAGTTGGTCGCTTTTGAGATATTCGTTGTTTTTAGTTTCAGCTATGAAAAACATTTTTTTCTCATACAGGAATTTGTCACTCCTGTCCATACAAACAAGGAAGCAAGTAAGAAGACTATTTCTGCTAATTTTTTCTCGATTAGCATGACGTAAATACAAGCCTAAAATGTTTTAAAAACGATTTGTTGCAGAGATGTAGAGTAAGTCATGTGAATGGAACACATCAGATTTTTCTATAAGTGTTTGTTTTGATTTTAAGGAAGCTTTCTTTGAATATATTTATAAAAATAATTATGTTTTGTTTTTACATTGAAAATGTGATGTTTTATTTAAACTATGTAAATAATTAAGATGTAAATGGGTTTTAACCACTTGATTGACATTTAAGCCCAACAAACATCCGCCGATCAAATTTGATCGGAGAATAATCTGCAGGTCCAACTCTGATTGCACTTTCTGCAACAAATGTGGTAATGGCCAATCAAATCCGTCTTAAATGCCGATCACTTTGATTTGCTTTTCTACAACCGGCTATTTCAATGTATCAAATTATAATATATTATACACGGCATAAAAAAAAACAGGAATGTTGAATACCCGATTTCCTGGTTGCGAGTTGACGAGCATAATCGGGAACGGCGCCAGGATTCTAGTAATTATATTTACACGTTATTCTTTTTTTATAACTACTGTAAGTCGAGAGTGCAATAAAACATATACAACTAAAAACATGGTGCAATAGCGACATTGACCTTCTGTATGTCTTGTGCGTCATCGTGACGCAGGTATACGACCTGAAGAAGAAATTTTCAGGTCAAGTTAATCTTCCCAAGACCACAACCTCACGTGCCTCAACAAGGACCGTTTTCTTCAGATTCGAAAGCCGCCACTTTCGACTTCTTGAGTCAACGCTGTAGCAGCTGAAACTAGGCTTCTGTAACCGATAACAGAAAATGCACTGCAAATCTATAATAATCTAGCTGACCCGGCGAACTTTCTTCCGCCTTGGAAGCAATAAATAAGCATATTTTGGATTCTTATTAACTTCAATTTTTTATTAAGATAATAACTATAAATACAAAACAGCTGATGTGTTCTATTCACATGACTTTCTCTATATCACTGCAACAAATTATTCTATTTACTTCATCTAATGGAGCAAAAATTACCAGAAATAGTCTTATTACTTGCTTCCTTGTTAGTAGAAGCGAAATAAGGGGGTACCATAGGTTAAAGTAATAGTCAAAAGCTGGTTGCTCTGCGACTGAAGTTCCTTTGTTTGTATGGACACGAGTTCACAAAGTCCTGTATGAGAAAAGTACAAGTCTTTATAGCTGAAAAAAAAAACAAGGAATATCTCAAAAACAATCAACTCCACGAAAAAAATGTATATAACATAGATTGTGTGATATAAGGTGCTCTACATTTGTTGTGTGGTAAGTTTTTGTCCATCTCTTACGGTTTAGCAGTTATGCAAAATTCAATAAAATTGACCAAGAATAAAGTAGTCTTCAGAGGCTATTCCCAGAAAATTCAAAATATACATTTTATTTGTCATGTAAATGTCTTTAATATACGATGTTTTAATCAAAATCAGTAATTTTTTAGAAAACCAAAATTTTTGAAAAAAAGTTCCATGTAAAGGGTAGTTTGGGTTGGGGGGATTTTTCTCAAAATCCTCGTGTCGCATCCCTGGAAGGTACTAAACTTAGATACCAAGTTTGGAATTTTACCGACTTTTCGTTTTTGAGTTATCGTGTTCACAGACACACGGACACATACATGGACCTTTTTCTGAAAATACTTTTTTTTTGATACAGGGGACCCTAAAACATATATTTTCGGTGAAATCTCAGTATCGAATTTTTGGGTGGAGTGCAATACCTTCTCTATACACTATATACATAGCACGTATAGAGAAAGTAAAAGTGTATGCTATATAAATTGTGTGTTTTAAGATCTACATTTTTAGTATAAGCCGGCCAAGGTGAGTCTAATCCTGTACCGGAGAGCGCCACTTGTACGTGTAACGGCTTGCCCGCCTTTACATTCCATTTGAGAAAGGACGATCGATAGTTTATGATGGCATTTTCGTTGTGTGTGTTAAAACCAAGTATATATTCATATCAAAAGCAAGCAAATATATTCTGAAATCAATTAAAATACAATAAATTTGTAAATCTCTTTCACTCTCTCAGGTACTTGGCATTATTGCGTGATATCTCCCACACTCGCAGTATAGATCTCCGATCCAGTGGCCGTTTATATTCCCTATTCAGCATTGTCGAATCCCGGATTGATTATTGTCCTTTCTTCTACTTCCATTAGCACATCTCTATTTCAACATGTTTCTTGAATAATTTTCACTTTCTGACCGAGTTTTTCCAGTTAATTGCTATTATTGACCCAATAGCACTCTAAGAAATTATGTTCTTTGAGCCACTACCTCAGAGCTTCTCTCAGTAAACTTAACACTTTTTAAATGGCAATATTTTTCCAAGCGTTTCTTTACATCCAAATAAATTAGTCTCTTTCTTGTAAAAGTTCAATAATTTTCGCAGCGTAGGGAATTCTTTTCAACCTTGTAAAGCTCCTAATATTTTCTTCTAATAACACACTCGCCCTTATGGTCTTGTGAGGTAATGTAATTTTGCTCGTTCTACCTTCTTCAAGCCGGCCCTCCTTTCTGAACTTGCATATCGTTGTTTCATTCTAACCGTTAGAAGCAAAACAAGCTCAGTAGCTTTCTAATAGTTATTTTCTGAGCTTTTTTCTTTTCGTCACAAAACATAAGAGCATTATAAATAATTCAATTGCGCTCAATCACGTCACTGAATATTTACTACTCGGGTGCTAGTGAAGTACAGCTTTTCAAGACGTATGCGTTAAGTCATATAGCGGCATTGCGAGTTTGTGTGCTCTCCCCTCCCAGTGTACGATTGCAATCCTTTGCGGTTTATGAGTTATGAAAAGTACAGAAAAATTCACCAAAAATAAAGAAGTCTATAGAGGCTATTTCAAAATATATTTTAAATATTTACATGCCAAATATAATATGTAAGACATTTTAACCAAAACCGTTAGAGCCATTTTTGCAATAAAAAAAACCTGAAAAAATGTTCAATGTAAGGGTATTTGGAGGTGGGGGATTTTCTCCGTATCGTGTCTTAAAAGAAAAATGCTTTTTTTGTTTGGAATCCGGGAATTCTCGGTATCGAATTTTTGGTTGGCTTACAATACCTTCTTTATACACTATATGCATCGTACGTGTAGAGAAAGTAAAAAAGTGTAGGTAAATTGGAACAAAAATGTATTTTTACTTTCTCTAGCCTCCATGCACAATGTACATAGGGATAAAGAAGCTATTGTATTTCACCCAAAAATTCTATGTCGAGATTTCACCGGAAATATATATTTTGGGGTCCCCTATGTACGAAAAAATCACTTTTAGAAAATTCCATGTATATGTGTGGGTGTGTCTGTGAAACACCATAGCGCAAAAACGAAAATACCGTTAAATACAAACTTGTTATAGGTTTTAGTATCTTCCAAGGATACAACACGAAGACATTCAAGAAAATGCCCCCACCATAAACTACCCTTTAGATGGAAACATTTTCGAACATTTTGATTTTCTTAAAAATGGCTAACGATTTTGATTCAAATCCTGTATATTAAAAATATTTACACCCAAAATAAAACTTATATCTTGAATTTTCTGAGAATATCCTCTGAACACCTCTTTATTCTTGGTGAATTTTGCAGAATTTTGCTTAATTGCTAAACCGTAAGAGACAAAATAATACTTGCTGCACAAAAACATAGATTTCGTCAAAACATACAAAGTATTCCTTTACGTTTTTGTTGTGGAGGTAACCGTTTCGGAGATATTCTTTGTTATTGGTTTCTGTTGTAAATTCCTTATACTTTTCTTAGACAGGAAGTGTCCGTTTTTCTTTTATTCTACCTCTGGCCAAGCAAAGAAGCAATTTGTAATGACAAGTCACATAACGACAGCTTTTAAAACAGTTGACTATCACTTTAGCCTGGTGCATTCCCTTAGTTCCCTTCTACTCATAAGGAACTAAGTAATAATAACATTCTGCTAATGTTTATCTCGGTTGGCATTGTGTAGAAAGAAGAATATTCTTTTTAAGATTTCTGTAGAACAGCTAGAGAAAGTCATGTGATTGTAACATCAGATTTTTATTATCATCCCAGCCTCCTGATTGAGTGTAGATAATCATCTAATCGGAAAAACAAATGAAATCGCTGTATACTGACGGAGACCAAATAGTTTTGTTGGCGACTCATACAGAGTGCCCAGCACAGGAGAAACGATATCTGTGCCGGCAAAGTCTTTAGCCACATTACCGACTGTTAGAACTGACGCTTAAGTACAACTGTGGATCAGAGATGGCGTTGCTAATGGAAATATATAGTATTTATGATCTGTTTCTAAAGTATTATAGATTGTTGTATTAAAAATATGAACAATGATGTCTTATGTTAGATTAACATTTAATTCTTGTACTTAAATAACTACAGATACAGCTGCAATATAGTAAGAAGGAATAAGTGTATTTAAATATGTTATAATTTAGAACTACTGCTAATAATTAAATATATGGATAAGGTTTTCCTGGTTAAAATGTTAGATGGAGGCATTTCAATACATTCGCTTTCAGTACTAAACTGCTAGTATAATATAGATGTGGACAAATATTTGAGTTATTATTTTATATTTGAGATTTATATTATCAGTCGGACGACTTTTGAGAGGATGGTTATTGGTACCTAAAAAGAGACTTCAAATACCAAGTTTGGTAGATGGCGGACTTTTGAATGTGAGTCTAAAGCCACTCGCATCCATTAACAGACATATAAACGTACATTTTTCTATACATACTTTTTTACTTTCTCTATAGGCACTATGTGTATACAGAATGTATTGCACTCCACCAAAAAATTCGATACAGAGATTTCACTGGAAATATATGTTTTAGGGTCCCCTGTATCCAAATAAAGTATTTTCAGAAAAAGGTCCATATGTGTGTCCGTGAACACGATAACTCAAAAACAAAAAGTCGGTAAAATACCAAACTTGGTATTAAAGTTTAGTATCTTCCAGGGATGCGTCACGAAGATTTTGAGAAAAATCCCCCAACACCAAACTACCCTTTACATGGAACTTTTTTGAAAATTTTGATTTTCCAAAAAACAGCTCTAAAGATTTTGATTAAAATATCGTATATTAAGTTATTTACCTGACAAATAAAATGTATATTTTGAATTTTCTGGGCATAACCTCTGAACACTACTTTATTCTGGATAAATTTTTCATAACTACTAAACCGTAAGAGATGGACAAAAACTTAACCCTCAAAGAATTTAGAGCACGTTAAAAAACACAATTTATGTTACATACATTTTTTTCGTGGAGTTGATCGTTTTTGAGATATTCCTTTTTCTTGGTTTCAGCTTTGAAAAACTTATACTTTCCTCATACAGGAATTTTTCAACTCCTGTCCATACAAACAAAGGAACATCAGTCACATAGCAACAAGCTTTTGGCTTTCACTTGAACCTATAGTACTCCCTTATTTCGCTTCTACTTACAATAAAGCAAGAAATAAGACTATTTCTGCTAATTTTTCTCGATTAGCAGGAAATAAATAAAAGATAAGCTTATTAACAATAATAATTTATAGTATTATAGAGAAAGTCATGTGAATGGAACACAACAGATGTTTGTACTTAAATAGCTACAGATACAACTGCAATACATTAAGAAGGAATAAGTGTATTTAAATATGTTATAATTTAGAACTATTACCAATAAGTAAACATATGGTTAAGATCATCCTGGTTTAAAATGTCAAATAGTAACACTTTAATTCATTGGTATGCAGTATAGTTCATATACTATGTATAATATTGATGAGTAATTTGTAATCTTACAAAAATTTCAGGGTTATATTATCAGCCGGACGACTTTTAAGGTCATGGCGGACTTTTGAATGTGAGTCTAAAACCACTCACATTCATTAACAGACATATAAACGTACATACATGCTTTTTTACTTTCTCTATAGGCGCTATGTGTATAGGGAAAGTATTGCACTCCACCAAAAAATTCAATACCGAGATTTCACCGGAAATATATGTTTTAGGGTCCCCTGTATCCAAATAAAGTATTTTCAGAAAAAGGTCCGTGCGTCTTTGAACACGATAACTGAAAAACGAAAAGTCGGTAAAATACGAAACTTGGTATTTAAGTTTAGAATCTTCCAGGGATGCGATACGAAGGTTTTGAGAAAAATCCCCCCAGCCCCAAACTAGCCTTTACATGGAACTTTTTTCGAAAATTTCGATTTTTGCAAAAATGGCTCTAACGGTTTTGATTAAAATACATATTAAAGACATTTACCTGACAAATGAAATGTATATCTTGAATTTTCAGGGAATAGCCTCTGAAGAGTACTTTATTCTGGATGAACTTTACGGAATTTTGAATAACTGCTAAACCATAAGAGATGGACAAAAACTTACTGCACAAAAATGTAGAGCATGTTAAAACACACACTTTATCTTATATACATTTTTTTTTCGTGGAATTGGTCGTTTTTGAGACATTCCTTGTTTTTGGTTTCTGCTATGAAAATCTTAAACTTTTCTCATACAGGAATTTGTCAACTGCTGTCCATACAAACAAAGGAACATCAGTCACATAGCAACCAGCTTTTGACTTTCACTTTAACCTATGGTACTCCCTTATTTCGCCTCTACTTACAGGGAAGCAAGTAATAAGACTATTTCCTATTTCTTTCTGATTAGAATGAAGTAAATAGAAGTATAAGATTTTTAATAATAATTTGTTGCAGAGATGTAGAGAAAGTCATGTGAATGGTACACATCAGATTTTTTTCTTTTAATTCAGGGGCTCCCAAATCATATTGCTTCAGTGAAATTTCGTAACGAGTTCTTTGCAAAACAATACCTTCTATATACACTATTTACAAAAATATGGAAATGGTGTTTTATGTATGGACGCCCTTTAACTGCTGTGGTTCTCAGCGTCCCATTCTATACTGGGCTTAATTTTGGTCAGAGACCTCTTTATCAGGTTTGAGGTTCTTTTACGTGCCGTAAATCTACGACACGTAACCCACGGCTTTACTTACGTTCTAAAGGAGCGCCATCCTTTACGCCCGAAAAAATCCATCGTCCTCGTCGGGTTTGAACCCACGACCTTCTGTATGTGAGGCTAGAAGTACGTGTAGAGAAAGTAACATGTCTAAGGCTTCAAATAGCTGTATCACTCAGTTTCTGGGTTTTATTTGCATGCAATTAATTCAACTGCAACCCAAAATGTAATTAAGAAGATGGGGAAAATATCTGATGTGCTCCATTCATGACTTTCTCTACATATCTGCAACAAATTATTGTTAAAAAGCTTATTGTTCTATTTACTTCATGCTAATCGAAAAAATAGCAAAAATAGTCTTATTGCTTGCTTCCTTGTAAGTAGAAGCGAAATAAGGGAGTACCATAGTTTAAAGTGATAGTCAAAAGCTGGTTGCTATGTGACAAGTTCCTTTGTTTAAATGGACACGAGTTGACAAAGTCCTGTGTGAGAAAAGTATATTTTTTTAAAGCTGAAACCAAAAACAAAGAGTATCTCAAAAACGATCAACTCCATGAAAAAAATGCATATAACATAAATTGTGTGTTTTAAAGTACTCTACAATTTTTGTGTGGTAAGTTTTTTTTCATCTCTTACGGTGTAGTAGTTATGCAAATTTCCGTAAAAATTAATCAAGAATAAAGTAGCCTTCAGAGGCTATTCCCAGAAAATTCAAGATATACATTTTATTTGTCAGGTAAATATCTTATAATATGATATTGAAATCAAGATCGTTACAGCCATTTTTGAGAAACTCAAAATTTTCGAGAAAAAAAAATCAATGCAAAGGGTAGTTTGGGGTGGAGGGATGTTTCTAAAAAATTTCGTGTCACATTCCTGAAACATACTGAGCTTAAATACCAGGTTTGGTATTTTACCGACTTTTCGTTTTTGATTTATCGTGCTCACAGACACACGGACCTTTTTCTGAAAATGCTTTTTGGATACAGGGGACCCTAAAACATATATTTTCGGTGAAATCTCAAAATCGAGTTTTTGACTGGAGTGCTCTATTAACTATTTACATAGTACGTGTAGAGAAAGTAAAAATTGGCGTAGTTTTCACAACTTCATTCCATTATTCTCTGTGATTTTATTTTCTGCGAAATCCGCCAGTTAAAGGTTTATTCTTTCTTCCTCTTTAGGTGACCTAAATTTTGGGGGATTTATTTGGTTTTATTGTACGTTCAATGCCAGGGAGGAATGAGAACAATTCAGAACCTAAAGCTGTAATTATTATTGGTTTCTGTGTTATTGTTTGGCTGTAGCTTCAGAATCTGCAACGCGGCGTGACCGTCAACCCAAATGGTTTTCAGTCTCTCCCTCTCTCTTTCCACGCCTCTAACGAACAATAGCGTTGGTCTGCACATGCTGTCTCTTTGGGTTGGGAAAGCTGATTTAATCATTCTTTCTTCGGATTTGGAGCAAGAACATCGCTTTTATATAAATAAATAAAGCAAGGAGCATTTTACAGCCCTTACTGCATATGCGGGTTCAAACGAGTCGCGGGTTCAAACCCGGCGGGGGAGATGAATTTTTTCGAGTGTAAAAATCCTTAGCATGGCTTCCTTCGGAAGGGAAGTAAAGCCATTGGTCCCGTATCGTAGCTTTACGGCACGTAAAAGAACATAGAGAGGCCTCTGAGCAAAATTAGGCTGTCTTTCACGCCCAGTATAGAATGGGACGCTGAGAACCACAGCAGTTAAAGAGCGTCCATAAATCACACACCACTTACATTTTATTTTTCCCAGAAATTCAATATGAAATTTTATTTTTAATGTAAATATCTTCAATAGACGATATAAATATGAAAATCTTCCCATTTTTATCAAAATATAATATAAATTTTGAGCACCAAAAATTCTCTTCAACCTAAATCAATATATTTAATTGAATCTAAACCAATTGTTAAAGGTTTATATCTTCGGGGATGTAAATAGTCAACAATTAACTCATGTATGCGTTATTTTATGTTAAGTAAAAGTATTGTTGGAATTATATATAAGTCTGTTGGGGAGCCAACGGCACGAAACCACAGAATGGAGAACCAGGAACGAGTGGTCGGCCCGTAGCGTGAGGAAGAGGATGATATAAAATAGCTGATAAGAAAGGTGATATTCGAGCAATTGGTGGAATGATTGACGGGGGAAACCGGAGGACCCAGAGAAAACTCATTTTGTCCACCACAAATCCCACATGTGGGCGCTTGGGACAGAACCCGGGCAGCCCTGATGAGAGGTGAGCAGTCTAACCACTCAGCCACGACGCTGATTTAGAAAGAAAAATCTTGTAAGAATAGTCTGTTTGCAGAAGATATAGAGAAAGTAATGTGAGTGGTACACATCAGTTTTTTTTTCTTGTTTACTAATGGCCAACGAAGTTTTTTTTGCTTTCTCTATACGCGCTATGTACATAGTGTATAGAGAAGGTATTGAACTCCACCAAAAAATTCGATACCGAGATTTCACGGAAATATATGTTTTAGGGTCCCATGTATCCTAAAAAAGTATTTTCAGAAAATGGTCCGTGTGTGAGTGTATGTGTGTCAGGGTGTCCGTGTGTCCGTGAACACGATAACTCAAAAACGAAAAGTCGGTAAAATACCAAACTTGGTATTTAAGTTTAGTATCTTCCAGGGATGCGACAAGAAGATTGAGTAAAATCCCCCCACCCCAAACTACCCTTAAATGGAACTTTTTTCGGAAATTTGGATTTTCTAAAAAATGGCTGTAATGATTTTGATTAAGGTATCGTATATTAAAGATACCTGACAAATAAAATGTATATTTTGAATTTTTTAGGAATTGCCTCCGAAGAATACTTTATTCTGGATAAATTTTACGGAATTTTGCATATCTGCTAAACCGTAAGAAATGGACAAAAACTTAACACACAAAAAATGTAGAGCACGTTAAAACACACAATTTATATCATATACATTTTTTTTCGTGGAGTTCATCGTTTTTGAGACGTTCCTTGTTTTTGGTTTCTGCTATGAAAAACTTATACTTTTCTCATACAGGAATTTGTCAACTGCTGTCCATACAAACAAAGGAACTTCAGTGACATGGCAACCAGCTTTTGACTATCACTTTAAGCTATGGTACTCCCTTATTTGGTTTCTACTTACAAGGAAGCAAGTAATAAGACTATTTCTGCTATTTTTTTTCTGATTAGCATGAAGTAAATAGAATTATACGCTTTTTAAGGATAATTTGTTGCAGAGATGTAGAGAAAGTCATGTGAATGCAACACATCAGATTTTTTTATATTCGCTTGCTTTAGTTTTAATTTCCTAGTTATATTGAAATGTTTCTTATTCCTAAGGAATGAGTATTCTACATTATAGGATAAGTATTTTCATGCGTATTTTTATTGCCTTTGAGTGTACACGGATGTTCCTGTCAACTCGAGGGGTATACTGCGGTAACAACTCACATAAGCTTTCAGTTGTCGATTGTGTTTTTCTTGTTATCGAATAAGCCACACCACACGAGCAGACTGTTTCACAGCAGGGAGGTAATTAGATTACATAATACGCAATGTGGCGAACACAGAGTTATTACAGCAAAAAACAATGGACGAGAAATATTGTCTATTCTTTTCAATTTCAATGTTAATGACTCCCCTTTTTTATTTACTCGCTTTTAACACGTCACTGCTTGCGTCATTAGCAATCAAATCTGACATATAGCTTTTAGTGCATTTTTCTCTCTCTCCCGTGAGGTCTCTTTTTGTTTCTGTGCCCTGTGCAAGATGAAAGATTAACCGTAAATAAAAAGTTCAAGGGTTTTACGCCAATTATGTATACGACACTTTAAAACGCAACTTTGAGAACAGTGTGATAAAATCTCTTTCATTTATTACCATTTCTTTACATTCTATTTGTAAGAAGCTTCTACTTATTATTCTCTCTATACGCACTATGTACATAATATATAGAGAAGTCATTGCATCCCACCCAAAATTCGATACCGAGATTTCACCGAAAATACATGTTTAGGGTCCCCCGTGAATCCAAAAAAAAGCCTTTTCAGAAAAATGTCCCTGTGTGTGTCCGTGTGTCTGTGAACACGAAAACTCAAAAACGAAAAGTCGGTAAAACACCAGACTAACTACCCTTTATATGGAACTTTCTTCGAAATTTTCGATTTGTTCAAAAATGGCTCAAACGATTTTGATTAAAATATCATATATTTAAGATATTTACCAAACCGTAAGAGATGGACAAAAACTTACCACACAAAAACTGTAGAGCATGTTAAAACACATGGTTTATGTTATATATGTTCGTGAAGTTGATCGTTTTTATCCATTCCTTGTTACTTTCTCTATACACACTATGTATATAGTGTATAGAGAAGGTATTGCACTCCATCAAAAAATTCGATACCGAGATTTCACCGGAAATATATGTTTGTGCGTGTCTGTGTGTCCATGATCACGATAAATCAAAAAAGAAAAGTCGGTAAAATACCAAACTTGGTATTTAAGTTTAGTATCTTCCAGGGATGCGACACGAAGATTTTGAGAAAAATCCCCCCACCCCAAACTACCCTTTACATGGAACTTTTTTTTCTCGAAAATTTCGATTTTCCAAAAAGCAGCTCTAACGAATTTGATTAAAATATCGTATATTAAAGATATTTACTTGACAAATAAAAAGTATATTTTGAATTTTCTGGGAATAGACTATGAAGACTACTTTATTCTGGATGAATTTTACGGAATTTTGCATAACTGCTAAACCATAAGAGATGGACAAAAACTGATCACACAAAATTTGTACATTGCGTTAAAACACACAATTTACGTTATATGATTTTTTTTCGTGGAGTTGTTGTTTTAGAGACATACCTTGTGTTTGGTTTCAGCTTTGAAAAACATACTTTTCTCATACAGGAATTTGTCAACTCCTGTCCATGCAAAGGAACGGCAGTCACATAGCAACTAACTTTTGACTATCACTTTAACCTATGGTACTGCCTTATTTCGCTATAAGGAAGCAAGTAATGACTATTTCTACTAATTTTCTCTCGGTTAGCATAAAGTATATAGAAACCTAAGATTTTTAACAATAATGTGTTGCAGAGATGTAGCGAAAGTCATGTGAATGGAATACATTAGATTTTCTTTTTGTGTCCTATGCAAGATGAAAAATCTGATGTGTTCCATTCACATGACTTTCTCTATATCTCTGTAGATTATTGTTGTTAATAGGCTTATCTTTTATTTATTTCATGCTAATCGAGAAAAATTAGCAGAAATAGTCTTATTGGACAAGAGTTGACAAATTCCTGTATGAGATAAGTATAAGCTTTTCAAAGCTGAAACCAAGAAAAAGAAATATCTGAAAAACGATCAACTCCACGAAAAAAATATATATGACATAAATTGTGTGTTTTAACGTGTGGGTTTAGTTTTAGTCCATCTCTTACGGTTTAGTAGTTATGAAAAATTCATCCAGAATAAAGTAGTCTTCAGAGGCTATTCCCAGAAAATTCAAAATATACCTTTTATTTGTCAGGTAAATAACTTTAATATACGATATTTTGATCAAAATCGTTACAGCCATTTTTTAGAAAATCAAAATTTTCGAGAAAAGTTCCATGTAAAGGGTAGTTTGGGGTGGGGGATTTTTCTCAAAATCTTCGTGTCGCATCTCTGGAAGATATTAAACATAAATACCAAGTTTGGTATTTTACCGCCTTTTCGTTTTTGAGTTATCGTGTTCACAGGCACACGGATACACGGACCTTTTTCTGAAAATACTTTTTTTTGTATACAGGGGACCCTAAAACATATATTTCCGGTGAATTCTCGGTATCGAATTTTTTGGTGGATTGCAATACACTCGCTATACACTTTGTACATAGTGCGTATAGAGAAAGTAAAAATTAACTGTAAATAAAAAGTTCAAGAGTTTTATGCCAATGATGTATAGGAGAATTTAAAACTCTACTATGAAAAGAGTTTGCTAAAATCTTTCATTTATTACTATTTCTGTACATACTGTTCTTAAGAAGTTTCTGCTTACTTTTAATTGAGATGTCACTAACAAAAATCTGATGTGTAGCATTCACAAGACTTTGTCTACACCTCTGTAACAAATTATTGTTAAAAAGCTTATACCTCTATTTACTTCACGCTACTCGAGAAGAAATTAGCAGAAATAGTCTTATTATTTGTTTCCTTGTAAGTAGAAGCGAAATAAGGAAGTACCATAGATTAAAGTGATAGTCAAAACTGGTTGCTATGTGACAAGTTCCTTTATTTATATGCACTGGAGCTGACAACTTCCTATATGAGAAAAGTTAAGTTTTTCATAGCTGAAACCAAAAACAATGAATGTCTCAAAAACGATCAACTCCATGACAAAAATGTATATAACATAAATTGTGTGTTTTAACGTGCTCTACATTTCTTGGATGGTAAGTTTTTATCTAAGTCTTACGGTTTAGCAGTTATGCGAAATTCCGTAAAATTCATCCAGAATACACTAGTCTTCAGAGGCTATTCCCAGAAAATTCAAGATATACATTTCTTTGTCAGGTAAATATCTTTAATATTTGATATTTTAATCAAAATCGTTAGAGCCATTTTTGCAAAAATCAAAAGTTTCGAAAAAAGTTCCATTTAAAGGGTAGTTTGGGGTGGGGGAATTTTTTTCAAAACCAATTTTGCCGATTTTTCGTTTTTGAGTTATCGTGTTCACAGACTCACGGACACACACACACGGACCTTTTTGTGAAAATGCTTTTTTCGGATATAAGTGACCTTAAAACATATATTTCCGGTGAAATCTCGGTATCGAATTTTTGGGTGGAGTGCAATACCTTCTCTATACACTATGCACATAGTGCGTGTAGAGAAAGTAAAAATCTGATGTGTTACACTCACATGACTTTCTCTAGCTGCTCTACAAACGAACTTCCTACAAAAGATTATTATTCTTTCTACACAATGCTAATCGAGATAAATATTAGCAGAATGTTCTTATTATTTAGTTCCTTAAAAGTAGAAGAGAACCAGGGCATACCTAGGCTAAAGTGATAGTCAAAATTTTTTAAAATCTGTAGTTACGCGATTGTCATTGTGACTGGCCTCTTTGCTTGGCCAGGAGTAAAACAAAAAAAAACAAACGGACACTTCCTGTCTGAGAATAGTATAAATACTTTACAATTGAAACCAATAACGAGGAATATCTCAGAAACAGTTACCTCCACAACAGAAACGTAAACGACATAAATCGAGTGTTTTGACGTGATCTAGATGTTTGATTCAGCAAGTTTTGTATATCTCTTAAGGTTTAGCACTTAAGAAAAATTTGGCAAAATTCACCAGTATAAATAGGTTTTTAGAGGCTATTCCCAGAAAATTCAAGATATACATTTTATTTGGGATGTAAATATTTTTAATACAGGGTTTTTAATCAAAATCGTTAGCCATTTTTGAGAGGATCAAAAATTTTGAAAATTTTTACATGTAAAGTTTAGTTTGTGGTAGGAAAATTTTCTTGAAAATCCCCGTGTTCTATCCTTGGAAGATATTAAACCTAAATACCAAGTTATGTATTTAACGGTCTTTTCGTTTTTGAGCTATGCTGTCGAAATTCACACACACAGGGAACTTTTTCTAAAAATGCTCTTTGGACACAGGGGACCCCAAAACAGATATTTCCGGTCAAATTTCGACATCGAATTTTTGGGTGGAATACAACACCTTCTCTATGCACTATGTATATTGCATATGCGGGATAGAGAAAGCAAAAAAACTAAAGGTATAACAATAATTAAAGCTCCTTTAAGATATAGATCAACGGTTCCCAACCGGTGTGCCCCGGCACCCTAGGGTGCCGTGTGATTGGCTAAGGGGTGCGGCGAGATAGTGAGATAAACAAAACAAAAATACCTTCTACTGAAGCCTTAAGTAAGGCCTTGAAATGAAATAAGTCAAATCAATTACTCTCATGCACGGCAGATGGTGATAGTGGTCGATTCATTTCAATAATTCAGTTATACTAGTATCCCACAGATGGCATTACAGCTATACCCTGCCGAACATTCCCGAGACTACTCGCTTCCTCACGAACATTCCCGAGACTTCGACAGATGAATATATAAAAGTGTACGCCGCTTGGCACTTTCAATTGTCTTCCTCGCGTTGATTCACAAATCTTACAGTTTCTCCCGGACCGTCGAATTCACCATATAAAGAAGACAAACGAAAGAAAAGAAAATACCAGACAGTTACTTAGCGTATGGATTTAAGTGGAATAACGAGGAAAACCCTATCCGTGTGTGTTTAGTTTGTGGCGAAACACTTAGCAACGAGGCCATGGTACCTAGCAAACTGAAGTGGCATCTTACAACAAAGCATCCTAGTGTGTCACAGAAAAGTGTAATGTATTTTTCACATATATTAGAAGGGGAGAAGAAAACAGCTGTGCGAATGGTAAAGAGAATGACCATAGGTGATACTGCTCTTGAAGCCTCATTTAAAGTAGTTGAACTGATAGCTAAAAAAAAGAAACCTCATACTCTTGGAGAGGAAATCATTGGCCCTGCATGTCAAGTTCTAGTTTCAACAATACTTGGCGAAGGAGCAGCTAATCAAATTTCGAAAAGTTCCTCTGTCCAACAACACAATCAGCCGCAGGATATCTGAAATGTCATGCAATATCAACGAACAAGTCATGGAGAAAATAAAAACTTATAGAGCATTTGCTTAGCAAGTAGATGAGAGTCTCGATATTGGTGACAAACCGCAACTCCTTCGTTTTATCAGATATATTGATGAAAAAGATATTAGTGAACAGTTTCTGTTCTGTAGACCGCTGGAGACTACAACCACAGGCCATGATATTTTCGTTTCTATTAATTCCTATCTCAATGACCATGATCTTTCATGGAAAGACTGTTGTGGTATATGTACAGATGGTGCACCATCTATGTCTGGGAAAATTATAGGTTTTACTGCCGGACCTCTCAATGAAAATCCATCCATTATTATAACTCACTGTTTTCTGCATAGAGAGGCATTAGACGTGAAAGCGTGTAATGAAGATTTTGCTGAAGTGTTTAACCAAGTTGTGAAAATAGTGAACTATATGAAGTCTCGACCTTTAAAGTGCAGAATTTTTGAACGGTTATGTCGCGCAACGGATGCAGCTCATACCTCTTTGTTACTTCACACAGAAGTAAGGTGGTTGTCGCGGGGTCGTGTATTGAACCGGTTTCTCGAAAGAACAGCTAAAAACTTTTTTTAGGATGATATTTCATGAGCTCTTACTAAGTGATTCTTGGTGTTTTGAACTGTCGTATCTGGCAGATATTTTTCATAAGCTGAATGAACTGAATGTTTCGATGCAGGGTCGTCATGAAACAATAATCTCCTTAACCAATAAAATGAAAGGTTTTAAAAGAAAACTTAGTTCTTGGAAGTCTGCAGTTCAAAAAGGAAATTTGTCGAACTTTCCATCTCTTCTTAATGTGGCAGGAGATAAAGATCTGGGTAAACTGAAAGACCGCATTTGTGATCACTTATCAAGATTGCAAGATGCAATAGATGCGTACTTTCCAACTATTTCCACTACAAATCTCGACTGGGTTGTCTCACCATTTGCTTTCGTAGATAGTGCAGAGGAAATAGATTTCACTGCTTGCGAACGAGATGCATTTATTGATCTTTGCGCTGATTCCACACTCAAAGGTAAGTTCACCAAGGTGAGGCGTCGGTGGCTAGTTTTTGGCTTCGACGGAGAGAGGAGTACCCTAACCTAATGAAGAAAGCAATTAACGCACTTTTGCCCTTTTCAACATCCTATCTATGCGAGCAAGCCTTCCCTGCTATGGTGACAATAAAATGCAAAGCAAGAAATAGACTGAATAACCTTGAGGATGATTTGAGTGTTTCACTGTCAACTGTAAGACCCGACATCACATATCTGTGCTCTAAGCATCAATCACAAGTTTCACATTAATCATTAATCGAAAAAAAATTATTGATGTATTTTTACTCGGTGATTGTAGTAAAGTTTACTGTATTATGTTATGGTGTACGTTATTATTATATAATGTTTCAATAAATTAACATATTAAGCTTAATTTTCTTTTAATTCAAGGAAGGGTGCCCCTGGTGTTAATGTTATTCCCAAGGGTGCCGTGAACTTCAAAAGGTTGGGAAACACTGATATAGATTATAGTTTGAACGAAAAATATGAGGTACCTCATTCACATGACTTTCTCTACGCTCTTTGGTAATAAACTTTTTATACAAAATATTCTTCTTGTTTCTATTTCATGCTAATCGAGATAAACATTGGCAGTAATGATCTTATTACTTGGTTACAAGGTAGAAGGGAAATTAAGTACTACTAGACTAAAGCGATAGTCAATTCTTTTAAAAGCTGGTTGCTATATGAATGAAATACAGCTCTCTGTGCATGACCCAGAGTAAAACAAACAAGAAAATCAAAGAAAAGCGGACGGATCTTTGTGTTTGAGAAACATATTAATATTTGAAGACTGAAACCAATAATAAAGAATATCTTACAAACCGTTAATTATATAAAAGTGTTAATATTATAAATTACGTGTTTAACGAGATCTATACACACATATATATATATATAAATAATATGTTTCATATGCGGCACTTTAATCAAAATCGCTAGAGCATAGTTTGGGTTGTGGGGATTTTCTTAAATATCTTCATTTGGCAGCCTTAGGAAATACACACACATGCGCGGACCTTCTTCTAAAAATGTTTATTTTCTGTAGCCTGTATGTACATACAATGTACAGTCATGGAAAAAATTATTGAGCGCTGTAAACTTTCTAAGTATCGCTTCGGCTTCACGGAAGCACACGAAGCTACACAAGCTGAACTTCCATGTGCACGTGCGCTATGCTACAAAACATGTTTTTATACAGCGAGGTAAGACTTAGTTTATCGCTTTGCAACATTAAATAGCAACCAGGGAACAACCAAAATAAATGTTTTTCGCTAATATTGCAGAAACGCTAAAAAATAAGACGAACCTTGATAGTTGAGCTATCCGCTGTAGTTCTTCATAAGCATGGAAAAGAACGCTCTCAGGTAGGAATGGCTCAGTTCTAACGTGCTTCGCTCGTAACTCAATGTGCTACCTAGCGTAGGTTCGAGGCCGGTAACCGACATATTTTTTTTATTATTATTATTTTGGATTTTAGTTCATATTAGTACGCTTCACAACCGATGTAGATTACGTTATATAACTCATTTACTCTGTGAAATGTCAAGATTGCGCGTTCAAACCCGGAGGAGGACAATGGATTTTTTCGGGTGTAAAAATCCTTAGCATGGCTTCCTTCGGAAGGGAAAAAAACCATTTGCGTAGAACCTCAACCTGATAGAGGGGCCTCTGAGCAAAATTAAGCGGTCTTTCACGCCGAATTTAGAATGGGACGCCGAGAACCACAGTAGTTAAAGAGCGTCAATAAATAACGCGCCATTTCCATTTTTTTCTCTATCTACATGCACATTGTACAGACATACTAGAGAAAGTAATATATATAGTATATGCCACAAATGTTTATTTTGTTCGTGGTTTCGCAAAGCACGGCGCAGGCCTTGTTTCTTAAAACATTCCCATTCACAAAATAAAGCCCTACTTTAAACCCCCGTATCATAGTATACTATTTTGGCTTTGGATGAGTCAACATTCAGGAAGCATAGATTCGGTTTACTGCAGTTAAGAGTTTTTAAAGCATGAGTGTTTGGAGTGTTAGGTTAATTACATGCAATCCTCTTGAACTGCCTCTACGGAACTGCCTGTTCATCAAGCAATTACAACTGTCAATTTGGTCGAGTTAGCTACAGACGAGATGAACACGTGCCATTCTATGGAACAATTTTCGTCCTTGACACATAAAGGATGATGATCTTAGTTGGGTGATAAAGTTATAAGTTGTACCGAACTGCATTGGTAAAGTTGTAACTTCATTTAGTTACAGATAAATCTTATGGATTCCACATGAGTAATCCAATGTAGCAATAAAAGACATAAAATATAAGATGGTTCTTCAGCGGTAGGCTCTTCAATACAGTAGGCTGCAAAAATTTGGTTACTAATAGTACAGGGTGTACATAAATGCATATCGGGGTTTTAACTCTTTATAATATTTATTACATGCAACTTAGTTATAAATGATATGTCAAATGAAAAAGCAACTCAAACAGTTTTGTTTGTTGGCACAAGTGCGCATGTGCGTGCAATGTTTCTGCCGCAATCCGCTAGACAGCGGTAGTAGCAAAGATGGCGACTAGTAAACAGAAAGCGTTTTGTGTTTTGCAGTTTGCAAAGACCGAATCTGTAGTTACTGTGCAACGTGCGTTCCGTAATAAGTTCGGTTGTGATCCTCCTAGTGATAAAAACATTCGTAGATGGTGTAATTAGTTTGAAGATACCGGCTGCCTTTGTAAAGGGAAGAGCACGGGACGACCAGGAGTAAGTGAAGAGACTGTTGAGCGAGTGAGAGAGTCGTTCACTCGTAGCCCAAAGAAATCAGTCCGGAAGGCTAGTCGTGAATTACAAGTTCCTGTGTCGACTGTTTGGAAAGTTGTAAGAAAACGCTTACAGCTACATCCTTACCGTTTAGAGTTATTACAGGCTCTAAAGGCGACAGACCACGGATTACATGCCAAATTCGCAAACGACATGTTTCATGACGATTTTATGGATCGTGTTGTCTTCAGTGATGAATCGACCTTTCACCTTAGTGGACATGTTAACACTCATAATGTGCGCATCTGGGGCTCAGAAAATCCTCACGAGATGGTACAAATGCAACGAGATTCCCCTAAAGTGAATGTTTTTGTGCCGTATCCTCGGCGAAAAGTTAATGGGCCTTTCATTTTTGGTGAACCTACTGTAACTGGCACTTCTTACCTTGATACACTAGACCAATGGCTCTTCCCTCAGTTGGAAGAAAATGAGCCAGAGAACTTCATTTTCCAGCAGGATGGTGCGCCACCTCACTGGCATAGCGAAGTACGCGATTGGTTGAACGTCACTGTACCCGAGCGCTGGATAGGCCGCAAGGGCCCCAATGACAGAGTTTGCTATGCATGGCCTCCACGTTCTCCTGACCTAACGCCATGCGATTTTTACCTTGGGGCTTCATCAATGATCGTGTGTACGTGTCTCCGCTACCAGCTGACCTCCCTGAATTAAGAAACCGGATTGATGCTACAATTACTGAATACACACTTATCAACGTTTGGGAAGAACTCGACTATAGACTTGATGTGTGCCGTGTGACAAAGGGTAGTCACATTGAACATTTATAAGCTTCTTGGTAAAACTGTTTGAGTTGCTTTTTCATTTGACATATCACTCATAACTGTAAGTTGAATGTAATAAATATTTTAAAGAGTTAAAACCCCGATATTCATTTATATACACCCTGTACTTTCCCAAAATGCCCATATCGGTTGTGTCCCACATCTATCAGTTTTTCTATTCTGTTATTGATTGAACAAAGTCAGCGCGAAACGCGTTTAATGAACACAAGTTGTTTTTTTTTTTTTTTTTTTAGGGGGATAGGAATAAAGGTTATAGGGAAGGATAAGGGAAGAGGAGAGAAAGGATCTTATACTGTGGTGACTATTTAATGGGAGAACTGTGGTGGAGTGAAGCCTGGTCCCGCTAAAGCAATCCGGGTGTTCGTGAGCGACTTCTATTTGATCGGAAGATCCGACTATTAGGTATGACGTCTTGACCGAAGCCCAGATATAGACCTACTGATTGGGGTCATGCCTCTCGTTATGGTGGCGTCTGGTGTTGGTTGAAGACTGAAGATTTCTGGTGCAAAACTTGTCGCTGTTTGTGTGTTGACAATTATATGTGTCGTCGTTCTTTTGTCTACCCGGAGTCGGTCAGGATTAGCACCGTGAAATACTTTATAAACAACGTGTATATACCTTGAAAAGTCCTTTGCTGCACCGGCTATACTCGTCACTTTAGAATATTCTATTAAACTACTTTTTCACCACATACTAAAGGCTGATCATGCCGAAAACGAAACAGCAATACAACTGTAACTTCACAAAACAAAGTAACCTGCACTGTTATAACTAAACATGAGCAACATTTATCACAATTTATTTCTACCCAATTTCTATTCACCAAACACAAATAAAATGTTTGATTCCTCTAGCACATATGTACACATTAGGCTCATAGTATTTGTGTTGTATTCCACATTCCATCAAAAAATTCGATGTCGAGAAAAGCATCTTTAGAAAAAGATCCGTGCGTGTGTGCCCCTGTGTGTGTATGTGTCTGTGGGCGCATAGCTCAACAACGAAAATACCGTTAAATACCAAGATTGGTATTTATGTTTAATAACTTCCAAGGATGCAATACCAAGATTTTCAAGAAAATCTACGCACCATTACATGTACCTTCCACTTTCTCTACACGTACTATGTATATAGTGTATAGAGAAGGTATTGTAATGCACCCAAACATTCGATACCGAGATTTCACCGGAAATACATGTTTTGAGACTCCCTGAATCCCAAAAATATTTTTAGAAAAAATTCCGTGTGTATATCTCTATGTGTGTGTGTGTGTGGGCAGCATAGTCAGAAAGGACAAGTCCATTAAAAATCAAACTTGGTATTTAAGTTTGGTATCCCCCAAAGATGCAACATGAAGATTTTCAAGAAAATCCCCCCACCCCAAACTAACCTTTACATAGCACTTTTTTCGAAAAGTTTGATTTTCTCAAAAATGGCTTTAACGATTTGGATTAAAATATATATTAAGGATATTTACCTGACAAATAAAATGTATATCTGGAATGTTCTGGGAATAGCCTCTGAAGACTATTTTATTCTGGATGAATTTTACGGAATCTTGCATGACTGCTAAACCGTAACGGATGGACAAAAACTTACCACAAAAATAGTAGACCACGTTAAAACATACAATTTATGAAAAACCTACTTTTCTCATACAGGAATTTCGCAACTCCTGTACATACAAACACAGGCACTTCAGTCAAATAGCAACCAGCTTTTGACTATCACTTGAACCTATGCTACTCCCTTATTTCGCTTCTACTTACAAGAAAGCAAGTAATAAGACTGCTTCTGATAATTTTTTCACGATTAGCATGAAGTAAATTGAAACATAAGCTTTTTAACGTTAATTTGTTGCACATATGTAGAGAAAGTCATGTGAATTAATCACATTAGATTTTTTAAATATATCGTGAGTGAAAACCAGGACTTTCCGGTCAAATCCCGCACGGGCTCTAAACCCATATATAATTGCTTTCGAAGAGAAAGAGTGCGAGAGAAGCGATATTATGATTAGCTCAAGGTCAGTAGCGAAAAGTGTTCAGGAATTTTTTTTTTGTAACTAAATGCATGTTTTTGACAGGAAATAAGCAGTTTTGTTGATGTAACATGTTACATCAGTTCACCATGATGTAATACCCTGGGAAGGGCATGTGAATTTAACTACCTAAGCAAAACGTTTTCTTGAAAGGATTAACGAGAAAATAGAGAAGTAGGGTACGAATACTTCATTATAAACACTAAAACTAGAAATCAAGGATTAAAATAAGAGTATTCAAATTAATTATACATTCTCTACACGTACTATGTACAAAATATATAAAGAAGGAAGGTATTATAACGCATCCAAAATTTCGAGACTGAGATTTCACTGGAAATACAAGTTTTGGATCCCATTGAAACCAAAAAAAGCATTTTTTGAAAAAAATCCATGTGTGTGCGTGTGTGTCTGTGAACAGCTTAGCTCGAAAACGAAAAGTCTATCCAATATCAAACCTGATATTTTAGTTTCTTATCGTCCAATGATGCGACACGAAGATTTTCAAGAAAATCCCATCCCCTTAAATGGAACTTTTTTCTCAAAAATGGCTCTAACGATTTTGATTAAAATATCGTATATTAAAGATATAAGCGGGATACTTGGGTTCGATCCCCAGTACCGGCGTGGGGATTTTCTCCCGCTGGGAGACATGCCCCGGGGTGCACTCAGCCTCGTAAGGTCCCTGGGGGGACAATTGAGGAGCTACTTGATGGAGAAGTAGCGGCCCCAGGTCATGAGGACCGCATTACCTGGCTGGGGGGACTCGAGGCGCTGACCACGTCTCACCCTCCAATACTGCACCCCATTCATGACGTCTGTAGTGGACCGAGATGGGGGACGCAGCGGCCGGGCGGTAGGCCAAGGTTCCCCGTGAGCTGTCGTGCCTTGGAGTTATTATATTATATTAAAGATATTTACTTGACAAATGAAATGTATATCTTACATTTTTTGGGAATAGCCGCTGAGTCCTACTTTATTCTGAATTAAGTTTAGGGAATTTTGCATAACTGCTAAACCGTAAGAGATGGACAAAAACTTTCCACACAACAAAATGTAGAGCACGTTAAATCACAAAAGTTATGTTATATACATGTTGTTCTTCGAGTTGGTCGTTTTTTTAGATATTCCTTGTTTTTTATTTCAGCTTTGAAAAACTTATACATTTCTCATACAGGATTTTGTCTACTCCTGTCCATACAAACAAAGGAACTTCAGTCACATAGCAACCAGCTTTTTACTATCACTTTAACCTATGGTACTCCCTTATTTCCCTTCTACTTTTAAGGAAGCAAATAATAAGACTATTTCTGCTAATTTTTTCCCGATTAGACTTCAATAAATAGAAGCTTAAGCTTTGCTCCAGAGATGTAGAGAAAGTCATGTGAATGGAACACATCAGACTCTTTTTAGGTATGAATATCGATCGTTAGTGTTATTAAAGCGATGGATTAAAATGTTACCTACTGGCTTTGGTTTATAAACATTATACAGAAATAAAACAAAAAGTCTGACGTGCTCCATTCACATAATTTTTTCTATACCTCTGCAAAAAACTTATTGTTAAAAAGTTTATGTTTCTAGTTACTTCATGCTAATTGAGAAAAATTTAGCAGAAATAGTATTATTACTTGCTTTATTGTACGTAGAAGGGAAATAAGGGAGTACCATAGGTTAAAGCGATAGTCAAAAGCTGGTTGCTATGTGACTGATGTTCCTTTGTTTGTATGGACAGGAGTTGACAAATTCCTGTATGAGAAAAGTATAAGTTTTTGAATGCTGAAATCAATATCAAGGTCTACTCAAAAATGATCCACTCCACGAAAAAAAATGTTTATAACATAAATTGTGTGTTTTTTGTGTGGTAAGTTTTTGTCCATTTCTTACGGTTTACCAGTTATGCAAAATTCCGTAAAATTTATCCAGAATAAAGAAGCCTTCAGAGGCTATTTCCAGAAAATTCAAGATGCACATTTTATTTGTCAGGTAAATATCTTTAATGCATGATATTTTAAACAAAATCTTAATCATTTTTGAAGAACTCAAAATTTTCGAAAATAGTTCCGTGTAAAGAGTAGTTTGTGTAGTGGGACTTTCTTGAAAATCTTCGTGTCGCATCCTTGGAAGACACCAAATTTAAATACCAAGTTTGATATTTAAGGGTCTTTAATTTTTTGAACTATGATGTCCACAGACACACAAAGAATTTTTTCTAAAAGTAAACCTTTTTTTTGGATTCAAGGGGACGTAAAACATGTACTGACGGTGAAAAATCGGTATCGAAGGAGAAACTTGGAACGAGTGGTTGACACGTAGCCAGGCATGAGGTTGAGGAAATGGATGGTATGAAATGCAAGCGAAATGGATGATAGGAAAGATGATGATTGAGCATTTGATGGAATGAGAGACGGATGGAGGACCCGGAGAAAACCCGCCTAGATGCCGCACAAATCTCACGTGTGGGCGCTTTGAATCGAACCCGGGCCGCCTGGATGAGAGGAAAGCGGTCACTGTTGAAAAAAAAATCTGACGTATTTCATTCACTTGACTTTCTCTAAATTTCTGCAACAGATATTGTTAAAAAGCTTATGCTTCTATTGACATCACGATAATCGAGAAAAAATTAGCAGAAACAGACTTATTACCTGTTTCTTTGTAAGTAGAAGCTCGTTGTTCTATCACTGAAGTTCCTTTGTTTGTATGGACAGGAGTTGACAAATTTCTGATTGAGAAAAATATAAGTTTTTCAAAGCTGAAACCAAAAACAAGGAATATCTCAAAAACGATCGACTCTACGAAAACATGTGTATAACATAAATTGTGTGTTTTAAGGTGCTCTACATCTGTTGTGTGGTAAGTTTTTGTCCACCTCTTACGGTTTAGCAGTTATGCAAAATTCCGTAAACTTGACCCAGAATAAAGTAGACTTCAGATGCTATTCCCAGAAAATTCTAGATATACATTTTATTTGGCATGTAAATATCTTAAATATAAGAGATATTAATCAAATTTGTTACAGCCATTTTTGAGAAAATCTAAAATTTCGAAAAATGTCATGTAAAGGGTAGTTGGGGTTGGGGGGATTTTCTTGAAATCTTTGTGTTGCATCCTTGGAAGATACCAAACTTAAATATCAAGTTTAGTGCTATGCTGTCCACAGACACACACACACATGCACAGACACGGACCTTTTTCCAAAAGTATTTTTATTGGATTAAGGGGGACATAAAACATGTATTTCCGTTGGAATCTCGGAATCGAATTCTTGGGTAAAATACAATACCTTCTCTATCCACTATGTTACATTGTACATACGGGGCTAGAGAAAGTAAAAAGCATTATGTTTTCCGTTCACATAACTTTTTCTACACCTCTATAGTAAATTATTGTTAAAAAGCTTAATTCTTTTAGCTACTTCACGCTAACCGAGATAAAAATTACCAGAAATAGTTTTATTACTGGTTTCCTTATAAGTGTACGGAAACAAGAGAGTGCACTAGGCTAAAGCGATAGTCAAATCTTTTAAAAGCTCCTTCTGTGTGTTTGAAATTCCATTCTTTGAATGACCAGGGGTAGACAAATTCCGGTATGAAAAAGTTTAGGTATCTTAAAACAGACCAATAATAAGGAGTATTTTGGAAATTTCAACTCCCCCAAACAATGTATATCACATAAATTGTGTGCTTTAACGAGATCTACATTTATTGTTTTTTTTTTGTTTTTTTTAAGTTTTTGCCCATATCTTACAGTTTACCAGTTGTCAAAAGGCATCCAGAATGAAGAGGTCTTAAGATTAATTTCCCAGAAAATTCAAGATATAAATTTTAATTGCTCGTCAAATATTTTTAATATACTGTATTTTAGTAACAATTGTCACAGCTATTTTTGGGAAAATCACAATTTTCAAAATTTTTCGCATGTAAAGGGTAGTTTTGGGTAGTCTTCTTCTCGAATGTATCTATATCTTCTATTTTGTGGGAATAGTCTCTAAAGACCTCTTTATTCTGAATGAATTTTGTGTAACTTAAAACGTAAGAGATAGACAAAAACTTGCTCACAAAAAATGTATATCACTTTATATCGTATACATTTTTTTTTTCGTGGAATTGACCATTTCTGAGATATTCCTTGTTGTCAGATTTAAAATACTTAAACTTTTCTCTCACAGAAAGTGTAAACTTCTGGCCCTGCATATCAACCACATGACAACCAGCTTTTAAGATATATTGGCTATCGTTTTAATCTAGTGCATTCCCTTATTTTTCTTCTACTTACAAGGAAGCGAGTAATTAAGGTTTTTTCTGCCATGTTTATCTCAATTATCATAAAGTAGATAGAAGAATAAGCTATTTAACAATAATTTGCTACAGAGATGTATAGAAAGTCATGTGAATGGAACACATCAGATTTTTAGATATTCCTTGTTATTGGTTTCAGTTTTGAACTACCTACATTTTCTCAAATAGGATCATGCAAAGCGAACCGAACCGAACATCACTCATTTCGCATAGCGACCAGCTTTTAAATGATTTGACTATCGCTTTAGCCTAATGTATTCCCTTATTTCCCTTTCTGCATACAATGAAGCGGGTAGTAAATCCAATTCTGCTAGTGTTTTTCTCGATTAGCATGGTAGAGAAAGTTATTTGAAAGGAATACATCAGGTTTTAACTGTAGATGTTTACAACTTTATCCTTTCATAATCGATGAAAGATCGACAGATGTATAATAGTATTTCAGGAATCAACATTGAAGACGAAAGAATTCCTGCATTATAAAAGACATCATAATTTTAAGTTGAATATTCTTTATTAATATTGAACAACTGCATTCTACAGACCTTGATTAACTTTTTTGGCGATTGTTTCCATTTGCATGTGGTAAGAAAGCCGGTCCCCATGGCCACGCTCGCTAAGGCGTATTGCTTTGGTGCTTCGTGGACAGGGGATCGTGGGTTCGAGTCCCGCCTTGGGCATGGTTGTTATATGTGTGTGCAATGTGTGTATGTTTGTGTAAAGGAACAGTAAAAACCAGTAATCATACAGTAAATTTAGGGGGGGAATGTAAACAGGGGATACGGCGACGAGGTCCTGACTAGGCTCCGGTACTGTTAAAAAAATGGTGGTCTCTTTAGCGCGGTGGTAGCGCAGCTGCTTACCAAGCGGGAGACCTGGGTTCGATCCGCAGTACCGGCGTGGGGATTTTTCCCCCGCTGGGAGACCTGGCCCGGGGTGCACTCAGCAATTGAGTAGCTACTTGATTGAGAAGTAGCGGCTCCAGGTCATGAGGACCGCATTAACCGGCCAGGGGGTTCGAGGCGCTGACTACGACTCACCCTCCAATACTGCACCCCATCCATGACGTCTGTAGTGGACCGAGATGGGGGACGCAGCGGCCGGGCGGTAGGCCAAGGTTCCCCGTGAGCTGTCGTGCCATGGAGTTATTTTAAGATAAATACATTTAAGGTGGGACCTTCTTAAGCCATTAAATATATTGAAACGCGAAGGAATACATTTTGGTGTATGCGCGTGTGTATGAGAGAGAATGCATTTTGCCATAGTAGGAATGAAAGTGTTGACACAGAGAAACTTCTTTTTATGTTGCATTAAATAACAGAGCAAGTCCGTGCAGATGCCATTGCTACAGCTAAATGTTGCTGGTAACGTGACCGTTACCGATATAACCGTTACACATAATGTAACTACCAACGCGATAACCAATAAAAGAGCTTATTCGTTACTGGTAGCCGTTACATGTAGCCGTTATCGCACTGTAACTGTGACAGTTATAACCGTTACGCGAAACTGTTAGTCACACCTATACCTCTTGACAACGAGGAATAACTAAAAAGTCTCAGTGCTTATGGACACCTTTTAATACTCATTAGAGTGCATGTTACTAATACTCATGACTCAGTAACGTGGTTTCATAAGGCATATATTTTTACTTTATCTACACGCACTATGTGCATAGTGTATAGAGAAGGTATTAAAAAAACAAAAACAAAAAAACAGCATTTTCACAAAAAGATCCGTTTGTCCGTGAACCGATAACTGATAGTTCTACTAATTTGTTCATGAAGTAAATAGTAGCATAAGCTTTTTAACAATAATTTGTTGCAGAGATGTAGTGAAAGTCATGTGAATGGAACACATCAGATTTTTTCTATATCATGCTAATCAAGATAAACCATTACACCAGGTTAAAGCGACAGTCAAATTTTCTAAACCCGGTCGATATGTGAAACAATTGAAATCGTTTCTCTTTGCTAGCTAGGAGTAAGTACTAATTTTAAAACTGAAACCAATAACTCAAAATATCTGGAAAACGGTTAACTCTACAAAATAATGTGTTTGATATAAACTGTGTGTTTTAACAAGGTCAATATATTTTGTGCAGTAAATTTGTTCTATTTCTTACGGCTTACCAGTTATGCAAAAGTCATCCAAAATGAAGAGGTATTCAGAAAGTCAAAATATACATTTTGGTTGTCTTAACAATATCTTAAACATATGTCATTTTAATAAAGATCGTTAGTCATTCTTGAGAAAATAAAACTTTTTGAAAAATGTTCCGTGTAAAAGGTAGTTGTGGGTGAGAATTTTCATCCTTAGAAGATACTGAACTTAAAAAAAAAGTTTGGTATTTTACTGATTTTTCGTTTTTGAGCTCATAGACACACAGAGACATACATACGAATTCTAAAATTGCCTCTTTCATAGATTTAGTGGATCTCAAAACATTTCCAGTGAAATTTCGGTATCAAATTTTTGGGTGGAATTCAATACCTCCTCTGTATAATGTGTACTTACGTACTAAAAAAGTAAAAATCTGATGTGTACATTCACCTGACTTTCTCTACGTCTCTGCAACAAATTGTTCTTAAAAATCTTATAGTTCTATTTACTTCATGCTAATCAGAAAGAATTAGCAGAAATAGTCTTATTACTAGATTCCTTGTAAGTAGAAGCGAAATAAGGGAGTACCATAGGTTAAAGTGATAGTCAAAAGCTGGTTGCTATGTCACTGAAGTTCCTTTGTTTGTATGGATAGCAGTTGACAAATTGCTGTATGAGAAAACTATGTTTTTCAAAGCAAAAACCAAAAACGAATGTCTCAAAAACGATGAACTCCACGAAAAATATGTATATAACATAAATTGTGCCTTTTAACGTGCTCTACATTTTTCGTGTTTTAAGTATTTGTCCATCTCTTACGGTTTAGTAGCTACGCAAAATTCGTCCAGAATAAAGCAGTCTTCACAGGCTATTCCCAGAAAATTCAAAATATACATATTATTTGTCAGTTAAATATCTTTAATATTCGATATTTTAATCAGAATCGTTAGCGCCATTTTTAAGAAAATCAAAATTTTCGAAAAAAGTTCTATGTAAAGGGTAGTTTGGGGTGAGGGATTTTTCTCAAAATCTTTGTGTCGCATCCTTGAAAGATACTAAACTTAAATACCAAATTTGGTGCTTTACCGACTTTTCGTTTTTGAGTTATGTTCACAGACACACTGACACACACATGGACACACACATGCATTTTTTGTGAAAATGCTTTTTTTGGATACAGGGTACCCTAAAACATATATTTCCAGTGAATTCTCGGTATCGAATTTTAGGTGCAGTACAATACCTTCTCTATACTCTATGTACATAGTACGTGTAGAGAAAGTAAAAATGTAGATCTCAGCACACAGTTTGCATTGCATTACTTTTTCTCATGTGCTAAATTATTTCCTTGTTATTTGTGTACATTTTCCATTACTTATAATTTTCTCACTGGGAACTAGCAATTTCTTTTTCCTTTTTTGAAGCGAATTTCAATTTCATCACATTCAAGGAAATAAGTAACAAGACCATTAATCTTAATGTTTATATCAATTAACTTGAAGTAGAATGAGGAATAATAATATAGTGGAGAATAGTCAGATGGCAATCGAACACATCAGAATGTTTATCCAGAGTTGAACGAGAGAGGCTCATCTGATTTAAGTAAATAGGTTAGAAATCAACGTCTAACCTAAGTTTAAGTATGACCAATGCAATTTTCCCCCCATTATTGAGGGGTTTACAGTATGTCTCAGCTTTTCCTGATTCATCATTGTAGGCATTAATTTCTTTAACATTATCATTGTACATTAATATATTTGCGGTACTTTCATAACACAAGGCACGTATTTGCTCCTGCAAATAGGATTTTTGTGAGATCGTCTCTTCTATTCCCTTAGGAAACAATACACTCTTATCCAGTCAGACCATTTGTTTTTACCATTTGGTGCCGAGCAATTCGATTTTCCTTTAAATTTCTACATTTATCATTAAAAATACCCACCACAATCTGAGAGGCCTTTGGTAGCGTGTCCGGACCAAGTGTCTATCGCCCTTACCACCAACAACACATCAGCGCTACCTAGCATCGACTCTTCTCACTAAAAGCTAAGTAGTTCCTGAGACTGTTGTTCAGATATCAGCACCATATGGGAGACACTGTGAACGTCATTATAAATGAAATACAACATAATTCTATCTTTGCTTTCTGCTGTAACGCTTCTGTTTTTCGTAACCTTTATAAGTCCTCCATTAGGAATAAAAATCGACGAGTTAAATTCCTTCTAAATACAATCCGAGTTTCAAGTGTTAAATTCCGTACGACTTTTATTATACAAGTTTCAAACTTTTTACGTTGGTCAACCTGAATTTATGTTGGCGAACATGTTTGATCACAGTTTTATACATTATAAGCAGGTTTTGAGGTTAGTGAATGATTTTGAAAAGAACAAATTTCGAGATTATGGAATCAATAAAATGGCTCTGTGTTTTATTACAAGCATTCTGAAAAAATTTAAGCTGCGTTTGTGCTTTCTTTTCATTTAACCAGGGATTTACTCGCGGTTTTTTTACTTTCTCTACATGTAGGTACTATATACATAGTGTATAGAGAAGTTATTGTATTGCACTCAAAAGTTCGATACCGAGATTTGACCGAAAATGCATGTTTTGGGTCCCCTGAGGCCAAATAAAAAAACATTTTTAGAAAAATGTCCATGTGAAGGTCTGTCTGTATGTCTTGTGTATTTGAGCAGCATAGCTCAAAAACTGAAAATCCGTTAAGTATCAAACTTGATATTTAAGTTCAATATCTTCCTAGAATGAGACATGATCATTTTCAAGAATATCCCCCACCACCCCAACTACCCTTTACATGGAAATGATTTCAAAAATTTTGGTTTTATCAAAAATGGTTGTAACAATTTTGATTAAAATCTCTTATATTTAACATACTTACACGACACAGTGTGTCTTGAATGTTCTGGGAATAGCCTCTGAAGAATATCTTTATTCTGGTTGAATGTGTCTGAATTTTTCATAACTGTAAATGTAAGAGATAGACAAAAATCCTACTCAACAAACAATGTAGATCTCGTTAAAATACACAGTTCAATTTCTGCCATATACATTTTTTCGTAGAGTTGACCGATTTTATTGGTTTTAGTTTTTAAAATACTTAAACCTTTCTCATACCAGAACTTGTCAACTCCCGGCCATACACAGAAACGGATTTCAATCACATAACAACCCATTTTAAAACATTTGACTGTCGGTTTAGCATAGCGTATTCCCTTTTTACTCTACTTATAAGGACTAAGTGATAAGTTTATTTCTGCTAATGTTTAACTCGATTAACTGAAGTAGATAGAAGAATAAGCTTATTAAAAATGATTAGTTACAGAGATGTAGAGAAAGGCAAGTGAATGGAACACGTTAGATTCTATAGCCCATTTTAGTGGTTCAAATGTTACTTGGGAAAGATACAATCAATCAATAAATCTCAATATAGCTCACAATAATTGACAGGTACTTTGTGAATAATAAAAAATATTCCTTATTTGTTTAGTTGATTAAAAAATTCGATATCGAGATTTCACGCAAATATAGATTTTGAGGTCCCCTGAGTCCGAAGAAGCCTGTTTAGAAAAAAAGTCCGTGTGTGAGTGTATACGTGCGTGCGTGCGTGTGTGTGTACGTGCGTGCGTGTGTGTGAGGACAGAATACCTGAAAAACTTGGTGTTTAAGTTCAGCATCTTCTAAGGATGCGACTCGAAAATTTTCTTTAAAATTCCCCACACCATAAAAAACCTTTACATGGAACATTTTTGGAAAATTCTGATTTTTTCAAAAATTGTTCTAACGATTTTGATCAAAGTAACGTATATTAAAGATATGAATATCACAAACGAATTGTATATTTTGAATTTTTTGGGAATAGCCTCTGAAGGGCTCTTTATTCTGGGTGAGTTTTGTAGAAATGTGCATGACGGTTAAAGCGTACTACAAAAATCTGATGTGGTCCATTCACATGACTTTCTCTACATCTCGGCAACAAATTATTGTTAAAAAGCGTATGCTTCTATTTACTTCATGCTAATCAGAAAACATTAGCAGAAATAGTCTTATTACATGCTTCCTTGTAAGTAGAAGCGAAATAAGGGAGTACCATAGGTTAAAGTGCTTGTCAAAACTGCTGGATATGCAGCTAAGTTCCTTTGTTTGTATGGATAGGAGTTGTCAAAGTTGAGAAAAGTATAAGTTTTTCACAGCTGAAACCAAAAATAAGGAATATCTCAAAAACGAACAACTCCAGGAAAAAATGTATTTAACATAAATTGTGTGTTTTAACGTGCTCTATATTTTTTGTGTGGTAAGTTTTTGTCCATCTTTTATAGTTTAGCAGCTATGCAAATTTCCGTAAAACTCATCCAGAATAAAGTAGTTTTCAATATATACATTTTATTTTTCAGGTAAATATCTTTAATTTACGATATGTTAATCAAATACGTTAGAGCCATTTTTGAGTGAATCAAAATTTTCCAAAAAAGTTCCATGTAAAGGGTAGTTGGGGGCGGGATTTTTCTTGAAAATCTTCGTGTCGCATCCTTGGAAGATATTAAACTTTAATACCAATTTTAGTGTTCAACGGTCTTTTCGTTTTTGTGCTATGATTTCCACAGACATATAGACAGACAGACAGACAGACAGAAAGGACCTTTTTCCAAAAATGTTTTCTTTTCTCTATACACTACGTATATAGTATGTGTAGAGAAAGTAAAAGAAATTAAAACGCTGTTTTCATTGAGAGACTTGGAACTTATTTAGTTATGCCAAATCGCTCATTACTTTCTGAACGACCCTTGTGCTTTATTTGTCGTCTCAATTTTGTATTGCGTTAGAACATATGGTTTATTGTGTGATATAATGTAATTACATATTACTTACTATGCATATACATACAGGACATTAATGAACTACACCGAAATAATTTACGAGATTATGCACGTGACTGAATAAGTAATTTGAGATCGGCGATGCTGGTCCCCGGATAAACATAACGCAGCTACATAGCGTTAAACGTGTGGGTATCAGGTGCTGATAAGTCTATAAAGCAAAGCAGGTTGAAAAAATCTGATGTGTTCCATTCACTCGACTTTCTCTATATCTCTGTAAATTATTATTGTTATAAGCTTGTCTTTTACTTATTTCATGCTTCTCGAGAAAAATTAGCAGAAATAGTCGTATTTCTTGCTTTATTGTAAGTAGAAACGAAATAAGGGAGTCCCATAGGTTAAAGTGAAAGCCAAAAGCTGGTAACTATGTGACTGATGTTCCTTTGTTTGTATGGACAGGAGTTGACAAATTCCTGTATGAGAAAAGTATGTTTTTCAAAGCTGAAAACAAGAAAAAGGAATATCTCAAAAACGATCAACTCCACGAAAAAAATGTATATAACACAAATTGTGTGTTTTAACGTGCTCTACATTTTTTGTGGGTTAAGTTTTTGTCCATCTCTTACGGTTTAGTAGTTATGCAAAATTCATCCAGAATAAAGTAGTCTTCAGAGGCTATTCCTAGAAAATTCAAAATTTACACTTTATTTGTCAGGTAAATAACTCTAATATACAATATTTTAATCAAAATCGTTATATCCATTTTTTAGAAAATCAAAATTTTCGAAAAAAGTTCCATGTAAAGGGTAGTTTGGGGTGGGGGGATTTCTCTCAAAATCTTCGTGCCGCATCGCTGGAAGATACTAAACTTAAATACCAAGTTTGGTATTTTAGCTTCTTTTCGTTTTTGAGTTATCGTGTTCACAGACACACGGACCTTTTTCTGAAAATACTTTTTTTTTTTGGATACAGGGTACCCTAAAACATATATTTCCGGTGAAATCTCGGTATCGAATTTTTTGGTGGAGTGCAATACATTCTCTATACACTATGTACATAGTGCGTATAGAGAAAGTAAAAATGGCTTAGAATGTCTTTAAAACTGCAGCCCAAGTATAGAAATATCGACTTTTAGTAGCCCGTTACTAGCGTTCTCAAGATTTGATGTCGTAAAAATCTGTAAAATCTCGAACTAATCACTTGACTGTGCGATACTGAGAATTAACTACGTTCTTGAGGCAACCTACTCTGTAGGCGTTTTTTCAACTGCTCTGGTGGCTTAATACGTAACGCGGGAAGCTGCTATTACAAAGGTCATGAGTTCGATTCTTGTCAGAAAGTAAATGTTTTTATTATCATTTTTACTTTCTCTATACGCACTAGGTACATAGTGTATAGAGAAGGTATTGCACTCCACCCAAAAACTCGATACCGAGATTTCACCGGAAATATATGTTTTAGGGTCCCCTTTATCTAACAAAAAAGCATTTTCACAAAAGGTGCATGTGTGTGTGTGTGTGTGTGTGAACACGATAACTCAAAAATGAAAAGTCAGTAAAATACCAAACTTGGTATTTAAGTTTAGTATCTTCCAGGGATGCGACACGAAGATTTTGAGAAAAATCCCCCCACCCCAAACTACCCTTTACATGGAACCTTTATTTTTAAAATTTCGATTTTCTAAAATGGCTCTAACGATTTTGATTAAAATATCATATATAAGACATTTACCTGACACAAAATGCATATCTTGAATTTTCTGGGAATAGCCTCTGAAGAGTAGTTTATTCTGGATGAATTTTACGGAATTTTGAATAACAGTTAAACCGTAAGAGATGGACAAAAACTTACTGCAGGAAAAATGTAGAGCACGTTAAAACACACAATTTATGTTATCTACATTTTTTTTCCTGGAATTCACCGTTTTTAGACATTCCTTGTTTTTAATTCCTGCTTTGAAAAACTTATACTTTTCTCATACAGGAATTTGTCAACTTCTATCCATACAAACAAAGGAACTTCAGTCACATAGCAACCAGCTTTTGACTATGAATTTAACCTATGGTATTCTCTTAATTCGCTTCTACTTACAAGTAAGCAAGTAATAAGACTATATCTGCTAATTTTTTTCTGATTAGTATGAAGTAAATAGAAGTATAAGCTTTTTCACAATAATTTGTTGCAGAAATGTAGAGAAATCATGTGAATGTTACACAGCAGATTTTTTTATTCCAGACGAAATGCGCTGGCACTTCAGAAACTTATAGCCGATATTTCGAAATTTCAATAAACAGGCCATAAGTCTCCTATCTTAAATTACTGATTTAATTAATCTACATATTCCGTGAAAATATTTCGCTATAGTTCATTAACACCCTGTATATTTTTTTTTACATGTAATACTGTTGAAGATATACATAGCTGTGTTTCAGAATAAATTTTTTACATATAAAAAAAGTACAGAGACAATCTCTACTAGTGTTATGATTCATAAAGCAGTGGTTTCTGGCACAGAAAGTTTCACTTGTTGCATGCAGCTGTTAGCTAGGAATCAGTCACAGAGTTGTCAACTGTTTGTCTGTACCGTTACTAACTGGACAGTTCACACCACAGTCGTTCGTGTCATCCAGCGTTCATCTCTTAGTTCACAGTCAGTTACAGATGTAAGTGACGTAACCACAAGGGAATGTTGCGCTTGGACGGACAACTGCTGCCTATACACGAGAAAAAAATCTGATGTGTTACACTCACATGACTTTCTCTAGCAGTTCTACAAACTTCATATATATTCTTCTTTCTGCACCTTGCTAATCGTGGTACTCATTAGCACAATGTTCTTATTATTTAGTTCTGTATAAGTAGGAAGAAAATAAGGGAAACTAGGCTAAACCAATAGTCAAATTTTTAAAAGCTGTCGCTATGCGATTGTCATTACAAATCGCTTCTTTTCTTGGCCAGGCGTAGAACAGAAAAACGGACACTCCCGTCTGAGAAAAGTATAAGTACTTCACAATTGAAACTAATAACAATGAATACCTCCACGAGAAAAATGTATATGACATAACTTGTGTATTTTAACAAGACCTACATTTTTGTACAGTTAAGTTTTTGTCTATCTCTTACGGTTTACTTGTTATGCCAAATTAAACAAAATTCATCCAGAATAAACAGGTCTTCAGAAGCTATTCCCAGAAAATTTAAGATATACCTTTTATTTGTTAGGTAAATATCTTTAATGTATGATATTTTAATCAAAATCGTTAGGGCCATTTTTAAGAAAATCAAAATTTTCGAAAAAAGTTCCATATAAAGGGTAGTTTGGGGTGGGGGATTTTTCTCAAAAGCTTCACTTCGTATCCCTGGAAGATATTAAACTTAAATACCAAGTTTGGTATTTTAGCTTCTTTTCGTTTTTGAGTTATCGTGTTCATGGTCACACGGACACACCCACGGACCTTTTTCTGAAAATGCTTTTTTTGGATACAGGGGGTCCTAAAACATGTATTTCCGATGAAATCTCGGTATCGAATTTTTGGGTGGAATACAATACTTCTCTATCCCTATGTACATTGTACATATGGAGCTAGAGAAAGTAAAGACATTTATTTTGCGGAAGTGTTCCCAGAGCATGAACGCCGAGTTGTTTTCCATTTAGGGGAGGAGCAGAATTAATTGTTTTTTTCGCACAAGCCGTGTGTACGACAGGAGTTCAATAGGTAGAGTCAGACTAAACAATTGAAACCAATGACCAGGAATATATTAGAAACGGTCATCTCTACGTAGGAACGTATATGATACAAGTTATGTGTTTATTTAAATGTATTTATTTAAAGTCACTTTATAACAACAAAGGTCATCAGCAACCACAATATTCTTACAAGATCAATGTATATACAACATTTAATGCAAACATATTACAACTGCGGCCATAAACTAACTATTTGAACTTGGTAACAGTAAAATATAGTACATGTAAATCGGCAAACAATTATAATAGTATCAAACTGTGATAATAACAATTAAATCACATTATATAAAAGACAATATTTGTGACATTTTCATTAGCTTGGTAGCTTTTCTGCATACTTCGGTGGTGTTAAAAATCTGATGTGATCCATTCACATGACTTTCTCTACATCCCTGCAACAAATTATTGATAAAAGGTTTTTACTTCTATTTACCTCATGCTAATCTAGAAAAAAGTAGCAGGAATAGTCTTGTTACTTATTTCCTTGGAAGTAGAACCAAATAAGGGAGTACCATAGGTTAAAGTGATAGTCAAAAGCTGGTTGCTATGTGACTGAAGTTCCTTTGTTTGTATGGACAGGAGTTGGCAAATTTCTGTATGAGAAAAGAGTACATTTTTAACGATGAAACCTAAATTAAGGAATATCTAAAAGATTATCAATTCTACGAAAAAATGTATGGAATATAAATTGTGTGTTTTAACGTGCTCTACATTTTTTGTGTGGTAAGTTTTTGTCCAACTCTTACGGTTTAGCAATTATGCAAAATTTCCTAAAATTCATCCAGAATAACGTAGTCTTCAGAGGCTATTCCCAGAAAATTTAAGATATACATTTTATTTGTAAGGTAAATATCTTTAATATACGATATTCTAATCAAAATCGTTCGGGCCATTTTTGAGAAAATGAAAATTTTCTAAAAAAGTTCCTTGTAAGGGTAGTTGGGGGTGGGGGGATTTTTCTCAAAATCTTCGTGTCGCATCCCTGGAAGATACTAAACTTAAATACCAAGTTTGGTATTTTACCGACTTTTCGTTTTTGAGTTATCGTGTTCACATACACACGGACCTTTTTGTGAAAATACTTTTTTTTTGGGGATACTGGGGACCCTAAAACATATATTTCCAGTGAAATCTCGGTATCGAATTTTTGGGTGGAGTGCAATACCTTCTCTATATACTATGTACATAGTGCGTATAGAGAAAGTAAAAACGGAAGACAGATCACTCTTGAGGTTTAAGTTCCTTGTGTCGTTCAGTAAAGCAGGGCACTCTAGGATAAGGTGAGATTTTGATACGACTTCTCGGGCTGAACATTTCGGGCAAGGATTTTTCCTGTAGTATGTTTTTGTCTATCTCAATAATGGTTTTACAGTTATACCTCTCATCAAGGCGGTCCGGGTGATCGCATGTGGGATTTGTGTTGGACAAAGCGGATCAGGGTACCAGGTTTCTTCAGTGTAGAAATTAAAACATTTATATTTGTAAATTCAAAAAAATCGGAGGTGAAAAATGCGTGTTAAATGCCCTATACTTTTTTTTTTTTTTTTTGAGATAACCATTTTCGTGACATTACTTGTTACGATCAATTTTGGACAACTTTTCTTAATCAAGAAGTTGCCATTCGTTTCATATCCTTTTTTTACCTCTGGCCATGCAAATATAACCGAATTTTAATTGTTTCACATAGAAACTAGATTTAAAATTGATAATTTAATTGTTTTTTCACACAAACCGTGTCTAGGTCAGAGTTGGATAGGTGGAGTCAGACTGAAAAATCCAATGCCGTAGCCGGGATTTGAACCACGGTTCTACCTGACACTAGTAGGTTGCTTTACTACTGAGTTACCATGACAACATCAAACCAGAGCAGTTGGCAGGCTGAGGGCAGCCCGAGGTGTGTTAGACGTGTCCCTGTTCTCGGAGGAACTTTACCACGTACTGACGGGATTTTGGGGTTTGCAGGATGGCAGATGAGGTTTGGAGTTGTGGAGGCAGGGGTTGCCCCTGGACGGTTACCTATTATGGTGCAACGGACCTTGTGCACCGCTGGTGTGTGTTTATCAAAAATGTTTGTTTTGAGGTTTTAATTTTGAATCCAAGCAACTCTTGAAGGATTATAAGGAGCTTAGCCGTAGCAGCTGTTGGAGGTGCTCCTTCATTACCGGGGATGCCCGCAAGCCATGCGGGGAAGCCGGTATCGCCTGGCGGTTTGTGGGATTGTAATCCCCAAGAGACCAAACGAGGGCGCTCCGATGGAATGGTAACCCTTCGTTGAATTTTGTTGCCCGACGCCTAATCTCGTTCTCCAGGTATGGTAGACCAGAGGCTTCGTGCAGGAATGGCAACATGCCGGTACGACATTAAATTTCTCAACCGACTCGCATGTTTACCCGGTAAACCACAAAAATCCTTACCATGGTTTCCTTCGGAAGAGAAGTAAGGCCAGTGGTACCCTATTACGTATATTTGCACTTAAAAGAAACACATACATTGAAAGGAGGAGGTTCCTCGGCAAAATTCCGCCATTTTCGCTTCCGAAAATCGCGATTTCGTCTTACAGTGCCATCTGTGAGCTTAGAGCTGATCCCTCTTCACCATGGCGTATAGCGGTGAACTTACAAACTAAGAATTCAAATCAGATCACAGAAATGTCGTAACAATATCCTGTGCTCCGCTTAGGAGCTACAAAAAATTAACTGACTAACTTTAGCCCTGTAAATTCCGTTATTTCCCTCTTACTTACAAGAAAGCAAGCAATAAGACCATTTCTGGTAAAGTATATCTAGCCTGTGTGTGTGTGTGTGTGTGTGTGTGTGTGTGTGTGTGTGTGTGTGTGTGTGAACTTAATGGCTCTGTTAAATATCAAACTGGATATCTAACACCAGCATTTTACAAATTGCTTCACGAAGATTTGTAAGAAAATCTCCCCAGCCCAAAACACATTTAACAGAACTTTTTCGTAAATTCTGATTTTCTGAAAAATAGCTGTAACGATTTTGATTAAAATATTTAAACTAAGCTTCTAATTACAAGTAATTAAGTAATAACACTATTACTGCTAATATTTATCTCGATTAGCATGAAGGAGACAGAAGAATAATATTTTGTAAGGAACAGATTTGTTTGCAGAATAGGCAGAGAAAGTCATGTGAATGGAACACAGCAGGTTTTTAATTTTGAGGGACACAGAGGAATTCTTAAAATTCGAAATTTTTTGTGGAGTTTAATAAACATTTTATTGCTACTCCAATACTCTTTAGTTAATATGTATACCAACTTTATTCAAATTGAATAAATACCTTTAAGGCTATAAATTATTTTATATATTTTAACTATAAATATGTCGTATATTTAAACTGTCCCTGAGTTTTGAACCTCAAACAAATATTGTACAAATACTTATTTTAAATAATCGTATACACGATGAATGAAATGAATAAATAGGACGATTTTTATTGGAATATTTAATTCTTATAACTAACCATTTTATATCGACTTTTAAAAATAATATTATCGTTATTAGTATTAATTTATCCTGTAGATACTTTTGTATATTCTGGGAGATTTTAATTTTATATTTGAATAAAATATTGAGATGCATGTAACATTTTGAAAGTGTGAAGATGTAATTTTGAGGAAAACTGTATTTCATAAAATAGTATTTAGTATTTATTTGCTTAGTCATTACGTACATTAGTACACTAGACATGGTCAAAATAATATATACATGTAAGAGTCAGTCATATAACAATTCTAGTATTAAAAAATGCATCCAAATTGTAAAATACATTGTCCATCAACCATTTTTTTACTTTAGCCTTAAACTGTATTACATTTAGATCTCTCATGTGGTCAGAAGGTTATTATAGGATATAATGCTGGTTATCAAATAATTATCTTTAACTTTCTTTAGTCTAGTGTATGGAACATGCAATTTATCAATATTTCTGGTATTTAATGTGTGTACATGTCTCTTCAGTTTAAATTGACTTAAATTCTTGTGCACATATAATAATTGTAATATATAGCAATTGTACACTGTTAAAGTTTTCTGTTGCTTAAAAAGTGGTCTACATGGAGTATTGTAAGAAGCATGACATAAAATTCTCATGGCTTTCTTTTGTAGAAGTAGAATATCTTTCAATTTAGAACAGTTCCCATATGCTAATAAGTCCATAGCTAAAAACACTTTCAAACAAAGCAAGATATATTTGCTTTAAATAGCTACAAGGTACTTTGTTGTAAATGGTTCTCAGTAAATACACAACTTTAGATAACCTTTTACAGACCATGATCTCAAAACGGCTGTACAACCCAAAATGGGGGAGAACATATAAATTTTGACTTATTGGATGCCCGAAGTTTCTTCTTCTTCTTCTTCTTATTATTATTTTATTTTTGTACGCTCATAAACTGCTGTAGTACTCAGCGTCGCATTTTATACTGTGTAAGAAAGACCGGTTAATTTTGCTCAGAGGCCTCTTATCAGGCTTGAGGTGCTTTTACGTGCCGCAGATCTACGACACGGGGCCAGCGACCTTACTTTACTTCCGAAGGAAGCCATGCTAAGGGTTTTTACGCCCGAAAAAATCCATCGTCCTCCGCCGGATTTGAACACGCGACCTTGGGTATATGAAGTAAGCATGGTAACCATTACACCATGGAGGGTAACCCCGAAGGTTCTAATAACTATTTACTCAAAAAGCAATAATTATTTACTACAAAAAAAAAAAGTTTGATTTTTTTTGCAGATTGATAAATAGATAAATAAATAGATAAGTTTATTTGCCAGAACAAAGTACATTGTGTAGCAACGTCAAATATAAGCAAGATTAAAAACAATTGACAGTATTATAAAATTCATCCAAACAATAAAATGGATTTAAAATCAAGGTGCGCTTCACTGACCTCTTAAAAGATTCAATGGAGAGAGCTTTAGTGCTGTTACTGAGTTTGTTAAATGGGTTTAATGATATTATTTCAAAGGAATTTTGTATCTTACTTTATTAACATCTATTTAAGTAAATATTGGAAGTAGTTCTGGTGTGATGAAGATGGATTTCGGAACATAGATTGTATTTATGACCATTTTTCTTAGCAAATAAGAGGCAGTGGAACACAAACAATGAAGTCAAAGTTAAAACACCGAACATAACAAATAAAGGCTTACAATGAGTTCTGGGAGCTACACCACATAAAATTCGAATTGCCTTTTTCTGTAATAAAAGTATCTTTATATTGTGGTAAAACATTCACGCCCAGTGGTCATTAACGTGATATTTCGTCTGTACAGAGAGAAAAAATTATTTGGTGGTACTTAGCTTACACTGAAATAAACTTGGAGCTGAAACAGATCAATTTTCGGTAATTATGCGACAACTCTATTAAATTTGGAGAGCACTAAATTAAGTACCAACCTCAGAAGAGAACCTGCGAATGCCAATCGTTGTGTGTATTCGTTTGTGTGTGTGCGAACAGAATGCCTCAAAAACGAAAACTCCAATGCATGTCGGCCTTGGCAATTAAATTCAGTATTTTCCAAAAATGTCATTTTTACGAGATTTCTAATAAGGTTAGTACATCCCAAATTACTCTTTAATAGAGTAATTTGCAAAGTTTCTTATGATCATTCACTATCCTTATGCTTTTCTGATAATTCCATGAATATTTATTATATAGTTTACGTACACTTTGTTTTCAAAATTAGTATACTTCGTTTGATTTGTGTGTTTTGTTTCCCAGTATTATTTATTTTTACTTTCTCTGCACGCACTATGTACACAGTGTATAGAGAAGGTATTGAATTCCATTAAAAATTCGACGTCGAGATGCTTTGTATGCGTTTCAGCATCCCCTGTATAAAAAAAAAAAAAAAAAAAAATAAATGGTATTTTAAGATAAAGGTCCGCGTGCGCGCGTGTGTATGTATGTGTGTGTGTGTGTCTGGGAACAGGATAATTCAAAAATGGAAAGTCCATAAAATACAAAAATTGGTATTTGAGTTTAGCGTCTTCTAAGGAAGCGACACGAAGATTTTGAGGATCTCAAACTACGCTTTAAGTGGAAAAAAATTAAAAAATTTGGATTTACTCAAAAATGGCTATTAATTTTGATTAAAATATCGTATATTAAAGATATTTACATAAAAATAAAATGTATATGTTAAATTTTCTGGGAACATCCTCTGAATATCTCATTTATTCTGGGTGAATTTTCGTGAATTTTGCATAACTGGTAAACGGTAAGACAGACAAAAAAACTTGCTGCAGAAAAATGTAGATTTTCTTAAAACACACAAATTATGTCATGCACATTTTTTTCGTAGCGTTGACCGTTTTCGAGATAATCCTTGTTATTGGCTTCAATTATAAAACTCTTCACATACGGGTATTTGTCAGCTGGTGGCTATCCATAGAAACGGATTTCATCCACACGACAACCAGCTTTTAATTGCCGGTTGGCCTAGTGTATTCCCTTATTTTCTTTCTGCTTACCAGAAAGCATTGGAATTGACCGTTTTCGAGATATTCGTTGTTAGTTTCAGTTTTAAAAAACTTTTCACTTACGGGTATTTGTCAACTCTTGGCAATTCATAGAAACGCATTTCATCCATATGGCAACCAGCTTTTAATTGCCTAGAGTAGTCCCTTATTTCCTTTCTGCTTACAAGAAAGAATTTCTGTCCGTCTGGGTAGTATGGTGCTAGCGTGTCTGCCTCACATTCAAAAGGTCGTGAGTTCGAATCTCGCTTAGGGTGAGTTTCCCGGATAAGGTATTTTCGGGGGTTTCCCTTATCCTGAGAAGACGAATGTCGAGTAACTTTAAGCACCATGGACACCGAGATCATTTGAGCATCATTTCACCAATTTCATTCATTCATCGTCCGATATGACCAACCAGATTAAAGGAGGTTAAGCTTAAAAAAAAGCTGTTACTATTTATCTCGATTAGCATGAAGTAGATAGAGGCTTAAGCTTTTTAACAATAATGTGTTACTAAGATGTGAATAAAACACATCAGATTTTTTACTTTCTCTATACATATTATGTACATAGTATATAGAGAAGGTAATGCACTCCACCAAAAAGTTCGATACCGAGATTTCACCGGAAATATATGTTTTAGGGTCCCCTGTATCCAAAAAAGTATTTTCAGAAAAAGGTCCGTATGTGTGTCCGTGGGTCTGTGAACACGATAACTCAAAGACGATAAGTCGGTAAAATATCAAACTTGGTATTTAAGTTAAGTATCCTCCAAGGATGCGACACGAGGATTTTGAGAAAAATCCCCCACCCCAAACTACCCTTTACATGGAACTTTTTTTCGAAAATTTTGATTTTATAAAAAATGGTTCTAACAAAATATCATATATTAAAGATATTTGCCTGACAAATAAAATGTATATTTTGAATTTTCTAGGAATAGCCTCTGAAGATTACTTTATTCTGGATCAATTTTACGGAATTTTGCATAACTACTAAACCGTAAGAGATGGACAAAAACTTACCGCACAACAAATGTAGAGCACTTTAAAACACACACTTTATGTTATATATTTTTTTTCGAGGAGTTGATTGTTTTTTAGATATTCCTTGTTTTTGGTTTCAGCTGTAAAAACATACTTTTCTCATACTGGACGTTGTGAACTCCTGTCCATACAAACAAAGGAAATTCAGTCACATAGCAACCAGCTTTTGACTGTCAATTTAAACTATGGTACTTCCATATTTCGCTTTTACTTACAAGGAAGCAAGAAATAAGAGTATTTCTGCTATTTTTTTTTTCAATTAGCATGAAGTAAATATAAGCATAAGATTTTTAACGATAATTGCAGAGATATAGAGAACGTCATGTGAATAGAACACATCAGATTTTTCTTATAGACACCACACTCTTGTTTAACGTCAAACTCTTCTGAAGTGGGTAGTTCATTTATTGCTCGCCAAAAATAATTGGAGACATCGCGCAGAATTCGGATACAGAAAAACTGATTAGATATCGCTATTACACATTGAAAGTGGGGACGACGAGGTGAAAGAAACACAGTAAAAAGGTTAACACATTTATTTCTTATGTGACGTTAGCCACGTGCGAGCATGGATGCGAACAGTCTAGCGGGAAACAACAGAGTCACATGGTTTCAAGGCAACATATGTCTTGCTTCCACTTGCCGTTATAAGCTTGCATCTTTCTTGTCAGTCTCTTTGACTTTGGCTGAATGACTTGAGGAATGCAGGTTACTATGGAAGGGGACAGCAGACTTGGTTAGAACAGACCTCAGAGGCTAATGGACAAACCGTAAGAGAGCAGCTCTGTGATTGGAGAAGCTGCGTCCAAGACGCCAACCACAGCGCTAAGCTTACTTTCACCTTGTTTAAGAAACCAGAAACGAGGTAGGAAGGCCATGTCACCGCAGACAACTACAACAGTCGCTGTTGCACATCAACAATGTCAAATGGCGGCCTGTTTTTCGATTGTTTGTAGCGCTGTGAATTCGTTTCGTGAACTGTTTTATGTCCAGCAAGTTAATATCAAGTGTGCCCGCGATAAATGCGAAATAGTTCGTCAGTGACATCAAGGTTAACGCACTTTCTTTAAACAGGAAGGGTTGAAGTGGCGGGAGGGGTAAATGGGGAAGTGACTGGCGTGACGTCATCTAGAGCAAATCGTGATTATCTTGGTAGAGTAAGAGAAATGACAATCAGTGGGTGTTTAAGTTGTAGCGGGCTGGTGCTGACATGAATTTGGTGTGTGTTTTTATGCACACATGTTCAAGTGCACATGTGAAATGAGTGTATTAGAATAAGTTTCACAATTAGTGCTTCCTCTTACTCGTTAGTGAATGAGGAAATGAAGACTGCACAAGTGATCGAAGCTGGTGATTTCAATGCGGGATAAAATGTTAATCGTAAGATCAGTTTCGTTGTGATAGTGCTGTTAGTGAATATGTGGTTTCAGAAAATATATAATTTGTGAAGCGTGCATGCTTAACAACGCTTCGGTGATTTCATCCCAAGCTCCTCATCAGTTGCACAACCGTCAGGAAATTAACCATGATTGCCGGAAACTGGGTGGCGCTATGCTGCATGTTCCTGCAACTCAGCAGAACAGGTAATGTTATGTCTCATGTTAATTTATTATTAGATATTATATGACAGTTATACCTCTTGGCATTACTGCAATACGTGGGTACTGTTGTTATTCTGCTATTAGAGTCGCTTTGTAGTTACTTATTGGTCTGTTATAAACGATTAGGGCCCTAAGTCGCAAAGCGTAGCCGAGGGATCTGTGAAGTTAAAACCCCAATGATTTCAAGAAGTCAAAACATAAGACAATCTGGTGACTTTCACATCAAAGCACAAAGCACATCATATACCAATAGTAGATTAGGCAAACTTCATCTGTCTTCAGGTCCACAGAACGCGCTTTATGGCATTTATGTAATTTTAAAGCTTCCTTTATTGCAAAGTTGCATCATGAACTATAAACATATACAAGGGTAATTATTTACACCGCTTCGACTTATACCAGTTTTGCACTCTAACGGGATCGATGTGTTTAGAGGGGAATTAGGGGTGGGGAGATGGTTTAAAAAACTAATGTTGCTACCCGTTTATATGCACACTAACCTAAACGGATTGGAACCTAACCTCGCGCTAAATTTGAAATCCACAGGCTTTGAAATTGTCATCATAAATACAAAGTCAATCAATCGCACTTAAGTTTCATTCGATTTTGGAGTGGCCGAAGTTCTGCATAATAAAAGTCACTGAACAGCTGTATCTGCGTGAAACATACTTGTCATACATCAGCACAGCGTCTAGCGACATATGGCGGTGTTGCACTCCACAACACTGTTCGCCTGCCGCCGACAATGAAACTCAGGTTTTAGGCACTTTAGTGTGTAGTATTATTATATATTTACATTGCAAAAGTACTACAAGACTTCTTTATTTATATTCTACTCCTTCTAGGCAGCATACTTCATAAATATTCACTAAAAAAGGATCACTACGCTCACGTAAAAAATTAGCGTTGAACTTAATTACGGAGCTTTTCCGATAAAAACAATTGGTGAAAACGTAACAAGTATAAACCAAACTTACAGTCAAACCACAATTTGTTTAATTTCTAGAGGGGCCCAAGTTCTCTATAATAACCTAAACAAGAACACATAAATGGTTGAATATAGCATGAGAAATAGAACAATATACAATAAATAGTGTCAAATTCGAGTAAAATTTTTATAAATGAAATTGTGGAAGAGCATGAGATAATCTTAAATAAGAACGTCATTGATAATGAACATTTTTTGTAGCTTAACGTCCTTTAACCTGGTTGGTCATATCGGACGATGAATGAAATTGATGAAATGATGCTCAAATGAACTCGGGGTCCATGGAGCTTAAAGTTACTCGACATTCGTCTTCTCAGGGCAAGAGAAAATCTCAAAAAAGAAACCTAATCCGGGTAACTCCCCCTAAGCGAGATTCAAACTGTTGAACATGCGGCACCACACTACCCAGGTGGGCTAATGAACATTATAAACATGATTCCATAAGGGAGCTATTGAGCCCTTCAAAACAATACTACCAATTGATTTAATATAAAGTGAAACAAGCGCCAATCAGCATTTCTTACAAGAAGTGGCAACATTTGTGGTTAGGTTTTTAATTTAGCAAGGCGGTATAGAACGGGACCTATTAGTATCCAAACAAAAATTCTCAGTACGTGGGACGTACAAATAAAGAGGGGGACTACCTAGTTTTCATACAGGAAGAATGACAGGCTTAGTATTTGTAAAAGTATAATCAATTATCTACAACCACATTTCTTACATAATCCAAAATCCTTTAAGAAACTTCAGAATTAATAAATTTACATACAGATTAAAATGAAAGATTTTAAGCAAGAATAAAATTCTTTTGTTTGGTGAGGGATAAATTGGCTTGGTTGGTGTTGCATTCAAATAATTTAGTCTAATGACTCAAACAAATTATTCTTACAAAAGCATATAATTGTTAAAAGTTTACTTTACGGATTCCAGGCCTTTTTCCCTATAAAACCCTTATATAGTTTTCGGAAACTCCATTTTACCCCGTATTTCGATCCAGTTCGTTTACACACGCGCGCACCTAACGTAATCTAACCTCGACGAAATCTCGAAACCAGCGGCTCGCTACAGAAAAGAAATAGTATATTACATTTTAAGTTATACTTAAAAGAACGAGAATGCATTTTTGAAATGCTTGAAAAAACGGTAAAATTAGATAATAGATAAAAATTACTTTTCAATATTTTATTGAACATTAAGGCAAAAGAAATCTCGATGTTAACAAATGAAAGGCTACATCTAAATTATATGGACAAAGCCTTCTTATATACTCTTTTGTTAATTAATTTTGAAGTAGATTCTTTACTTGAAGTAGCACATGTCATGAGTGTTACGTCATTTCTGAAATGTATAGTAAGTATTAATGATATCTCAAAACTCCTACAGTGCTGTTGGCATGGCAATTAAAAATGAATTGTAAATTTGCTTACATTACAAACGTGTGTTCAGAATGATTAACTTACAAATCAAGAATTTTAAAAGGATCTATTCAACTTTAGCTTATCTTAATATTTCGACTGATACAACAATTCAGCTGTTTTTCTAAGGTTCATATTTACACTTGAACAGACGCTCTGAAAGTATCCGTTTATATATTCTTATTCAATAAATAGCTTATTTTGCTGGGAACCAAACCCAATACACCAAAAATAAATCGGCTCACATTTGAACATCATCATGGCCATTTCTTTTCCAATTCACAGCAGCTAAGCAACTCAAAATACCGAATGGCCAACCACGTGATCAAATCATCGTATATCACTAACCACAAAATCTTATCATACCATTTGGCAGAACAATTAACCAAGGAGATCATACCTTCCGAATCACTTACAGCCTTGTGTTTATCTAGTAATATACGAAAATTACTAAGTTCTAGAAATTAATAAACACTTTAAAAATTAAATATTCAAGAACCAAACATTCCGAGATATACTCCATATGGAACTATGGCTCAAAATTAAATGTAAGGGCATCCTGCACTTGAAAACTTCATAAATCATTTCTGAAGTTAAACTAAACTTTTACCGCACATTTTATCTGCGGTAATTCTGCCATACGACTCTATTAATTATGGCGAGCGCTAAATGAAATATTAATCTGTGGTACGTGTAGACATTAAACAGGCTGTGTTATCTATAAGGGGAAATGAAAGTAAAATATGCATACACATGACTATATTACACGTAAATATGGAGGATTGTGTGCAAAAGCAAGAAATACAAATCTGATGTGTTCTATTTTTTTCTCTACATCTCTGTAACAAATTATTGTTAATAGGCTTATTGTTCTATACTTCTTGCTAATTGAGATAAACATTAACAGAAACTGTCTTATTACTTAGTTCCTTATAAGTAGAAGGAAAATAACAATAGTACACCAGGCTAAACTTGCAGTCAAATGTTCTAAAATGCGGTTGCTATGGAATGTAAATCAGTTTCTTTGCGCGACCAGAAATTGATAAGTTCCCGTATAAGAAAAGTTTTAAGTATTTTAAAACTGAAATCAATATCAAAGAATATCTCGAAATCAACCAACTCCACGTAAAAAAGGTATATGACATAAATTGTGGGTTTTAATGAGATATATATTTTTTATGTAGAGAGTTTTTGTTTATCTCTTCCGGATTACTAGTTATACAGAATTAAAAAAAAAATCATCCAGAATAAAGAGGACTTCAGAGAATATTCCCAGAAAATTCAAGATATACATTTTATTTGACATGTAAATAGCTTAAATGTAAAAGATTTTAATCAAAATCGTTACAGACATTTTTGAGAAAATCAAAACTTTCGAAATGTTTTCCATGTAAAGGGTAGTTGAGGGTGGAGGGATTTTGTTGAAAATCTTCGTGTCGCATCGTTGAAAGAACTGAACTTAAATATCAAGTTTGGTATTTAACGGACCTTTTTTTTTTTTTTAACTATGCTGCCTAAAGACACACACACACACATAGCCATTTTATAAAAATGTTTTTTAATTTCTCTACACGTAATATGTACATAGTGTATAGAAAAGGTATTGTATTGGACCCAAAAATTCGATACCGAGATTTCACCGGAAATTACATGTTTAGGGGCCTCCTGAATTCAAAAAAAGTATTTATAGAAAAAGATATGTGTGCCTGTGTCTGTGAACAGCATAGCTCAAAAACGAAAACTAAACTTGGTATTTAAGTTCTGTATCGTCCAAGGATGCGACACGAAGATTTTCAAGAAAAATCAAGTCGTTCTTAACAGAGCATATGTTCATGGGGTGGGGTATTTTATTGAGCTTAAAATGCAACGTTTGGTGTTGAGCCGAAATTGAGTTATGCTGGTCACTTAAGCATGGAGGATTTTCTACATACTTCATATAGGATTCATGGGGCCTTAAAAATTTTATTTCTAATGAAATCCGACATGATTTTTTGGGTAGAATATCTGTTATATTTAGTAGATAAAGTCACAATTTTTAAAGCTGTCGTAAATTATATTCTAGCAGCTATTCTAAAACCCTAACTCATTAGCAAACGCATTCAGTAAAGACTTAGAAATTACAGTATAAAAGGTTACATACTCAGGTTTGCGTAAAAGGAAAATACTGCAGCTGCGAAAAACACTATGGTGCCCCGCGACCAACCTATATATGTTTACATTTCCATTGCAGTTGCGTAGCACTTGTTAACGTTGTTTATTACCTTCACATTTTACTTTCTCTACACGTACTACGCACATAGTGTATAGAGGAGGTATTGCACTCCACCAAAAAATTCTATACCGAGATTTCACCGGAAATAGATGTTTTAGGGTCTCCTGTATCCAAAAAAAGTATTTTCAGAAAAAGGACCGTGTGTGTGTCCGTGTGTCTTTGAACACGATAACTCACAAAACAAAAAGTCGGTAAAATGCCAAACTTGTTATTTAAGTTTAGTATCTTCCAGGGATGCGACACGAAGCTTTTGAGAAAAATCCCCCCACCCCAACTACCCTTTACATGGAACTTTTTTCGAAAATTTTGACTTTCAATAAAATGGCTATTTAGACTTTCATTAAAATATCGTATATTAAAGATATTTACCTGACAAATAAAATGTTTATCTAGAATTTTCTGGGAATAACCTCTTAAGACTACTTTATTGTGGAGGAATTTTGCATAACTGCTAAACCGTAAGAAATGGACAAAAACTTACCACACAACAAATGTAAAGCACATTAAAACACACAATTTATGTTATATACATTTTTTTCGAGGAGTTGATCGTTTTTGAGATATTCCTTGTTTTTGGTTTCAGCTTTGAAAAACTTGTACTTTTCTCATACAGGAATTTCTCAACTCGTGTCCACACAAACAAAGGAACTTCAGTCACCTAGTAACCAGCTTTTGACTTCACTTTAACCTATGACACTCCCATGTTTCGCTTCTATTTACAAGGAAGCAAGTATTCAAAGACTATTCCGGCCAATTTTTTCTCGATTAGCATGAAGTAAATAGAAGAATAAGCTTATTAACACTAATTTGTTTCACAGGAGTAGAGAAAGTAATGTGAATGGAGCAAATCTGATTTTAACTTATTCTACACATACTTAAGTACATAGCGTACAGAGAAGATATTGTATTGCACCCTAAAATTCGATACCGAGATTTCATCGGAAATACATATTTTGGGACCCCCTGAATCCAAAAAGATAATTTTTAAAAATGTGTGTGTCGGGGTGGGGGGGGGGGAGCAGTATAGCTCAAAAGCGAAAATTCCATACTTGGCATTTAATTTTAGTATCTTTCCAAAGAGTGCTTTTGGGTGGGGGAATTTTTCTAAAAATCTTCGTGTCGTATTCCTGGAAGATAAACTTAAATACCAAGTTCAGTATTTTATTGGTTTTTTGTTTTTTGAGTTATCATGTTCACTTGGACACACATACGGACCTTTTTCTAAAAATTCTTTTTTATATATATACATACAGGGGACCCTAAAACGCGTATTTCCGGTGAAATATCGTTATAAATTTTTGGGTGCAATGCAACAACTTCTAAGTACGTACATAGTACGTGAAGATAAAGTAAAAATAGTGAACTTCAAAATGAAAGATGTCTAATGTTACTATAGTATGACAACAAACCAAAATGGTAGTAAAGTATTTAAAGTTAAGAGGTGAATCAAATAGACAGGATAATCAGTTGGAGTTTATTGCTAATAGAACATTAAGTTTGGCCCAAAGGAATATAAAATACAAATGGAGAAATATTAATCTCAAATGCAACTACCATATGCAGGCTAGCCACCAAAAATCAAATTGTATCAAACTAATTACAAATGTTCAACCATAACTCTCGCTTGATGCTTATTATAAATGGACAGAAAGCCTTATTGAAACAAAAGTGAACAGAATCACATAGTATGGCCACTTACCGAAATGGCAGTAAAACATTTTTAACAATTAAGGTTATGTGAAAAAAAAGCTAGTCCAAACAAAGTAATATTCCACTACCAGGAGAAAACCATAAAACTCCAACAAGAAATAAACTGACGTGAATCTTTATTCTCGTGGGAGTTGAATGTTACGTCAGTGATACGTAGGCATAATAGATTACATGGAAAATAGCTATAAAATCACAATTGATTAGGAGGTGGGAAAAATTAAAAATGAACACGCAGAGAGCAAGAGTAATCTATCTATTCATGCCAACAGCACAGAGATCACCTCACCCAGAGACGAATAGAAAAGTTCTCCCATTTAACCCCGCGAGGCTGTGGAAGTATTATAAAACTTTAAGTTATAGAAATTGGCAAAATACATGCCCTTAAAACTATACGTGGTGAAATTTGATTAATTAGGAAAATTTGCATTATGAAGGGCTCAACGTAAAGCTCACAACACGCTAGAAAAATTTGTAGAGAAATCACAACAGCAAATAAGCAGTAACACAGACAAAGCTCTCCCGAAAAGATACATTTTGAATTAAAACACATTTGTAACCAAAGAAGCAGGCGATCAGGAAGCCATGAAACAAAATTAAAAGTATTGTAATAAATAGAGTAGATCGGTCGCAACTCACCTCGCAGATCCCCCATTTTACCAAGTGGAACACATAATTTTCCTCCTTTCAGCCGAGAAGGTCCACAGAGCTCGCCACGAGCAAACCACTCCAGCACTTTTCTCTCACCGACTCCCGCGATTCTCACTTTCAATCCATCCTCAGCAAGCCCGTACTAAACCGAGAGCGACCACCATTCAAGAGCTAGCAACGAGAGGTGCGTTCAGAAAGATCGATAAGCGCGATTCCCAAAAGAAAAACAATCAAAACAATGCCATCTATACGCATACGGCAAAATCCAGCCTTCATCCTTGTAAATAGACGAAAGCACTCAAGTTGCTCAGTACAAGGGTCGGGGGGGAAGAGGCGGAGACTGGAAGCAATAGCCATGGGTATGTAAACGCACGAAGATATCGGCTGACGGCCGACTGCAGCAATCAGATCATGCCACTTGCGCATCATGTTGACAGTGCTAACGTCTATTTGCAAGCGCAATACTATCTGATTAATGGTTACGCACACGCGGGCATGCAGGCAAATGGTGGAGACATACGGATGAACGGGCAAATCGATGCAGAGGTGAATGTACTAAAAATGCTTAAGAAGCTTTGTCTAGTTGCCCATTGTACTTCTTACTTAATAGATAGTAATATTATTTTATAGTATATGCGATTCTTTAAATTTTCAACACATGTATTTTTAGCTCGATAAACTTGTCCCAGCGTTTCTCTGATTGTTTTAAGCCTTCCAAAATTAGGATTTTGGGAGTACCTCAAAATAGGCATCTGTTTTGGAGATGACTTCATCGTGAGACGTAAATCGTTTTCCGCCGAGTCACTTTCAAGTTTGGAAATAAAAAAAGTCCCTGGGTGCCAAATCTGGTGAGTGCGATGGATGTTGTAGTAATTCGAAGCTTAATTCTACAATTTTCGTCATCGAAGCTGTGCAGGTTTGCACTCTTGCATTATCTTGAAGGAAGAGAAACTTTTTCTTTGCCAGATGAGGGCGTTTTTTTATTATTTTTATTTCTCCGTTCAACCAGTGAAATAATTATGCATAATACTCTCATTTATCATTCTTCCTTTCTGCAAGTAATCACTGTAGACGATTCCGCGCGTATCACCCCTCCCCCCCAATAAAAAACGAGGCCATCACCTTGTCTACAGATTTCACTACCTTTGCCTTCTTCGGAGCCGGTTCACCTTTTAAAAACCCACTGTTCCGTCTGTGCTTTTGTCTCTGGAGTGAAGTAGTGTATCCATGTTTCATCCACAGTTGTGTATTAATGAAGAAACTCGTCAGCATTGCGACGGAAAAGTGCCAAACCAGCTTCCGAATCGATCACACGATTGAGTTTGTTCTCTATTGAGAGCATTTGCCGAGACTTTTTTCAGACTTAATTTTTGATACAAAATTGAGAACGTTGTACCTGTTGGTACACCTGTGGCCTCCGAGTATTTCGCAAACTCTGATTCGTCGATCACTCAAAACCATATCCTGGATTATGTCAATAATTTCGGAGGAAGTCAGTTCTACTAGACGTCCGGAACGATGTACAGCCTTGTTTAAATTCATTTATCCAATTGTAAATTGTTCCAGCGCAAGAGCAGATGTGACACGAACTTCATCCAACTTGGGTTTTATCTCTTTCGGTGTTGAGCCTTTTAAACAGAAGTGTTTAATCACCACAGGAAACTCAATTTCCCCCCATCTTTCTAAAGATTGTTGATTCGATTGCCTCTAGCAACAAAACCACGTAAGGAATTAGATGAAACTTTAACTGTCACCTAGTAAAATACAATGGTTACTACGTACAAACTTTTTTCGATGCTAGAAGTAATTTCTTGGATTTTCCAAAGACTTATTGAACGCTCCTCGTACTAACAATAGGTATTAACACGAAGAAAAATTCTGATATGTTCCATTCACATGACTTTCACATCTCTGCAGCAAATTATTGTTAAAAAGCTCATGCTTCTATTTACTTTATGCTAATCCAGAAAAAAAAATTAGCAGAAATGGTCTTAATACTTGCTTCCTTGTAAGTAGTAGCGAAATAAGGGACTACCATAGTTTAAAGTGATAGTCAAAAGCTGGTTGCTATGTGACTGAAGTTTCTTTGTTTGTATGGACAGGAGTTGACAAATTCCTGTATGAGAAAAGTATAAGGTCTTTAAACAATCAAAAACAATCAACTGCACGAAAAATGTATATGACATAAATTGTGTGTTTTATCGTGTTTATATCTTTGTGTAGTCTTACGGTTTGCCAGTTATGCAAAATTCAATAAAAATCATCCAGAGTAAAGAGGCCTTTAGAGGCTATTCCCAGAAAATTCAAGATATACATGTTAATTAATGTGTAGATATCTTAAATATAAGAGATTTTAATTAAAATCGTTACAGCTCTTTTTGAGAAGATCACAATTTTCGAAATTCTTTACATGTAAAGCATAGTTCGGGGTGGGACGATTTTCTTGAAAATCTTCGTGTCGCATCCTTGGAAGAAGCCAAACTTAAATACCAAGTTTGGTGTTTAACGGTCTTTTCGTTTTTCAGCTATGCTGTCCACAGACACACACACGGATCTTTTTCCAAGAATGTTTTTACTTTCTCTATACGCACTATGTACATAGTGTATAGAGAAGGTATTGCACTTCATCCAAAAATTCGATACCGAGATTTCACCGGAAATATATGTTTTAGGGTCACCAATATCCAAAAAAAAGCATTTTCACAAAAAGGTCCGTGTGTGTGTGTGTGTCCGTGTGTCAGTGTGTCTGTGAACACGATAACTCAAAACCGAAAAGTCGGTAAAATACCAAACTTGGTATTTAAGTTTATTATCTTCCGACACGAAGATTTTGAGAAAAATCCCCTCACGTACAATTACCCTTTACATGGATTTTTTTTTTTCGCAAATTTTTATTTTCTCAAAAATGGCTCTAACGATTTTGATTAAAATGTATATTAAACATATTTACCTGACAAATAAAGTGTATATCTTGAATTTTCTAGGAATAACCTCTGAAGAGTAGTTTATTCTGGATGAATTTTACGGAATTTTGAATAACTGTTAAACCGTAAGAGATGGACAAAAACTTACTACACAAAAAATGTAGAGCACGTTAAAACACACAATTTATGTTATATACATTTTTTTCGTGGAGTTTGTCGTTTTTGAGACATTCCTTATTTTTGGTTTCTGCTATGAAAAACATCTTTTTCTCATACAGGAACTTGTCAACTCCGATCCATATAAACAAAGGAACTTCATTGACATAGCAACCAGCTTTTGACTATCAAGAGCAATGCTGAAAGGTCTATTTATCTGAGGATATAACCTTCTACTTCTAGAAGTAATGTGTTCTATAGTTTTTCCAAAACTAAACCCTCAAACGCGGCCGCTCCCTCCTACCACTGGGTAATAACCATTAGCAAACAAAAGACAACTCTTTATTAGTGGTGAGAGACTGCTTGCTAGTTGAAAATCTGGCCTTAGTAGAAGAACTAGTAAGTTTTAGACTTGGCAACAGCGAGGGTTGATTTCCAGCTGTACACAACCTAACAGAAACAGAAAAATCTGATGTGTTACATTCACATAACGTTCTCTACATTGCTGTAACAAATTATTGTTAAAAAGCACATTCTTCTACCTACTATATGATAATCAAGAATTACTCCCTTCCTTGAAAATAGAAGGAAAATAAGGGAATATAATAGGCTAAAGTGATTGTCAAATCTTTTAAAAGCTGGTTGCCATGTGGTTGAAATCCGTTTCTATGCATGGCCACGAGTTTACAACTTTCCGTGTGAGAAAAGTTTAAGCATGTTAAATGTGAAACAAATAACAAGAAATATCTCAGAAATGGTAAATTCCACGAAAAAGAGGTATGACATAAGTTGGGCGCTTTAACGATATCTACATTTTTATGTAGAAAGTTTTTGTGTACCTGTTATGGTTTACCCGTTATGCAAAATTCATCCAGTATAAAGTAGTCTTTAGAGGCTATTCCCGAAAATTCAAAATTTGTCGTGTAAATTTCTCTAATATACCGTATTTTAATCAAAATCGTTAGAGCTATTTTTGAAAAAAATAAAATTTTCGAAATTTTTTCCATGTAAAGGGTAGTTTGGGGTGAGGCGATTTTTTTTTTATTCAAACTCTTCGTGTCATATCCCTGGAAGATACTAAACTTAAATATCAAATTTGGTATTTTAGCAACTTTTTGTTTTTGAGTTATCGTGTTCACAGACACGTGGACACACGCGCTAGCGGACCTTTTTCTGGAAATGCTTTTTTTATACAGGGGACCATAAAACGTGTATTTCCGGTGAAATCTCGTATCTAATTTTTGGATGGATTGCAATAGGTACCTTCTCTATACACTATCTACATACATAGTACGTGCATAGAAAGTAAAAACCGGAAACCCTAGCATCAAAGTCATGCTTCTCTTGAAAAAAAGTGGGTATAGGTCCTTCATGTTTTTTACTTTCTCTACATGTACTATGTACATAATGTATGTAGTGCACCCAAAATTCGTTAGCGAGATTTCACCAGAAATACATGTTTTGAGGCTCTAAAGAAGCATTTTTAGAGAAATGTCTGTGTGTGTGTCTGTCTGAGTCTATGTCTGTGTGTGTGTCTTTGGGCAACATAGCTCAAAAACGAAAAGACCGTTAAACACCAAACTTGGTATTTAAGTTTGGTATCTTCCAAGTATGCGACACGAAGATTTTCAAGAACATTCCCCAATGCCCAACTGCCCTTTACATGGAACATTTTTTGAAAGTTTTCATTTTCTAAAAAAATGGCTTTCACGGATTTGATTAAAATCTCATATATTTAAGATATTTGTGTGACAAATAAAATGTATGTTTTCAATTTTCTGGGGATAGCCTCTAAAAACATGTTTATTTTAGATGATTTTTATTGAATTTTGCACAACTGGTAAAGCGTAGGAGATACACAAAAATTACTACACAAAAAATGTATATCACGATAAAACACACACTTTATGTCACATATATTCGTGGAGTTGGTCGTTTTTACATATTCCATGCTATAGATTTCGGCTTTAAAAAACTTTAAAGTTTTCTCATACAGGAATTTGTCAGCTCCTGTCCATACAAACAAAGGAACATCAGTCACATAGTAACCAGCTTTTGGCTTTCACTTTAACCTATGATACTCCCTTATTTCGCTTCTACTTACAAGAAAGCAAGTAATAAGACTAGTTAAGATAATTTTTTCTCGATTAACATGGAGTAAATAAGCCTTAGCAGTTTAACAATACTTTGTTGCAGAGATGTAGACAGAATCATGTGAATGGAATACATCAGATTTTTTGTACATGGAAGTTCCACGTTAATTTGGTGTCTAATAATACGCCAAGATATTTAACAGGAGTATGTGAGGGCAGCCATGATAATTGTTGATTCATAAGAAGTAATGTTGGGACGATATTAACGGATATCTTAAAGAAAACATATTTGATTCTGTGTTGCAAATGTTCAGTGCAATGCTCCAGGTTGAAAAACCATTCTGTATGCAGAGAGAGATGCCTGAAGAGAGCTGACTGCTAAATGGAGATTAGAATTAGAACAGAACAGAATTGTATCATTTGCATACATTGCCTACAGATAGGTTGCAGGTGGGGTATATCATACGTGAATATATTAAATAATATGGGTGCTAGTATTGATCCCTGTGGTACTCCAGCATTAATTGCCATGGGAGCTGATTTGAATCCTCGATGTGAACCACGAACAAGTGCTCTGAAAACTCTTGATAATGTGGAGGCATACGATTCTAATATATAAAGGGTTAATGTTGTAACGGGCCACAGTATCTTTGGTACACAAACCCTCGATCCGCGCCCCAGCAATATAGTGAACGCACTCTACATCAGAGAAGAACACGTCGCCACTAGGCTATTCACTATACCCCGGTATCGAGAACGGAAATGCACACCTATCGATAACCATATCAGGCGATCTCTGTTGACTTCCAATTATATATTTTTTACCAAATGCATTTCTAATCTGATTTTCATGTTGTTTAGGCTTAATGGTGTATCATGCGTGAATATATTTAATAATATGGGTGCAATTTATTAACTAAAAATCTTATGTGTTTCATTCACATGACTTTCTCTACATCTCTGCAACAAATTATTGTTAAAAAGCTTATACTTCTAATTACTTTACGCTACTCAGAAAAAAGTAGCAGAAATAGTCTCATTACTTGCTTTCTTGTAAGTAGAAGCGAAATAAGGGAGTAGCATAGGTTAAAGTGATAGTGAAAACCTGGTTGCTATGTGACTGAAGTTCCTTTGTTTGTATGGACAGCAGTTGACAATTTTCGTGTATGAGAAAATTATGTTTTTCAGAGCTGAAACCAAAAACAAGGAATATCTCTAAAACGATCAACTCCACGAAAAAAATGTATACAACATATATTGTGTGTTTTAACGTGCTCTACATTTTTCCTGTGGTAAGTTTTTGTGCATCTCTTACGGTTTAGCAGTTATTCAAAATTAAGTAAAATTCATTCAGAATAAACTACTCTTCAGAGGCTATTCCCAGAAAATTCAAGATATACATTTTATTTGCTAGGTAAATATCTTTAATATATGATATTTTAATCAAAATCGTAAGAGCCATTTTTAAGAAAATCAACATTTTCGAAAAGAGTTCAATGTAAAGGGTAGTTTGAGGTGGGAGGATTTTTCTCAAAATTTTCGTGTCGCATCCCTGGAAGATACTAAACTTAAATACCAAGTTTGATATTTTACCGATTTTTCGTTTTTGAGTTATCGTGTTCCAGACACACGGACACACACACACACACACACACACACACACACACACACACACACACATGGAGCTTTTTCTGAAAATGATTTTTTTTTTTGATAAAGGGGACCCTAAAACATATATTTCCGGTGAAATCTCGGTATGGAATTTTTTGGTGGAGTGCAATACATTATCTATACACTCTGTACATAGTGCCTATAGAGAAAGTAAAAAAGAATTTTCGGAAAAAGGTCCGAACACGTTAAAACACACAATTTATGTTATATACATTTTTTACTTAGAGTTCGTCGTTTTTGTGACATTCCTTATTTTTGGTTTCTGCTATGAAAAACATACATTTCTCATACAGGAATTTGTCAACTGCTGTCCATACAAACAAAGGAACTTCAGTGACATAGCAACCAGCTTTTGATTATCACTTTAACCTATGGTACTCCCTTATTTCACCTCTACTTACAAGGAAGCAAGTAATATGGCTATTTCTGCTAATGTTTTACTGATTAGCATGAAGTTAATAGAAGTACAAGCTTTTTAAGAATCATTTGTTGCAGGGATATAGAGAAAGTCATGTGAATGGTACACATCAGATTTTTACCAAATGCATTTCTAATCTTATTTTCATGTTTAGGCTTAATGGTGTATCATACGTGAATATATTAAATAATATGGGTGAAATTTATTAATTAAAAATACGTTCCTGATAGTAAAGTAGAGTGTTTTGTTCATGAATGGTGTAATTTTCGTGAAAAATTACTGCTACAGATGTTTTTTCCTCTTCCTGTCAAATTAAACTTTTGGTGTTTGCAACTACGAACAAGTGATCCGTTAGAAAACTCTTGATAACATAGAGACATACGATTCTAATATAAAGGCTTAGTGGGACACAAACCCTCGATCCGCGGCCCGGCAATATAGCGAACGCCCCTATAACAGAGAAGAACATGTCGCCACAAGGCTAGTTCACAATAGCCCGGTATCGAAATGTACACCTATCGATAAACATATCAGTCGTTCTCTACTAAATTCGCAGTCCCAGTTTTAAATTATTTACCAAATTCATTTAGTCAGATTTTCATACTGTATAGACGCAATGGTGATTACAAATCATAAAAAATCTAATGTGTTCCATTCACATGTCTTTCTCTACAACTCTGCAATAAATTAGTTAAAAAGCTTATGCTTCTATTTACTTCCTTCTAATCTAGAAAAAATTAGCAGAAATAGTCTTACTACTTGCTTCCTTGTAAGTAGAAGCGAAATATGAGAGTATCATAGGTTAAAGTGAAGTCAAAATTTGGTTACTAGGTGACTGAAGTTCCTTTGCTTTTATGGACACGAGTTGACAAATTCCTGTATGAGAAAAGTATAAGTTTTTTATACCTGAAACAAAAACAAGGAATATCTAAAAAAAACCCTCAATTCCACGAAATAATGTATATAACATAAATTGTGTTTTAAAGTGCTCTACCTTTGTTATGTGGTAAGTATTTGTCCATTTCTTACGGTTTAGCAGTTATGCAAAATTCCGTAAAATTGACCCAGAATAAAGCAGTCTTCAGAGGCTATTCCCAGAAAATTCAAAATACACATTTTATTTGTCAGGTAAATATCTTTAATATAGGATATTTTAATCAAAATCGTTAGAGCCATTTTTTAGAAAATTTTCGAGAAAAGGTCCATGTAAAGGGTAGTTTGGGGTGGGGGAATTTTTCTCAAAATCTTCGTGTCACATCCCTGGAAGACACTAAACTTAAATACTAAGTTTGGTATTTTACTGACTTTTCGTTTTTGAGTTATCGTGTTTCTAGACACACACACACGGACCTTTTTATGAAAATACTTTTTTGGACACAGGGGACTCTAAAACATATATTTCCGGTGAAATCTCGGTATCGAATTGTTTGGTGGAGTTCAATACCTTCTCTATACACTATGTACATAGTGCCTATAGAGAAAGTAAAAACTCATAGCCTGGAAATATTCCACTCAGCTTACCCTCCCCGTATTTAGACTGACACGCCCTAGGACTTACAAGCGGATGCCTAGGGGTCTGAAGCCTGTCGGGGAATCAACGGCACGAACCCACAGAATGGAGAACCTGATCGGGGCCTTAACCAACCATGAGCGTGAGGAATTGAATGATATAAAACTGAAATGGAAGAATAGGAAAGGTGATGATGGAGCAGTTGGTGAAATGAGAGACGCCGTTTCGTCCACCACAAATCCCACATGCGCCGCCTAGGTAGGAGGCGAGCGGTCTAACCACTAAATAGCCTCTAAAGACCTCTTTTTTCTGAATAAATTTTGCATTACTGGTAAACCGTAAGAGTCAGATAAAAACCTATTACACATAAAAAAAATGTAGACCACGTTAAAACACATTTTATGGCATATACTTTTTTTTTTTTTCCGTAGAATTCGCCATTTCTGAGATATTCCTTGTTATTTGTTTCTGATTCAAGATACTTTCTCACGTGGAAAGTTTTAAACTGCTGGCCCTGCTTAGAAACGGATCTCATCCACATGATAGCCAGATTTTAAAAGATTTGACTATCGTTTTATTGGTGTATTCCTTTTTTTTTTTTTTTTTTTCCTTCTACTTATAAGGAAGTAAGTAATAAAGCGATTTCTGCTAATGTTTATCTCTGTTATAAAGTAAATAGAAGAATATGCTTTTTAACAATAGTTTTATACAGCAATCTAGTGAAAGTCATATGAATGGAACACATCATATTTTTTTTAGAAATATGGCATTTGACAACTGTTCAATGTTACGCTAATATACTGGATAACAAAAGAAATAAAAAGTATTTTAATTTGGTTATTATTTCATGAAGCTCAAGCATGATATTAACCCAAATTACAAACCCTCCGTTAATGATTTGCATTACTCAAGTGTGAAATTTGCTCAACAGTATGAGCCCAGTGAAACAGAATAATAAACTCTGCTTATTGGTGTAATTTCTGTCAGCTGGAGGGTCCTTTAAGCTGGCATCATGGCACAAAAGAAAATAATGTTTGCTGCTTTTAACGTTTATCATTCAATGAAACGCTAAATAGTTCATTAAATCCTCATTAAGCTCACCAATGATAATTACATTGTTATGCTAATCCGTTTTCATTTCTGAAAACAAATGCAGAACATAAAGCTATTTTTCAGCCTGGCTGAACCAAATGTGTGGGAAACAATTGATGAGAGTTTATTGAATTAGTGCAGACGTGCTCATTTAGTTTGTAATGGACTGAAATTTTATACTTCCAGAAAGGAATGTTAGTTGCTTCATTAAAACAAAAGTTGTTTTTATTAATTTTTACTTTCTCTGCTATCTACATAAAATAAGCTAGGAAGTATTGCATTCCACTAAAAATAAAATCACATGCTTTACACTCACGTAACTTCTCTAGCTACTCTGCAAACTTCTTACAAAAGATAATTCTTCTTTCAACACCACATTAATCTAGATAAACACTAGCAGAATTTTATTATTTAGTTCCTTATAGTTAGAATGGAACTAAGGGAATGCACTAAAGTGATGATAAAATGTTTTAAAAGCTGTCGTTATGCTATTGTCCTTGCAAATCGCTTCTTTGCTTGACCAGGAGTAGAACAAAAGAAAAACGGACACTTCCGCCTGAGAAAAGTATAAGTACTTCACATTTGAAATTAATAACAAGGAAAAGCTCGAAAACGGTAAGCTCCTCGAAAGAAAGAAAGGAAAAAAAAATGTATATGACATAACTTGTGTATTTTAACAAGATATTCATTTTCTGTAAAGTAAGTTTTTGTCTATCTCTTAAGGATTACTACTTATACCAAATTAGGCAAAATTCATCCAGAATAAACAGGTCTTGAGAAGCTATTCCCAGAAAATTCAAGATATACATACAAGATTTTCGAAAATGTTTCCATGTAAAGGGTAGGTAAGGGTGGGGGGATTTTCTTGAAAATTTTCGTGTCGCATCCTTGGGAGATACTAAATTTAAATACAAAGTTTGGTATTTAACCGTTTTTTCGTTTTTGAGCTATGCTGTCCACACACACACACGCGCGGACATTTTTCTAAAAAAATGTATTTTTTTTTATTCAGGGTTGTTCAAAATATATATTTCCGGTGAAATTTCGGTATCGAATTTTAGGTGAAATACAATACCTTCTCTATACACTATGTACAAAGTACATATAGAGAAAGTAATATGATGTAGAGATTTCATATGTATATTATGTATACAGCATTTAGAAACAGGGTTCGATGTATGTGTGTATGTGTGTGTGTGTGTGTCTTTGAAGACCATAACAAAACTTAGACTTGGTGTTTAACTTCGTATCTTCAAATGACACGAAGAGCTCCAAGAAAATTCCTCCAACTCAAACTACCATTACCTGAAGAATTTGTCGTAATGGTTTATTTTCTCAAAAATGACATTTGACAATTTTGACTAAAACCACGTAGGAAAATACATAGCAGTAAAATATCTTCTTGAAATTAATGCCAGTGATGTTTTTGCCATGTTTTATAGTTCTGGCTTGTTTGTTTACGTAATATTACGTTTTTATTACTTTCTAAGTACTAGGTACATAGTGTATAGAGTATATATTATTTTCTACCTCTAAATTCTATGCCTACCGATATTTCACCGGAAATATATGTATTCTTTGAGGTATGGCATTGCAAACCCTGATGTGCTCCATTCACATGACTTTCTCTACATCTCTAACAAATTATTGTTAGTACATTGTTCTTCTATTTAATGCTATAACATTAGCAGAAACGGTCTTATTATTCCTTATAAGTAAAAGAGAAATAACGGAATACTCTAGGCTAAGCCGACAGTCAAATGTTTTAAAATGTGGTTGCTACGGGAATGAAATCCGTTTCTTTGCGTGGCCAGAAGTTGAAATTTCCTGCATGAGAAGTGTTTTAAGTACTGAAACTAATAACAAGGGAAATATCGAGAAAGGCCAACTCCACGAAAAAAACAAAATGTATATGATATAGATTGTGTTTTAACGAGATCTCATTTTTTGTGTAGTAAGTTTTTGTCTAACTCTTAAGGTTTACAAGTTATATAAAGGCTTTACAAAACTCGTCAAGAATGAAGGGATCCTAGAAATTCAAGATATGCATTTTATTTGTTATGTAAATATCTTCAATATATGTAATTTTAATCAAAATCTTTTGAGCCATTTTGAGAAAACTAAAATTTTCGAAAATTTTTCCATATAAAGGGTTGTTAGCGGTGGGAGATTTTCATGAAAATGTTTGTTTCGCATCCTTCAAAGATACTGAAGTTGAATACCAAATTTAGCATTTAGCAGACTTTTCTTTTTGAGCTTTCCTTCCCATACACACACGGATATGTTTCTAAAAAATTTTTTTTTTTATTCAGAGCATCTCAAAATATGTATTTTCTGTGATATGTCACTATTGAATTTTTGGATGCAAAACAATATCTTCTCTTGGAGGTCCTGTGTTCGATTCGGCGGGGAATTTTTCTTTAGCCAGAATTATTCCCTATCCCCCACGGATTCTGGAAGTATGTATGTGAGAGTGAATATGTGTGTGTGTGTGTGTGTGTTTAGGAAAATAAAATTATTTAAACCAAACGTAAACATAACCTACGGACGAGTTGTTTCTAATGCAAAGCCCCCGATGTGATCTTAGATGTTAAAGGAGGCTATATAAATGAAACAATAAAAAAATACATTATGTGTATAGTAGAGTAGAAAAAGTAAAAAGATTTCCATAAAGCAAGTTTAGCAATCATATTATTTTCTTATGAAAAATATTGTTTTGTTTTTCAAAATTTTTGGAAATATTTCACATATGCATTTCCGTAAGATATTTACATGATTATTGGCTCAAGTTTTCTGGGTATGGCCCATGAATGACTTTTGTGTAATTACTAATTTGTAAAAGATAAACGAAATCGTATTACACTAAGCAAGTAGTTGTGAAATCACAATATTTATATAAAAAATATATTATAGCAATGTATTCTCTATTATTTAATTTATTTTTCAAATGTTTACAATTGCTTCAAGCGGTAGGTACGCATTTGATTTTTCTCTTGGTCATGCAAAGAGCTGGAATTCCAAAACAATCTCATAGAAATTGACCTTTTATTTTCTCTAGCCCGTATGTAGGTACAATATACATAGTGGATACAGAAGGTATTGTATTCCTTTAAAATTTGAGATTTTCCTGGAAATATATGTTTTAAGGTTCCCTGAATCCGAAAAAAGCATATTTAGAAAAATATCCGTGTTTCTGTGGACAGCATAACTCAAAAACGAAGATATCGATAACAAACAAACTTGGTATTTAAGTTTATTATCTTCCTAGGATGCGGCACGAAGATTTTCAAGAAAGTCTTCTCACCCCAAGCTACCCTTTGTATGGAAAACCTTTTGAAAATTTTGATTTTCTTAAAAATGACTTCAACAAGATTAAAACTCCGTATTAAAAGTATTTACATTACAATTAAAATGTACATCTTGGATTTTCTGAAGTCTTCTTTATTTTGAATGAGATTTTGGTAACTTGTAAAGTGTAAGAGACACACAAGAACTTATAAACAAAAATATAGATCTCGTCAGAACACACAATTTATGTGTCCTTTATATTTTTATCGTATACCTAACCGTTTCTGATATATACCATGTTATTGGTTTCAATTTTAGAGTACTTATACATTTCTCATACAGAAAAGTCGCCCGAGTTTCTTTTGTTTTATTCCGGCCATACAAAGAAATAGCTTCTGAAACATTAAAGTATCGCCTTAGTATAGTGTATTCCGTTAGTTAACTTCTACTTGTAAGGAACTAAGTAGTAAGACCTTTCTGCGAATGCTTATATTAATTAGCAAGGAGTAGAAAGAATAATTTTCTGTAAAAAAATTATTTGTAGAACAGCTAGAGAAAGTCATATGAATGGAATACATCATCAGTTTATTCTGGCATTGGCCATTTCAGAGATATCGGTTATTAATGGTTGGAATTGTTCAGTAATTAATTTTTTTTTTTTTTCAAAGTTGTGTTGATTTTCAGTTATTTCTCACGATGCCATGGAAAGAGAATGTGGTAAAAGTTTACTTTGAATACAGAACGAATTTCAGGTTTTCTTTTCTGTAAAAACCCTAATTTGAATTTCTTTTTCAAAATACTTTTTGGAATAGTTTTCGGAAACTCCATTTTTACCTCTTTTTCATCCAGTTCATTTACACTCACCTAACCTAAACAACGACATCTCGAAACCAGAGGAACCTGTAGTCGCTGCGGCTCGCTACGGCCTAAAGGTCTCCGCTCGCTTCATATTCATTTTTACAAACTCACTTAAAAACACAAAATCCATTCAACTGTAGCTTAACTTAATATTTCGCTAATATAATACATCAACTTCTTTCCTTAGGTACATGTTTACACTTGTACAAGTTCTGATATACACATTCCATACTGACGACATATGATCCCCATTTTATGGATCGATACAAGCAAGATATTCACGGCCTACATGAATGGTTACATTCCACAAGAAATCAAAGTTTGGCTACATTGGACTGTTATAATTTTATAGACTGAATGTTCTAATTTTAGCACTACTGACATCTGGTAAAAGCTCTGCTTTTCCCCAACCACTGTCTAAAAATTGTATTTTTATACAGTTGATACTTGAAATAGGTCTTTTACCAGATGTTAGTGTTAAAAATAGAAAATTTTGTCACTCAGTGTTTTAAAAGTATAACACCCCAATGTAGCCAACTTTGGTTTATGCGTCCACGGCCTCATTCAAGTATGCTAGGACTCTGAAAGCTCGTATAAATCCCTAAAATGGCTCATGATTTCAACGTAATGAACCAGACGAAATTATGCAAGCAGCGGAGAGAGCAAAATTACACCTGCTACACTACCTCCGTTGTATAGAATGTTTTCGTTCTGTACGAGCAAGTCATGTTGGCAGTACTGATGTCAAGCAAGGCAACATCTGAATGAACTCCTTGAAATAGGTACAAAAATGTATTTATAATTATAACATGAATATTAGGAACTTTCTAAAAATAGTGAATGACACACGAGTTAAAATTGTTTTATATTTCATTGCCTTTCACCCACGCCGTGTGTAGGACAGGAGTTGGATAGGTAGAGTCAGACTGAAAAATTCAATACCATAGCCGGGATTTGAACCACGGATCTGCCGGTGTCTACCCGGTTGCTGTACCATGGCAACATGTCGGCATAGCATTGAATTTCTCAACTGACATGTTTTCCCCGTTAAACACAAGGTGATCTCCTGCCCTACACATGGCTTGTGTGAAAAAACAATTAAATCAATACCAATTGACCATAATAGCTATACTATGAATCCTGGGACTTAAAGTACTTACAGCACTGTAAGTCGCTATTGGGGTTGTAGTGTCAAAGTAATATGAGACCACCTTGTGGTTTACAGGAAAACATGCGAGGCAATTGAGAAATTCAGTGCATATTGCCATGGTAGCTCAGTGATAGAAAACTGGCTAAGAGACCGGAAGATCCGTGGTTCAAATCCCGGCTATGACATTGGATTTTTCAGTCTGACTCTACCTATCCAACTCTTGTATTGTATCATATATAACTATTTCGTAATACACATGATCTGTGGTCGGTGTTGTATTACATTTTTATTTAGCTATAATTATCAGAAGCGAAGCTACATGGAATGACTAAATATTTCATTTGTTACAGTGGTCAGCCTGATGTTGGTTGAATATTATTTGTTACGTGTTAATTGCTTAAAATTCAGAGACTATGAATGTTGTTTGCCATTTCCACTCCCGCCAGTGATACGCTTGAAAGCTTTCTTTTGTTTGTCTTTTTTGCTACAGGCATCGAATGTTTGTTCGGCCTGTTTAATACTCTTTCCCTAGCGTTTTGCGCGCTAAGCTTCCATATCGTATTTACATTGGATTCCTATATCCATGCTATAGTGAGTATTTACCGATACGCTTTCCATTTCATTTAAATGAATTTTAATGAATCAGCATTGCTGGTGGAAGCACAAAGCAGCATAGCATATATAATGTTTAACAGAAGTTTAGGGCTATCATTTTACACGGAGTTTAGATCACTTTTAGGCCCGTAATTATAATCTATTGTAATCATTAAAATACTTATTCCACCGAAGAATTAATGCATCACTTTATTTATAAACCTACAATTATCACTCATTGATCGCTTTCTATTAAATAAAGGCGATGCATCAGTGAAATTTCGAAAATTCATAATATACGCAAAGTATCCTATTTAAATTTATTATTACAGATAGTAATAGTGATATTTTTGCCATGTATCAAAACTGTAGCTTGCATGGTTATTTAAAAATAATTTTTACTGCCTAAATTCATTTTTGTAATAAAATGAGTCGGATGTATTACTCTCTCTAGTTCGCTTGTACAAGGTACATATACAGAGCAGGTATTGTATTCCACTCAAAGTTCAATGTTGAGATTTCACCGGAAATATTTGTTTTGGGGTCCTCTGAGTCCGAAAAAAGCATTTTTAGAAAAAGATCCGTTTGTGTGTGTGCGTGTCTGTGGATAGCATAGCTCAAAAACGAAAAGACCATTAAACACCAAACGTGATATTTAGGCACAGTATCTTCCAAGATTGCGACATGAATATTTTCAGGAAAATCCACCCACTAACATGGAAACATATTCGAAAATTCTGATTTTCTCAAAAATGGCTCTAACGATTTTGATTAAAATCTCGTATATTAAAGGTATATACATCCCAAATAAAATGTATATGTTTAATTTTATGGGAGTAGTCTGTGAAGAACTCTTTATTCTAGATGAATTTTATCGAATTTTGCTTAACTGATAAACCGTAAGAGATGGAGAAAGGCTTACTGCACAATAAATGTAGATCTCGTCAAAACACACGATTTGTGTCATTTACGTTTTTGCTGTAGAGGTTACGTTTCCGAGATATTCATTGTTATTGGTTTCAATTGTAAATTAATTATAGGTTTTTCAGATAGGAAGTATCCGCTTTTCTGTTGTTGTACTTCTGGTTCTAGCAAAGAAGTGATTTGGAATGACAATCGCATAACGACAGTTTTTAAAACATTTGATAATCACTTTAAGCTAGTACATTCACTTATTTCTCTTCTTATAAGGAACTAATAATAAGAACATTCCTGTTAATATTTATTCTGATTAGCGTTGTGTAGAAAGAAGTCAGTTACCTACTTACAAATAGATCTGTTTATATATTACAGTGTTTATATTAATCCTAGTTATTATAGAAAGCTATTATTTTTCCTACTTTCCAAAACTCTTGCTCTTTCAAAAGTTAATAATTTATTTCTCAACATTAGGCATTATTTTGAAAAAGTATACGTACATTCGAAAAAGTGTATGAGCATTTTCTTTAATGTACCTTCATTTGGAAGACAACAAACATTTTGAAGCAAATTAGCATAAAATTACATGTGTGGGTCCATTTTAGTGTGGAAAGCGTTGAAAAACAGGTTTTCGAGAAAATAAGGTTTAAAGCTGGGAATGCCTATTAATAAAGCATGAAAATTTTCGATTTATAAGCTCAAAAAATTGGTCGTTAAAATGCGCCAGTGGGAAAAGCAATACATTTTCATTAAGTTTAGATTTCATATACTTTTATTACGAAAAATAATAATTATTATTACTGAACTTTAATATAAAGTTTGGTATTTAAAGAACTTTTAGTTTTTGAGCTATGTTGTCCACAGACGCACACATGCACACACAAGAACCTTTTCCTAATTTTCTTTTACGATTCAGAGGTTCCCAAAACATGTATTTCCGGTGAAATCTCGGTATTGAATTTTGAGTGCATTACAATACCGTCACCATACACTTTGTACATAGTGGGTGTACAGGAAGTAAAAAATCTGTGTTCCATTCACATGAATTTCTCTATATCTCTGCAACAGATCATTTTTAAAAAGCTTGTGCTTCTATTTACTTCATGCTAATCGAGAAACAGTTAGCTGAAATAGAGTTATTGCTTATTTCCTTGTAAGTAGAAGCGAAATAAGGGTGTACCATAGGATGTTCCTTTGTATGGGCAGGAGTTGACAAATTCCTATATGAGAAAGATGTAGGTTTTTTAAAGGTGAAACCAATACATTTTTATGTGGTAAGTTTTTGTCCATCTCTTACGGTTTAGCAAACTTACATAAAATTTATCCAGAATAAAGTAATCTTCTGATGCTATTCCTAGAAACTTCATGATATACATTTTATTTGCCAGGCAAATATCTTTAATATACGATATTTTAATCAAAATCGTTAGAGCCATTTTTGAGAAAATAAACATTTTCGAAGAAAATTCAATGTAAAAGGTAGTTTGGGGTGGGAGATTTTTTTTTTCTCAAAAAACTTAAACACCAAGTTTGGTATTTTATCCACTTTTCGTTTCTGAGTTATTGTGTTCACAGACATACGTACACCACACGGACCTTTTTTAGAAAATGCTTTTTTTTGGATACAGGAGACCCTAAATGTATATTTCCGGCGAAATCTAGGTATCGAATTTTTGGGTGGAGTGCAATACTTTCTCTGTACACTACATAATAGTAGATAGGTATTGAGAAAGTAAAAAAGTTCAATGAATGTTTGAATATGTTATAATTCCTAATTACTCTCTAATTGGGATTATTACTTTCTCTACACGTACTACATACATAGTGTACAGAGAAGTTTTTTTTTGTAGTTTAACGTCCTTTAACCTGGTTTGGTCATATCGGACAATGAATGAAATTGGTGAAATGATGCTGAAATGATCTCGGGGTCCATGGAGCTTAAAGTTACTCGACATTCGTCTTCTCAGGATAAGAGAAAACCCCGAAAAAACCTTACCCGGGTAACTCACCCTAAGCGAGATTCGAACTCACGACCTTTTGAACGTGAGGCAGACATGCTACCACCACGCTACCCAGGCGGGCCGAGAGAAGGTATTGTATTGCACCCAAAAATCGATACCGAGATTTTACCGAAAATTATATGTTTTGAGTCCCACTGAATCAAAAATGTTTGTGTGTGTGAGTGTGTGTGTCTGTGGGCAGCATAGCTCAAAAACGAAAAGACCGTTAAATCCAAATTTGGTATTTAAGTTTGGTATCGTCCAAGAATGCGACACGAAGATTTAAAAAAAAAATTCCTACACCCAAAACTACCCTTTACATGGGAAGTTTTTCAAAAATTTGTATTTTCTTAAAAATAGCTGTAACGATTTTGACTAAAATATCGTATATTAAAGATATTTACGTGACAAATAAAAGATATATCTTGAATTTCCTGGGAATAGCGTCTGAAGACTACTTTATTCTGAATGAATTATACGGAATTTTACATAACCGCTAAACCGTAAGAGGTGGATGAAAACTTAAAACACAAAAAATGTAGAGCATGTTAAAACACACATTTTATGTTATATAAATGTTTTTCTTGGAGGTGATCGTTTTTGAGATATTCCTTGTTTTTTGTTTCAACTTTGAAAAGCATATTTTTCTCATACAGGAATTTGCCATCTCCTGTCCATACAAAGGAACTTCAGTCACATAGCAACCAGCTTTTGACTATCACTTTAGCCTATGGTAGTCCCTTATTTCCTTCTACTAACAAGGAAGCAATCAATAAGACTATTTCTGCTAATTTTTTCTTGATTAGATGAAGTAAATAGAAAAATTTGTTGCAGAGATATAGAGAAGGTCATGTGAATGGAACACTTCAGATTTTTTTTTACAGTAAGCATATATCTATGTGCCTCAGGTTCTCTTAACACTGAATTGAAAGAGGGATATATTTGATGTAGGTATATCTGCCAACTTTGGTAAACTAGTTCAGAGTAACGTAGAAGAAACTTCGAACTTGGCAATGCCACAACTCCATCGAAGTTTTCAAGAATCTTGGAAGGTTAACATCATTTCCATGACTGCTTTGGTCTTCAGCCATAAATCCACTTGATGATGGATTAGAGTAGTGCTCGATGTTAAGACAGATAAACTCTTGGAAACAAATGCGAACAGATGGGGGACTTGAGACATCTTGCTTGCTCTGTCAAAGAAACCGCTAACCTACTTTCGTCTGCTTAGTTGACCGCAAGAAAGTGCAGTCTTGCAGGACAGACTACAATGGGGTCGAGTTTCATCCACTTCCAGTAGCGGCTCGTGAGTTGCTGAATTGGAAGTGCTTCAGCGGTGTTACATTAATTTTTGCTTTCTCTACACGCACTGTGTACATAGTGTATAGAGAATGTATTGTACTCCACCCAAAAATTCGATACCGAGATTTCACCGGAAATATATGTTTTAGGGTCTCCTTTATCTAAAAAAAAAAGCATTTTCACAAAAGGTCCGTGTGTGTGTGTGTGTGTGTGTGTGTGTGTGTGTGTCCGTGTGTCTGTGAACACAATAACTCAAAAACGAAAAGTCGGTAAAATACCAAACTTGGTATTTAAGTTTAGTATCTACCAGGGGTGCGACACGAAGATTTTGAGAAAAAATCCCCCCACCCCAAACTACCCTTTACATGGAACTTTTTTCGAAAATTTTAATTTTCTGACAAATCAAAGGTATATTTTGAATATTCTGGGAATAGCCTCTGAAGACTACTTTATTCTGAGTGAATTTTATGGAATGTTGCATAAGTGCTAAACCGTAAGAGATAGACAAAAAACTTACCTCACAAAAATGTAGAGCACATTAAAACACACAATTCATGTTATATACATTTTATTCTCTGAGTTGATCGTTTTTGAGATATTCCTTGTTTTTGGTTTCAGCTTTGAAAAACGTATACTTTTCTCATACAGGAATTTGTCAAGTCGTGTCCATACAAAGAAAGGAACTTCAGTCACCTAGTAACCAGCTTTCGATTTCATTTTAACCTATGATACTCCCATATTTCGCTTCTACTTACAAGGAAGGAAGTAGTAAGACTATTTCTGATAATTGTTTCTCGATCAGCATGAAGTCAATAGAAGAATAAATTTACTAACAATAATTTGTTACACAGAAGTAGAGAAAGTCATTTGAATGGAACACATCATATTTTTTTTTAGTTATACTTTGTATAATGTCACCTAGCTACACAGGTCTCATAGCGACATCATGTAACCATAAGACATTTTATAACACTTTGATTACAATATTTATACATTAAATTAATAATTATATCTAGCTTGTAACATTAATTATTAGAATTCTAACAATAATACTTATATATGTAGTGCATCATACAACAGTGTATTAAAAGTATACAATATATTACAGTACAGTAGTAAGTTTACAATCTTTTATGTATTTAAACAATGAGAATAATTAGGTTGGTTTGTCGAGTGCTGCCTGAAGACCTAGGAATTTGGTGGCTGGTTCTGTACTGCATAAAGAAGTCTCTTATAATAAGGTTTGTGCTTATTAATGTTGTCTTTTTTCTAGATGGTGGGCCCATTGCGTTATGGTGTGCTTGACTGATAGTCTCTGGCTGCAATGTTTTTTACTTTCTCTATACGTACTATGTACATAGTGTATAGAGAAGGTATTGCACTCCACCCAAAAATTCGATACCGAGATTTCACCGAAAATATGTTTTAGGGTCCTCTGTATACAAAAAAAAAGTATTTTTAGAAAAAGGTCCTTGTGTGTGTCTGTCCGTGTGTCTGTGAACACAATAACTCAAAAACGAGTAGTCGGTAAAATACCAAACTTGGTATTTAAGTTTAGTATCTTCCAGGGATGCGACACGAAGATTTTGAGAAATATCCCCCCACCCAAAACTACCCTTTACATAGAACGTTTTTCGAAAATTTTGATTTAAATATTGCACATTAAAGATATTTACCTGACAAATAAAATGTATATTTTGAATTTTCTGGGAATAGCCTCTGGAAACTACTTTATTCTGGGTCAATTTTACGGATTTTTGCATAACTGCTAAACCGTAAGAGATGGACAAAAACTTATCACACAACAAATGTAGAGCACCTTAAAACACACAATATTTGTTCTATACAGTTTTTCGTGGACTTGATTGTTTTTGAGATATTCCTTGTTTTTGGTTTCAGCTATAAAAAACTTTTACTTTTCTCATACAGGAATTTGTGAACTCGATCCATACAAACAAAGGAACTTCAGTTACATAGCGACCAGCTTTTGGCTATCACTTTAACCTATGGTACCCATTTATTTCGCTTCTACTAACAAGGAAGCAAGTAATAAGACTTTTTTGCTAATGTTTTCTCGATTAGATGAAGTAAATAGAATCATTTGTTGCAGAGATGCAGAGAAAGTCATGTGAATGGAACACATCATATTTTTACTTCATGCTAATCGAGAAAAAATTAGCAGAAATATCTTGTTACGTGCTTCCTTGTAAGTAGGAGCGAAATAAGGGAGTAGCGTAGGTTAAAGTACGTATTAGTCAAAAGATGGTTGCTTTACGACTGGAGTTCCTTTGTTTCTATGGGCAGGAGTTAACAAATTTCCCTATGAGAAAAGTTTTTTAAAGTTTAAACCAACTATAAGGATTATCTCAAAAACGATCCACTCAACGAAAAATGCATATAACATAATTTGTGTGTTTTAACGATTTCTACCCTTCTGGTATATAAGTTTTTCTCTATCTCCATTTCGAAAAAAATTCCATTTAAAGGTTAGTTGGGGGTGGGGAAATTTTCCTTCTTCGTGTTTCATTCTTGGAAGATACTGAACTTAAATACCTAGTTTGGTATTTAACAGACTTTTCGTTTTTTAGCTATGCTGTCCACTGACACACAAACACATGGACCTATTTCCAAAAATGCCTTTTTTTTAATTCAGGGGGACCCAAAACATGTATTTCTGGTGAATTCTCGGAATAGAATTTTTCCGTGCATTACAAAACCTTCTCTGTACAATATGTACATAATACGTGTAGAGAAAGTAAAAATATGAAGTGTTCCATTCACATGGCTTTCTGTACCTCTCTATAACACATTTAACAAGCCTATTCTTGTATCTACTTTATGCTAATAGAGATAAGCATTAGCAAAAACGATCTTATTACTTATTTCTGTATAAGTAGGAGGGAAAAAGGGAGTACACTTGGCTAAACCGACAGTCAAATATTTTAAAGTGTGGTTGCTATGGGATATAAGTCCGTTTCTTTGCGTTTCAGGAGCTGACAAATTCCCGTATAAGAAAAGTATCGTTTTTTTTTTAATTGAAACAAATAATAAGGAATATCTCTGAAACGGCCAACTCCACGAAAGTAATGTATATAAAATAAATTGTGTGTGCTTTTCTTGAGGAGGATTCTGTCTATTTCTCATGGTTTACCAGTTAATTAAAATTTCGTAAAATTCATCCAGAATAAAGAAGTCTTTAGATGCTATTTCCAGAAAATTCGTATATTTTATATGTCATTGAAATATCTTTAATATATCTACGATATTTTAGTCAAAATCGTTAGTCATTTTTGAGGAAATCAACATTTCGAAGGTTTTTCCATAGTTGGGTGTGTAGGGATTTTCTTGAAAATTTTACTGTCGCATTTTTGGAACATACTGAACTTGGGTATCAAGTTTGAATTATTTTTTAGCTATGCTGTCCACAGATAAATATATTGATACACACACAAACACACAGATATACTTACGGACTTTTTTCTAAAAACACTTTTTTGGATTGAAGGGATCACAAAAGATATATTTCCTGTGAAATCTGGGTATCAAATTTTTGGGTGCTATACAATATCTTCTCTATACACTATGTACAGAGTACGTGTAAAGAAAAAAAATGAATTGTGTATATCCCTAAACTAGTAGATAATATATGTGTGTTCATTAACAGTTATCTCTATTGGACTCAGGGAGTCTAAAAACGTGCAGCTACACTCCCCTACTTACTATACCTAGTAGAGAAATAATGCTGTGTTTTATTTGTGAAGAACATAACTCTAAAACAAAATGTCCGATAAATATTATATTTGGTATTACGGTGCTGCTGAAAAGGTTAACACGCGCTTTATTTATTCATTCATTTTTTTTTTTTGCAATATAATTTATTTTGGGTCACTTTAACAGCATGGTCATATCGCGACCTTACAAATTGTATACATAAAATAGTTATTTACACATTGGTAAAATACAAAATTGTTACATTTATGCATTTTACATTTTCTTATAAATATTAGTCTTTTTCATTGTCTGGTGGTTATGTAGAGCACTTGGTAAGTCACTGAAGCCGGCCTGAAGTCTCTGTTTGGCGTATATCGGACACTGCAGCAGGACAGAAAGTGGTGTGTTGTTGCAGGTCTAACATTTTGATTCTGGGTCTTTATTAATGATGAAGGAATGTGTCAGTTTGCAGTGTCCAATTCTGAGGCGGGTAATTATTGTTTGCTCACGACGTTCTAATTTTCGGAGGGCTTCAAAGAAATTGGTAGATCCGGCTCGGGCATCAAGTAGTTTGCTGTGGGATGCTGACCATGTCGTCTTCCAGTTTTCTATGAACAGTTGTTTGGTGTATCTAATGACATCTTGATGTATAGAAGTTATTCCGTGGTCACTGATAGGATGTCGGGTGGCTTCCTTTGCAGCTTTATCGGCGTTTTCATTTCAATCGATATTTGCATGTGACTGTACCCAAGTGAGGGTTACTTGTCATAACGTATTGGGATTTTGCCTCCGTTAAAATATTGTCAAACTATTGAAAGATATCACTTTCTAATTATCGATGTGGTTATTATTACTTTATCTAGCTCCTATGTACATAAAATGTGTTTAGTAGCTAGAGAAGGTACTGTATTACCAAAAAATTCGAGATTTCGCCAAAAATATACCTATGTTTTGAGATACCCTTGTTCAATTACTCCAAAAAAGCCATTTTGCGAAAAAAATTGTGGACATTATAGTTAAAAAACAAAAGGTCCGTTAAATACCAAACTGAGTATTTAACTTCAATATCACCGAGGATGCGACATGAAAGATTTTCAAGAAAATCCCTTACCCCCAATTTCCCTTGACGTGGATAAATTGTCGAAAACTTTGATATTCTCAAAAATGACTCTTAACAATGTTGATTAAAATATCGTATATTAAAGATAATTACATGAAAAATAAAATGTATATCTTGAATTTTTGGGAGTAGCCTCTGAAGATTTATTTATTCTGGATGAGTAGCATAAAAATTAAGCCGGTAGGAGATAGACAAAAACTTAAAACACACAATTTATGGCATATGCGTTTTCCTTGTCAAATTGACCGTTTTCGAGATATTTCTTGTTATTCGTTTCAATTTTAAACTATCCAACTTTTCTCAAACAGGACCGAACCTCAATTGTTCCACGTAGCGATGAGATATTAAAAGATTTGACTGCCGCTTTAGCCTAATATACTCCCTTATTTCCCTTATACTTAATAGAAAACAACCAATAAGATAATTTCTGCTAATAATTATCCCCATTAGTGTGTTGTATAGAAGAATAATCATTTCTGAATAATTTATGTATAGAACAGCTAGAAAACTTTAAACTTCGTCTACAGGTCGCTGATGAAAGTTCTCGTATGCAAATAATTCATCACCCCTTCCTCTAGAATTCCGAATGTCCAATTAGTTTAACAATTCCTTGTGCATCAATTATAGCGAAACTTTTCCATATAGGCTGTATGTGATCCACCCCTACATTTTACAATGACAATTGCATCGTTCATTGGTTAGATTTTATAATCTTGTTTGATTGTTAGGCGAGTCACGTAGAGAATAGATACTGGCTGTGGTTACCTTACGGAAAAAAAAAAATCTTATGTGTTACACTCACATGACTTTCTCTAGCTGCTTCTTACAAAAGATTATTCTTCCTTCTACACAATGCTAATCGAGATAAACATTAGCAGAATGTTCTTGTTACTTAGTTCCTTATAAATAGAAGGAAACTAAACAAATGCGCTATGCTAAAGTGATAGTCAAATGTTTTAGAAGGTGCCGTTATGTGATTGTCATTGCAAATCGCTTCTTTGCTTGCTTAAGGAGTAGAACAAAAGAAAAACGGATTCTTCCTGTCTGAGAAAATAATAAATTCTTCACAATTGAAACCAATAACAAGAAATACCATCACACCAAAAAACGTAAAGGACATACATTGTGTGTTTTGACTAAATCTACATTTTTTGTGCAGTAAGTATTTGTCTATCTCTTACGGTGTGGCATTTAGCAACATACATCCAGAATAGGCCTTTTTTTTTTTTTTTTTTTTTTAACAGTACCGGAGTCTGGTCAGGACTCCGGCGCTGTATCCTCATCTACATCCCCTCCTAAATTTACTGTATGATTACTGGTTTTACTGTTCCTTTACACAAATATATAATACCCATGCCCAAGGCGGGACTCGAACCCACGATCCCCTGCCCACGAAGCACCAAGGCGAGACGCCTTAGCAAGCGTGGCCATGGGGACCGGCTAAAATCATTTTTTGTTTTCTTAAAGCACACACGCATTCACTCTCACATACACACTTCCAGACTCTGTGGGGGATAGGGAATAATTCTGGCTAAAGAAAAATTCCCCGCCCCAGCCGGGAATCGAACCCGTCCCCTCCGGGTGCCTTCAGAGGCTATTTCCAGAAAATACAGAATATACATTTTATTTGAGATGTAAATATTTTAATATACGGATTTTAATCAAAATCCTTACAGCCATTTTTCAGAAAATCAAAATTTTCGAAAATTTTTTCATGTAAATAATAGTTGGGGTGGGGAATGTTTCTTCGTGTTGCATCCTTGGAAGATACCGAACTTAAATACCAAGTTTGGATTTAACGGAGTTTTCGTTTTTGAGCTATACTGTCCACACACACACACATATTCTAAAAATCTGATGTGTACCATTCACATGACTTTCTCCATATCCCTGCAACAAATAATTCTTAAAAAGCTTATACTTCTATTTACTTTATGCTAATCAGAAAAAATTAGCAGAAATAGTCTTATTACTCGCTTCCTTGTAAGTAGAAGCGAAATAAAGGACAACCGTAAGGTTAAAGTGATAGTCAAAAGCTGGTTGCTATGTCAATGAAGTTCCTTTGTTTATATGGATAGGAGTTGACAAGTTCCTGTATGAGAAAAGTATACGTTTTTCATAGCAGAAACCAAAAATAAGGAATGTCACAAAAACGACGAACTCCACGAAAAAAATGTATATAACATAAATTGTGTGTTTTAAAGTGCTCTACATTTTTTGTGTAGTAAGTTTTTGTCCATCTCTTACGGTTTAGCAGTCATTCAAAAATTTAGTAAAATTCATCCAGAATAAACTACTCTTCAGAGGCTATTCCCAGAAAATTCAAGATATACATTTCATTTGTCAGGTAAATATGTTTAATATCCGAAATTTTAATCAAACTCGTTAGAGCCGTTTTTGAGAAAATCAAAATTTTCGAAAAAAGTTCCATGTAAAGGGTAGTTGGGGGTGGGGGGATTTTTCTCAAAATCTTCGTGTCGCATCCCTGGAAGATACTAAACTTAAATACGAAGTTTGGTATTTTACCGACTTTTCGTTTTTGAGTTATCGTGTTCACAGACACACGGACACACACACACACGGACCTTTTTGTGAAAATGCTTTTTTTGGATATTGGGGACCCTAAAACATATATTTCCGGTGAAATCTCGGTATCGAATTTTTGGTGGAGTGCAATACTTTCTCTATACACTATGTACATAGTGCGTATGGAGAAAGTAAAAATGGCTTTTTCAGATACAGGGGACTCCAAAACATATATTTCCGGTGAAATCTCGGCATCGAATTTTTGGGTGGAATACAATACCTACTCTATCCGCTAAAAATTCACAATTACAATCTGAGGGAATGGGTGCACAAGAGTTCACTTGCAATATTTTCACATAACCAGGAAAGTATATATCTCTTGTTTAATTTTGTGGATCTGCTGAAACATTACAAAAATCCCACGTTCTGGACTTTAACAACGCGATGATTCTACAGAAGTTAGGATTCCTAGAACTGGTTATGAAACATACAACTAAGTTAACGCTGCCAGCGTTAAGGTTTCTGGGAAAATGGAGACTAATAACTAAAAATTAATTTCGCAAAATAATACCTGGATGATGCTTCTTGAAGTATAATACATACTGAACGCGCGCGCGCCATCTATTCCTACTTTCTCTGCTAAGGCCGATTCAATTAGTACCCGTATTAAGAATGACGAAGTAATTTTTACTTTCTTTACGCGCACTATGTTCATAGTATATAGAGGAAGTATTGTATTCCACCCAAAAATTCGATACCAAGTTTTCACCGGAAATACACCCCTATATAAAAAAACAGCTTTTAGAAAAAGATCCGTGTATGTGTGTCCATGTGTCCGTAAGTTTGTAACACGATATTTCAAAAAGGTAAAGTTGGTAAAATATCAAAATTGGTATCCAGAGATACAACACGAATATTTTGAGGAAAATCCCCCAACACCAAAGTACACTTTACTGTAAATATTTTCGAGAAATATTGATTTTTTTCAAAAATGGCTCTAATAATTTGGAGTAGAATATCGTATATGAAAGATATTCACACACAAAGTGTATATTTTTAATTTTCTGGAATAGCCTCGGAAGAGGTCTTTATTCTGAATGAATTTTGCGGAGCTTTGGCATAACTGGTAAACCGTAAGAGATAGACAAAAAACTTACCACACACATTAAAACGCACAATTTAAGTTATATGCATTTTTTTCCCTGGGTTTTTTTTTTTTTTATTATTATTTATAGTCGCCTAACTACAAGGTCTTTTAGCGACTTTTCATTTACAAAGTGGGTTTTTACAGAATAAACCGAAATAAATAATACAATAATAATTACATCAGGATTATTAACAATAAACAAGCAACAAGAAGGATCTTAAAGGTATGAACTATGAATAATAAGAGAGAGTCAAGATTACAATGGAATTACCAACAATGCGGCTAAACCGTGGTAGCTTTAAACAATTAATAACAATAAGTGTGTGGCAAGATAAGATTTAAACAAAATGAGCATTAAGTACTATTACATAATCATAGTTAAAAACATTTGTAACAATATTGTCTTATTACTCAATAGATTAATGTCTTCCAATTAACAATAATTATAACTTATATTAACAGTTTATGAAAATTAATTTTTTATAAAAGTTTGTACAAAGAGATATCTTTAAAAATTGTAAGATTCGTGAATCATGTTGGTTACATAGAGAGCAGTAGGATCTTATGGAATTTGATTCTTCAGTCTCCATCTGTGGTATAGGGTACATTTTGAGATGATGTGGATGGTAGTTAACTTGTTTGGCATCTATCACGTTTCGGAGGATGTTCTTTAGAGAGCAGGAAGGTGTGTGTGTGTGAGAGAGAAAGAGAGGAGAGAAAGAGAGAGAGAGAGAAAGAGAGAGAAGAAAGAAAGAGAGAGAGAGAGAAAGAGAGAGAGAGAAAGAGAGAGAGAAACAGGGAGAGAGGGAAGAGGGGGAGAGAGAGAAAGAGGGAGAGAGGGAGGGGGAGAGAGAGAAAGAGAGAGATAAAGAGAGAGAAACAGGGAGAGAGAGAGGGAGGGGGAGAGGAGAGAAAGAGAGAGATAAAGAGAGAGAAACAGAGAGGGAGGGAGGGGGAGAGAGAAAGAGAGAGGGAGGGAGGGGGAGAGAGAGAAAGAGAGAGAGGGAGGGAGGGGGAGAGAGAAAGAGAGGGAGGGAGGGGAGAGAGAAAGAGAGAGAGGGAGGGAGGGGGAGAGAGGGAGGGAGGGGGAGAGAGAGAAAGAGAGAGAGGGGGAGAGGGAGAAGGGGGAGAGGGAGAAGAGGAGAGGGAGAAGGGGGAGAGTGAGAAGAGGAGGGAGGGAGAGAGAGAGAGAGAGAGAGAGAGAGAGAGAGAGAGAGAGAGAGAGAGAGAGAGAGAGAGAGAGAGAGAGAGGAGAGAGAGAGAGAGAGATGAGAGAGAGAGAGAGAGAGAGAGAGAGAGAGAGAGAGGAGAGAGAGAGAGAGAGAGAGAGAGAGAGAGAGAGAGAGAGAGAGAGATGAGAGAGAGAGAGAGAGGAGAGAGAGGGATAGAGAGAGAGAGAGAGATTGCTCGTGACCCAATCTAGCCCTGGGTGATGAAAATCTAATCTTGACGTTTTAAATTATTAAGAGTGATTTCTTTTCAGGGTTGGGTAAAATAACGTGGAGATTATTGGTGGGATTGTTTGACCATTGATGGAATCATTGGCTTTTATTTTCCTGTTTGTGCTATTTAATGCAATCTTGATGTGTTGTGGGTATGAACTATTTTGAGGGTGTTTAGTGGCTTCACGTGCTTCGCAATCAGCTTTCTCGATACCTTCGATTTGTTTGTGTGTAGGCCTCCATGTTAGAATTATTTGTTTTCCTTTGTTTGATGCTTTTAAGTATGTTAATATTACTTCTTGCACTAGAGCATTTTCATTTGTTTTCCTTTGTATGGCTAATAGTGCCCTCAGTGAATCGGTAAGTATTATAAATTTATTTGATTCTATTTCTTCAGCAATGTAATGAAGACTTTGTTTTATAGCAAATAATTCACACGAGATAGAATAATAGGTAGTGTTTATTGTAGGGTGTGTCCTAAACGTTGATATCTATTGCTGAACAATTTGTTATAGAGATGTAAAGGAAGTCATGTGAATGGAACACATCCACATGTATTTCCCGTGAAATCTCTATCCAATTAAATGCATGTTAGAAAAAGTAAAAATCTGATGTGTTACAATCACATGACTTTCTCTAGCTGTTCTACAAACTTCTTACATAAGATTATTATTCTTTCTGCATCTTGCTAATTGAGGTACTCATTAGCACAATGTTCTTATTGCTTAGCTCCTTAGAAGTAGGAAAAAATAAGAGAATACACTAGTCAAATATTTTAAAAGCTATCGTTATGTGATTTTCATTACAAATCCCTTCTTTTCTTGGTCAGGAGTAGAACAAAAGAAAACCGCACACTCCCGTCTGAGAAAAGTATAAGTACTTCACAACTGAAACTATAATAACACTGAATACCTCGAAAACTTTAAGTTCCACGAGAAAAATGTATATGACATAAACTTGTGTATTTTAACAAGACCTACATTTTTTGTTTAGTAAGTTTTTGTCTATCTCTTACGGTTTACTAGTTATGCCAAATTAAGCAAAATTCATTCAGAATAAATAGGTCTTTAGAAGCTATTCTCAGAAAATTCAAGATATACATATTACTTGTCAGCTAAATATATTTAATATACGATATTTTAATAAAGATCGTTAGAGCCATTTTTAAGAAAATCAAAATTTTCGAACAAAGTTCCATGTAAAGGGTAGTTTGGGATGGGGGGATTTTTCTGAAAATCTTCGTGTCGCATCCCTGGAAGATATTAAACTTAAATACCAAGTTTGGTGGTTTATCGACTTTTCGTTTTTGAGCTATCGTGTTCACAGACACACGAACACACTGACACACACACACACACACACGCGGACCTTTTTGTGAAAATGCTTTTTTTGGATGCAGGGGACCCTAAAACATATATTTCCGGTGAAATCTCGAAATCGAATTTTTTAGTGAAATACAATACTTCTCTATCCCTATGTATATTGTGATCAATCTGATATAGTGGAATGAAAAGGCGGTAATCTGTGTTAACATAAGTGCATTTGATTAATTACTTGAATACTTTATTTTTGTTTCTCTCTGAGATGCAATTCTAGTTTTTGGTGATTTCACTCGTTAAGGCCTTGAGCTAGACATTTTGTCGTTGTATTTGCAGTTATAAATATATATCATATATTCTGACGTTCTGAACATTATTAGCTTTGACATTTCTTTTTTGAAATTGTCATTGACCTATTTTCCTTTGTTTTCCATCTGTTCTTAAATTAACATAACTCGGTAGTTTACCTTGATATTGTATAATTTAAAGGTTAAATATCTTGCGTATAGAAAGCTTTGTTTACCTTGTTATTTTGCATTATTAAAGTCTGTTGCCGCCCACTTCTTTGCTGTGACATCATGGGTCTACCTTCTAACTTGAAGGCGTGTTCGAATTTCGGTTAGGGTGATTTGTCAGAGTAAGGCCTGGGACAGATAGGCTCTCTCTGCTAATGATTAAAATTCAACAATGCATATAACATAAAATGAAATAAAAACCCGCAATAGCATACTTCAGTACCTAATTTCTTAAATGCATTACAAATTCTTACATTTATTTCTTATATCAAAATACAACCATTATTTTATTACCTTACAAGTACTTAACACTAGATATATAAAATAATATTGAACTACAATTCCTAAAATATATATTATTAATAAGCTAAATAAACCTTTTATTTTTAATCTCACTTTTAATTTACTTAATAAATATTCTTTTAACAATTCCATTACCAATTAATATTCTTTCCAAACCTTCCTTTAAAATTTACTTATAATAAACTTTACTGGTACCCAGTAATAAAAAAATAAAAATAAACTCAGAAGTGTTCCATTTATATGACTTTCTCTACATTTCTGCAACAAATTATTGTTAAAAAGCTTATGTTTCTCTTTACTTCATGCTAATTGAGAAAAAAATAGCAGAACTAGTCTTATTACGTGCTTGTATGCAAGTAGAAGGGAAATATGGGGGTAGCATCGGCTAAAGATGTAGGTTGCTCTGTGACTGAAGCCCCTTTGTTTCTATGGACACAAGTTGACAAATTCCTGTATGAGAAAAGCATACGTTTTTTTAAAGCTGAAACCAGTAACAAGGAATATCTCAAAAACGATCAACTCCACGAAAAAAAAAAATGTATATAACACAAATTGTGTGTTTTTAGTGTTCTACATGTTTGTGTGGTAAGTTTTTATCCATCTCTTACGATTTATCAGTTATGCAAAATTCCGCAAAATTCATCGAAAATAAAGAGGTATTTAGAGGTTATTCCTAAAAAATTCAAGATATACTTTTTATTTGTCAGGTAAATATCTATAATAAAGGACATTTCAAACAAATGCGTTAGCCATTTTTGAGAAACTCAAAGTTTTCAAGTTTGGTATTTTACGGTCATTTCGTTTCTGAGCAATGCTGTCCACAGACACACACACGGACATTTTTCCAAAACTGTTTTTTTTTTGCATTCAGGGGTTCCCAAAACATGTATTTCCGGTGAAATCTCGGTATCCGAATTTTTGGGTGCATTACAATACCTTCTCTATATATTATGTACATAGTACGTGCAGAGAAAGTAATAACTGGTATCCAGCTATTTCTATAACATTTAATTCTAGTATACAACCTAAACTAAGGCCGCCGTCGTCTACTCTAAGTACTAGTTTCCAGCACAAATTGAAATTCTTATACCCTTATATTAATATATCATCTTTTAACATATTTATGTGGTTAAGAAAATAATATACTCATGTACAAAAAGCTTTAATTTACAAAATAGTACGTTAAACAATGGTTATTATTTCAAACCATTAATTCTTCCAAAATATATTTGTCATTTACACTTAATACATCAATAAATAGTATGCAAATGATTCTTATGATAATAATGTGAACATAAACTGCACAGCAGTGACAGGTGCCCCAAGAATTTCTGTGGGGTGTTTCATTAGGCAGTACCTATTTTACAGATCGGCTCCCTTTGCAAGAATGGAAGTGGATTTGCCACTTAGGCATGTTAAGGGGGGATGACTACTAAATACCTCGGTGGGGGCGACCTCTCTAGGTTAGTGGCGGAGGACATTAAGGCCAATCCCGCCCAGACGTGTCCAATCTCCCATGGACTTAAGAAATCATGCCCCACCGAGTCCAACCCAACCCAATCCAAACAGCTCTTTGGCGGGAGGAGCTCATATATTTGGCTCGACGTATATCTAGTAACCTCAGAACTACCACTGGCGCTCGGGGTCCACAGTGCTCGCACCGGAGAACCTGAAGAGGTCGTAAGCTCTCCCATACGAGGAGTAAAGTAAGAAAGGGAATATTTATTAACTACCGAAAGGAATACTACCGAAAGGAATGACTATAGGCGGTTTCGTTAGTGGCTCGAATTCGGGAGTTCGTGGGGTTTGATCCCCGTGTTCGGCCTACTTGATCCATGTAGCTTTTTTGAGGGGAGGTTCCTTGGGTCGCCAGGGCGGGTGGGCTTGTTTCATTTCTTGAATTTCCTGTCACTCCATGTCGTTTCCTTTGCCATTTCATTCATCCTTCACCCGGTTGGTTTATTTCAGGGTTGGAAGAGTCGAAGATGGTGGTCAGTGCTTAGAATAACTACCTCCCCCAACTTTGGAGTCAATCTCCATGGTATAGTGGCTACCATGCTAGTTTCATGTACCCAAGGCAGCGGTTTCAAACCCGGCGGAGGACGATGGATTTTTTCGGGCGTAAAATCCTTAGCATGGCTAAGAAAAGAAATAAAGCTGTTGGTTCCGTGTCCTAGATTTACAACACGTAAAAGAACCTCAAGCCTGATAAAGAGGTCTCTGAGCAAAATTAAGCCGTCTTTCAGGCCCAATATAGAATGGGTCGCAGAGAATCACAGCAGTTAAAGAGCGTTCATACACAAAACTCCATTTTTCCCCCCGACTCTGGCTGGTTGCCGGGATGAGGACCGCTACTGTGCGTGCGTGTGTGCGTGTTTGGTAGGCTCGTGGTGAGCCTAGGTGTTGTTGCTGTGTACCTCTCTGGTAAGGGTTTAACCACAGGAATGAGGTGAAGGTTGAGGTTTTATTTTGGTGTTTTCGAGTGTTGGTGTTAAGGAGGTAGCCCTGATGGCTCCTCGAGCGGTTGCATTTTCAGGAGCAGCATCCTTTCCTCTGCTCCGCTGGTGTTTCTTTTTTTTTTATTTTTTTTTATTAATTATGGTGTTGAAATTTTGATAGACCTCTCCCAATGGGAGGGGGGAGTACTTTGTTCAGCTATTACGCTGTTGGCTGGTTTAAAGCTGTTGTTACCGGGGGTGCCCACAAGCCATGCGGGGAACCCGGAACCGTATCTTTCGGTGTCCAGAGGGTAAGTACTCCCCCAGAGATGGAACAAGTGCGTTCTCATGGTCGCCCAATCTGGCGTAGAATTTTTGAGCCCGGCGCCTAATAACATCTTTCACATATGGGAGGGCCGAAGCTTCATGTAGTAGCCTCAAAGGGAAACGTCGACGTACAGAATATATGGACCGGAGTCCTCTATTCTGTACCCGACTGCTACTGGCTGGTGCTTTGGACCTTATATGGGGTATGTCCGAGTTTCGGAGTGCTTCAAACTGGAAACTTACAGGATCATACCACTGCTGTGCACTCGCTCCTGGTTCCTGCCGCCAGGTGTATCCTATTCCCACCCTCTCTGGAATATCCCATCATGGTGCTTATGTACAACAACTCAGGTTCGATGCTGACTCCCTATCGACCGTATTCTATCCTTTTAACTGAAATACCCGGGTATGGACCATGGCTTGACGGTATATCTTTACAGCATTAAATTGCCTTGGTTGCACTTGTATTATACGAGGTCCATAAAGTAACTTCCGTTTCACTTTATCTCCGCTGCAGCGCTGCGATCGCAGTTCCGCACATGCGCGGTAGACGCTCTGTTACAAGGAGAAGAAACGTGCGCCATTTTGAGATCGCTGTCAGCCACATACGCTTTGTTGTGGTTGTTTGCAATGTCGGCGTTGATTGAAAATCCCGTCGCTTGTGAAATCAGATCTGTGATTCGTTTTCTGAATGCTAGGAAAGTGAAACCAATTGAAATTTATCGGCAAATTTGCGATTGTTACGGACAAAATGCGATGAGTGATTCAATGGTGAGAAGATGAGTCCGACAGTTCAATAAAGGACGCAGTGAAGTGCACGATGAAGAACGAAGCTCACGATCCCTAATTCATGAAATTGTTACCGAAAAAATTTCGTAAACTTTGCTCACGTGGGGTACCAAAGATTCTTACTGAGCAACACAAAACAAAACGGATGGCTAGTGCACTTCAGTTTTTAACCCGTTATGATGAAGACGGCGAAGAATTTCTGACACAGATAGTCGCAGGAGATGAGACTTGGGTTTCTTACGACACCCCTGAAAGTAAGCAGCAAGCAATGGAATAGAGGCACACTTCATCCCCAGCAAAGGTTAAGCCGAAACAAATCTTGACACAGATGATGTGCACAGTGTTCTGGGACTGGAAAGGCATCTTACTCATTGATTTCTTACCGCGTGGTCAAACAATCAAAGCAGATGTTTATTGCGAGACACTTAGGAAATTGTGCCGCGCAATACAGAATAAGCGCCGAGGATTGCTGTCAAAAGGTGTTGTTTTTCTTCACGACAACGCACGACCACACACTGCAAATGTGACGAAAAACCTCCTACAGGGATTTGGCTGGGACGTGTTTGACCATCCTTCGTACAGCCCTGACCTCGCTCCTAGCGACTTTCATCTGTTCTTACATCTCAAGTCTTTCCTTGGCGGTCAACACTTCAACAATGACGAACAGCTGAGAGAAAATGTTTCCAACTTTTTGAAGACACAGGCGGCAAACTTCTATGAAGAAGGTATACAAGAACTTGTGCCACGCTATGACAAATGCCTGCAACATTTCGGCAGTTACGTGGAAAAGTAGTTTAAGAGTGGCAGAATTTTGTGCAATAAATAATTATTCTGTATCTGTACACAATTTAATGTTATTACCAAACGGAACTTACTTTCTGGACGTACCTCGTATGTATATTGTCTTCCACATTTTCTTTTATTTTTGAGGCGCCCAATAGTAAAAAATTTCAAAATTAATTTGCGGGTACAACATCTCAAGAAAAAATCTTATAATTTCTATGTTCTGGATTTTTAAGTTGGTGATTTAATTTTATAGATTTATTTATCAATTCCGGAGAGGTATTTATCCTACACTGTTTCACGGAAGATTTCGTACATGTACTTCTCAACGTATTTTCCAAATCTTTCTCGATGCGAATCTCACGGAGAGAGTTCATTTATCTTCCAAGAATGCGATACGAATATTTTGATTAAAATGTCGCATGTTTAAGATATTTTCGTGACAACCTGAGTGTATATCTTGAATTTTGTAAGAATTACTTATGAAGACCTCTTTATTCTGGATGACTTTTGTATAACTCGTAAACCGTAACAGATAGACAAAAACTTGTCGCACAAATATGTAGATTTCATTAAAAATTTGTCATATATACTGTATAGTATATATCTTTTTAGTCCACCATTTATAGATATTCCTGGTTGTTGGTTTCAGTTGGTTTTTTTAAATTTCTCTCCAGAGGGAAGAACTTTCATTTCATGGTTATACTTTCTCTACACGTGCTATGTACATAGTGTATAGTGAAGGTATTGTAATGCACCCAAAAATTCATATTCACAGGAAATATATGTTTTGAGACCCCCTGAATCCAAAAAAAAGCATTTTTAGAAAACTGTCCGTGTATGTGTCTGTGGGCAGCATAGCTCAAAAACGAAAAGGCTGTTAATAACAAAATTTGGTATTTAGGTTTGGTATCTTCCAAGGATAGGACACGAAGATTTTGAAGAAAATTCCTCCACTCCCAGCTAACGTTTAGTGGAACTTTTCGAAAGTTTTAATTTTCTCAAAAATGACTAACGATTTTGTTTAAAATATCCTATATTAAAGCTATTTACCTGACAAATAAAATGTATATCTGAATTTTCTGGGAATAGCCTCTGAGGACTGGTTTATTCTGGATGAATTTTACGGAATTTTACATATCTGCTAAATCGTAAGAAAATATAGATCACATTAAATCCCACAATTTATCTTATATAAAGTTTTTTCGTGGAGTTGGTCGTTTTTTAGACATTCCTTAATTTTAGTTTCAACTTTGAAAAACTTATACTTTTCTCATACAGGAATTTGTCAACTCCTGCCCATACAAACAAAGGAACTTCAGTCACATAGCAACCAGTTTTCGACTATCACTTTAACTTGTGGTAGTCCCTTATTTCGCTTCTACTTACAAGGAACAAGTAATAAAACTATTTATTATACTTTTTTTTTCGATAAGCATGAAGCAAATAGAAGAATAAGCTTTTTAACAATAATTTGTTATAGAGATGCAGAGAAAGTTATGTGAATGGAACACATAAGATTTTCCTTTATTATTGTGCTACTTACAGACAGGAAAGCAGGTAATAAGACCATTTCTGCTAGTTCTTTGCGTGACGTTAAAAGAATAATCTTTAGTAAGGGAACATTTTAGTGGAACAGCTAGAGAAAGTCATGTGAATGAGAAACATCGGGTTTCTCTTTAGTACTGAATTTAGATCCTATGTATTTTTCGGGATTTTGGATTAACCGTTGTATGATAATTCTCCGTTACATCTTTTTACCACCTCTTTAAAATTCTACGCCGCTTCGAAGTTGATCATTGGTAGGAAACGATTTGGACCGGTTAAGTTACTCCTGATCAGAGTACCTGGAGCATGGCAATTGTTTCACAAGTCGGTAACTGTATCAGCTTGGCATGAAGTTGCCGTATATGGTTTCTTCAGATGTGGGATAGTCACGACATAAGATTCGTGTTCCAGACAAGGATCAATTCTAAGGATTTATGAGTTCACAACAAGCAGATAACCTCAAAAGATCCATCTTAGCGGTAACCTGATGCACACGACTAAATAAATGGGTGGTTTTAGGTAACGAGTTTTCAATGACTGAAAAATTTAATGTTGTAGAGAGATCTTCCGATTTCCGTCCGGTTGTTTAACCAACTGAGGTATTCTGCCGGCCTTATGTTAACTTCCCATCTGATTCGCTTTTACTTTATATACACGTATCATGTACATAGTGTATAGAGATTTCACCGAAAATATGTTACAACAAAAATGCAACAAATTATTCTATTTACTTCAACTAATCGAGCAAAAATTAGCAGAAATAGTCTTGCTTCCTTAGTAGAAGCGAAATAAGGGGGTACCATAGGTTAAAGGGAAACCCAAAAGCTGGTTGCTATGTAACTGACGTTCCTTTGTTTGTATGGACACAGGTTCACAAAGTCCTGTATGAGAAAAGTATACGTTTTTTATAGCTGAAACCAAAAACAAGGAATATCTCAAAAGCAATCAACGCCACGAAAAAAATGTATATAACATGTATTTCGGTTTTAAGGTGCTCTACTTTTGTTGTGTGGCAAGTTTTAATCTATCTCTTACGGTTTAGCAGTTATGCAAAATTCCGTAAAATTGACCCAGAATAAAGTAGTCTTCAGAGGCTATTCCCAGAAAATTCAAAATATACACTTTATTTGTCAGGTAAATATCTTTAATATACGATATTTTAATCAAAATCGTCAGCGCCATTTTTTAGAAAGCAAAATTTTCGAAAAAAGTTCCATGTAAAGGGTATTTTTTGGTGGGGGGATCTTTCTCAAAATCTTCGTGTCGCATCCCTGGAAGTAACTAAACTTAAATACCAAGTTTGGTATTTTACCGACTTTTCATTTTTGAGTTATCGTGTTCACAGACTCACGGACACACAGACACACACGGACCTTTTGCTAAAAATACTTTTTTTTGGATACAGGGGACGCTAAAACATATTTCCGGTGAAATCTCGGTACCGAATTTTTTGGTGGAGTGCAATACCTTCTCCATATACTATTCAGATAGTGGGTGTAGAGAAAGTAAAAAAGCATCATCAGAATGAAGGTCCGTGTGTGTGTGTGTGTGTGTGTGTGTGTGTGTGTGTGTCCATGAGCCTGAGAACACGATAACTCAGAAACGAAAGTTCGGTAAAATACCAAACTTGGTATTTAAGTTTGGTGTCTTCCAGAGATGCGACACGAAGATTTTGAGAAAAATCCCCCCATCCCAAACTACCCTTTACATGGAGCTTTTTTCGAAATTTTTGATTTTCTTAAAAATGGCTCTAACGATTTTGATTAAAATATCATATATTAAAGATATTTACCTGACAAATAAAATGTATATCTTGAATTTCCTTTGAATAGCTTCAGAAGACTACTTTATTCTGGATGCATTTTACAGAATTTAACATAACAGCTAAACCGCAAGAGATGGACAAAAACACCACATAAAAATGTACAGCACCTTAAAACACACAATTTATGTTGTCTACATTTTTTTCGTGGACTTCATTGATTTTTAGATACTAACTTGTTTTTGGTTTCAGCTTTAAAATCTTATACTTTTCTTATACAGGAATCCAAATAAAGGAACTTCAGTCACATAACAACCACTTTAACCTATGGTACTCCCTTATTTCGCTTCTACTTACAAGGAAGCAGGTAATAAGACTATATCTGCTAATTCGTTCTTGATTTTTAACAATAATTTGCTGCAGAGATTTAGAGAAAGTCTTGTGAATAGAACACAGATTTTGTTTCCATTAAATTGGAAGTAGATCTCAAATTATTGACTTATTTAATTTAAACTGGAGTATATAGATTAAGCCAAACCACAACATACTACAATTTAATTATACTGCAAATAAAGTAGTGTGGTTGTAGTGCGTCTGCCTCACATTCAACAAGTCGCTAGTTCGAATTTCACTTGTGAATTACTTAGATATTGACCCCGAGGTCATTTGAACATCATTTCACTAATATCATTCATCGTCCGTTATAACCAACCGAGTTAAAGGGCGTTAAGCTACAAAAACAAAAAAACAAAAACAAAGTAGTGAGGCGGTGTGGGTAGTTCCTGTATTCTCTTAACTGGAGAAGAGCACATCGTTGCGATGTTTCCACACTCAGATTTGAATTTTTAATTCGCGACTTCGCCACTATGCGCCATGGTGACGAGGGATCAGCACGTCGCTTACAGATGGCACTGTAGGACGATATCACGACTTGCGGACGCGAAATGGCGGAAATACTTGCACAGAAACCTTCTTCTTTCAAGGTATGTGGATCTTTCATGTGCAAGTAAACATTACATGGGACAACTCTACTAAAAAAATTATGTGTTTTAACCAGATGTACATTTTTTGTGGAATAAGTTTTTGTCTATCTGTTGCAGTTTACCAGTTATACAAAATTCATCTAGAATAAAGAGGCCTTCAAACGCTATTTTCAGAAAATTGAAATATATTATTTATCATAAGTAATATAATGAGAGCTCCAATTGTTATCTAAAACTATTTAGAGAAAAATTGTAACGCGGAATTGTAGGTATTTAATAAGGCTATCTAGTGAATAAAATAACAATGATTAGCCTATATGGACACGAAAAATAACATTCCTAAAATCCGATTTGTCTTGACGTTATTTGCACCGAAACCAGTGCAACTTGATCTCCATATCATACATCATGGTCTCGTTATTTACAGAATTCGTTGAACTGGTTCCACACACTCTATTATTACCTTTTCTAGCCTCATATTGTCAATATACATAGGAATAGAGAAGTATTGTATTCCACCCAAAAATTCGATACCGAGATTTAACCGGAAATACATGTTTTAGGACCCCCTGTATCCAAAAAAAGTATTTTGAGAAAAAGGTCCGCGTGTGTGTGTGTTCGTGTGTCTGTGAACACGATAGCTCAAAAACGAAAGGTAGCTAAAATACAAAACTTGGTATTTAAGTTTAGTATCTTCCAGGGATGCGACACGAAGATTTTGAGAAAACTTCCCTCACCCCAAACTGCCTTTTACATGGAACTTTTTTCGAAAATTTTGATTTTCTCAAAAATGGCTCAAACGATTTTGATTAAAATTTCGGATATTAAACACATTTACCTGACAAATGAAATGTTTATCTTGAATTTTCTGGGAATAGACTCTGAAGAGTAGTTTATTCTGGATGAATTTTACTTAATTTTGAATAACTGCTAAACCGTAAAAGATGGACAAAAACTTACTACACAATACATGTAGAGCACTTTAAAACACACAATTTATGTTCTGTACATTTTTTCGTGGAGTTCGTCGTTTTTGTGACATTCCTTATTTTTGGTTTCTGCTATGAAAAACGTATACTTTTCGCATACAGGAACTTTCAACTCCTATCCAAATAAACAAAGGAACTTCATTGACATAGCAACCAGGTTTTGACTATCACTTTAACCTACGGTTGTCCCTTATTTCGCTTCTACTTACAAGGAAGCGAGTAATAAGACTATTTCTGCTAATTTTTTCTGATTAGCATAAAGTAAATAGAAGTATAAGCTTTTTAAGAATTATTTGTTGAAGGGATATGGAGAAAGTCATGTGAATGGTGCACATCAGATTTTTTTAGTATGTCTATTTCAGCGATAGACCTTTCCCCAAAACGTTTTAGAATTTCCGCATTATATACGGGAATATCATTGCACACTGATACTTTGTTATGAGACAAATATTAGTTCAGAGAGAAAAGTAATGCACGTGGGTGCGATAAATTTAGAAAAACAATAGTACTTTGTGGGATAAAAAACAATTAAAATGCAGAGATAATGAGTTCCGATTGGTTGGAATTTTACACGCCAATGTACTGGGTTGGCCACTTTCTAGGATGACGTGTCATGAACAAAACAGTCATATAAAAACGCCTTTAATATAGGGCATTTTAATTAAAAATCGTTACAGCATTTTTTTTTTTTTTTTAGAAAAACAAGTTTTTCAAAACATTTTCTGTGTAAAGGGTAACTTGGGGTGGGGGAATTTTCTTTAAAATCTCCGAGTCACGTCCTTGGGAGATACTAAAGAAGTTTGGTATTTAATGTCTTTGCGTTTTTACTTTCTCTATACGCACTATGTACATAGTGTATAGTGAAGGAATTGCACTCCAAAAAAAACTTTGATACCGAGGTTTCTCGGAAATATATGTTTTAGGATCCCCAATATCCAAAAAAAGCATTTTTCACAAAAAGGTCCGTGTGTGTGTCCGTGTGTCTGTGAACACGATAACTCAAAAACGAAAACTCGGTAAAATACACAACTTGGTATTTAAGTGTAGTATCTTCCAGGGATGCGACACGAAGATTTGAGAATAATCCCCCAGCCCCAACTACCCTTTACATGGAACTTTTTTAGAAAATTTTGATTTTCTCAAAAATGGCTCTAACGATTTTGATTAAAATTTCGTATATTAAAGATATTTACCTGACAAATAAAATTTATATCTTGAATTTTCTGGGAATAGCCTCTGAAGAGTTGTTTATTCGGATGAATTTTACATAATTTTGAATAACTGCTAAACCGTAAGAGATGGACAAAAACTTACTATACAAAAAGTGTAGAGCACTTTAAAACACACAATTTATGTTATATTTTTTTTGTGGAGTTCGTCGTTTTTGAGGAATTCCTTATTTTTGGTTTCTGCTATGAAAAACGTATACTTTTCTCATACAGGAACTTGTCAATTCCTCTCCATATAAAGAAAGGCACTTTATTGACATAACAACCAGCTTTTGACTATCACTTTAACCTATGGTTGTCACTTATTTTGCTTCTACTTACAAGGAAGCAAGTAATAAAAAACTATTTCTGTTAATTTTTTCTGATTAGTATAAAATAAATAGAAGTATAAGCTTTTAAAGACTAACTTGGTTCAGGGATATAGAGAAAGTCATGTGAATGGTACACATCAGATTTTTAAGGTATATGGTCCACACACACACAGACACACATACACACATGTGGACCTTTTTCTATATGTTCTCTTTTATTGAGGGGTCCTGAAAACATATATTTCTTGTGATATCTCGGTATCAAAATTTTGGGCAGAATACAATACCATCTCTACCTACTACGTGCATCGTACAAACTTAATAGAGAAAATAAAAAGAAGGTAATATAAGTAACTGTGAAGTAACTTCTTGGTGCTATTTTGCTTTGATCCATTCCCGTATCATCACCTCCTCTTCCTTCCCGCCTTCAATTTGCCCTAAAGCTTGTAAACCGCTTTTCTCAGAATTAGGTGGCCTTTTAATGTTCTCCAGAATGCAATTTGCAACGGATGGCTTGAGATAAACACGCAAATGCACACCAGTACTCAAGCGACGTGCCAAACACTTAATATGGAGTATCATGTCGATCTGTTATAAGTATCGATACACGATTACTCGTGAACATATTTGCATAATTTGGATGCTAGTGCATGTTTAGGTTGTTGGTGCATACCTACCTATTCTCCAGTTTCAAAATTTCTGTATGTAATTGTTTTGTTTATTATTTTTACTTTTTCTACACGTACTATGTACATAGTTTATAGAGAAGGTGTGGTAATGCCCCCAAAAATTCGATACCGAGATTTCAGAAAAATGTCTCTCTGTGTGTGTGCTGTGTGTGTGTGAGCAGCATAGCTCAAAAATGAAAAGAACGTTAAAAAACCAAACTTGGTATTTAGCTTTGGTATCTTAAAAAAAACAAAAAAACAAAACAAAAAATCATCAAATACCCTTTACATGGAACTTTTTTCGAAAATTTTGATTAATCAAAAATGGATCTAACGATTTTGATTAAATATCACATATTCAAGATATTTACCTGACAAAATGTGTATCTTGCATTTTCTGGGAATAACCTCTAAAATTTAGTTACGCTCTCTCTCTTTCTTTCTCTATCGCCCTCCGGGGTGTAATGGTTACCATGCTGACATCATGTACCGAAGGTCGCGGGTTCAAACCCGGCAGAGGTTGATAGATTTTTTCGGGCGTAAAAATCCTTAGCATGGCTTCCTTCGGAAGGGAATTAAAGCCGTTGGTCCCGTGTCGTAGATTTACGGCACGTAAAAGAACCTCAAGCCTGATAGAGGTGCCTCTGAACAAAATTAAGTGGTCTTTCACGCCCAATATAGAATGGTACGCTGATACTACAGCAGTTAAAGAGCGTCCAAAAATAACACTCCATTTCTTTCTCTCTCTCTCTCTCTCTCCCCCTCTCTCTCCCTCTCTCTCTTGCGGTTAAAGTTACTATTGTTACAGTATTTACAAGATGCGAAAGTGTGACAACTGTGTGTTATGGTAGGGGCGGGGGGGGGGGGTTCTTCAAAATCTTAGTGCCTTATTCTTAGAAGATACTGAACTTAAGTACCTATTTTGGTATTTAATAATAACTGCGCGCGCACACACGCACATTTTTCAAAAAATGTTTTTTTTTTTTGGAATCAGAGGGTCTCTATATATTTCCGGTGAAATCTCGGTATCGAATTTTTGGGTGCAATACATTACCTTCTCTGTACACTATGTACATAGAACGTGTAGAGGTATTAAGGTGCCTAAAGCCTAATATTCGAGGTATAGTAATAATAAGTATACAAAGAAGATATATGTGCTTGATGCTTTGGAGCAGTCTATATGCTGCAGAGTACAGGCAACCGCCTGGCTAGTTCCGTGTCGATATACAGGTGCTGTGGTAGGCTGCTCCGGACGTGAGCTGCAAGCAATCAGGTGAATTTAGGACGCTCCGTTGAACGGTTGCCGCTGTGCAGTAAGATTGTAGGCAATGCAACCAGAAATACATATTCTGCTACTCAAACCTGGAGCTGTGCGATATGTTGCTAAGTTATGGTGAAGTAAGCGTATCGTTCTGACTGACTGTATCGACCTTTTTCTAATCGACAAGAACCGTGTAACAAGTCTTTAACTTACGGCACTTTAGAAACTAGAATACTCAAGATTGCAGGCCGTGTATGAGGAGAGAGATGGTTCATGTCACGAATGTTTTGATTGCCGAGGAAAGAAAATTGGTCATGGTCTAAGAAAGCTGCTTATGTTTGATTCGTTACAAGCTTAACAAATCTGAATTGTTCCATTCTCTTGACTTTCTCTAAATCTCTGCAACAAATTATTGTTAAAAGGCTTATGCTTCTATTTACTTCATGCTAATGGAGAAAAAAAAATAGCAGAAATAGTCTTATCACTTGCTTCCATGTAAATAGAATCGAAATAAGGGAGCCGTAGGTTAAAGTGACAGTAAAAAGCTGGTTGCTATGTGACTGAAGTTCCTTTGTATGGACAAATTCCTGTATCAGAAAAGTGTAAGGTTTTCAAGGGATATATCATTCTATATTAACCATATATAGCGTAGAAAAGTATTACATTTATACTCTCCAACACTCTTGATTTTTCAGAATGTAATAATTTCTGAAAGCTGAAGGGTTTTTCAAAACATGTAAATACATATTTACTGTATCAAAAAAAAAAAAAAAGGCTCTTCTCCTGTCACTCAAAATATGTTTGAATCATCCAAAGGTTTGTTCAGTGTCGCACCATACCCTCTCTTCTTTTTGAGATTTTTCAATCTGCACTCTTCCGGTGTTCACGTGATTTTCTACTAGCTGGAACTGAACGAGGCCAGGCAGTGAGCAATGCTAGATAGTACAACACGTAACGAAGCGGGCTGTAGAGATCACGCCTACTCTCACGTCATTGTTATATATATACCTACTCTGTGTGCACCAAAACTCAATCCGGTAATTTCGTCACTATTTATTTCGCCCTAGTTATTAAACAATTATAATTGTTTTACAGTTTCTCATCTATCGGGTAGCTATTTTCAACGGTTTATTACAAGACATTTCATAAAACTTTCCGTTGCAGGTTTAAATCTACGTCTTAATTGTGGTACAGTTTACAACAGCAAATCTATTGAACTGTCATTCACAGAAACTGGAAGTCGTAGCTAACAAAACAAAATGTAGCTATCGAATTTCGATAACAGTGTCGTGAGTCGAGCTGCCTATGTGTGTCTTTTGCGTCTTCTATAACCATGATACAGCTTTTCAACTTTTGTGCACTTTTTACCAGAGGGGCTAAAGTCACTTCTGTGTAAAGAGTGTTTCAAAAAATAAAATACTTCGTATAGACTACTTGGTAAATTAAACTTGCTTTGTATTCTTACTTTTGTATTCTATACATCTTATTTTTGTTATGATGAAATCCTTAAAGGTATCAGCTATATAAAAGATTCAAGATGGGAAAGAAGGAAATTAACGTTACTTTCTATTCTGACGATATATTATTCAGTGTCTCAGAAGATAACTTTGCAACGCTTACTACATCGATTATATATTCAGTGCCAAAAATATCTGAAAAAAATTTAACAAGAAATAAAAATCCCTTATAATATCTAAGGAACTTTGCAGCTGTGAATTAGAAATTGAAAGAAATTCATAGAACAAAGTATCTTTTTTATCTGGGTACAAAACTTACCCGAATTCGATTTCAGGCGGCCGATGTGGGATTTATGGTGAACAAGGCGGTGCAAACGGGTTCTCTGGTTTCCCCCGCCATCGCATTCCACCGGTGCTCCACCTTCATTCCATGTATCAGTGGAGTAAAAGGTGGCGTTAAACACTATCAAATAAAATAAAAAACAAAACAAAACTTTCAAATAATTTCATTTTACGGTCATGGATCATGGAACAAGCGAGCAAAGCAGCAAGAATATTTCGATCAATAAATGATCTAATATAGAACACTAAAGACCTGAGAAAGAGACAGAAGTTAGGATCTATAAATGTTGATACGAATTATCCTTACATATCCTCATATATTCGTCAAGAACTAAGACAATATTGGAAACCCAAGAAATGACCACGTTAAAATCTGATATGTTCCAGTCATATAACTTTCTCCATCTTATCTGCTAAGAAACTATTCTTACAAAAATTATTATTGTATTTATATAATGCTAAATAAAATTATAATTACTAGAAATGATCCAATTACCTAGTTTCCTATAAGCAGAAGGGACATAAGGGAATATACCAGGCTAAAACGACGCCAAATCTTTTAAAAGATCTCGCTATGCGATTATCATTGAAATTCACTCGATTCGCTTTCTATGGCGAGGAGATGTGAAACGTATGTCATGTAAACATTTTAATCACAATTGTTACAGCTATCAAAACCGTTAGATTTTTAAAAAATCTGATATACCATTCACATGGCTTTCTCTATATCCTTGCAACAAATTATTCTTAAAGAGCTTATACTTCTTTTTACTTTATGCTAATCAGAAAAAATTAGCAGAAATAGTTTTATTACTTGCTTCCTTGTAAGTAGAAGCGAAATAAGGGACTACCATAGGTTAAAGTGATAGTCAAATGCTGGTTGCTATGTCAATGACGTTCCTTTGTTTATATGGATAGGAGTTGACAAGTTCCTGTATGAAAAAATTATAAGTTTTTCATAGCAGAAACCAAAAATAAGGAATGTCTCAAAAACGACGAACTTCATGAAAAAAGTGCATGTAACATAAATTGTGTGTTTTAACGTGCTCTACATTTTCTGTGTAGTAAGTTTTTGTCCATCTCTTACGGTTTAGCAGTTATTCAAAATTCAGTGAAATTCATCCAGTATAAACTACTCTTCAGAGGCTATTCCCAGGAATTTCAAGATATACATTTTATTTGTCAGGTAAATATCTTCAATATACAACATTTTAATCCAAATCGTTAGAGCCATTTTTGAGAAAATCAAATTTTTCGAAAAAAGTTCCATGTAAAGGGTAGTTGCGGGTGTCGGGATTTTTCTCAAAATCTTCGTGTCGCATCCCAGGAAGATACTAAATTTAAATACCAAGTTTGGTATTTTACCGACTTTTCGTTTTTGAGTTATCGTGTTCACAACACACGGACACACACACACTCACACACGGACCTTTTTGTGGAAATGCTTTTTTTGGATATTGGGGATCCTAAAACATATATTTCCGGTGAAATCTCGGTATCGAATTTTTTGGTGGAGTGCAATACCTTTTCTATACACTATGTACATAGCGCGTATAGAGAAAGTAAAAATGATAGATTTCGAAAAATGTTCCATGTAAAGGGTTATTTGGGGTTGGGTTTTCTTCACTAGAGGGTACTATACCTAATTATCAAGTTTGGTATTTAACCGAGTTTTCCTTTTTGAATTATGCTGTCCACAAACTCGCACTTTATAAAATCCGTTTTTATTATGTTCTTGTTTTTTGTTACTCATTCAGGGAATCTCAAAATGTTATTTCCGGTGAAATGTCGGTATGGAATTTTTGGGTGGAAAACAATACCTTCTCTCCTACTAGGTACATAGCATATACTTATTTCTTTCTCAAGCACGTTGAGAAAGTAATAAGATATGACAATAATGAATGAACATGATCGGGAAATGTGTGATATTCAACCAATAGGGTTGATATGTGTGATAGGGCTCCAGGAAGAAGGCAAGAAAAGCATGACCATATTCAGTTTAGATTACCAAAAATCGCACGAGATAATATTCCAATCGGAGAAAGATCCTCCGGAAAACCCCGGAAAAGATTAAACGTCTTCAATGCAAACTGCTTGGAAGCCTAGGATTATGAGGAGGAGGAGGAGGAGGAGGAAGCAGCAGCATCATCTTCGTATTCCTCTTCTCTGGCTAGGATTTACCTATCATAAGCACAAGGATTTCGAGTACAATGACCATTACGACAATACATAATGGCCATCCTAAGCTGAACGTCGTTGAGTTGTAATCCCAGCAATTGTAGTCAAATGTGACTTGGTTAAAGATGGGGAGGAATACGTAAAATAACAGGTGTAATGCCACACCTTGATGATGGGGTTATATTTCACTGGAGCTACGAGGGGCATACTGAAAGTCACGAGAACCCATTGTAAACATTTAAATTTCAACAATGTAACGAAACGAATTTCAGGATCGTAATCTACAGACTTTAAGCCACATGTTGACATATTGTGGCGTCATTAGCTTCTATCACGTGACCACAGACGGTGTTTGAAAAATGGCTGACATTGATGTTTCGTTTCGACAGCGTGCTGTCATCGAATTCCTTGTGAAAGAAGGAAAATCTGCTCCTGAAATTCATATCAGACTTCAACGTGGGTATGGAGGTGTCTGCATGGGTGCCATCAGTGTTAGAAGATGGGTGAAACATTTCAAAGATGGAAACACGAGTCTGCAAAATGCGCCTCGTAGCGGGCGTTCTCGAACTGCCTCTACAGAACGCAACAAGGAAAGAGTTGATGAGCTCATTGCAGGAGATAGGCGCTTCACTATGAATGAAATTGCTGCGCAACTTGGAATAGGACATAGTGCAATGCAAGAAATGATCCACAGCTTGGGTTATCGAAAGGTCTGTGCCCGTTGGGTCCCCCATTTATTGACTGAAGACCACAAACTTCAGAGAAGAACCATTGCACAAAACCTTCTTCAGAGATTTCATAATGAAGGTGATGAATTTTTGACGTGTATTGTGACTGGAGATGAGAGCTGGTTCCATCACTTTGAGCCAGAAACGAAACGTCAGAGTATGGAATGGCACCACTTGAACTCACCATCGAAGAAGGCAGCGAAGACAGTGCAGTATGTAGGAAAAGTTATGGGAAGTGTCTTTTGGGATGCACAAGGTTGCATTCTGGTTGACTTTCTTGAATCTGGACAAACCATAAATTCTGTCCGTTACATCAAGACACTTCTGAAGCTCCGTCGGGCTTTGCGTGATAAACGCCCTGGAAAGAGGATCATCCTTCAACAGGATAATGCGCGTCCGCATACTGCCCTGCCACTATGGAGAAGATCAGGGCATTAGGGTGGGAAACTCTTCCACATCCTCCCTACAGTCCCGACTTGGCACCCTCCGACTAGCATCTTTTCGGTTCTGTGAAGGAGCAGATGCGTGGCCAACGCTACGAGACGCTGGAGGACATACGGAAAGCAGTGCGTCAGGGTCTGCGGGCAGCTGGAACGGAGTTCTATCACAAGGGCATTTTCAAACTTGTAGAACGATGGGAAAATTGTGTGCAAAACAATAGAGACTATGTCGAAAAGTGAAAGAAAGTCTGTAGATTATGATGATGTTTTTGGTTTGGCTTAAAAATAAATATTAAGATTGTAAAACAGTGTTGCTCATGACTCTCAGTATGCCCCTCGTACATGGCTTTGCTTTCTGTTCTAAAAGAAGAATTATTACAACAATATTCAAATAAATTAATGTATTTGCGATATGATATAGTTACAGATACTTTTTGTTTTGTTATTAAATGCCGGAATATTATGGAAACAGCAACAATTAATATATACTAAAGCTATGATAAATCATTTTTGTTGCCAAATGGCAACACTTTGCGTTGCATCCACCTTACATTTTAAAAAAAAAATCTGATGCGTTCAAATCATACTACTTTCTCTACATCTCTATAACAAACAATTGTTAAAAAGTTTATTCTTCTATCTACATCATGTTAGTCGTGATAAACATTAGCAGAAATTGTCCTTATTACTTAGTCTTTTGTAAGTAGAAGGGAAATAAATCTAATGTGTTCCAGTCACATGATGTCCTCTAGCTGTTCGGTAAACAAACCTTTTATTCAAAACATTACTCTGTAATCTACATCATGTTAATCAAGATAAACATTAGCACAATTCGCACTTGTAAGCAGCAGGGAAATAAGGAAATGCACAGGCTAAAGCGATAATCTCGGCCTTTAAAATCCGGTCGCTATGTGAAACACTTGAAATTCCAATCTCGTTGCTTGCCAGGATTAAACAAACGAGAATCGAGAAGAAAGATGTCTTCTCGTTTGAGAAACGTTTAGGTGGGTTAAGATTCGCTTTGGTGCTTCGTGGGCAGGGGATCGTGGGTTCGAGTCCCGCCTTGGGCATGGATGTTATATGTATGTGCAATGTGTATATGTTTGTAAAATAAACAGTAAAACCAGTAAACCAGTAATCAGTAAAACCTACGGGGGGAAATGTAAATAGGGATACAGTACCGGAGTCCTAATCAGACTCCGTTACTGTTTAAAAAAAAAAAAAAAAAAAAAAAAAAAAAAAAAGATTGAAATCAATAATTCAGGATATCTCTAAAACGGCCAACTCTACAAAAAAAATTTATATATACATATAAAACATAAATTATGTGTTTTAATGAGATCTACATTTTTTGCGTAGTATGTATATCTCTTAGGGTTTACACAGTCATACAAAAGTCATCCAGAATGAAGAGATCTTCAGAGGCTATTCCCAGAAAATTTAAGATGTACATTTCGTTTGTCTTAAAATATCTTAAACATGAGTTATTTTAATCAAAATCGTTAGAGCTATTTAAGTTTGGTATCTTCCAAGGATGCGACACGAAAATTTTCAAACTATACTTTACACGGAAAAACTTCGAAAATTTTGATTTTCTTAAAAATGGCTCTAACGATTTTGATTAAAATCTTGTTAATTTAAGATATTTACTTGACAAACAAAATGTGTATCTTGAATTTTCTGGGAATAGGCTCTGAAGACTACTTTATTCTAAATGAATTTTACGGAATTTTGCACAACTACTAAACCGTAAGAGATGGACAAAAACTTACAATATAAAAATGTAGAGTACATTAAAACACACAATTTATATTACACACATTTTTTCGTGGGGTTGATCGTTTTTAAGATATCCCTTGTTTTTGTTTTCAGCTATGAAAACCTTATACTTTCCTCAACTTGGCAACTCTTGTCCATACAAACAAAGAAGCTTCAGTTACATAGCAACCAGCTTTTGATTATCACTTTAACCAATGGTACTCTTTTATTTCGCTTCTGCTTACAAGGAAACAAGTAACAAGACTATTTCTGCTGATTTTCTGGATTAGAATGAAATAGAAGTAAGAGCTTTTTAACAATAATTTTTTGCAGAGATATAGAGAAAGTCATATAAATGGAACACATCAGATTTTTTTTATAGTGTTTAACGCCCGCTTTTAATACTAAGACACTGAAGGCGAAATACCGGCTATGTAAATTGCACATACATGCTGAGAAAGTGAAAATTCAACAACAGTGCATCGAAATTTGTTCTACATTGTTTTCCAAAATAATACTGTGACAGATCTCTTTCGTTCAGCTGCCCAGCTTTTTAATGCGGGTGTTGAGTAAAAGTGAAAGTGCTTTCTAAGAGGAATTTGCATTTGTTCTCGCTCTACTAGCAGAGAAAGAAAGCGCTGTAAATCACACAAAGGAAAAATAAAGCAGAAGAATAACATTCGGTATAGTCAGCCGTGACGGATCTAGTTGCGTAGGTATATCTTTGTGAAAGTTTCCAATTACCTGCTGCCAGCCAATAAGTTAGTAGAAGCACTTAACCGTAACATTTTGGCATTTCTTCCGGCTTCAAATTAAATGTTATTCCTTTTCCGGTTTACGGCTACGCTGAAAATTAATCATCTCCCATGCTATCACGTTTTCTAAAAGGAGCGAAGCTGAAAAACTGTTTCCATAACTTTAAGGGCAATAAACTTCTTGTGGACTAGCGTTTCCACAGCTTCCAGAAAATCAACGTCAAGAGATAACGTAGAGAAAATGAATTCAGACAACTATCTACAAACATATAGAAGGTAAAATTGAGGTTAGTAAAGATAAAGACCTCATGCACTGCGAGGTATTCAATCGCACGGTGACACCTCCCAGGAGAAAGGGATGAAATAAGAAAACCACATGAGGCCGCAGGCGGCAGGAAGACAGGCTATAAAGACGCGCAGAAGTCTCTAGCTTAGACTATGAAAATTCTTCATCCCGGCACCAGAATCCGGCGTGCAGCCGCCAACACATCAAGTTTCGGGTGTCGTCAAACGCTGCGAGGACAGCAAACACAACGTCGAGAACAGCATTTATAGTGCACTTACATCCACGCCATCTGCCATCGCTGCCAAGAAGCGAAGCTGAAAGATGACAGAGAACGATGGAATGAAATTCGTAGAGAATAGCATCCAACCATTAGCCTAAGTGAAAGGGGCAGTACGAAAAAGTACAAGTCAGAGTACGCGGACGAGGGATAAAACTCGCGACTTCCCGAATACGAGTCATATACTTTTTTACTTTCTCTACACGTATTATGTACATAGTGAATGAAGAAGGTATTGCATTCCACTTAAAAATTCGAAACCGAGATTTCACCGGAAATACATGTTTGGGTCCCCCTGAATCCAAAAAAAAAAACATTTTCAGAAAAAGGTCGTGTGTCTGTGGACAGCATAGCTGAAAAACGAAAAGACCGTTAAGTATCAAACCCAGTATTTAATTTTGGCATCTTCCAAGAATGCGACACGAAGATTTTCAACAAATCCCCCCACCCGCAAATATCCTTCACATGGAATTTCTTTCGAAAATGTTGACTTTCTGAAAAATGACTCTAACGATTTTAATTAAAATATCCCACATTGAAGATATTTACATGACAAATAATATGTATATCTTGAATTTTCTGGGAATAGCCTCTGAAGACTACTTTATTCTGGATGAATTTTGCATAGCTGCTAAACCATAAGAAACGGACAAAAACTTACCACACAAAAAATGTAGAGCACATTAAAACACACAATTTATGTTGTATGTTTTTCGAGGAGTTAATCGTTTTTGAGATATTCCTTGTTATTGGTTTCAGCTTTGAAAAACTTGTACTTTTCTCAAACAGGAATTTGTCAACTCGTGTCCATACAAACAAAGGAACTTCAGTCACATAGCAACCAGCTTTTGGCTTTCACTTTAACCTATGGTACTTCCTTATTTCGCTTCTACTTAAGTGATAAGACCGTTTCTGCTAATATTTTCTGGATTAGCATGAAGTAAATAGAAGGATAAGCTTTTTAACAATAATTTGTTGCAGAGATGGCACTGAAGATATTGGGATGACGGGGGAACCGGAGAACTGGGAGAAAACATGCCCCCTGCGCTGCAAATCCTGGTTACCTTGGTGAGAAGCGAGCGGTCTAACCATTCGGCCACGGCGCGGTCACGATTCGAACACGACGTGGCGTCACCTCATTCATTTTGAGGTTAATCAGTTACGAAATGAATCTACTTCCTAGGATTACATAAAAATAGTCTTTTTTTAACTCGAGTAAATTGTGGTAAAACCGCGATCTGGTCACAGGGAGGAAATGCCTAGCGTTTTGTCATCAGCCACCATCTTGCTATTCTAAACACTACCATATGCAACATAATGAGAAGGTATTGTATTCCATCCAAAAATCATAACTAAGATTACACTAGAAATAATACATGTTTTGAGACCTCTGAATTAAACAAAAACATTTTTAGAAATACATTCGTGTGTGTGTGTCATTGGACAGCAGAGCTCTAAAATAAAGGTTTGGTTAAATATCAAACTCGGTATTTAAGATCATTGTCCTGCAAAAACGCCACACGAAGACTTTCAAAAAAAGTTCCCCAACCTTAGCTATTTTTTACATGGAACATTTTTCGAAAATTTTTTTTTTATCAAAAATGTCTTAAAGAATTTTATTATACACTTATTTAGGATAGTTTCATGATAAACGAACTTTGTTTAAAATTTTAATAATGTGTAAACTGTAAGAGATAGACAAAAACAGAATAAACAAAAATGTAGATCTCATTAAACACACAATTAAGTCTTGTACATTTTCATTTAGTTATTAATTTATTTTTATTTTTTAGAGTTAACCATTTTCGAGATATTCCAAGTTGTTGGATTCAGTTTTAAGTTACTTAAAACTTTTCTCAAATGGGAAGTCGATCTTTCTTTTCGTCTGTCTTATGTTTACGCATGGTAAGTAAAGATAACCGAATCCCAATTGTTTCACAAAGCTGCCCGTTTTTAAAATATTTGTTTATCGCTTTAGCCTACTGTATTCCCTATTTCCCTTTTGTTTACAAAGAAGCAAGTAATTAGTTTAATTATGGCAATGCCTATCTCGATTAGCATGATGTAGATAAAGGAATAATATTTTGTAAGAATAGTTATTTCTGAAATAGATTAAGTTAGTGAATGGAACACACATATTTTTTTTAACTCTAGTCCGCAGAAAGATAATAATGAAACCGTTATAATAGAATTGGATTTAATGTAGTAACTGCCTCATATTTTCCTTTTAATTTTCTTCCCCTCTGAATTTGTGTTGTTTTGTAATTCCCGGCCGCGACTGAAACGATTTTCTTCCCTTTGTGTCTCGACATCTTATTTTTCTTTAGGGGGTATTGTTCTGCTCTACTTAGACACCAAATGGAAACAGGATCAAGAAAAATGGTTCCTTAGATCTGCAACATAACCGACTTATGAAAAGGCTGAAAAATAAGATAAACAGAAATTAGCAAAACTTCAAAGTAGTTACTCAAAATATTATATTGACAATATAATTTACGGTCAACAGAAAAGAAAGTCCAATAAGCACACTGCAATTACTTCCTGGAAGATATTCACATTCTCTTGCGCTACCAATTTTACTATTTTACTGCTAAAGTACAGTTTTCCCAAACTGTTTTTTCCAATCTAATTTTCTCACTGTTAGTTAACGGGCACTGGTAAATAAAATTTTTCTACAATCTATTAAAAAATTAAAATTTGTTTTTTACATCATCAATAGCCATTTCGAAACCGTATAATACTCCTGTTTCCTAGCATTTTATTTCATGAAACAGTGTTTTTCTCAAAAGTACATTTTCACACATTCTCTTTGTTTTTCTTTAAATACTATATTAATTTCCCAGAACGTGCAATATTTATTATAATATAAAATCAAACAAATATTTTTCAAAAACATATTTATGAAAAAATTATTAACTTTAGACATTAAAATTGTAAGTTTTTAAAAATGTGATATTAATTTAGTTATGAAACTTATTTAAAAATCTCCATTTAAGGATTTTTGTGTGGTTCAAAGCTCAAATTCACATAATGCCTATCAATTTTCTAAAATTTTGAGGCGCTTGGTACATTCTGATTATGTAACATACTACATAATATTTATGAAACAGTTTATATATTGCATATTGTTCAAATTTGAATTTCATTTGATATTCGTATGCAATTCAATCAAGATAATGCCAGTCAATGCTCTAAAATTTTGAGGAACTTGGCAAATTTTGATGATGTAACATACCACATAATATTTATGAAACAATTTATATATTGCATACTGTTTCAAGTTGAATTACATTTGGCATTCGTATCCACATAACATCAATGACAGTAACACAATAAGAGACCCCTATAAAGAATTTTCAATCGAGAGAAATAAGTTGGCAAGAAAAGTAACTGGAAACACAATAAGAGACATCTATCCTACTTAAGGAGTCTACTCTTTCTACTTCGTACAACATTCCTTTCCACTTAAAACTTCGTTACCGAGAATGTGCCCTGTAACCTAAAAAATAATTTTTAGGAATAAGTCCGTGTGTGTCATTTCTGAGAACAGGATAACTCAAAAACGAACATTCGGCAAGTAGAAATCTTTATATTTAAGTTTAGTATCTTGTAAGAAAGCGACAGGAAGTCTAAAAAAGATCCTCCACCCCAAACTATTCTTTATATAGGGAATTTGTGATTATTATGCCATATTATATATATATATATATTACTGTGTCAAGAAAGTTCCGGGAATTTGCCAATAAAACACACAAAATAAATTATACATTTATGCCAACGAATAATCCAATCACCAAAACATTTTTTATAGGCACTTTTAGGAATCGATATCAATTGTCGCCGCAAATTTTCCTTTATCTTCTATCGACTGAAAACGGGTGCCTCGAAGTGGTAAGTTGAGTTTTGGAAAGATAAAGAAATCAGCAGGAGCTAGATCAGGTGAATACGATGGTTGTTCGATGAAATTTGTTGAGTATATGACCAGAAATTCGTTCACAATAATAGCCTTGAGAGCTGGTGCGTTATCGTGGTGCAGACTCCATCAGTTTTCGTTCCACAAATCTGGCATTTTTCGTCGTATTTGATCTCCCAAACGCCACATGACGCTCAGATAATGATCTTTATTTACCATCTAACCTTCCGGCAAGAACTCTTGAGTGCACGACACCGCTATAATCGAAAAAATAAAACTGTCAATATGACCTTTAGTTTTGATCGAGTTTGACGTGCCCTTTTAGATTTCGGTTCAGTTGGAAGGCGCCATTCGGAAGCTTGTTGACTAGTTTAAGTGTCAAACTCGTAAACCCACGTCTCATCACCAGTTACAATGCGTTTCATGAAAGTGGGGTCGGAACTGGCTCGCTCTAGAATGTCTTCAGCAATTGAGTTTTTGTAGAAAATTCAAGTCTTTCGGAACTAATCGAGCTGCAACGCGTGTCATGCCCAAACAATCGTTTACAATGGTACGAATCGATTCGTGAGACACAGAAAGCTCAGTGTCAATCTCTCTCAGACCTAAATGACTATTTTCAGACACCATTTTCTTCACTTTAGCCATGTTCAGTTCAGTTGAAACCGTTGATGGCCGACCAGAGCGAGGCAAATTTTCCACCACATCTGGACCACTTTTGAATGCACCGTACCACTCATATGCACGTGTTTTTGATAAAGTCGATTCACCGTAAGCCCTCTGTAACATTTTCAGCGATTCGACAATGCAAAATTTGAGACAGATTCTTTGTTCAATATTTGTATCCATCGCAAATCGCCTTTGAGATGAACTAACAAAATGGCGTACTGTAAACAAACTAGATGACAGATGACGATTAAACTCCGTGTGGGTATAGAGAAAAGTTGTGCCAACTTAGCGACAGCAATCATTTCGAATCCCCTTTTAAACAGGATTTTTAAATGATAAATTCCCGGTACTTTCTAGACAGAATGTATATATACAGGTTTACTACAAAAGAAATAGACAACTTCAAATGCCTTTAAAACAAAAACTATTAGAGATAGCAACCTAATTATTTTGGAGGTATGTTGAGACACTCTCAAAGTTTTGTTTGTTACTATTGGTAACGCTGTAGTGTTTTCTTTGTTGTTGCAGAAGCTGAAATGGCGGAAAATGCTGTGGAAAAGGCATATTGCGTGTTGGAATTTGCTAGAACGCAATCAGCAACTGTTGTCCAACGACATTTTAGAACACGTTACCACAAAAATGAAATGATGCGCTCACAAGAACCAGCATCGTCTTCATCATGTCGCAACATGTCGATGCAAAAGTCACGCCGTATGACCTTATCTTCTTCACTCAGAAACTGCAACATCTGTACTCTGTAAGGTATCATGTGCAGTCGCTTCCGCAAGATTTTCCATACAGTTTGCTGTGGAATTTGTAATTGCATGCTTGCCCTAGATGTCGATTTCTGTGGACTTCTTATGTAGGCAGAACGAACACGTTCAACGTTTTCTTCCGAAACTCTTGGTCTTCCCGAGCTCTTCCCTTTGCACAAACATCCCGCTGTCTCGAATTTTCTATACCAGTCGTAGATTGACTGTCTAGTCGATGGCGTTTTGTGGTAACGTGTTCTAAAATGTCGTTGGACAACAGTTGCTGATTGCGTTCTAGCAAATTCAAACACGCAATATGGCTTTTCCACAGCATTTTCCGCCATTTCAGCTTCTGCAACAACAAACAAAACACTACAGCGTTACCAATAGTACCAAACAAAACTTTGAGAATTTTTCAACATACCTCCGAAATCATTAGGTTGCTATCTCTAATAGTTTTTGTTTTACAGGCAGTTGAAGTTGTCTATTTCTTTTGTAGTAACCCTGTATCTTTATGAAAAATTAAATGTATATCTTGAAATTTCTGGGATAACCTCTGAAGAAGTCTTCATTCTGGATGACTTTTGCATAAATGGTAAATCAGAAGAGATAGACAAAAACTTACTACACACTTTTACACAATATATGGCATATACATGTTTGTATAGTTAACCATTTTAGAGGCATTCCTTGTTATTGGTTGCACTACTGTCTGTCCAGAATGTTAACAAAATTTTTTCTAAGAAGTAGGACTTATCTAACCTATTCCACTCTACTTCCCAGGTGTAAAACCATTAATGAATCACCAGTTTTGCAGATTTCTGAGGCAGGTTTAAGAAAAGGCCAGATTGTAATGTGGAGGCTCCACTAATTTAAAGAGTCGACAGACCGAGGGATGGAGAAACGATGTTAAGAATTTGGACAAACTATACCTACTTAAACTTTTCTCAAATGGGAAGTCATCTTTGGTTTCTGTCTCTTTTGTTATAAACCTGACCATGCAAAGACAATGGAATTCCAATTTTTTCTCATAGAAACGAGATTTTAAAATATATAACTTGATCTTTAGGCTAGTTTATTCACTTGTTTCCTTCACACTTTGTAGGGACTAAGTAATAAAACAATTTGTGTTAATGTTTGTAAATGCAAATGGCGTGTTATTTATGGACGCTCTTTAACTACTGTGGTTCTCGGCGTCCCTTCTAAATTAGGCGTGAAAGACGGCCTAATTTTGCTCAGAGGCCTCTCTATCAGTTCTTTTACGTGCCGTAAATCTACGACACGGGACCAACGGCTTTACTTCCCCTCCGAAGGAAGCCATTTTAAGGATTTTTAAGGCAGATAGGGGAATACGCTTATGTAAGAATATTTTGTTAGAATATATAGGGAAAGTCATGTGATTGGAAGATAAATTCTTTTTAGTGGAATTAAAATCTAGGATATCTTTTGTTAAGGTTTAAATGGTCCAATACAGTGTTGAGCTTTTATGCGAGAGTGATACAGACCGCCAGCCTTTCCAAAGCTGCTCTGTGAAATGGCAATAGTAAATTGATGGAGTATAATATTAACAAGTTTTGACATCCTTGACTAAGACCCCTGTAAGCTATTCAGGAAGCTGGCCTTGACCTTGCCTCTATCGTGTTTTTCAAGGCAAGAGGCAAAGTAGAACATGATGTGTATTATCAGAGGTGCCTCTTTCTCTCTCTCTCTACTTTCCTCTATAGTAAGTAGGTTAATGATGACGTGAAGAAAGCGGCTGTACGTGTGTGTGTATTCACACTACATTCTCTCCTCCTTAAGTAGCTGCAAATGAAATATGTGTTAAATACCTCGTCTGTTACTAAATGCGCCTCTTTTTACTTTCTCTAGCCCCATATGTTCAATGTACATAGGGATAGAGAAGTATTGTACTCCACCCAAAAATTCGATACCGAGATTTCACCGGAAATATATGTTTTAGGGTCCCCTTTGTCTAAAAAAAGCATTCTTCGGAAAAAGGTCCCTGTGTCTGTGAACACGATAGCTCAAAAACGAAAAGTAGGTAAAATACCAAACTTGGTATTTAAGTTAAGCATCTTCCAGGGATGCGACACGAATATTTTCAGAAAAATGCCCCGCCCCCAATTACCCTTCACATGGAAAATTTTCGAAAATGTTGATTTTCTAAAAAATGACTCGAATGATTTGGATTAAAATATCGTATATTAAAGATATTTACCTGACAAATAAAATGTATATCTTGAATTTTCTGGGAATAGCCTCTGAAGACTACTTTATTCTGGATGATTTTTACGAAATGTTGCGTAACTGCTAAACCGTAAGAGATGGACCAAAACTTGCCTACACAAAATGTAGAACACGTTAAAACACACAATTGATATTATTTGTGTCGCATCCTCGGAAGATACCAAGCTTAAACACCAAGTTTGGTATTTAACATATTTTCGTTTTTGAGCTATGCTGTCCACGCACACGCACACACATGGACCTTTTCCTGAAAATGCTTTTTTTTTGGATACATGTATTTCCGGTGAAATCTCGGTATCGAAATTTTGGGTGCAATACAATACTTTCTCTATACACTATGTACATGGTACGTGCAGAGAAAGTAAAAACTTATATTTTTGCATTGTTTGGTTAAACTTCACTGATGCATTACTTTAGCTTAAATGACGAAACTTAGTCCAATGTGTTAGAAAGTGCATAGTGTTATAGTCTAGCGTGGGCAATTGAGTTTCTATCTAAAGTTGAAACCTACAAACCCAGGATCTCTTAAGTGTGTTTAATGCGAGGAACTGATGACCGCGTTGCACCGGTTGCGGTGTGCGGATGTTTTTTATAATCAGCTTTAGCCGGTTCGACTGCTCAAAAGTGGAGTATATTACACCGGCCCACTTAGAGACGGAATGTGGTCGCAATCTACCACCTTAAAGTGGGTAGTCGCGGCAAATTACCAGATTATATTGGAGCAGCGCTTATTTTGCCCTAAAGTTTTAAATGATCTGGAGAGGTTGAAGAAACGAAACCGTAGCCCAGGAATTACGGCAGTATTTTTATCCATGCCATGGTGGAAGCATAGTTTTCCTCAAAACATGATGGCCTTCAAATGGAACCGCTCCCCGCTGTCAATAGACAGTGATAATTAGCAAACAAAAGACTACCCTGTACTTGGAATGAGAGACAATGTAGTGAAATCTGTTTCCTGGAGACATGGAGACTGCATGCAAATCGAGATTCGCTCCTTAGTTAGGGGACAGTAAGTGGAAGACTTGACAACTGCAATGGTACGTTTCCAACCGCTAACCATCTAAAGCAAAACTTTAAAGAAAAGCCACTTTTGGCAGAGAGTTATCATATTCTGAAAAATACTATACATATATATTATACATGGTGTGTATATATTTTAAGAAGAAAAATGTTTTGTTATGCCTTATATTATATATCTTATATTGTTCATCTATCTCTATGCTTGCCAAGGACAAATTCTTTCATGCATACACATAGAAATACACTATACATATCTATATACAGGATGATTTATACAGAGCTGACACATTTCTTTCATTAATTGTTTTAACACGTGTTATGTTTGAGACAACTTATTGTACCTAAATTGTAGGGGAATTTTGGGAGAATGTCCTCCATCCTGCATAAGGCACAACTCAACACGTCGTTCCATGTTACTGGCCACTCGTTGGAGGACTCTGTTGTCAATAGCTTGAATCTCCTTTGTGATGTGCTCCAGATCGTCCAATGTCTGGGAACGTGTGGTGTAAACCCTATCATTTAAGTAATCCCATATAAAGAAGTCCGAAGATGTCAAATCCGGAGATCACGGTGGCCACAGGTTCCTGGAAATTATCCGGTCGTCAAAGAAACTTGCAATCAGGTTCATGGATTCATTTGATGTATGGCACATAGCGCCATCTTGCTGAAAATATCATTGAATGAATTTCCAACGGAATAATTAAAGAAAGAAATGTGTCACTTCTGCATAAATCACTCAGTAGTATAAATATATAGTACACATATATACTGTATTTCCATGTGTATGCATGAAAAAATTTGTCGTTGCAAGTATAAAGATTAAATTATATACAATATAGAAGAACAATACAAATCATAGACAAAAATACTCTTTCTTAAAACATCTGATGGGTTCCATTCACATGATCTTCTCTACATTTCTGTAACAAGTTATTGTTAAAAGCTTATTCTTCTCTGTACATCATGCTAATCAACATAAACCGTACCAGATATGGTTTTATTACTTGCTTTTTTGTACATAAGTGGAAGGGAATTAAGGGAATTCACTAGGCTAAACCGACACTCAAATGTTTTAAAATATACTTGCTATGGGATTGAAATTCGATTCTTTGCATGGCTAGGAGTTGACAAGTGCCCGTATGAGAGAATTTTTAAGTGTTTTAAAACTGAAACCAATAAGTAGAAATACACCGAAAAAAAATGTATATGCTATAAATTGTGAGTTTTAACGAGATCTGCATTTTTTGTGACGTAAGTATTTGTGTATCTCTTACGGTTTACCAGTCACACAAAAGTTATTCTCAGAAAATTGAAGATATATATTTTGTTTGCCATGTAAATATATTTAATATACGGTATTTTAGTCAAAATAGAGCCATTTTTGTGCAAATCAAAACGTTCAAAATTTCTTCTATGTAAAGGTTAGTTTGCGGTGGGGGATTCCCTTCTTCAGGTCTATCCTTGGAAGATACTAAACTTAAAAAGCAAATTTGGTATTTTACCGACTTTTCGTTTTTGAATAATCTTGTTCACAGACACGTGGTTACACTACAGATTCCTTTTTTGTGGATACACGGACACTAAAGCGTGTATTTCCGGCGAAATTTCAATACCGAATTTTTGGTGGTTTGGAACTACTTTGTGCATCGTACATAAGTGCTAGAGAAAGTAAAATAATTCACTCCTATCTGATTTACAGAGATGCTGAATAACAGTCTACAGCATGCAATATTCGATTGATAGTGTCTCATATGAATTCGCTTTAATTTCCAGAGGAAACCGTACAAGATTAATAGTGATATAAATTTACTGATTAATAAAACTTTGTATTAAAATGTTATTGGTTTTTAAATAAGTCTAATATCTACTATGTAATTTTTACTTTAACATACAAACATGATTCGATTAATTAATTTTCATTAACTAGCATTGAAGTTTATATAGAATCACTAAATGCTAAATATTTTACAATTTATTATTGTTCTCTGCTAAATTACTAAGGATGACGTTATTGTCAACATCATGCATTTATTGTAATTTATGTTAATATTGTTAATAAATGTCATTTTATTGCATTCCAATGTATACTTATTTTGTGAATGATTATTATCATCAAAATATAATAATGTGTAAGCATAGTAGTACTGATAAGGCCCTCACGAGTGAAAAGGACTAAAAAAATCTGATGTGTTCCATTCACGTGACTTTCTCTACATCTCTGCAACAAATTATAGTTAAAAAGCTTTTTCTTCAATTTATCAAACTTTTCGAAAAATGTTCCACGTAAAGGGTAGTTGGGGGTGGGTGAATTTTTTTGAAAATCTTCGTGTCGCATCCTTTGAAGATACTAAACCTAAATACCAAGTTTGGTATTTAACGGTCTTTTCGTTTTTGGGCTATGCTGTCCAAAGACACACACACACATAGACCATTCGCCTCTCACCTAGACAGGTTCGATCACAAGTGACCGCATGTGAGATTTGTGGTGAGCAAAGCGGCGCCGGGGCGGGTTTTCTCAGTGTACTCCGGTTTCCCCCACCATCGCATTCCACCGGTGCTCCATCTTCATGTATCATCAGTGTCACCGCCTACGGTGCCATAAATAGTTAAAGCGGTCGTTAAACATTACCAAAAAAAAAAACACACACACACACAGACACACACATACACGAACCTTTTTCTAAAAATGCTTTTTTTGGATTCAGGGGGACCCAAAACGTATATTGCCGGTGAAATCTGGTATCGAATTTTTGGGTGCAATACAATATCTTCTCTATACACTATGTGCATAGTACGTGTAGAGAAAGTAAAAATCTGACGAGTTACATTCTCTTTGCTTTCTCTAGCTGTTCCGCAAATAAAATTTTCTTACAAAAGACTACTCGTTTATCTACGTCATGCTAATTAGATAAACATTAGCAGAAATGGTCTTATTATTTGCTTCCTTGTAAGCAGAATGGAAATAAGGGAATAACTAGGCTGAAGTGATCTTAGCTATCGATGTCAAACAATTGAAAGTCGCTTCTCTTTGCATTCTCGGGAATAAAACAAAAGAGATGATACGAAAGTTGACTGCCTGCTTGAGAAAAGTTCATGTAATTTAAAATTGAAACCAATAACAAGGAATATCTCAGAAACAGTTATCTCTACAAAATAATAAAAAAAAAAAAAAAAAAACATGTATAGAACATAAACGGTGTGTTTTAATGAGAATTACATTTTTTGTGTAGCAAATATTGTCTCTGACAGTTTACTTGTTATAGAACAGTCATACAGAATCAGGAGGTCTTCAGAAGCCAATCCCAGAAAATTCAAGACATACATTACGTTTGTCATGAAAACACCTTAAACTTGCATTTTTATCAACATCGTTTAGATCCGTGTTTGAGAAAATCAAAATATTCGAAAAATTTTCTACGTAAAGAGTAATTGGGTTTGGCGAATTTTCCTGAAAATCTTCTTGGAAGACATGAAACTTAAATACCGAGGTTGATATTTAACCCACATTTCGTTTTTGAGCTATGCTGCACACACACGGTCCTTTTTCCAGATTTTTTTTTTTTTTTTTGGATTCAAAGGGACCCAAAACATGTATTTCCAGTGAAATCTCGGCATCGAATTTTTGGATGCTTTACAATGCCTTCTCTATACGCTATGTACATATTACGCGCAGAAAAAGTAAAACACGTTTGTTTGATGTATTACATTTTGCGTGTGGACCCTTTAACATCTAAGGTCATATCGGGGGCACCAGAAAAACAATTCGTTGTCTGTAGGTTCTTTACGTTGGGTTTAAGTCATTTAATTTTATTTTATTTTCCTCAAACATACGCACGTTCTCTCTCACATATATACTTCTAGACTTTGTGGGGATAGGGTATACTTCTGATTAAAGAAAAATTCCCCGTTCCAGCTGGGAATCGCAGCCCGGATCTCCGAATGAGAAGTCAGCTCGCTGACCATTCGACCACGAAGGCGGTCGGGAAGATTTTCCCTTGATCGTCTTGGTACTATTTAACACAATATAAGTAAACGCGACTTGAACAAGGCACGGATTACCGATATGGAAATATTCATATATCCGATCGTTAAAATTGAAGTAAATGCCTAGAAGGTATTATTTCCTGAGATACTATCTTAATTTCTATGAACATTGCACTAATAGCTACACTACAAGCTTGATCCGTGTTTCATTGCCCTTTTATAGCGCTGGTTAATGGCATCCATGTACCTCGCTGTAAAGTACAGCCATTTCCTCTACTGATATTTAAACCGGATAGTGTTGTGGTACAGGTAAAATGCAAAGCAGATTATTAACCCTGGCTAGTTAAGTCTACTTTGCAGTACTTAATCGTGGACATTTCTAAACCTTATCGGTTGTAGGTTTGATTGTGCAAAACTGTAATTGAAAAGGTGATAGATTTTATATCCATTAATTATTCACATGTTTTGGATCCCCTGAATCTAAAAAAAAGTATTTTCAGAAAAAGGTCCCTGTGTGTGTATGTCTGTGGACAGCATAGCTCAAAAACAAAAAGTCCGTTGAATACCAAACTTGGTATTTAAGTTTGGTATCTTTCAAGGATGCGATACGAACATTTTCAAGAAAATCCTCCCCCCCCTACCCTTTACATGGAACTTTTCGAAAATGTTGATTTTCTAAAAAATGACTAATGATTTTGATTAAAATATCGTATATTTAAGATATTTACTTGAAAAATAATATGTATATTTTGAGTTTTCTGGAATATCCTCTGAAGACTACTTTATTCTGGATGAATTTTACGGAATTTAGCATAATTGCTAAACCTTAACTTACCACATAAAAATGTAGAGCACGTTAAAACACACAATTTATGATCGTTTTCACTTTCTCTATACGTGCTATGTACACAGTGTATAGAGAAGGTATTGCACTCCACCAAAAAATTCGATACCGAGATTTCACCGGAAATATATGTTTTAGGGTCCATTGTATCCAAAATAAGTATTTTCAGAAAAAGGTCCGTGTGTGTGTGTCTGTGTGACTGTGAACACGGTAACTCAAAAACGAAAAGTCGGTAAAATACCAAACTTGGAATTTAAGTTTAGGATCTTCCAGGCATGCGACACGAAACTTTTGAGAAAAATACCCCACCCCAAACTACCCTTTACATGGAACTTATTTGAAAATTTTGATTTTCTAAAAAATGGCTCTAACGATTTTGATTAAAATATCTTATATTAAACATATTTGCCTGATAAATAAAATGTATATTTTGAATTTTATGGGAATAGCCCCTGAAGACTACTTTATTCTGGGTCAATTTTACGGAATTTTGCATAACTTTTAAACCGTAAGAAATGGACAAAACTTACCACACAACAAATGTAGAGTACTTTTAAACACACAATTTATATTACATACATTTTTTCGTGGAGTTGATAGTTTTTTAGATATTCCTTGTTTTTGGTTTCTGCTTTGAAAAACTTATACTTTTCTCATACATGAATTTGTCAACTCCTGTCCATACAAAGGATTTTGAGTACATAGCAACCAGCTTTTGACTATCACTTTAACCCATGGTATTCCCTTATTTCGCTTCTACTTACAAGGAAGCAAGTAATAAGACTATTTTTGCTAAGTTTTTCTAAATTTGCATTAAGTAAATAGAAGCATAAGCCTTTTAACTATTTGTTACAGAGATATAGCCACAGTCGTGTGAATGGAACACATCAGATATTTCAAGATGAAATTAGAAATCAATTCTGATGGTGTAATAAAGTATTACTAATATTAAGTCTTAATATCATAATCTAAATAGTTGAACTATTTAAATTAAGTTAGAATAAAGAAAACAAATGACAAAACTTTCTTGATTTCAATATTTTGGAGTGCCTCAAAAACAATATTTCCTACTTTTTTCTCTCCACTTTAAGAATTATGAAACACTCCCATTCTGGTATCACTGTTTTACCCATTTCTTCTTTCTCTCGGGATGTAATTTATGTCCCTTTGGGAATCCTTTCTTTACCATTTTTAGCGAATGTAGCCAAATTCTGCATATTAATCTATTACACTTAGTGATTAATGTTCAGCTCCTCCCTGATTTTGTTACTTCTTATTTTATCCTTTCTTATACGTCACTTCATCATCTTAAATAATTTAATTTCTGCCGCTTGAGTTTTATAAATCTGCTTAGAGTTAGTATTTAGAATCTATTAAACATTCAGATCGCTTACATTAACAATTTTCAATTTATGTTTCGTAATTTATAACATTTATAGAATAGTTCCATATATAGTTATGCCTTACAATTTTTCTAAAGCCGATGTACCACGGTTAAAATTTGGTCCAAAATGTTGTATACAATGTGAACGTTATGTACAATTTCTCCATGCTATTCCCACGGGGGTGTGTAGTCGTCCCAATATTTCTCGCATGCACATGAACAGCTGATAGAAAATGGTGGAGGTTGCTGATCCCCAATAATTTACGTTTGCTGTCGCAAGCTTAGTTTATGTAACCATTCCAAGAGCATGTTATATTAGAAAGAAAAAATCAATAAAAATGCGTTGGTGGACTAGACCATGGTTGAAACATAGGAATGCAGGCCAAGGAAGAGGTTACTACATATGCTGCAAAATGAACTCGTTTCTGACTCTGTAAATTATTTTAACTTCGTTAGAATGGACGAAAAATTGTTTAGAAAGTTACTGTCCTTAGTTGAGGCAAAAATCGCTCGCCAAGACAAATATGAAGTAGTCTATGCCAGCAAATCAAAGGTAGCGTTTTTATATTTTATTGAGAAAAGAAGGTTAGGTACAAATAGATGCAATAAAATACATTTTCAGAGGCTTTAAATACCCGAGTAATTATTTCATAAACCTCTGCCGCACAAAAAAGTGTGTATTTCAACCATAGTTCAGCTACTTTAACCCTATTATTTAGGACAAAGTCTACAAGATGCAGCAAAGTTTCACATCGGCAGGAAGGAAGATCCAGCGCTAGCTGCCATCTTATTACGCCATTACCACCAGGTCGCTAATTGGTTGATTTCATACGTTTGGACGAAACATTAGAAACCGCGGTATCCTGTTGTAGTAAACTGGAATTGGACCAAAAATAGGACGGAAATTGTATACAATTATCCAATGTACCACGATCCAATTTAGTTTGAAGAGTATTGGACCAAAATATTTGACCATGGGACATCGGCTTAACTGTATTTTATTATTCTTAAGGCTTAAGTCATAACCGAGACACCTGTTATACACTGTTGTGCTCCATTAATGTTTTTCATATGAATCGACTATTCCTTGGTCGAATTTTAAAATTATAGAATAACGCATATGTTAATAAAAGCTTTTTCTTCTTTCTTTCATGACTTAAACTGTTGACCTATTGCGGTATTGAATTATTTAAAAAGTTTTAAAGAAGCACTCGCGAAAAATAATGCATTGTATTTGCATAACATTCTCTAGCCATTAACGTTTATTACTTTCTCTACAGTGTACATAGATGGAGAAAATATTGCATTCTATCTGTAAATTCGATACCGAGATAATGTCTAGAGACACCCTGAAAAAAAAAAAAAAAAAAGAGTCCACATGTACGTGCATGTGTGTCTGTCTGTCTGTCGCTCTGTCGCAGCATAGCTCAAAAACGAAAATTCGGTATATGAGTTCAATATCTTGCAAAAATGCGACATGAAAGTTTTCAAGGAAAGCGGGAACCTTTTTCGAAAATTTTGATTCTCTCAAAAATGGCTTGAACGATTTTGATTGAAGATATTTTCAGGACAAACGAAATGTGTATCTTGTATTTTGTGGGCATAACCTCTGAAGCCCTCTTCACACTGAATGACTTTTGTAAAACTCGTAAAGTGTGAGAGATAGGTAAAAATGTTTGTGAGTTAACCGTTTCCGAGATATGCGTTATTGCTTTCAATTTTAAACAACTAAAATTGTTCTCAAGAGAGAAGTCAACTTTCGTTTCATCTCCTGTTTTACTCCTGGGAATACAAGAGAGACGCGAACTTCCATTGTTTTATATTGTAATAACTTTTGAAAAATTGGGCCATCGCTTTAGCCTTAAGTATTTCCTCATTTTCCTTCTACCTACAATCAAGTAAATAATAAGGCCATTCTGATAACGTATGACGTAGAAAAAAGAATACTTTTTTATAAGCAAAGTATGTTTGTAGAGTAATTAGAGGAAATTATATGAATGTGACACAACAGATTTACTTTATATAGCGTATAAAAATATGCTAATGACAGCTTATTTTTCTATCTATTTGTTCACTGAGATAAAATTTCATTACGCATTTTGTACAAGTGCAATGAAGTTTCTGACATTGTCAGAAACAATTAAATAGTGACAGCATTTTCTTTAAAAAATAAAAAAGTGTTGAAAAAAATAGATCCAATTATAATGTTTTTTCCTCCCGAAAATGATGTTACCACAGAAAGTTGTTTTAATTAAATTGTATATTTTAAAAAGATTCCATTTTTTTTGTATTTTATCTTTATGGTTTTCCCATTGCAGAAAATTAAACAACACGCCTTTGGAATGACTATTCTTTGACTATTCTCAAAGTGCTTAGGTAATAATAATAATAATAATAATAATAATAGTAATAAATGCATATTTACAATGTAACGTCAAATAATGTACCTATTTTAATCAAAATATTAGAACTGTGTCTGAGGAAATAAAAAATATTTAAAAATTTTGGATATAATTGATAATTTGGGGTGGGAGATTAACATGAATATATTGTACTGCTCTTCTAAAGGTGCTAACATTGAATACAAGTTTGGTATTTATCCAGCTTTGGGTGCGGGGTTAAACTGTGTCCATCCACACATAAATATTCATACAGGACTTTTTTTTTTCTCTAAAACGTCGTTCGTAAATAGATGACCTCAAAATATATACTGCCAGTAAAATTTGTGCATCGATTTTTGGGTGCAATGCAATACTTCCTTTACCTAGGTACGTGGTAGAGAAAGTAAAAAGTGTACACTGAAATACATGTTACTAATAGTGAACAAACAAATTATTTAAAGAATAAACAAACAAAAAATCTGATGTGTTACACTCACATGATTCTCTCTAGCTGTTCTACAAACTTTATACATAAGATTCTTCTTCTCTCTGGACCTTGCTAATCGTGGTACTCATTAGCACAATGTTCTTATTATGTAATTCCGTATAAGTAGGAACAAAATAAAGGAATGCACTAGGCTCAACCAATAGTCAAATGTTTTAAAAGCTGTCGTTGTGCGATTGTCATTACAAATCGCTTCTTTTCTTGGCCAGGAATACAACAAAAGAAAAACGGTACTTCACCACTGAAACTAACAACAATGAATACCTCGAAAACGGTAAGCTCCACGAGAAAAATGTATATGACATAATTTGTGTATTTTAACAAGACATAACTTTTTTGTATAGTAAGTTTTTTTCTATCTCTTACGGTTTACTAGTTATGCCAAATTAAGCAAAATTCATCCAGGAAAACAGGTCTTCAGAAGCTATCCCCAGAAAATTCAAGATATACATTTTATTTGTCAGGTTAATATCTTTAATATATGATATTTTAATCAAAATCGTTAGAGCCATTTTTAAGAAAATCAATATTTTCGAAAAAAGTTCCATGTAAAGGGTAGTTTCGGTTGGGGGGATTTTTCTCAAAATCTTCGTGTCGCATCCCTGGAAGATACTAAACTTAAATACCAAGTTTGGTATTTTAGCTAATTTTCGTTTTTGAGTTATCGTGTTCACAGACACACACACACACACACACACACACACACACACACACACACACACACGGACCTTTTCCTAAAGATGCTTTTTTGGATGCAGGGGGCCCTAAAACATGTATTTCCGTCGAAATCTCGGTATCGAATTTTTGGGTGGAATACAATACTTCTCTATCCCTATGTACATTGTACATATGGGGCTAGAGAAAGTAAAAACGCAACTTTGTGGCGTACGAATATAACAGGAACAAAATCTGTTTTAAATGTAAATTCATGAAAAAGGGAATTGCTGACAATCTCCCGCAGGCTCTGTTGCGTAGACGAGTTGAGTTGATGACTAAACGGGGAACAATGTTAATAAAGACCTTTGTTGCTTGGTCACACCAGATTTGCCATCGTAATCCTGCGGTCGTTGTGTACTGATTTTTGATGCAGCCAAAGCTAGCGGGATTATGAAATATCCCCAAAATTGAACCTGCTTTTCAATACGGCTCATGGGCAGCAGTTATCAAATAATGCAGTATTTCGTGCATTCAAATAGCCAGGATTAATAAGCAATAATAAACTAAGAGGAAATAACCAAAGATAGGAAACAAATCGATGGCTATATTTTCTAACACATTTTGTTGCTGGAATTTTGTTCATATTAAGTTACCTTTTAAAGAAACTATAGGTAAATAGAGAAATAATTGCAATAAATAAATTAATATGCAAATACTAATGCAAAAATCTGTTGTGTTCCATTCATATGGCTTTCTCTACATCTCTGCAACACATTATTGTTAAAAAGTTTATGTTTCTATTCATGGTAATCGAGAAAAAAATAGCAGAATTAGTCTTATTACTTGTTTTCTTGTAAGTAGACGCGAAATAAGAGAGTACCATAGGTTAAAGTAATAGTCAAAACTGGTTGCTATGTGACTGATGTTCCTTTGTTTGTATGGACAGGAGTTGACAAATTCCTGTATGAGAAAAGTATAGTCTTTCACAGATGAAACTAAAAACAAGAAATATCTCAAAAACAATCAACTCAACGAAAAAAATGTATATGTCATAAACAGTGTGTTTTAACGTGCTGTACATTTGCTGTGTTCTAAGTTTTTGTCCATCTCTTATAGTTTAGCAGTTAATGCAAAATTCGGTAAAATTCATCCAGAATGAAGTAGTCTTCAGAGGCTATTTCCAGAAAATTCAAGATATACATTTTAGTTGTCAGGTAAATATCTTTAATATACGATATTTTGATCAAAATCGTTAGAGCCATTTTTGAGAAAATCAAAATTTTCGAAGAAAGTTTCATGTAAAGGGTAGTTGGGGTGGGGAATTTTTTCTCAAAATCTTCGTGACGCATCCCTGGAAGATACTAAACTTAAATACCAAGTTTGGTATTTTACCGACTTTTCGTTTTTGAGTTACCGTGTTCACAGACACACGGACACACACACACACACACACACACACACACACACACACACACACGGACCTTTTTGTGAAAATGCTTTTTTTGGATATTGGGGACCCTAAAACATATATTTCCGGTGAAATCTCGGTATCGAATTTTTTGGTGGAGTGCAATACCTTCTCTATACACTATGTACATAGTACGTATAGAGAAAGTAAAAATGTAGGTTAGAATGTTGATACGGCAAGCTACATTGGAATAAGCAATTAGCTCGAAGTCATAGTAAGGAAGGTAATTAACTTCCCGTAACCTCGATAAATAAGAAAAACTCATTTACTTGAAGGTTCAATTCATCGAATTATTGTATTCACAACCTAAGAGATACCAAGAAAGTTGTTAAAAGCGGTAAGCCATTCCTGAAAACTTAAAAAAAAAAAAAATAAAGGAAAGGATGCTAGATACTAGATTCTGTTCTGGTTAAAGAAAACTTCCTCATCCCAGCCGGGAATCGAAACCGGGACCTCCGGATGAGAAGTCAACCTTGCTCAACATTCGACCAAGCTAGGTTTACCTTAATGTATTTCTTATTTCTCCAATACCTATAAGGAAACAAGTAATGAAAAATATTTATCTTTATCACCAGTAAGTAATTAAGAAAAAAAAACTTTTAAAAATAGTGTGTTTTCGAATAGATAAAGGTCATATAAATGAAACAACAGATTTTATTACTTTCTCTACACGTACTATATACATTGTGTTTAGAGAATGTATTAAACCCAAAAAATCGACGCCGAAATTTCACCGGAAATATATGTTTTGTGACCTCCTGCACGCAAAAGGGAATATTTTTAGAAAACAAAATCAGTGTGTGTCTGTGGTCAGCAAACCACAAAAATGAAAAGTCCGTTAAACACACCAAACCTGGTAGTTGCTTTAGTATGTCCCAAGGATGCGACACGAAGATTTAAACCCCCCCCCACCCCCAACTACACTTTACATGGAAAAATCTTCGAAAATTTTGATTTTCTCAAAAATGGCTCTAACGATTTTGATTGAAATATCGCATATTAAAGATGTTTAAATGACAGTTCCAACAGGAATTAGAATTGTCAGTAGAGTTCCAACATAATATGGTTAAAAAATTGTTCATGCAAATGGTGCTTCAATGTTTTTTATTTGTATTCAAACTGCAAAAGATAAATATTAAACAAAAAGAAATTATATGTAATCAACAAAAAGTTGTTTTTGCTGTTTTTGAGATATTCCTTGTTATTGTTTGCAGTTTTAAAATACTTTTCTAATACGAAAATTTGTCAACTTCTGGCCATACAAAGGAACTTCAATCGCATTGCAAACAGCTTTTAAAAGATTTGGCTATCACATTGGCGTAATGTATTCCCTTATTTCCTTCTACAGGGCGATCTATATAGAACTGACACATTTCTTTCATTAATTGTTTCAAAACGTTGTATGCTAGCGACAACTTATTATTCATCAATTGTAGAGGAATTTTGGGAGATTATTTACCTCTATAGCAAATGTTGAACATGTCCTTCATCCTGCATAAGGCACAACTCAAAACGTCGTTCCATTTTACTGGCCACTCGTTGGAGGACTCTATTGTCAATAGCTTGAATCACCTTTGTAATGTGCTTCAGATCGTCCAGTGTCTGGGGAGTGTGGTGTAAACCCTGTCTTTTAAGTAACCCCTTAGAAAGAAGTCCGGCGATGTCAAATCCGAATATCTCGGTGGCCACAGGTTCCTGGAAATTATTCGGTCATCAAAGAAACTTGCAATTAGGTTCATGGATTCATTTGAAGTATGGCATATAGCACCATTTTGCTGAAAATATCCTTGACTCAGCTCTAAATCGAACTGCATTTTCAGGTTGACTACATGAACAGAATGTCGAAAAGCTGCCAACAGTGCAATTAGGAATAAAACATAAACATCTGCGCATCTAGTGACAATGTATCGAAACTCCAGAACATTCTGCTTAATTTGGTGCTAAAATTGAGTCATTGAATGAATTTCCAACGGAATAATTAAAGAAAGAAATGTATCAGTTTTACATAAGTCACTCTGTAGCTAAAAGCAAGCAGGTAATAAGAAAATTTCTGTAATGTTTATCTTGATTAGCATGAAATAGATAGAAGAATACGCTTTTCAACAACAATTTGTTAGAGAGATGTAGAGAAGATCAAGTGTTTGGAACAGACATGAATCAGGGCAACACTTCACCACAATTTACTTGGAAATTGTATGTATAGGAGTTCAAGCACTTCGCTTCACAGAGCTGAAACAGATCTGTCTGGGGTGGACTATTCTAAATATGAGCAGCAAACTGGATGGCGTTTTTTCGGTCGAGGAATGCAATTCATAATACCAGCGGTAGAGAGGAATTTGGGGCACCTCTCAACGCGTGCTGGAAATAACAGGGCACTCTCTCCTACTCGAACTTGTTAATCAGCTCCCCTAACAACAATAGGGGTATTCAAGTACTATTGTGCGAGACTTCCTCGGAGAGCGGATTTCATACGTTCTTCCTGCATTCCTGTGAAGGGCAATTAACATCTCCCTCGTTATTCTACACAATGGTATGTTCGAGTCCACTAAACGAAACCACAAAACAGCGACTGCGACAAATAAAATAAATGCCGCTATAAATCTGCCAAAGCTTTCTGATAATAGCTAGTTGTAAAGTTATTTTAGCACATATTTTGCTTGTCAACTTTGAAGTGGCAATTAGTTCTCCAACTGAGCTACACAGTAATCTGCTTCCTTCCGAAATTTGCACACAAGCTTCATTTTGGTTTACTTTTGCTAAAAAAAAAAACGTTGGATAGAGTGACCTGCTCTTGTAGACTCTCTTTCAAAGACTAGCTTTGAATTTCAAGTATTTGTTTAAATGCCCCGCAGATGCCACTTCAATGTTGAAGTGATGGAAAATGCCTGGAAACATAGCACTTTTGCAAATCTGGTTTTCTTCTCTGCTTTTTGTGTGGCTTATTAGCTATGTACATGTTTCAAAAGTTCGCATATTTTCTGCTAAAACTAATTGGAATTGTGTCCCAAAAACCATTTGAACATATCACACAATATGCTTAAAAATATTATTATTATTAATGATGACAGTGATGATAATATAATAATATCTACACATTTCACAGGAACAAATCATTCTTAATATTATTATTGTACAATGAAAATGTGTTCCAAAACCATTTTAATACGTCACACACTATTTGTAATACTCACTGAGCACTCGAACACGGAGGAAGTCCAAATAACTTTTGTTTTTATAATTTATGGATGATGATCTTCTATACGTAAAACCCCTAAAGAAGATGATGGGTGATGATGATGCATCGGCAGGCGAGTATCGGATCCCCTGTTCATGTGGCGAGTTTACGTGGGGACCACACAACGGAGCATCAACACCAGACTTACAGAACATCAACACCAGACTTACAGAACATCGTAGACATTGCCGTTTGTGTCAACCGGAAAAATCGGCGGTAGCACTGCATGCTCTAGAAGCAGAAGGGGAACATGTGATCCGTTACGACGAAACTGACATCATCTCCTCCACTACTCATTACTACACACGTTTGCACCGTGAAGCAATTGAGATCTATAAACACACCAACAATTTCAATAGGAAGGATGAAACATTCAGACTAAATAAAACTTGGCACCCAGCCTTACAGAACAGACCAAACAAGAAAGCACGTACACCAATCAGATACAACACGGACGCAGGGGACCGCAATCCGGACCAATCAGGTCATGCGAGGGCGGTACCTCCCACACTATCTAAGCCGAGCGCTCCAGACAACGTACCAGTCGCTACTGAGAGACCACGGAGATGTACACGCCATTGATGATACCTGCCGCAGACGCAGGCGAAACGTCTGGGGAACGAGGGGAGAAGCCCAGTGGACCACGGCCTACAAGCCCGGTTTTGTTTTCTATAAATGATTCTAAAGAAAGTCCAGACGGATGGAATGGAGATGAAGTGAAGGGACAAGAAATTAGGGGACTGTAGAATCCTCTCCAGCATTCACCTTGTGAACGGAGAAAACCCCCAAAAAAACCACGAAAGCGATCCTATACCTCTCGAAAGCCAGTTGCAGACTAATCGCCTGAGCCACCTGACTCGGAACGCTTTAAGCGGTCAGAATTTGGTCCAAAATGTTGTATACAACGTTGTGTACAATTTGTCCATTCCACTCCCTTGTGTATTGGTCCAAACATTTCTCGCATGCACATGAATAGCTCATAGAAAATGGTGGAGGTCGCTGATCCACAATTATTTACGTTCGCTGTCGCTAGCTTAGTTTAATTATATCCATTGCAAGAGCATATTATAATAGAAAGACAAAATCAAGACTAGACCATGGCTGTAACGTAGGAATGCAGGCCAAGGAAGAGGCGTACTACATATGCTGCAAAATGAACTCGTTTCTGACCCTGTACATTTTTTAACTTCCTTTGAATGGACGAAAATTTGTTTGGAAAGTTGCTTTCCTTAGTTGAGGTAAAAATCACGCGCCAAGACACAAATATGAGGCAGTTCATACCAGCAAATCAAAGGTAGAGTATTTATATTTTGTTTAGAAAAGAAGGTTAGGTACAAATGATTCCGATAAAGTATATTGGGGTTATAAATACCCAAGTCATTATTTCACAAATCTCTGCCGCACAAAAAAAAGTGTATTTCAACCATAGCTCAGCTACTTAACCCTATTAGTTAGGACAAAGTCTACAAGATACAGCCAAGTTTCACACAAATAATCACGTTGGCGGGAAGGAAGACAGCGCAGGCGCCATCTTATTACAGCATTACCACCAGCTCGCTCATTGGTTGATTTCATACCTTTGGACCAAAATTAAGAAACTGCTATATCCTGTTGTAGCAAACTGGAAATGGACCAAAAAATAGGACGGAAATTATATACAATGAAATTATCCGATTTCCCACGATCTAATTTGTAGTTTGGAGAGTTTTGGACCAACATATTTGACCGTGGGACATCGGCTTTAGATAACAAATCTCTTATAGTAAGTTTTGCTACATCATCTATTTCCGCTGAACTGTATTTGCAGCATCTTCTGAAACAGTAATGTTTTTGAATTATGCAATGTTTATTAAAACAAGAAATCAAGCACATTATTTGTTCTCAGTCTGCAGAATTGTCTTGGTCTTCTTTTTTGCAATTATTTTCAATGCTTATTTAAACAAATGTCATATAAATAATCGCTGTTGTCCGTGAAAATGGTAATATTTATTTTAACTTTGTACTGCAGCACAGAATAGCTATCATACACATGAAATAACTATTTTTACTTTCTCTTCTAAGTTCGTTGTGTTTAAAGAACTAATGCACTCCACCCAAAAATTCAATATCGGGATTTCACCGGAATTTTTTTTGGGTCTCCTTTATCCAATTAAAGTATTTTTAGAAAAATTCTGATGTGTTCCATTCACATGACTTTCTTTACATTTCTGCAATAAATTATTGTTAAACACCTTATTCTTCTATCTACTTAATATTAATCAAGAAAGAAATCAGCAAAAAGGATCTTATTACTTGTTTCTTTGTAAGTAGAAGGGAAATAAAGGAGTACGTACCATAAACTAAATCGATAGTCAAATGTTTTAAAAGCTGGTTGCTATGTGATTGTTTGAATGGACCGGAGTTGATAAATTCCCGTATGAGAAAAGCATAAGTCTTTTAAAGCTGAAGCTCAAAAACGATCAACTTCACGAAAAAATGTGTATAACATAAATTTTGTGTTTTAACGAGCTCTACATTTTTTGCGTGGCAAGTTTTTGTCTGTCTCTTAGGGTTTACCAGTTAAGCAAAATTCCGGAAAATTCAGCAAGGATAAACATGTCTTCAGAGACTATTCGCAGAAATTTGTAGTTATACATTTTATTCGTCATGTAAATAATCTAAATATATGATATTTTAATCAAAATCGTTAGTCATTTTTGAGAAAATCAAAATTTTCTAAAATTTTTCCTCGTGAAGGGTAGTTGGGGGTGAGGGGATTTTCTTGAAAATCTTCGTGTCACATCCTTAGAAGATACTGAACTTAAATATCCAGTTTGGTTTTTAACGGACTTGTTTTTGAGTTGTGCTGCCCAAAGACAGACACAGACACAGCCACCATTTCCAGTGAAATCTCTGTATCGAATTTTTGGGTGCATTTGAATACTTTCTCTATACACTACGTATGTAGTACGTGTAGAGAAAGTAAAAAGACCGCGCGCATGCGTGTCTGTGAAGACTAACTCAAAAACGAAAAGTCGGTAAAATACCAAACTTGGTATTTAAGTTTTATATCTTCCAAGAATGTGATACGAAGATTTTGAGGAAAATCTCCCACTCCAAACTACCCTGTATGTGGGAAAAAAATTCGAAAATGTTTATTTTCTCAAAAAGGGATCTAATGATTTTGGTTCAAGTAGCATATATTAAGGATATTTAAATCACAAATAAAATGCATATCTTTAATCTTCTGGGTATAGTATCTGAAGATTTCTTCATTCTGGATGACTTTTGCACATCTGGCAAAACGTAAGAGATAGGCGTTTAACCGAATGACATTTAAAGTTTAAAAAGAAAAATCTTATGTGTTACACTCACATGACTTTCTCTAGCTATTCTACAAACATACTTCTTACGAAAGATAATTCTTCTTTGAACCCACGCTAATCGAGATGAACATTAGCAGAATTTTATTACTTAGTTCCTTATAAGTAGAATGGAACTAAGGGAATGCACTATGTTAAAGTGATAGTCAAATGTTTTAAAAGGCTGTCGTTATGCGATTGTCATTGCAAATCGCTTCTTTGCTTGGCCAGGAGTAGAACAAATTAAAAATGGACTCTTCCGTCTGAGAAAAGTATAAGTACTTCACAATTGAAGCTAATAACAAAGGATACCTCGAAAACGGTAAGCTCCACGAAGAAAATGTATATGACATAACTTGTGTATTTTAGCAAAATCTGCTTTTTTTGAATTGTAAGTGTTTGTCTATCTCTTACGGTTTACTAGTTAAGCCAAATTAAGCAAAACTCATCCAGAATAAACAGGTCTTTAGAAGCTAGTCCCAGAAATTTCAAAATATACATTTTATTTGTGATAGAAATGGCTTTAATATTTGGGATTTTAATCAAAATCGTTGGAGCCATTTTTAAGAAAAACAAACATCTCGAACATATTTCCCTGTAAGGGCTAGTTAGGGGTGGGGATTTTCTTTAAAATCTTTGTGTGGCATCTTCGGATGAGACCAAACTTAAATCCAAGTTTGGTATTTAACCGTCTGTTCGTTTTTGAGCTATGCTGTCCACAGAACCCCGCCCCCCTACACTCACACGTACCTGTTTCTGAAAATGCGTTTTTTGGATTCAGGTGTCCCTAAAACATGTATCGATGACATCTAGCCATAGAATTTTTGGGTGGATTACAATACTCTTCTACATTGTACATACGGGGTTAGAGAAAGTAAAAAATCTGATGTGTTCCATTCAAATAACTTTCTATACATCTCTGCAACAAATTATTGTTGAAAAGCTTATGCTTCTATTTGCTTCATGCTAATCGAGAAAAAAATTAGCAGAAATAGGCTTATTACTTGCTTCCTTGTAAGTAGAAGCGAAATAAGGGAGTACCATAGGTTAAAGTGATAGTCAAACGCTGGTTGCTAGGTGACTGGAGTTCCTTTGTTTGTATGAACACAATTGACAACTTCCAGTATGAGAAAAGTATAAGTTTTCCAAAGCTGAAAACAAAATCAAGGAATATCTCAAAAACGACCAACTCCTAGAAAAAATGTATACAACATAAATTGTGTGCTTTAATATGCTCTACAATTTTTGTGTTGTAAGTTTTTGTCTATCTGTTACGGTTTAGCACTTATTCAAAATTCCGTAAAATTCACTCAGAATAAAGTAGTCTTCAGAGGCTATTGCCAGAAAATTCAAAATATACCTTTTATTTGTCAGGTATACGATATTTTAATCAAAATCGTTAGACCCACTTTTTAGAAAATAAAAAATTTCGAAAAAAGTTCCATATAAAGGGTAGTTGGTGGTGGGAGGATTTTTTTAAAAATCTTCGTGTCTATTCCCTGGAAGATACTAAACTTAAATACCAAGTTTGGTATTTTACCGATTTCTCGTTTTTGAGTTATCGTGTTCATAGACACACGGACAGGCACACACGGACCTTTTTCTGAAAATAGTTTTTTTTGGATACAGGGGACCCTAAAACATATACTTCCTGTGAAATCTCGGCATCGAATTTATGGGTTGAGTGCAATACCTTCTCTATACACTATGTACATAGTGCGTATAGATAAGTAAAAATCTGATGTGTACCATTCACATGACTTTCTCCATATCCCTGCAACAAATAATTCTTAAAAAGCTTATACTTATATTTACTTTATGCTAATCAGAAAAAATTAGCAGAAATAGTCTTATTACTCGCATCCTTGTAAGTAAAAGCGAAATAACAGACAACCGTAGGTTAAAGTGATAGTCAAAAGCTGGTTGCTATGTCAATGAAGTTCATTTGTTTATATGGATAGGAGTTGACAAGTTCCAGTATGAGAAAAGTATACGTTTTTCATAGCAGAAACCAAAAATAAAGAATGTCACAAAAACGACGAACTCCACGAGAAAAAGTATATAACATAAATTGTGTGTTTTAATGTGCTCTACATTTTTTGTGTAGTAAGTTTTTGTCCATCTCTTACAGTTTTCAAAATTTAGTAAAATTCATCATGAATAAACTACTCTTCAGAGGCTATTCCCAGAAAATTCAAGATATACATTTCATTTGTCAGGTCAATATGTTTAATATCCGAAATTCTTAATCAAAATCGTTAGAGCCATTTTTGAGAAAATCAAAATTTTCGAAAAAAGTTCCATAGAAAGGGTAGTTGGGGGTGGGGGGATTTTTCTCAAAATCTTCGTGTCGCACCCCTGGAAGATACTAAACTTGAATACCAAGTTTGGTATTTTACTGACTTTTCGTTTTTGAGTTATCGTGTTCACAGACACACGGACACACGGACAGGCACACATACACGGACCTTTTTCTGAAAATAGTTTTTTTTGGATACATGTAATATAGTTAAATTATTTATTTGAAATAATAACGTGGTATCTATAATGCATTATTGCTTTGTTCCTAAACCGAAATTTTATCTGCCGATCTCTTGTATTCTCTTGCATGCTCTATTGAACGATTTTGTTTTTCTGAGATCCCGAAAGGTTCATGTTGCATTAATACAAGTGCTTTTCAGATTCCATTCTACTTAAACACTGTTGGTTTATCAGGGACATAGTGTGCCCACATTATTTCCCCGAAAGCCTTGGAACCAGTTTAATTAAACAACGACAAAGAACCAATTGTTTGCTTTCCACAAATAATGTCACATGGAGTACTGGTTAATTTTAACCCTTTGTAAGCGTTATAATAGCTATTTTCTTATCAGGAACGTAATAATCCTATCATGGATTTGTATATTTCTCTTCTATTTCCTTCTAAAACAGTTGGTAGCTACTTTCTCGCTTTCTAATTTGCTACAAAAATAATGTTTTTAAAGGAATTAGCAAATTTATTACTCCGCTGCTAATTACATCATCATCATCATCATCATCATCATCATCATCTTCTCATATGGAGTCGGCCAATATCTATCGTTCCGTTTAGGTTGTATAGAAAATCTCTTTTTGGTATTCTATCTCTTTGGTAATCTATTCCCATTAGATGTTCCGTTCATTTCCTTTTGTGTGTAATTTATCTTAATCTTGTTTCAAATTATCTCTGTAACTTTTACTTTCTCTACACGTACTATGTACATAGTGTATAGAGAAGGTATTGCACTCCACCCAAAAATTTGATACCGACAATTCACCGGAAATAAATGTTTTAGGGTCCCCTGTATCCAAAAAAGAAAATATTTCACAAAAAGTTCCATGTGTGTGTGTGTCCGTGTGTCTGTGAGGAACATAACTCAAAAACGAAAAGTCGGTAAAGTACCAAACTTGGTAATTAATTTAGTGCCTTCCAGGAATGCGACACGAAGATTTTGAGGAAATCCCCCACCCCGACTACCCTCTACATATACCCATTTTTGAGAAAATCAAAATTTTCGAAAAAATCTCCAAAAATTTTGATTAGAATATCATGTATCAAAGACATTTACCTGACAAATAAAATGTATATCTTGAATTTTCTGGGAATAGTCTCTGAAGACTACTTATTCTGGATGAATTTTACGGTTTTTTGCATAAGTGGCAAACGGTAAGAGAGAGAGAGACAAAAACTTACTTGAAAAGAACGTTAAAACTTACAATTTATGTTGTATACAATTTTTTCGTGGAGTGGGTCGTGTACCATTCACATGACTTTCTCCATATCCCTGCAACTAATAATTCTTAAAAAGCTTATACTTCTATTTACTTTATGCTAATCAGAAAAAATTAGCAGAAATAGTCTTATTACTCGCTTCCTTGTAAGTAGAAGCGAAACAAAGGACAACCGTATGTTAAAGTGATAGTCAAAAGCTGGTTGCTATGTCAATGAAGTTCCTTTGTTTATATGGATAGGAGTTGACAAGTTCCAGTATGAGAAAGGTATACGTTTTTCATAGCAGAAACCAAAAATAAGGAATGTCACAAAAACGACAAACTCCACGAAAAAAATATATATATAACATAAATTGTGTGTTTTAAAGTGCTCTACATTTTTTGTGTACTAAGTTTTTGTCCATCTCTTACGGTTTAGCAGTTATTCATACTTTAGTAAAATTCATCCAGAATAAACTACTCTTCAGAGGCTATTCCCAGAAAATTCAAGATATACATTTCATTTGTCAGGTAAATATGTTTAATATCCGAAATTTTAATCAAAATCGTTGGAGCCATTTTTGAGAAAATCAAAATTTTCGAAAAAACTTCCATTTAAGGGTAGTTGGGGGTGGGGGATTTTTCTCAAAATCTTCGTGTCGCATCCTTGGAAGATACTAAACTTAAATACCAAGTTTGGTATTTTACCGACTTTTCGTTTTTTAGTTATCGTGTTCACGGTCACACGGACACACACACGCACGGACCTTTTTGTGAAAATGTTTTTTTTGGATATTGGGGACCCTAAAACATATAAATCGGTGAAATCTCGGTATCGAATTTTTGGTGGAGTGCAATACTTTCTCTATACACTATGTAAATAGTGCGTATGGAGAAAGTAAAAATTATACATTTCACATACGGGAATTTGGCAACTCCTGTGCATATAAACAAAGGAACTTCAGTCACATGGCATCCATCTTTGGACGAATACTTAAGCCTATGCTACTTCCTTATTTTCCTTTTACTTGTATGGAAGCAAGTAATAGGACTATTTCTGCTATTTTTTTCTCGATAGGCATTAAGTAAATAGAAGCATAACTTTTGTAACAATACTTTTTTGCAGAGATGTAGAGAAAGTCATGTGAATGTAACACATCAGACATTTTCTAATCATAGCTGCTGTTGTGCGTCTTTTAATATTTTGAAAATTCTGATGTTTTCCATTCACATGACTTTCTCTACTTCCGAGTAACAAATTATTGTTAATAAGCTTATTCTTCTATTTACTTCAAACTAATCGAGAAAAAGTTAGCAGAAATAGTCTTATTACTTGCTTCCTTGTAAATAGCAGCGAAACATGGGTTAAAGTGAAGTCAAAAGCTGGTTACTAGGTGACTGAAGTTCCTTTGTTTGTATGGGCACGTGTTGACGAATTCCTGTATGAGAAAAGTTCGTTTTTCAAAGCTGAAACCAAAAACAAGGAATATCTCAAAAGCGATCAACTCCTAAAAAAAAAATGTATATAACATAAATTGTGCGCTTTAGCGTGCTCTACATTTTTGTGTGGTAGGTTTTTGTCCATCTCTTACGGTTTAGCAATTATGCAAAATTCCGTAAAACTTATCCAGAATAGAGTATCTTCAGAGGCTATTCACAGAAAATTAAAGATTTACGTTTTATTTGTCAGGTAAATATATTTAACTTACGATATTTTAATCAAAATCGTTAGAGCCATTCTTGAGAAAATCAAACTTTTCGAAAAAAGTTTCATGTAAAGGATAGAGGTGTGGGGGGGGGGGAGTTTTTCTCAATCTTCGTATCTCATACCTAGACTTAAATACCAAGTTTGGTATTTTACCGACTTTTCGTTTTTGAGTTATCGTGTACATAAACACACGGACACACACATATACGGATTTTTTTTTTCAAAAATGCTTCTCTGTACGCAGTACATGTAGAGAAAGTAAAAAGCTGATTTCTTTGATTCACATGACTTTCTCTATGTTTCTGCAAAAACTTATTGTTAAAAAGCTTATTCTTCTATCTACTTTATGCTAATCAGAATAAGCATTAGCAAAAATGCACTTATTACTTGTAAGTAGGAGGGAAATAAGGGAATAAACTGGCTAAAGTGATAGTCAAATCCTTTAAAAGCTGGTTGTCATGTGATTGAAACCTGTTCTTTGCATGACCAGGAGTTGACAAGGAATCTATAAATATCTTAAAACTGAATCCAATAACAAGGAATATCTAAAAAACGGTCAAGTCCACGAAAAAAAATCATACACATATAACTAAAATTGTGTGTTTTAATGTGCTCCACATTTTTATGTAATATTTTTTTTTAATTTCTTTTAAAAGGTATGCAAAATTCATCTAGAATAAACATGTCTTCAGAGGCTATTCCCAGAAAATTCGAGTATACATTTTGTCATGTAAATATCTTAAAATACGATTTTTTTGTTTAAGTCGTTAGAGCCATTTTTGAGAAAATCATTATTCTAGAAAATGTTTCTATGTAAAGGGTAGTTTGTGGTGTGGGGATTTTCTTGAAAATCTTCATGGAAGATACTAAACCTAAGACCTAAATTGAGTTATACTGTCCAGACGCACACGGACCATTCTCCAAAATTGCTCTTTTCGGACTCAGGGGACCCCAAAACATATATTTCACGAGAAATCTCGACATCGAATTTTTGGGTGGAATAAAATACTCTTTCTATCCACTATGTACATTTCACATGCGGGCTAGAGAAAGTAAAACATCTGATGTTTGCCATTCACATGACTTTCTCTACTTCTGTGTAACAAATTGTTGTTAATAAGCTTATTCTTCTATTTACTTCATGTTAATCGAGAACAAATTAGCAGAAATAGTCATATTACTTGCTTCCTTGTAAGTAGAAGCGAAATATGGGAGTATCATAGGTTAAAGTGAAGTCAAAAGCTGGTTACTAGGTGACCGAAGTTCCTTTGTTTGTATGGACAGGAGTTAACAAATTCTTGTGTGAGAAAAGTGTAAGTTTTTATACTTGAAACCAAAAACAAGGAATATCTCAAAAGCAATCAACTCCACGAAAAAATGTATATAACATAAATTGTGTGTTTTAACGTGCTCTACATCTTTGGTGTGGTAAGTTTTTGTCTATCTCTTACGGTTTAAAAGCTATGCAAAATTCCGTAAACGTCATCCTGAATAAAGTAGTCTTCAGAGACTATTCCCAGAAAATTCAAGATATACATTTTATTTGTAAGGTAAATATCTTTAATATACGACATTTTAATCAAAATCGCTAGAGCCATTTTTATAGAAAATAAAACTTTTCGAAAAAGTTCCATGTAAAGGGTAGTTTGGGGTGGGGGGTTTTTCTCAAAAGCTTCGTTTCGCATCCCTGGAAGATTCTTTACTTAAATACCAAGTTTGGTGCTTTACCGACTTTTCGTTTTTGAGTTATCGTGTTCACAGACACACGGGCACACACACAGACCTGAAAATGCTTTTTTTTGTATACAGGGGACCCTAAAATATTTATTTCCGGTGAAATCTCGGTATCGAATTTTTTGGTGGAGTGCAATACCTTCTCTATACACTATGTACTTAGTACGTGTAGAGAAAGTAAAAAAAAACAACAAACAAGCAAGTGAGTAGCCATCAATGATTGAACCAGGATCTGCAAATTTATTAGTTACCACGGCGCCCTCTCTTTATGTAAAAGCGTTGGCACAGTAAATGGACTATGGTCATAAAGCCTTGAACTTCATAGCTTCAATATGACAAGACTCCAGCTATGAAAGCGTTCGTAGTTAATGCACTTATTTTGTCAGTATCAAAACCTCTCAGCCACGCCAGCTTTTTCCTATTAAGAGCTTTCTCGTTATTTCAGCAATTTATATGGAAATGTAACATAAATTTCTCTTGTTACAGGTAAGAATACTCTGTGGGAAATTTCCTGTAGATGCAGTGCTGCAAATTCTGTAAGTATTAATTATTATATGTACAACTTGCATAGTAAAGTGGGATCCACATAAACCTGAATTGTCCATAATTTCTCTCTAAAAGGTGTCTGAAAGAATCGACAACAAACATGGTAACAATCGATCAATGTCATCTGTTCGGTGGAAATTACGAGTATTTTCATGATATAGCAGCTCTTTGACATGCGCCATATTCCTGGCTCAATAACGATTTGTTTGGAGAGTTCACTAGCTTTCCTCGAACATTTGTAACAATAGCTGCACTCAATGGTGGTCTATGTTTTCCACTCTCACTCTCACTAACGAGTATATCGGTGTCTACAGTTTTCTTGCTAGCATAAAATTGTTGGCTTTGTCGGATCATCCCATACAGCCCAGGGTTTTTATTAGTATGGAGACTCTTTCAGGTTGTGGTGAGTCACAAGTGCTTTGTTAACTGAGTCCGGCCTTTTTCCGCCGTACAACAGAAGCGTATAATTCTTAATTTTCAACTGTGACGTTACACTTTACCCGCACGCGACTATTATAATGTATTCGTTTGATGCAGTAATATGTCTCGTACTACGATCGGTCTTAAAATCACTTACTTCCGTCACAACTAAGGGTTACACCACGCGCTCAAGTATCACATCTTGGTCTTCGTCAAGAGCCTCACAATTAAAAGGTAGCCTGTTCGCCTCCACCACGAATTCAAAATTTCACATCTTGGTTGTTCGGAGGTCCTTCACAAAGTGCCTTACACTGTCGCCTGACCAGCGGGAATCATTGTCTTGTGTCCCGTTAGTTTTCCTTGTGCAGGGCATTCTCGCCCTTTTCCCTCGGGTCAATGCACGGCAGATAACGGATCTTGTACCCCGAGCTCGTGACTTATACGTGTTAAAAGTCTTTCTACCCTTCCCATTTTCACTCTACATTTATATTTTATTGCGTGATATAATTTATAGTCTTGGCTATGATGTATATTTCTCTTCTTAATAATTCTTCCCCCCCCCCGGGACAAGACATGTACTGTCTCATGTTGTTACCAAGGAATTTGTCTTCCAATATGTTTTCAAAATGAAAACACGAGTACTACATACTTCTATTATGACAGCAAACTAAAGAGTGTCTACAATGCCATGAAAATGCTCGTAATTTCCATGGAAATCGTCAATATAGTCAACGGATGGGTTTGATCGTTTGTTGCCGTGATTGCTGGCGATTCTCTTTGAGCCACTGAGATCATTAAAACAAATTTCACATTTCTACGAGCTTTCAGAGAAAAATTATGGCCTGTTAAAATGGTTCAGAACTCTATGGATTGCAGTGTAGATAGAGAAGATACTGTATTCCACCTACAAGTTCGAATCAGATTTCACCGGAAATATGTCTTGAGTCCTCAGAAACAAAAAAGAAAAAAGAAGCATTTTAGAAACATGTATGTGTGTGTGTGTGTGTGTGTGTGTGTTGGCAGCATAGCTCAAAATAGAAAAGTATGCTAAATACCAAAAACTTGGTATGTAAAGTTAGTATCTTGCAAGGATTTGACACGAACATTTCCAAGAACCCCCCCCCCCCGCCCTAGCTTTACTAACCTTTACATGGACATTTTTCGAACATTTTTATTTTCTCAAAAGCAGCTCTAACGATTTTAATCAAAGTGGCATTGTTTTAAGATGTTTTCATGACATATAAAATGTATATCTTCAATTTTCTGGGAATAGCCTTTGGAGTCTTTTTCATTCTGAATGACTTTTTTACTTTCTCTATACGCACTATGTACATAGTGTATAGAGAAGGTATTGCACTCCTCCCAAAAATTCGATACCGAGATTTTACCGGAAATATATGTTTTAGGGTCCCCTTTATCTAAAAAAAGCATTTTCAGAAAAAGGTACGTGTGTGTGTCCGTATGTCTGTGAACACGATAATTCAAAAACGAAAACCCGGTAAAATACCAAACTTGGTATTTAAGTTTAGTATCTTCCAGGAATACGACACGAAGATTTTGAGAGTAATCCCCCCACCACAAACTACCCTTTACATGGAACTTTTTTCGAAAATTTTGATTTTCTCAAAAATGGCTCTAAGGATTTTAATTAAAATATCGTATATTAAGGATATTTTCCTGACAAATAATGTGTTTATCTTGAAATTTCGGGAAATAGCCTCTGAAGACTACTTTATTCTGGATCAATTTTACGGAATATTGCATAACTGCTAAACCGTAAGAGATGGACAAAAACTTACCACACAACAAATGTAGAGCACTTTAGAACACACACATTATGTTTTATACATTTTTTCGTGGAGTTGATTGTTTTTGAGATATTCCTTGTTTTTGTTTTCAAGTATAAAAACTTATACTTTTCTCATACAGGAATTTGTCAACTCATGTCCATAAAAACAAAGGAACTTCAGTCACCTAGTAACCAGATTTTGACTTCACTTTAACCTATGGTACTGTCATATTTCGCTTCTACTTACAAGGAAGTAAGTAATAAGACTATTTCTGTTAATTTTTTCTCGATTAGCATGAAGTAAATAGAAGAATAAGTTTACTAACAATAATTTGTTACACAGAAGTAGGGAAAGTCATGTGAATGGAACACATCAGATTTTTATTATAACTAGTAAACTGTAACAGATACACAAAAACTTACTCCACAAAAAATTGAGATCTCTCCAAAACACACACTTTATGTCCTTTACGTTTCTTTTAGCGCTACCCGTTTCTGCTGTAGTCTCAAGCAAGAAGTCGTCCATGTTTCTTTTATTTTACTCTGGGCGATGCAAGGAAGCGAATTCCAATGACAATCGCATAGCGACAGCTGTTTAAATATTTGACTATAGCTTTAGTATAATGTATTCTCTTAGTGCCCTTCTAGTTATAAAGAACTAAGTAATAAGACCATTCTCCCCAAGCTTATTTGGATTAGCATGGAGTAGAAAGAAGAATAATCTTAAGTAAGAAGTTAAAGAACTGGAAGAATACGTTCGTTATCTATCAGCCTAAATTGTGCGATTGAGAGTTTACGAGACGCAAACTAAGGTGACCTCGAAACTGTTGACATCCACCCTTTCTGCTCATCGTTCGTCAATACTCTGTATGATAAACTCGCTGCCTAGCATTGACGTCATGCGCGGACAATCTATTATCAACAGAACAGAGCGGCGCCGTAATCGAGTAGTTTGACCACTGCCTTTCAATAAGGAGGTTCAATCCAGGGCGGATTTCTCCGGGTACCGGTCTCCCCCGCCATCGCATTCCACCGGTGCTCCATTCTCATTCCATATATCATTAGTGTCATCGCCTGCAATGCCATGTGTAGTAAAATCAGGCGTGTGTGTATTATATATATATATATATATAACGGAGTGTTAATAAACTACACCGAAATAATTTGCGAGATTGTGCACGTGACTGATATAATTAATTTGAGATCGGTGATGCATGGTCCCCGGATAAACATAATGCAGCTACATAGCGTTAAACATGTAGGTATCAGGTGCTGATAAGTCGGTGTTAAAGCAAAGCAGTTTAAAAAAATGGCTTAGAATGTCTTTAAAACTCCTGCCCGAGTATAAAAATATCGATTTTTAGCAGCTCATTACTAACGTTCTCAAGATTTAATGTCGCAAAATCTGTAAAATCTCGAACTAAATACTTGACAGTGCGACACTGAGCATTCATTAACAACCTTCTTGAGTTATGTAGCCTACTCTGGAGGCGTTTTTTCAACTCCTCTGGTGACTTAATGCGTAACGCGGGAAGTTACTATCCCAAAGGTCATGAGTTCGATTCCTGTCATAGAGTAAATGTTTTTTATTATTATTTCTTTCATTGCAGACGAAGTGCCGCGATACGTGGCGTACTGGCACTTAAGAAACTTATAGCTGTTACTTGGAAATTTCAATAAACAGTCCATAAGTCTCCTATCTCAAATTATTTATTTAAATTATCTACATATTCTGTGAAAATATTTAGGTGTAGTTCATTGTCACCCTATACGTATATATATGCAAATTTCGAAAAAAATGTTACATGTAAAGGGTAGTTCGGCTTGGGGGAATTTACAGAAAGTTTTCGTGTCGTTTCCTTGGAAGCTAACTAAACCTAAATACTAAGTTTAGTTTAGTATTTCATGGACTTCTCGTATATCAGTTATGTTACATACACACACACCCTCACTCACTCACACAAACACATACACACACAAGCTCGCTCGAAATGGTGCGTTGACGTTTTTCTAAAATGCTTCTTTGGATTCAGGGGCACATTTTCCGCTGAAATTTCGGTATTAAATTTTTGGGTGGAAAATTAATACCTTCTCTATATAGATACTATGTACATTGTGCATATGTGCCAGAGAAAATAAAAAATAGATATAGATCTGGAGTGATCACTGAATACCCAGTCTAGGGCAGCAGTACATATATTTTTCTCTGTTGAATTGCAATGTAACGCCGTGGGCATTTCATCAGCATTACAAATAACTCTGCTAGTTTTTCACGAAAATGAGACTTATATTTCTACTAGTCAAGCGTGCAAAATGCTCCAGCTCATTAAAACTTTTTGTTGCATATTGCATATTATGAAACTTTAAATGTTTATTTACATAATGGCTACCATATCCCGAAGTACTGAAGAAACATACAGCAATCAGCTGGAAGATATAAATGAGCAACATTTCCAAAATGATCTGCTTGCTCAAACTTTCCAGTCAAGAGAGGAAAATATAAATTACCTCTGTTACTAGAACTATTTCTTTTCCCTCTATTTTACATCACTAAAAGGCACAGTCATCCGAAAACTCGAAGATTTATGGATGTAATTAATGACTGCCTTACTCGCATTACTGAAACTTTGCATTTCTTTCCTAATTTAAAAGTGCTTAAATGTTTTACCCTGTGCCAGTATAAACGCCTGATTTATCATAAAAGCATAAAAGTGCATGGAATTTAAAATGTGGAACGTATCCCATTCTTGTATGTTTCTCAAAACTACATTTCTTCTTGGTGTAAATGTTCCCTTACGGAGCAATTTTGTTTATATTGCTATGAAATGTGACATTTTAACTCTTTATTATCTTTTTTATAATTTGGCAGGATTGTGATGATTTTTATTTGAGTATTTTTGCGACAGTATATAGTAAGAGTGCATATTTTTTTACTGTCTCTAGCACGTATGTACTATGTACATTGTAGACACAGAAGGTATTTTATTCCAGCCAAAAATTAGATACCGAGATTTCATAAACAATTCATGTTTTAGGCATTTTGTGTGTCTGTGGACAGCATAATCTCAAACGAGAGGTCGTTTAAATAGCAAACGTCGTATTTAAGTTCAGTATGCTCCCAAGGATGGAACGAAGATTTTCAGGAAAATCCATCACACCCCGCTACCATTTACATGGGATACTTTATATAATTTTAATATTCTCAAAAATGGTTTTAACGATCTTGATTAAAATACTGGGAATTGACTATGAAGATCTCTTCATTCAGGATGACTTTAGTGTAATATTTGAACTGGTAAACCGTAATAGATAACAACTTACTATACAAAAATGTAGATCTCGTTAAAACACACAATTTATGTCATATACTTTTTTTATGGAGTTGAACATTTCCGAGGCCGCGCCGTGACTCAGTGGTTAGACCACTCGCCTCTCACCTAGACGGCCGGGGTTCAATCCCAAGCGACCGCATGTGAGATTTGTGTTGGACAAAGTGGCGCTGGGGTGGGTTTTCTCCGGGTACTCTGGTTTCTCCCGCCATCACATTCCACCGGTGCTCCATCATTCATATAACATCAGTGTCACCGCCTGCGGTGCCATAAGTAGTTAAAGCGGGCGTTAAAAACTACAAAAAAAAAAAAAAAAATCGGAGATGTTCTGTTATATTGTTTACAATTTAAACTAGTTAAACTTTTCTCAAACGATAAATCATCTTTTTGTCTATCTTTTGTTTAATGCTGAACGGAATTCCAATTGTCTCACATAGCGACTAATATTTAAAGGATTTGCTTCTGTCTAATGCATTCTCTTATTCCCTTTCTACTTACAAAGAAGCATTAATAAAACAACTTGATTAGCATGAGTAGATAAAAGAATAATCTTTTGTAGGAAAAGTTATTTTGCGGAAGTGCTAGAGAAAAGAATGTGAATGGAATTCATAGATTTTTCTTGATATAAAGAGTCCCCTTGCGTATCAATTTTGATTAGGTTGCGATGGAATTTGGAATTTAAGCTCTTTATTATCTTTGTTTTATAATTAGGTGGGTTTTTATGACATTTAGTGGAGTATTTTTCGGCAGTAAACATTAAAATTCATACACATTTATAAAAAATCTTTCTAAATTTCAAATACAAAACATTCTTGTATATTTTTCTTTTATTATATAACAAAATTTAGACTAAACCTTATTTGCATGTAAAATAAGAAGATTGTTACAAAATATTCGCATGAAAAGGTAAAATAGTTTTCTAAGGAGCATTTTATAGCAAACAAAGAAATTCTTAACCAACAACTTGGAGTATACGGCTGAAACTATGTAGAGAGTCTATTATGAGGCAGAGAGTTAAGAATGCTCCTTAAAATCGTGGAATTTAGGTTTCTCACTTCACTGTCCCCTTAACAGTGTGCATATCGCAATGATATGCTAGCAGATAACCCGTGAAACGGTGTGTAGCGGATAGATAACCTTCTAGGTCCCTTCCCTGCACTATATTATACTTTGTGGCGTGTCCATAGATACTTTAATGCTAGGCAATGTAACTCTACTTCTAAACGGACCGATGAAAGATTCAACATGTGTCCATGGAGGCGTTAGTGCCAGTCAGCGTGCCTCTGCTTCGCCACGTGCCGAAATGGTGGGCTTAAGGTACCGCCCAGTCTACCTGATTTCATTATCTGTGGATAGATGGCACAGCATTCTCTTCTATTTTCATTTTTATTGTTTTCAACCGAAGTTGTAACTTCGGACCCAATTTACCTTAGCTACTGAGAGGCAGATCGTAGTAATTTAGGTGTTCAGTTTTTGACATTTTGTGAAGCAAGTTAAAATCACAACCATTGTGTAACTAACATTTGTTTTCATAGTAACTGAATAACCTATCCATTAAACACTGCTTCAGAACTAATTCAACAAAAAAATGTGATGTATTCTATTCACATGCCTTTCTCGTACATCTCTACAATACTATTCTATTTACTTAATGCTAATCGAGAAAAAATTACCAGAAGGGGTCTTATTACTTACGTCTTTGTAAGAGAAGGGGAATATGAGGGAGTATCATAGGCTAAATCGACAGTTAAAGCTTTTAAAAGCTGGTTGCTATGTGATTGAAGTACTTTTGTTTCTATAGACAGGAGTTGACAAATTCCCGTATGAGAAAAGTATATTTTAAAGCTGAAACTAAAAACAAGCAATATCTCATAAACGCTCAGCCTCACGCAAAAAAAAAAAAAAAAAATGAATATCACATAAATTGTGAGCTCATCATTTTTACTTTCTCTACACGTACTATGTACATAGTGTATAGAGAAGATATTGCACTCCACCAAAAAGTTCAATACCGAGGTTTCACCGGAAATATATGTTTTAGGGTCCCCTGTATCCAAAAAAAGTATTTTTAGAAAAAGGTCCGTGTGTCTGTGAACACGATAACTCAAAAACGAAAAGTCGGTAAAATACCAAACTTGGTATTTAAGTTTACTATCTTGCAATGATGCGACACGAAAATTTTAAGAAAAATCCCCCCGCCCCAAACTACCCTTTACATGGAACTTTTTTCGAAAATTTTGATTTTCTAAAAAATGGCTGTAACGATTTTGATTAAAATATCATATAATAAAGACATTTACCTTACAAATAAAATGTATATTTTGAATATTCTGGGAATAGCCTCTGAGGACTACTTTATTCTGGGTCAATTTTATGGAATTTTGCATAACTGCTAAACCGTAAGAGGTGGACAAAAGCTTACCACACAACAAATCTAGAGCACTTTAAAACACACAATTTATGTTATATACATTTTCTTCGTGGAGTTGATCATTTTGGAGATATTCCTTCTTTTTGGTTTCAGCTATGAAAACACACTTTTTTCATACAGAAATTTGTCAACTCCTGTCCATATAAACAAAGGAATTTCAGTCACATAGTAACCAGCTTTTGACTATCACTTTAACCTATGGTACTCCCTTATTTCGCTTCTACTTTCAAGGAAGCAAGTAATAAGACTATTTATGCTAATTTTTTTATTCTCGATTTGCATGAAGTAAATAGTAGCACAAGCTTTTTAACAATAATTTGTTGCAGAGATGTAGAGTAAGTCAAGTGAATGGATCACATCAGATTTTTTTCTACCGTGAGCTTTTGTGTATCTCTTACGGTTTACTAGTTATGCAAAATTCCGCAAAATTCATCCAGAATAAACATGTCTTCAGAGCTTATTCCCAGAAAATTGAAGATAACCTATTCGCCATGTAAATATCTAAAATGTAAGAGATTTTACTGAAAATCGTTAGAGCCATTTTCGAAAAAATTTCCTTGTAAAGGGTAGTTTGGGGAGGGGGATTCTCTTGAAAAATCTTCATTTTGCATCCTTAAAAGATACTCAACTTAAATATGAAGTTTGGTTTTTAACAGCCTTTTCGTTTTCGAGCTATGCTGTCCATACTCACACACACACACACACACACAACACACACACGGACCTTTTTCTCAAAATGTTTTTTTTTTTATTCAGGGGGACCCAAAACATGTATATCCGGTGAAATCTCGGTATCGAGCTTTGGGTGCATTACAATGTCTTCTGTATACACTATGTACATAGTGCGTGTAGAGAAAGCAAACATTCGGTCGATTGACATGACTTTCCCTACCAGTTCTGCAAACATAGCATTCTTACCAAGATTAATTCCTTTATTTACATTATGCTAATGGAATGAACATTAGAAGATATTGTATTATTACTTACTGCAAAAGAAAAATAAGGAAACACACTAGACTAAAGTGGTATTCAATATTTTAAAACGTTAAACCAATGGTTTTTTTTTAAGAAATCGAATTTTAGGCAAAACATTTTTTTTAATGCCTGGGCGTTTTTTATTACTTTACTAAATCCACCCCTCTCAAACCAATCCATCCCAGGTTTAAAATTGAATCCAATAACAAGGAGTATCTCAGAAACGGCCAACTTTATAAAAATGTATATGACATAAATTGTGTGTTTCAACCAGATCTACATCTTTTGCATAGTAAATTTTTATCCATCCATCTCTCTCTCTCTCTCTCTCTCTCTCTCTCTCTTTTACGATTTAATACATATGCAAAACTCATTCTGAATGAAGAAATCTTCAGAGGCTACTCTCAGAAAATGTATGACATACAGTTACTCATATTTACACATTTTTTTTTATCATCATAGAAGTATAAAATGTATATCTTGAATGTTCTGGTAATAGTCTCTGAAGACTACTTTATTCTGGATGAATTTTACGGAATTTAGCATAACTGCTAAACCGTAAGAGATGGACAAAAACTTACCACACAAAAAATGTAGAGCACATTAAAACACACAATTTATATTGTATACATTTTTTCATGGAGTGGATCGTTTTTTAGATGTACCTTGTGTTTGTTTTCAGCTTTAAAAAACATACTTTTCTCACGCAGGACTTTGTCAATTCCTGTCCTTACAAATAAAGGAACTCCAATCACATAGCAACCAGCTTTTGACCATCACTCTAACTTACGATGCTGCCTTATTTCGCTTCTACTTACAAGGAAGCAAGTAATAAGACTATTTCTACTAATTGTTTCTCGATTAACATGAAGTAACTAGAGACATAAGCTTTTTAATAATAATTTGTTGCAGAGATGTAGATTTTCAGTACAAACGATCGCTTTAAGAGTACCCTCAATGCATGCTTTTCGAGAGCTCAACAGGTGGAAACAGTGAAGGTTAACGAGTATGTTAATCATGTCAATCAGCTAGTACAAGATACTAAACGCCGCACATTCTTAACTCCATGTCTACATACATTTAAATGTGCTCTCACACAACATTAGCATATTAACCAATGGCTGAAACGTTCACTGTTTCAAAAGCAATATAACGTGTGCCAACATCTCTAAATTGTACTCGTCGATGTATTTATGGGGCCTTGAAACAAGCAAGACAAATATGCGGAAAACAAACTAAATAGCGTTTTTATTTTCAGCTTCCATAAAATTTTGGCTGACTCTACGTGAACTATATACAAAGTTGAAGCAATATATCATATCGACCAAAAAGAAATAGTTAAGCAATAATTAACGAAAATCTATCAGCAAACTTAATATAAATCGGTAATTTTTGGAATAGAGCTATATTGAGGAATGTATAGCGACATAGTTTAAGATTTGTTTCTCGGTATAGCTATATAGAGAGCAAATTTTATTTTCTCGGGAAGGGTAACTCTGACAGAGTGGCGCCTACTCAATCTCTGCTAATGTTTATCTTGATTATCATAAAGCAGATAGAAGAATATAGTTTTAAAAATAATTTGTTACAGTAATGTCATGTGAATGGAACACATCTGATTTTTACTTTCTCTTGCCCCGTATGTACAATGTACATAGGGATAGAGAAGTATTGTATTCCACCCGAAAATTCGATGTCGAGATTTCACAGGAAATATATGTTTTCACACCCCCTGAATTAAAAAAAAAAGCGTTTCCAGAAAAAGGTCCGTGTGTGTGTGTGTGTCCGTGTGTCTGTGAACATGATAACTCAAAAAAGAAAACTAGCTAAAATACCAAACTTGGTATTTAAGTTCAGTATCTTCCAGGGATGCCACACGAAGATTTTGAGAAAAATCCCCCCAACCGAAACTACCCTTTACATGGACTTTTTTTCGAAAATTTTGATTTTCTTAAAAAAAGCTCGAACGATTTTGATTAAAATATCGTATATTAAAGATATTTACCTGACAAATAAAACGTATATCTTGAATTTTCTAGGAATAGCTTCTAAAGACCTGTTTATTCTGGATGAATTTTGCTTAATTTGGCATAACTAATAAACTGTAAGAGATAGACAAAAACTTACTATTTAAAAAATGTAGGCCTTGTTAAAATACACAAATTACGTAATACACATTTTTTTTCATGGAGCTTACCGTTTTCGAGGCATTCATCGTTATTAGTTTCAGTTGTGAAGTACCTTTACTTTTCTCAGACGGGAGTGTCCGTTTTTCTTTTGTTCTACTCCTGGCCAAGAAAAGAAGCGATTTGTAATGACAATCGCATAAAGACAGCTTTTAAAACATTTGACTATCGATTTAGCCTAGTGTATTCCTTTATTTTCTTCCTACTTATAAGGAACTAAGTAATAAGAACATTGTGCTGAATACCTCGATTAACAAGGTGCAGAAAGAAGAAGAATCTTATGTAAGAAATTTGTAGAACGGCTAGAGAAAGTCATGTGAGTGTAACACATCAGATTTTTATAATATAATTTTCATAACTTTTATAGATATCTACCACATATTTAATATTTTCTTAACTAGTAACTAACATATTGTGAATTTTCTGCCCAAAAGCATTTGAGGTTAGGTTTATTCGCAATGTTATTATAAACTTTGTATACCAACACTTACAATGTAAAAAATATAGATCTCGTTGAATTGTACCAATTAAAAATGCCTTAGGTCATCTACAAAATGTATATTATAACGCTGTTCTTTTTTATCTCACGAGCTCATTAGTAGCAAAACCTGACCTAGAAATACAATGAAATTAAGACAGATAATATACATTGCGATGAAAATTCCGTATTTTTATAGTTTTTATTTTTAACAGCCTTTTCTTGTAATGTTAGGCATGGTAAACTATGAGTTCACAGTAATATTATGTGCTTCATTCACATGACTTTCTCTGCGAACTGTGATTGCAATAGAAGAAAAAAAAAAACGGTCGCTATATGCAACAATTGAAAGTCTGTTCGCTTTGCCCGGACATATGAAAAAAAAGGTGAAAATTTTTATTTTGTCAAAAATTGCCAAAACATTTTGATTAAATTTTCGTATATTAAATATATTTATATGACAAATAAAATGTATATCTTGGTTTTTCTTGGAATAGCCTCTGAAGACCTCTTCATTCTAGATGACTTTTGTATAACTGGCAAACCATAAGTGATAAACAAAAGCTTCACAAAAAATAGATCTCTTTAAAACACACAATTTCTGTTATAAATACATTTTTTTGTAGATTTAACCGTTTTACAGATATTTCGGATTATTAGTTTAAATTTTAGCCACTTAATTTTCTCAATTGGGAAGACATTTTTCTTCTCGTTTCTTGTTTGTTTACTCCTGAAAAGCAAAGATGTTGGAATTTCAGTTGTTTCACAGAGCGACCGGCTTTTAAAGGACGAGATTATTGATGTAGCCTGTGCATTTTCTTATTTCCCTTCTACTTACAAGGAACTAGTAATAATATGTAATTCTGCTTATGTTTATCTTGGTTAGCATGGCATAGATAACATATTAATATTTTGAATACAAGGTTTGTTTGCCGAACAGCTAAAGGATATCATGAGAATGGAACACATTTTTACTTTCTCTACACGCACTATGTACATAGCGTATAGAGAAGGTATTGTATTGCACCCAAAAATTCGATACCAAGATTTTATTGGTAATATATGTTTTGAGACCTCCTGAATTACAAAAAAAAAAACAGCTTTAGAAAAATCTCCTTGTGTATGTGTGTGTGTGTGCGTGAGTGCGTCTGTAGGCAGCATAGCTCAAAAACGTAAAGAACGTTAAAAACCAAACTTGGTATTTAAATTTGGTATTTTCCAAGGATGCGACACGAAGATTTTCAAGAAAACTCCCCACCCGAAACAATTTTGTATGGAAAATTTTTCAAAAATTTTGATTTTCTTAGAAATGGCTTTAATAACTTTGCCAAATAAAATGTATATCTTATTTTTTTCTGGGAATAGCCTCCGAAGATAACTTTATTCTCGATGAATTGTACGGAATTTTGCATAACTGCTAAACCGTAAGAGATGAACAAAAACTTACCAGACAAAAAATGTACAGCACATTAAAACACACACTTTATATTATATACTTTTTTTTCGTGAAGTTGCTTCTTTTTGAGATATTGCCTGTTTGGTTTCAGATTTGAGAAGCATACTTTTTCTCATACAGGACTTTGTCAACTCCCGTCCATACAAGCAAAGGAGCTTGTCACATAGCAACCAGCTGTAACCTATGGTACTCCCTTATTTCGCTTCTGCTTACAAGGAAGCAAGTAATAAGACAATTTTTGCTAAATTTTTCTCCATTAGCATGAAGTAAATAGAACATAGACTTTTTAATTATAATTTGTTGCAGAAATGTAGAGAAAGTCATGTGAATGGAACACATAGATTTTATTTTTAAAACAGGAAGATACCTTTCTTCTCGTTTCTTGTTTGTTTGCTCCTGAAAAGCAAAGATATTGGAATTTCAATTGTTTCACATAGTGACCGGCTTTTAAAGGACGAGACTTATGATGTGGCCTTTGCATTTTCTTATTTCCCTTCTACTTACAAGGATTTAGTAATAATACGTAAATCTGCTAATGTTTATCTTGGTTACCATGGAATAGAAACAGATTAATCTTTTGAATAAAAGGTTTGTTTGCCAAGCAGCTAAAGGACACCGTGTGAATGGAACACATTATATTACTTTCTCTACACATACTATGTACATAGTGTATAGAGAAGACATTGCACTCCACACAAACATTTGATAGGTACCGAGATTTTACCGGAAATATATGTTTTAGAGTCCCATGTATCCAAAACAATCATTTTCAGAAAAAGGTATTTGTGTGTGTGTGTGTGTGTGTGAACACGATAACTCAAAATATCTTCCATGGAGGTGACACGAAGATTTTGAGAACCCCCCCCCCCAAATTACCCTTTACATGGAATTTTTTTCGAAAATTTTGATTTTCTTAAAAATGCCTGTAACGATTTTGATTAAAATATCGTATATTAAAGACATTTACCTGAAAAATAAAATGTATATCTTGAATTTTCTGGGAATAGCCTCTGAAGACTACTTTATTCTAGATGAATTTTACAGAACTTTGCATAACTGCTAAACCGTAAGACATAGACAAAAATTTGCGGCACAAAAAATGTAGAGCACGTTAAAACACACAATTTATGCTGTATACATTTTTTTCGTGGAGTTGGTACTTTTTGAGATATTTCTTGTTATTGGTTTCAGCTTTAAAAACCTTATACTTTTGTCATACAGGAATTTGTCAACTCCTGTCCATAAGAAGGAACTTCAGTCACATAACAACCAGTTTTTGAATATCACTTTAACCTATGGTACTCCCTTATTCCTCTTCTACTTACAAGGAAGCAAGTAATAATGATTTTTCTGCTAATTTATTCTTGATTAGCATGAAGTAGATAGAAGCATAACCTTTTTAACAATAATTGTTTGCTGAGATGTAGAAAAAGTCATGTGAATGGAACACATAAGATTTTTCTATACACTATGTACATAGTACGTGTAGAGAAGATAAAAATGAACTCTTTCAAGGATTCCGCTCTATTTTCACCTATGGGTACCCTTGAACAGGACTGGAAGCTTTCCTCTGTGTTATCTGTGGTATTGACGTCTACTATAAAGCCCTGACCGGAGGCCCAAATTGGCCGTTAAGAATAATTACTCAATTAAAATGAAACTTAATGTACTTGTGTCCAAGGGAAATTCAAGCTCCCTGCCTCAGGGAGATCCATAGTGATCCCTGATAGACAAGCGCGCTGATAAGAGGTGTGTGTGTCTGCCAATGGATTCATGCTTGTTTCAACAGGTAACAAACATTCCTTAATGCAGTTTCAGTTGGCGCGAGTAATTGTAAATTTAAGCAATATAATGACAGCGACAATAGTTTAGAAGCAACAATGAAGATGAAGTTGACGATGAAGATAATTAAGCAAAAGAGCCCCTGCCCGGCTGCAGCATGGACGGGGCGAAGTGGCAACAGTGTGACGGAGTGGCCAGGAGGCAAGGCAGCTATCAGGGATCTCTATGGAGTCCCCGACTTTAAATGTTGCAATTATTAATACTGGTTAAAGCTGACGTCTGCAAACCTGCAAAAGATAATGACAGCGAATGTTGTCGAAACGCGTCCAAATTACCAACACCATGTTTAGTGGAGCATGTGTCTGCAATAGATTTCCAGATTGAACATTAAATCTAATGCTTGAACATTATCTTCTACAATATTCACCTTGAATATGTTTATTCTACATTAAAAGACAAATGTGATATATTACGTTCATATAACCTTTGCCATCTACTACTTTCTAGTGTCTTTATAAACTATTCATTTTTAATTACTCTTGCACGTATGTGTAACGTACTAGTTGATAGAGAAGTAATTGTATTTCACCCACAAATTACATAGCGAGATTTCAACGTAATATATGCTTAGAGTCTTCCTGAATCTAAAAAAACATTTTAGATAACAAGTTCGTGTGTGTGTGTATGTGTGTGTGTGTGTGTGTGTGTGTGTGGACAGCATGACTAAAAAAGAAAGAATGCATAAAATACCATACTTTCTATTTAAGTTTAGTATTTTCTAAGATTTGACATGAAGATTCTCAGGAAAATCCTCCACCCCAAACTACCCTTTACATTTTGTGGGAAGTTTGGACTGTGATGATTTTGATTAAAATATAATCTTTTTATATATTTTATTATATAGACATAAACAAACACACACACGCTTTTTTTTTCTTCTTTTCTTAAAATACATTTTTACTTTCTCTATTCGTACTATGTACATAGTGTATAGAGAAGCTATTGCACTCCACCAAAAAATTCGATACCGAGATTTCACCAGAAAAATATGTTTTAGGGTCCCCTATACCCAAAAAAGTATTTTCAGAAAAAGGTCCATGTGTGTGTGTCCGTGTGTCTGTGAACACAACTCAAAAACGAAAAGTCGGTAAAATACCAAACTTGGCATTTAAGTTTTGTATCTTCCAGGAATGCGACACGAAGATTTTGACAAAAATTCCCCCACTCCAAGCTACCCTTTACATGGAACTTTTTTCGAAAATTTTGATTTTCTAAAAAATGGCTCTAACGATTTTGTTTAAAATATCGTATATTAAAGATATTTAGCTGACAAATAAAATGCATATCCTGAATTTTCTGGGAATATCCTCTGAAGACTACTTTACTTGGGTCAATTTTACGGAATTTTCCATAACTGCAAAACCGTAAGAGATGGACAAAAACTTACCACACAAGTGTAGAGCACTTTAAAACACACAATTTATGTTATATACATTTTTCCCATGGAGTTGATTGTTTCTGAGATATTCTTGTTTTTGGTATCGGCTATAAAAAACATATACTTTTCTCATACAGTTATTTTGCCAGTAGAATTGTTGAAACAAGGCTGGAAGTTAAGTGTACCAATCCTAAAAGGAAAATAAAGCACTTTAGTATGCGTTGTCATATACTTGATTTTAGTCTGCCCTGAGTATTAAAATAAGAAGTATATAGGATAGGAGATGGACAAGTGCAAATAATTTGATATTTGGTAGAGAGCATTACGTATTTTATCCACTTACTAATACCATTGCCATCAAGGAAACACAAATTTCCGTTTCTAATGTGCTTTAAACGGCCCTGAGCTATGTCTCCGATGTGTTTACATACATCACTCCACACATAGTGTGGCAGGGTAAAATGCAGAGTGCACAGGAGGAGGGTCAACCGTTGAGAGCTGTTTAGTGAACAATCGAACATCTGAGATAGGGAATAATAGCCTAAAAAATAGTGAAAAAATTCGCAAATACTGTAAAATCAGGTCGTCCTTAAACGCTATGTAAATATTTGCAGTTGTTCACCTCACACCCCGTATAGCTGAAATGTGATCTTGTCTGTTGTTATTTTTAGTTTTTTAGCATTTGTAGTACCAATTTTTACAACATGCTCTATCAAAAATATACTTCTATTAATCAACAGAACAAATATATCAATATTATTTTTCATATAATATACAAATTTATTATTACTATTCAATTCTGATAATTAGTTTTATATTTCTTTTAATTTTTGTTGATTGTGCAATTATTAGGATTTCTAATGTTAATTCGTTGTCCAGAAGAAGTAGCACTGGAATTTTCTTCTGGTTTTACGGAATACATTATTCGAAATTAAAAGTACATACAATCTACAGAAACATTCCGGGAATATAAACAGGTATTGTATTCTATCAGTTGTTGGATTAGCACGGAATTAGTGTCATATCGAAAGAGAAACTGAAACATGTTCAGATGTACGATGTTAATTGTGGACCGAAACAACAGATTGTAATTTGTAGCACTAGAAGAATAAAATGACTCGTTCCGCTTTTTCACTGTCATTTTTTGCCATTGTTCGATAGAAGCAAATTATGTTCATGGTCTGAAGCGTAAATTTTCAACTCGATATGAATTCTACAGCATTTAGAGCAGGCATGTCCAAACTATAGGAACAGAGGGAAGCCACAGTAGCTCATTTCACTGTGTGAAGCATTTAGGCATGCCACTATGCGACGTAATGTAATATTTGTAAACAAAAGCCCTTCCTCATCTATATTATATCTATCATCTATAACTATCAAATGAAGTGTGCTAAAGAAAAGGTTTTAGTCATAATCAAACATCATCTCAGTTTTTTTAGGGAAGCCGCTACAAATTACAGATATGCTAACAACTTCAATAACCTCTCCTAACTCCGCAACGCCCATCGAGATAATAAATAATAACACATGCCGTTATCTTGTTTCAGCTTACAGGGCCACGATTATATATACCAGTTGTATTTTAACATGTTTTAATTCTTCAGAGAGAAACGATATGACTCCTGTGAAGATGCCCCTCATAGACAGGGACGAAATGTCAGGTCAAAATAATTTAACAAGTCAAAATGTTTTAACCTACAGACCAAGACAAAACAGCGCAGACATTTTAGATCATAAAACTATAAATAAGTTACCCAGAGAGGGGGATAAAGAGCATCAGTGACAGTGTGAAGGGTGTGAAAGGACACATTAGAATGAGAGCTAGAAAAAACAGACCAGGAACGGACAGAGAAAGAGATACATAGAGATAGAGAGCGATAGACAGACATCGGATTTAACATTGAACACGTTTTGCTGTTGAATGAAATATTTCTAAACCTTCTAAACTTTTTAAATAAACCAGCTGGTGCAAAATAAATTTCAGTCACTCATTTTAGTTAATGCTAAAAGTTTAATGTACTGTAAAATATATACACAATAATGACCACAAAAAGTGGAGTTGGCTATGCAAATAATCATTAGCTATACAGGTGTGTAGAGGGACCATTCAACGGTTTGAAATACGATTAAGTAATTAGGTATATGTAGCACGGAAACGTTCAGTTACTCTTCATTGCAGGGATGGAACATTCTAGTTGTAATGATGTTCATGAGATTTTTAAACGAGCCCGTGGGGTTGGAAAAATCGCGACGTGGGAGATAAAAATAGGAAATAATATTTTGTGATAGTAGCATATGTATTGACTGCAGGCAAAAATTTCCCCCTGCAAATGCAGGTATATATGTGACACAGCCTACATTCCTAGGAATTTATTTGCCTTCAAGTTTCTCTGTGCATGGGTTTGAAATTAACGATGCCATATCTAGTATGCAGTTATTTCCTGTAAAACGTTCTGGTTGATACCCTAGTCCAAAGTTTAAGCATAAAGTAGGAGTTGAACGAGATAATATGTAATCTACAAAAAAGTAAAATATAAGTCCTAAGTGGAGCATAGGGCATCGGTACGATGTTTCCGTGATTGGATTTCTAATTCCTAAGTTCGCCGCTATGCCCATGGTGACGAGGGATCAGTTCGTCGCTACAGATCACGACATGCGGACGTGAAACGTGAGACCGTTAGTCTAACTCATTGTTGTTATTATTATCGTTCTTAATTATTGTTTATCCTTATTATTATATTATTTAACGTACAAAATGCAATATCTCCCAATACGTGTAGCAAGTTAGCTTGAAGCAAGCTCAAATCAGGTTGTTTATGGAACTTGGTTGCTGCATTAAGAGAGAATTCCTTTTAAAATAGAAATTTAGCAAAAGTCATGTACTCCTTTGCGTATGATTTGTGCAATAGAGCAACAAGTGGAAGCGAGCGGAGGAAGTCTCTCCTGCTCCAGAGATAGGTTTTTCGTCATTGTATAAACGTAGTCACGAGGTATTTATAGTGTATTATATGTAACATGAACTGCATTATGGGACACATAGACGCAAAGTTCGCGTGCTTTGTATCCAATAGGAATAAAACCGCCAAGACACCATAATGTGCTATATGAGAAGCAGTTCTAGCGTACTTAGATAGTTTGTCATGCTCTTGTCGGGGTGATCCGCGACCTTTGTCACCAGAAAAGACAAGAAATAGAAGGACGCGAAGTCTTATAAATTATGTTGCGTGGTGATACTATAGAAGTGCAGGAAGTGTCAAGGGGAACCAAGTAGCAGGTCATCAGCATGTAGGCAAAGGAGCTTGCCGCGATATTTCTGTATGTTTTCGTAAAAAATAAATAGAGTTTCCTCAAGTTTAAAGTGTGTGTTGTAAATACATCTCCTACCTACTCTTTGCAACATCCTGACCGAGTCAACTGAGTGCACACCGACCGACGTAAACGGAGATTGTGAGCTGAGCCGAGGCATCTATAGCATCCCTCTACACCAGGTACGTGGAAGAATGACATGCTAAGCAATTAGGTAGGAGATTACACACACACAAGCCCACACACACATATCTATAAGCACCCAGGAGAAAACAAATGGCGGAATTTTAGCAAAAAAAGCTGATGTGTACCATTCACCTGACTTTCTCTATATCCCTGCAACAAATTATTCTTAAAAAGCTTATACTTCTATTTACTTCATGCTAATCAGTAAAACATTAGCAGAAATATCCATATTACTTGCTTCCTTGTAAGTAGAGGTGAAATAATGCAATACCATAGGTTAAAGTGATAATCAAAAGCTGGTTGATTATGTCACTGAGGTTCCTTTGTTTATATGGACAGCAGTTGACAAATTCCTGTATAAAAATGTATGTTTTTCATAGCAGAAACCAAAAATAAGGAATGTCACAAAAAACGACGAACTGTACGAAAAAAATGTGTATAACATAAATTGTGTGTTTTAACGTGCTCTACATTTTTTGTGAAGTAAGTTTTTCTCCATCTCTTACGGTTTAGCAGTTATTCAACATTCAGTAAAATCCATCGAGAATAAACTACTCTTCAGAGGCTATTCTCAGAAAATTCAAGATTTACATTTCATTTGTCAGGTAAATGTCTTTAATATATGATATTGTAATCAAAATCGTTAGTCATTTTTGAGAAAATCGAAATTTTCGAAAAAAAGTTCCATGTAAAGGGTAGTTTGAGGTGGGAGGATTTTTTTCAAAATCTTCGTGTCGTATCCCTGGAAGATACTAAACTTAAATACTAAGTTTGTTATTTTAGCTTCTTTTCGTTTTTGAGTTATCGTGTTCACAGACACACGGACACACACACACACATGCGGACCTTTTTCTGAAAATGCTTTTTATGGATACAGGGGGTCCTAAAACATGTATTTCTGGTGAAATCTCGGTATCGAATTTTTTGGTGGAGTGCAATAGATTCTATGTAAATAGTGCCTATAGAGAAAGTAAAAACACTCTTCTTTCAAGGTATGGGATACTTTTATGGTGCACGGGACTACCTGCTTTACTTCCCTTCCGAAGTAAACCATGTGTCCGAAATCATCACCCTCCACCAGGTTTGAACCTGCAATCTGGGTTTTGTAGGATAGTGTGGTAACCACTACACCACGGAGGGTGACTTTAGTATGTCAGCTTTAAAAATATCGACAATATAGAACTACTACTAATGGCGCTACCAGAATGACATCAAACTGTTTTAAAAAGCGGGTTTGGGATAAAGGCTGGACTCCGTGGCAATGACAAGCATTCATTTAACTTGGAAAATATGCCACGATTTTTCAGGCCGAGATGTTTGCTATTATAATTATTATTTGGGACATGAAATCTGTGAAATCTTCGTCCTCCAAGACATTTTTTTAGGTTTGGACAACAGGTGGTAGTCACTGGGTGCTAGATCCGGCGAATATGGTGGATGTTCAAGCAATTCCAACTTTAATTCGCACATTTTCCCCATTGCAGTGAGCATTATCGTGAGGAAACAAGTTTTTTTGGCCACATGAGGTCTTTTTCTTTTCACCTCATCACTCAAGCGTTGTAGTCAGCTTGCGTAGTAGTCATCAGTCCAAGTAATCAATAAAAATAATTCCCTGTGCATCCCAGAAAACACTCGCCATAACCTTGTCAGCTGACAAAAATGACTTCGCCTGTTTTGGAGTTGGTTCAGCTGGACCAATCCACTGTTTTGAACTGTGATTTACTTTCTGGAGTGTAGTGATGTATCATAGTTATATTCATGGTATTAAGCCATCTCACTGGGAATTTTACTGTAGAGCTCTACATTCTTAATAGAAACAGTTTTTCTTTGCAACTTTTGATCAGGTGTCAACAAACGCGGCACTCATCTTGCACAGACCTTGTGAAAGCCCAAAACATTACTTAAATAATTACCTGCACGTTCTTTTGATATGTTTACAGCCTCTACTATCTCAAGTTTGCGTCCTCCAGTACTAAACGATGCATTTTTTCAATGACCTCTGGAGTTGTCACTTCTACAGGGCGTCCAGAGCGAGGCTCATCACTAGTGCTCGTACGTCCCATTTGAAACTCTGAAACCCACTTTTAATCATTGAATATGATGGGGTTGGGGAGAGTCTTTCAATGTACTGTTCATTTCCTCCTTGATTTCTTTAGGCTTTAATCCTCTCAAAGGGAAGTATTTAATCAGCCCCCCCCCCAAGTCCTCCATTTTCGTGAAAACTCTAAAGTTGTCTTGTTTAAAATGCTGTCACTTGAAAACTAAATAAGCTATTGACCTGTAGCTATGGATAGAAGCTAGTCTAGAGTTAAACTATACGATGCTACCGTCTAACTGGCCTAGTGGCGCCATATCTAGTATAAGCAGTGTATTAATTTTGTCGACCACGTTCTTGAATTACCTTGACATTAGAACTTCAGTATGCAACGCAGAGAGAAGATTAGCCTAATTTAGTATCATCCGGTAAGAGAGGTGTTTATTGTCCAACCAGAAAATTTAGAAATCAGCAGTTCGCAGTTCAGAACTTTATTTGTCGTAAGTTACGTTTTTGTCCAACCCCTTCCTTTCCTTCGGTAACGTAGTCTGTCGAATACGCTTTTAAGAGCATGAAAATAGATGGAATGGGCGGAATCAGGAAAAAGTATTTCCAGGCGTTTTTTACTTTCACTACACGAACTATGTACATAGTAAATAGAGAAGATAAGTCACTCCACCCAAAAGTTCCATACCGAGATTTCACCGGAAATATATGTTTTAGGGTCCCCTGTATCGGAATAAAAAATTCATAAAAAGGTGCGCGCGCGCGTGTGTGTGTCCGCGTGTCTGTGAACAGGATAACTCAAAAAACGAAAGGTCGGTAAAATACCAAACTTGGTATTTAAGTTAAGTATGTTCCAGGTATGCGACACGACCATTTTTTATGGAGTTGATTGTTTTTTTAGATATTCCTTGTGTTTGGTTTCAGCTATGAAAAAGGCATACTTTTCTCATACAGGAATTTGTCAACTCCTGTCCATACAAACAAAGGAACATCAGTCACATAGCAACCAGCTTTTGAATACCACTTTAACCTATGATAGTCCCTTATTAGGCTTCTACTTACAAGGAAGCAAGTAATAAGACTATTCCTGCTAATTTTTCTTTGATTAGCACGAAGTAAATAGGGGTACAAACTGTTTAACAATCATTTGTTGCAGAGATGTAGAGAAAGTCATGTGAATGGATCACAGAGGATTTTTTGATATAGCATTATGTTTTTGCTACTTCTAGTGTCTTGAGAGTATTCATCGGCACCAGCGCCAATCTGAAAGGGTAAGTTTAATAATGCATCATGTCTGAAAGCATTGAAACACAAAACTTCTGAAGAAAAGCAAATAGAGAAATAAGGAAAAAGAGATTAATCGAAAAGAACTGGAAAGATAAATCATTTACACTGGTACGAACTTGTAAACCCTGCACCCACGTTCATCTGAGGGTCCTCGATATATCTCTTATCTGTTTATCTCTCTTTCTCACTCTATTTTGGTACCAAAATGTAGGAAGCTACCTGTCCTATTTCTTTTCTCTGAACAAGTTGATCCAAAGATGAATCCATTCAGGCGTTTAGTAATCTGGAACTCAGGAATTAGAGCATTTTTACTTTCTCTACACGTACTGTGTACATAGTGTATATCTAGAGAAGGTATTGCACTCCACTCAAAAATTCGATACCGAGATTTCACCGGAAATATATGTTTTAGAATCCCCTGTATCCAAAAAAAGCAGTTTCAGAAAAAGGTCCGTGTATGTCCGTGTGTCTGTGAACACGATAACTCAAAAACGAAAAGTCGGTAAAATGCCAAACTTGGTATTTAAGTTTGCCATCTTCCAGGGATGTGACACGAGGCTTTTGAGAAAAATATCCCCACCCCAAACTACCCTTTACATGGATTTTTTTCTCGAAAATTTTGATTTTCTCCAAAATGGCTCTAACGATGTTGATTTAAATATGGTATACTAAAGATATTTACCTGACAAATAAAATGTATATCTTGAATTTTCTGGTAATAGCCTCTGAAGACTACTTTTACGGAAGTTTGCATAACTGCTAAGAGATGTACAAAGACGTATCATACAAAAAAAAATATAGAGCACTTTAAAACACACAATTTATGTCATATACATTTTATTCGTGGAGTTGATCGTTTTTGAGATATTCTTTGTTTTTGGTTTCAGCTTTAAAAAATACATCTTTCTCATAGGGGAACTTGTCAACTCCTGTCCATACAAACAAAGAAATTTCAGTCACATAGCAACCAGCTTTTGGCTATCACTTTAACCTCTGCTACTCCCTTATTTCGCTTCTGCTTACAAGGAGGCGAGTAATAAGACTATTTCTGCTAATATTTCTTGATTAGAACGAAGTAATTAGAAGCATAAGCTTTTTAGCAATAATCTGTTGTAGAGATGTAGAGAAAGTCATGTGAATGGAATACATAAGATTTCTTTAGTCAGACTTAAAGTCATATATCTGAACATCCAAAAATATTTTAATATCTTAAATAGTTCTGAAGAAAATGGACAATGAAGGCAAGAAATTGAGTTATTTTATTGGTGAGGTAGAACCTTTACTCTTCCCTGAAAAATTGTATTGAAAAGTCCTTATATTGTAGAGTTCGCATGAATGAGAATGGATCTCTGATTGATTCGGCGCGTTTTGTTCTTGCAACGTCGGAAGGTCCGTCTCTCGTTTGCCATGAACGACGTCACAGCGCGACGGCCTTTGGATGTAAATGAACAGGCAGAACTCGACAAGGTCTGCTGGCATTTCTCTGGGGAAAGACGCAGCATATCCTTGTTAACGCATCCGTGTCCGGGTTATCGAGTCACGAAATTAAACTTCATACACCACCGGTCTTAGCTTCCTACGTGGTTCGGCATCTGCATCCGAGGCACAAACCCACTAATGATGAAAAATACTAGCCAAGCGATGGGAGTCGGATTTACTGCAAATGCTCCTGCAAGTCTAGCACTAATATTAATGCTCTGTGTTTCTGTACCGTTTCACTCCTCAGTCTAGGCAAACTTCACTATACACTAATAAATGATTCATAAGAAATAACATTGCCCGTAAAGTTCAATAAATAGGGTATTTATGAATTATTTATTCAAATACCCGTATGCATACATCGATTTCATCAATCGCACGTACTTTTGCAATAATAAAAAGTCTGATGTATTCCATTCACATGACTTTCTCTAAATCACTGCAAAAGAACTGTTAAAAAGCTTAGGCTTCTATTTTCTTCATGATAACCGGGAAAAAAATTAATAGAAATAGTCTTATTACTTGCTTCCTTGTAAGTAGAAGCGAAATAAGGGAGTACTATAGGTTAAAGTGGTAGTCAAAATCTGGTTGCTATGTGACGGAAGTTCCTCTGTTTGTATTTGCAGGAATAACACCACCTTCAAAGGCCTCTGACGCTGGCATTTACGTCGTTTTGAACATTTAATACAACTTACCCCTTCATAGAAGGTATTCTTAATGCTCTGGTATGCTTAGTTCCAAATCTTTTAAAATTGGAGATGCGCCACTTTGGAAATAAGCCCTTCTTGCGTACAGTAGTAATGTTCTCCGCAGGGTTAGAATACTGTTTTGTGAGTTGTAAACAGTAAATAAGAATTGCAGGAATGGCACTGATGCTCTATGCCTGCGAAGTGTGGGGTATGGCAGCAGACTCCTGGCTTCTCTGGTTACAGCGGGTATAGAATAGAGAACTCCGGTCCATATATTCTGTATGTCGACGTTTCCCTTTGAGGCTACTACATGAAGTTTCGGCCCTCCCATATGTGGAAGATGTTATTAGGCGCCGGGCTCAAAAATTCTACGCCAGATTGGGCGACCATGAGAACGCATTTGTCAGATCTCTGGGAGAGTACTTACCCTCTGAACGCCGAAAGAGGCGGTTCCGGGTTCCCCGCATGGCTTGTGAGCACCCCCGGGCTTTAAACCAGCTAACAGCGTAATAGCTGAACAAAGCACTCCCCCCTCCCATTGGGAGAGGTCTATCAAAATTTCACCAACATAATTAAATAAAAATATACACCAACGGAGCAGAGGAAAGGATGCTGCTCCTGAAAATGCAACCTCTCGAGGACCCTACCAGCGCTACCTCCTTAACACCAACACTCGAGAACTCCAAAATTAAAACCTCAACCTTCATCTCATTCCTGTGGTTAAACCCTTACAAGGGTAGGTACACAGCAACAACACCTAGGCTCTACAACAACACCTAGCCTATCAGACACGCACGCACGCACAGGTTAACACTCTAATCTTGGAATTATGAATGCCTTTACTAGTTATGGAAGATGAACGCTTTGCTAGGGAGATGAAACAGACAAAGGTGTCTAAGCAATTAGTAAAATGATCCTCAATCTCATATTTATATGATTTAAGATTTACAAACATTTAAATAAGACGTAAATGTTTTTAATATATTTCTAAATTGAAAGGAATATCTATAATCAGATATGAATTTTTGTATGTGTTTATTTATTGAGATGTTTTTAATAATTCCGGATACATTAAAACAAAACAACACGTAATTTTGCTATATTTACAGTTTTTTTGGATAAACACATAGTATTAAACCAATATATAATAACTATTTTACAAGATCAATCATCAATTAATAGTTGAAATCGGTCACAAGTCATGCGCAAGGAACAATTTTGGTATTGAAAAATGAATGTACAAAGCAAACAGAGAAAAAACGAATGCGGTGCAGTATCTAAAGAACTATTTGTATTTAGTTCAAACTCAGTATTACACCTTTAAAATGACTAAATACAAAGAAATATGAGACACATAACATGTATTGTTCAAAAAATAGTATTTGATAATGTTATAAAATTACTTCACAAATGTTCATGCATTTTTCCGAACTATTAAAAAATATTGGACTGTTGCTCTTTTCAGTTTGTTTCTCAGTAAAATTCATGCTAGAATGGATTTTTTTTCAGTAGAATTTCTTCAAATTGAATTCCTCTTCATTTTTCTTTCTTTAATAGTTTCATTTCTAAGTCCCTTATAACTGATATGGTCGTATCGGGGACTTGGACTTGTGAAACAATTCAATATTAATTTAATATATCGACATTAATTTAATAGTTTTATATATTAGAAACACACATCCAATCTCACCTTCATACTTACAGACTCTGTGGGAGATAGGGAATATTTCCAGTTAAAGAAAAATTCTCCGCCTTATCGGGGAACCGAACCCGGGACCTCCGGGCAAAAAATTAGCTAGCTGACCACTCGATCACGTAGATAGTCTATTTCATTCTTGATGTATTGCTTTATATCTATGCATGGATATGTTTGTAACACCTGAGTGCTACGATTCTGGGCATTCAGGTGTTACGCCTTATAAACTTACATCTGTTACGACAGCTTTCAAAATGGGAAGTAACAAAGCGTTTCTTTTTTGTTTCAGGTGAGTGGAAAGCAAGTCCAGGGCTGCAGCTCGGGCGAAACCCATTAACGGTTAATGTCAAATTGGTTCCAGGCCGGTCGGCTTGCCCGAAGTCTTGCTCCAGCGCCAGATCTCGTATTTTCAACGGTGAGACAGTTCTACACAGACTAAATAACCTTCACAATGAACCTGTGGTTTGTTCCATTTTAAACATAAGAGTATCTAGAAAATGTAATAAATTATAGCTGTAAATGAGGACTGGACAAACTTCAGTGTGGTGAATGACTATTTACAGTTAATGTGAATAATACTAAGGAAATGACTTTAAAAAATCAGATGTGTTCCATTCACATGACTTTATATTGCTGTAACATATTATTATTAAAAGGCATATTCTTATAATTATTTTATGATAATAGAGATAAACATTAGCAGATCTTTTCTTAATTACTTGCTTCCCAGTAAGAAGAAGGAAAATAAGGGAACACACTAGGCTAAAACAAAGCTGGTTGCCATGTGGTTGAAACCCGTTTCTATGCAGGGCCAGGAGTTTACAACTTATCAATTGAGAAAAGTTTCAAGTATTTTAAATCTGAAACAAATAACAAGAAATATCCCAGAAATGGTCAAAGCAACGTATATGACAGAACTTCTTGGTTTTATACTGATCATTTTTTGTGTAGCATGTTTCTGTCTATCTCTTACGGTTTATCAGTTACGCAAAATTCATTCAGAATTATGAGGTAGGTATTTAGAGCCTATTTCCAGAAAATACAAGATATACATTTTATTTGTCATATAAATATCTTTAAAATACGGTATTTTAGTAAAAATCGTTAGAGCCATTTTTGAGAAATTTAATTCTTTTTTAAAATATTTTCCATGTAAAGGTAGTTTTTAGTTGGGATTTTTCTCAAAATCTTCGGGTCGCATCTCTGGATGATACTAAACTTAAATACTTAGTTTGGTATTTGATCGACTTTTCGCTTTTGAGTTAGCGTGTTCACAGACACACGGACACACACCACACACGAACCTTTTTCCAAAAATGTTTTTCTGCGGTTGAAACCCGTTGCTATGCAGGGCCAAGAGTTCACACCTTTCCGTGTGAGAAACGTTTTAAGTATTTTAAATTTAAAAACAATAACAAGGAATATCTCTGAAATGGTCAATTCAACATAAAAAAGGTATATGATATAAATTGCATGTTTTAACGTGATTTACATTTTTTGTGGAGTAAGTTTCTGACTATCTCTTGCAGTTTACCGGTTACGCAAAATTCAGCAAAATTCGTCCAGAATAAACAGATATTTAGAAGCTATTTCCAGAAAATTCAAGATATACATTTTATTTGTCAGGTAGATATCTTTAATATACGATATTTTAATCAAAATTGTTAAGAGCCATTTTTAAGAAAATCAAAATTTTCGAAATTTGTTCCATGTAAATGGTAGTTTGGGGTGGAGGGATTTTTATCAAACCTTTCTAACTTTGGTCAAGTACTCCCATACCTTGTATCACTATCTTTGCTAAAAAATTTAATTAAGGCTACCTTTCTGTCTAACTTCATCAATTTTGCATGTATCTACTCTTTTCTCCAAAGCGCTGTCCCTTTGCGATATACTAATGCTCCATATATTCCTTTCTTCTATATATTGGACACAGATTCTGTTGGAAGCCTTTTCCCATCTCTTTTAATCTCCACCTCCCCTCGATCCCAAGCAATGATCCCTATTTCATTTCTCCACATTTCCTTCTCTTTCCCATATATTTCTACTTTCTCTACACGTACTATGTACATAGTGTATAGAGAAGATATTGCACTCCACCCAAAAATTCGATACCGAGATTTCACCGGAAATACATGTTTTGGGGCCCCCTGAATCCAAAAAAAAGCATTTTCAGAAAAAGATCCGTGTGTGTGTGTGTGTGTGTGTGTGGGCAGTATTTAAGATTGGTGTCTTCCAAGGTCGCGACACGAAGATTTTCCAGAAAATCCCCCCAAACCCAACTACCCTTTCATTTTAATTTTCTTAAAAATGTCTAACGATTTTTGATTAAAATATCGTACATTAAAGATATTTACCGGACAAATAAAATGTATATCTTGAATTTTCTGGGAATAGCCTCTGAATACTACTTTATTCTGAATCAATTTTACCGAATTTTGAATAACTGCTAAACCGTAAGAGACGGACAAAAACTTACCACATAAAAAATGTAGAGCATTTTAAAACACACAATTAAAGTTATATACAGTTTTTTCGTGGAGTTGATCGGTTTTTCGATATTCCTTGATTTTTGTTTCAGCTTGGATAAACTTACACAGGAATTTGTCAACTCGTGTCTATACAAAGGAACTTCATTCACATAGAAACCAGCTTTTCACCACTTTATCCTATGCGACTCGCTTATTTCGCTTCTTACAAGGAAGCAAGTAATAAGACTATTTCTGCTAATTTTTTTCTCGATTAGCATGAAGTAAATAGAAGCATAAGCTTTTTAACAATAATTTGTTTCAGAGATGTAGAGAAAGTCATGTGAATGGAACACATCATATTTTTTTTTAAATCGTAACACATTTATTTTCATTTAATGTCGCTAGTAAGAATAAAGGCACTATCCTGTTTAGGACATTGTTGTTAAAGAGAAACACAATCGAGGACATTTTCTTGGAGAATCCTAAGTGTTTTGTGCAGGTGACGTGATATATAGTAGGCTATCTTCTCTCTTGTTCAGGAGAAGGCCTCATACCCTTCTTCTATTATATTATCATGGTTTGTTAGCAAGCAATTAGTGAGAGGGCTGGAATTGATCTTTCCGCGCCTCCGGCACCTTCTTCATTGTATATCGCGTTTGATTGACGGACTGTTTAGTCTATTGTACATCGCTTGCTCGTGTATAATGTTCGTAATGATCTCTTTAATAATACGCGTTGAAATCCATTAGCAATTCTCAATGGCAGTTCATTAATACGGTCTCTTAGCGAGGCAGCTTGTCAAGCGGGAGACCTGGGTTCGTAAGCCTCTGAAGACTTCTTTATTCTAGCTGAATTTTGACGTATTTTGCTTAACTGCTAAACCGTAAGAGACAGACAAAAACTTACTGCACAAAAATGTAGATCTCGTCAAAAAACACAATTTATGTCCATTACATTTTGATGTGGAAATAACCGTTTCCGAGATATTCTATGTTATTGGTTTCAATTGTAAAAATACTTTTCTCGGACAGGAAGCGCTCGTTTTTTCTTTTGTGCTATTCCTGGCCAAACAAGGAAACGATTTGCAATTACAATCGCATAACGACAGCTTTTAGAACATGCGACTATCGCTTTAGCCTAGTGCATTCTCTTAGTTCTTTTCTACTTATTAGGAACTAAGTAATAAGAGCATTCTGCTAATTTTTAACTCGATTAGAATGGTGTAAAAAGAAGAATGCTCTTTTATAAGAAGTTCGTTTTAAACAGCTAGAGAAAGTCATGTGAGTGTAACGCATCAGATGTATTATTGAAATAACAATACAATAGAATTTTGAGAAACCGCACAAGTGTTACTGTTAGAGTGTATAGTAACTGAAATAATTTTCAGGAATATGTGTTACATACTGTGAATTTTCCTAATTTAACAGCTATAGTACCTTAAGGAGTCCCTCGAAATACCTCTACCATGGCCATAGTTTTTGTTGAAAAAGCAATGAAATTTTGCACAGTCAATTGTTTTGATATATTCTATGGCTGTTCCATTTTATAAGTAATTTTGTCAACAAATAAAGAAATTACACTACATTGCAATTTCCAAAGCATCAAAAAACTTATGTAAATTTTTCTTAGTAACCCTTTGGTGAAATTGCTTGAAAGCAAGTGAACATAAAGTATTGTAATTATGCTATATTTGAGCGTAGAAGTTTTTTCTTATTCTTCCTTCAATGATTTTTAAAGTATTTTTCAACGTATGCGAGTTTTTTTGTTTCAAATTATTATGTATTTAATAGCACAATACCTATAGAATTTAAATCAAAAGAAAACCAGTTGCACCAAAATACCCATTATGGACTGAAATATGTGTGTACAGCATTTCACTGCAATATCTCAAATAGTTTCCAAGAAAAAGGTACATAAGTGTGAACATTTGTAAACCTGAGAAAACGAGAAAAGAAAATTTGTTTTTTTTATTTAAGGAGGGTCTACATACTTTAAATACTGGCTAAAATCCACCATAACTGTAGTCAGCTTCTTCTTCCTGGTCAGAAACTAAAGAAACATACCTTCTAAATATTTATAACTATGTTTGCCTGTAAGAAATGTAGAAAAACAAGGGATCAAAGCTGATAATCAAGCAAGCAGAAAAAGTGGGCGTGGCATGACAAGTCCTAAGTTTTTAATTTATTTGGACCACAAAGAAGTCGAATTAGGTTGTGAAACTTTGAGAACGAAAAGCTGAATGTATTAGCAATTAATTAATGAAATAAAACATTGAAAAATTCGTCATTTTAGCCTTAAAAGAGCTTTGAGAAATGCTTTGTTAACGAATGAAATCTGGTACTGGCTTTAGTTAGAGCTTTGTTGTATAAAGGGCAGTAAATACATTTCCATCATGTTTTTTACCGAACTTGCTGTGACTCTGAGTAAACGGGTTTAAGCTTTACACAGTGTGTGTGTGTGTGTGTGTGTGATATAGCTGCAGGCAACTAATTAAAGAGTAAAGGACAAAGGAACATTAATTTTTAAGCTATAAGGCTACATAAGAAATATACACTGTGATAAACTAAGCTGTTGCTTTTGCTCGAATTTTCAGTCGCTGCTAACTCCAGTTACAAAATATCCAGGAAAGCCTAATAGAAGTGAATTTCATGTTCATTTAGATGGCTTTTTAAAGCAAAAACTCGGTGAAAATTTGCCAAAAAATATTAGGATTTTTAAGTTATTCTTCGAGTCGATTTCTGTGGTGTACAGATTATCGGTTTGGAGTCACGTTTCGGTGCACACGGAGTATAAATTCGACGTGATGGAGTAGGTGTGGTCTCTCTGCCGGTTTGGAATCGTTTTGCACCATCTAGCATTGCTCACTGCCTGGTCTCGTTCAGTTCCTGCTAGTAGATAAACCAGTGAATACTAAAAGAGAATGCAGATTGAAAAATGTTGAAAAATACAAAAGGGTGGGCTGAACAATCTTGTGATGATTCAAATATATTTTCATTTTCTTCTTTTTTTTTTTTTAGCTTAACGTACTTTAACCTGGCTGGTCATTTCGGACCATAAATGAAATTGGTGAAATGATGCTCAAATGATCTTGGGGTCCATGGAGATTAAGGTTACTCGATATTCGTCTCCTCGGGATAAGAGGAAATTCCGAAAAAAATCCTATCTGGACAACTCACCCTAAGTGAGATTCGAACACGCGACCTTTTGAATGTGAGGCACTCTCGCTACCTCCACACTACCCAGGTGGGCTGAGAGGTTTTTCTTTCATGCAGTAAAGATGTATCTAATAAGTCACTGTAATTAATTCTGAGTGAGTCTTGTTGATTTATGTTCATTATTATTTCAAGGATATGCACATTATTATCCTGAATTTTTGTATCAACTTTATACCTTTATTTGTAAGCATACAAGCCTAATGATCCTCTTATTATTAATCTTATTATGAAATAATTGTTTTTGTGAACTAGAACGATGCATACAATATAAACACATGTAATGAGTTACTTTTGGAACAGATTGTACGTCAACGTGTGCATGTTTACACTACAAACCCCTCCCCACTACGTTCTCCTTATACCACTGACTGTCTGGTGTTTGTAACTATGTGCGTTTTGGAACCCAAAATCGAGCATTATGAATACCTCTAATACCTAAGGTTGCGGATTCAAATCGGACGGAGAATAATGAATTCTCCAACATAACTTCCTTCCTAAGAGAAGTAAAACCTCATGTCCCCTGTAATGTTTACTTGCACATAAAAAACCCATACATTGAAATAAATCTGATGTGTTTCAATCACATGACTTTCTTTACATCTCTGTAACAAATTATTGTTAAAAAACTTATTCTTCCATTTACTTCATGCAAAACGAGATAATGTGCCCTTGTAAGCGGAAGGAAAGTAGGCTAAAACGGTACTTAAATATTTTAAAATCTGGTTGCCATGGGGATGAAATCCGATACTTTGCATTTCTAGCAGCTAAGAAATTCCCGTATGTGAAAAGTATACTAATTTTAAAACTGAAACAAATAACAAGGAATATCAAAAACATTATTTACTTCATGAAAAAAAACTATATAACATAATTCCAAATCTTCTCGGGCTTCTAGCCAGGTAAAAACTTGGCTTGACACCAACGTTTCGAAGAAGTGCATCTGAAGACGAAGAAGATGCACTTCTTCGAAACGTTGGTGTCAAGCCAAGTTTTTACCTGGCTAGAAGCCCGAGAAGATTTGGAATTAACACGTCGCCAGGAAAGCTTCAGTTCTTATTCTATATAACATAAATTATGTGTTTTAAGGAAATCTACATTTTTGGTATTGTAAGCTTTTGCCTATCTTTTACGGTTTACCCGAAATGCAAAATGTATCCATAATAAGGAAGTCTTCACAGGTTATTCCCCGAAAATTCAAGATATACATTTTATTTGACATGTAAATAGCTTTAGTATACGATATTTAGCCAAAATCTATAGAGCCATTTTTGAGAATTTCGAAAATTTTAGTTGGGTTTTGGTATTTTATCGACTTGACTTTTTGAGTTATCGTGTTCACGGACACAACACACACAGACAGACCTTATTCTAATTTTTTGTTACTTTCTCTACACGTACTATGTACATAGTGTATAGAGAAAGTTTGCATTCCACCCAAAAACTCGATACCCAGATTTCATCACCGGAAATACACGTTTCAGGATCCCCTGTATAAAAAGTTTTTTTTTTTTAAAAAAAAGAAAAGAAAAAGGTCCTTGTGTCTTTCTTTGATCATGATAACCCAGAAACACAAAGTTGATAAAATAGCAAACTTTATGATATAATGAGATCTACATTTTTGTGTGCTTAGGTTTCGTCTAACTTACAAGTTATGCAAAAATCACCCAGAATGAAGAGGTCTTCAGAGGTTATTCTTAAAAACATCATGTTAAGCTGTCACACAAATATATTTATTATACGGGCTGTAATACACTTCGGAGAGCCATTTTTGAGGAAATCAAGTTTTAGAACAATTTTTGCGCATAAAGGGTATTTTTTGGTGCGGGGGGTTTTCTTCAAAAACTTGTCTCAAATCCTTGAAAGATGCTGAAGTTAAATATAGACTTTGTATTTAGAGTTATCGTATCATAAACACACCACACATACATTTTCTGAGAATCCTTTTTGAGATACAGGGGTTCTCTAATACGTACATCTCGAGAGAAATCTCAGTATCGAAACTTTGTGTAAAATGTAATAGCTTCTCTACCTACGCTCTGTGTACGCAATAGAGAAAGCAAAAATGGGTGACGCTACTGCCGTGAGTAAAGATAAGTTTCTGCGGTTAGTCTTCAGATTTCGTGTGCATAAACGTTATACAGATATATGCTCATTGTTTCTGTAGACTGCCGACGTAAACAAACTTGGTATTTAAGTTTAGTATCTTCCAGGGATGCGACACGAAGATGTTGAGAGATATCCCCCCACCCCAAACTACCCTTTACATGGAACTTTTTTCGAAAATTTTGGTTTTCTAAGAAATGGCTCTAACGATTTTGATTAAAATATCGTATATTAAAGATATTTACCTGACAAATAAAATGTATATTTTGAATTTTCTTTAAATAGCCTGTGAAGACTACTTAATTCTGAGTGAGTTTTACGGAATTTTGCATAACTGCTAAACCATAAGAGAGAGACGAAAACTTACCACACAAAAAATGTGGAACACATTGAAACACACAACTTATGTTCTATGCATTTTTTTCGTGGAGTTGATTGTTTTTGAGATGTTCCTTGTTTTTGGTTTAAGCTTTAAACACTTATATTTTTCTCATACAGGAATTTGTCAGTCACATAGCAACCATCACTTTAACCTATGTTACTTCCTTATTTCGCTTCTACTTAGCCCGCCTGGGTAGCGTGGTGGTGGCATGTCTGCCTCACGTTCAAAAGGTCGTGAGTTCGAATCTCGCTTAGGGTGGGTTACCGGGTAAGGTTTTCCCTTATCCTGAGAAGACGAATGTCGAGTAACTTTAAGCTCCATGGACCCCGAGATCATTTGAGCATCATATCATCAATTGCATTCACCGTCCGACATGACCAAACCAGGTTAAAGGACGTTAAACTACAAAAAAAAAAAAAAAGAAAAAAAACTTCGCTTCTACTTGCAAGGAAGCAAGTAATAAGACTATTTCTGCTAATTTTTTCTCGACTAGCAGGAAGTAAATAGAAGCATAAGCTTTTTAACAACAATTTATCGATATAGAGAAAGTCATGTGAATGGAACACATCAGATTTTTAATATTTGGTGTTGTATGCTTCTCTCGTCAGCTATTCCCTTTGCTGTACTGATTTTAATGTCGATATAATATTTCTTTAAAAATCTTTTCTATTTTATCATACAAAAATTTCTGACTTTTTGATACTCTCGGTTTTATCCATGTATTTATTTCTGATATTACAACAATAAACTCTACAGATACATGTTAAACCACTGTACCATTTATTTCTTATTAGCAACGGTCATTGTATGTGCCAATTTTTCATATTTTATTTCTCACAATAAATTCAATAATTTTGATTGTTAATTATATCTGCAACATGGACATCAATACTTTGCCTCTAATAATAAAGGCGAGTAACTTATTAGCACTTTGAGTTAGAGAAAGTATATGAATGAAATGGAGAATACATTTAGACGTTTGTCATAGAAAAGGAGGAAAAAGAGAATTATTTGGTTAAAGATATTGCAGGGGTAACGTTTCACAAGGGCATATACTGTGTGTGGGAGATAAAATAAAATATTCTGTTGAAATTTTGAAGGAGTAGTGGGTGGAATAAAACATTTTTAATGCCAAAAAGGCATAGATGCAGTAAAATATGGTTATAAATAGAAAGTTTAATGGTCAAACTTGGCTGAAAAGTTTTACAGAATGTTAATAGAAAATGAAGTAGTGAATAAAACTTATCAAGGAATGATTATGCTTCTATCTTATCAGTGGGGTATAATAATGGTAGTTTAATTAAATTCTTATGTATACATGAACAAGGTGACGCCACGGTGAGGTGTAGAAATTACATTGGTAGGTTCCAGGTTCGTCCCTAGTTATTGCCTATTCTGACCTATAGATTTTCGTGATTTATCATCTACAATTATTTTCTTTCCAAAAGTTGCCCTCCACCTCTTTCAGGTATGCTTCCAGGTTTGTGGTGAATGGCAGAGCAAGTTCCTGTGGAATTTAAATGACTGCCAAGTCGACGAGTCTGTTACACCTCTCTGGCATGTGTGGGTCGTGTTATCGGCCTTGAAAGCTTTGAAACTTCCGCGCGTCTATGATGGCATGTCCGCCCGTGGTCTATGGCCTCCTGTGGTTCCTTCACTTCATTCAATTTTCCTGGAGCGCACTAGCAACAACAGATATGTATAGGTCGCAGTGCGCAAGGTGTTCCCCTCCGTTGTCTACCCCTTACACTTTTATTTGACGTTATCTGAAGGATAAGTGGCTAGGACAAAATCCTGTTTATGGCTTTATGTAATTTAATTAGCTATAAATAACATAAATATGTATGAGTTTAATCTACTCAGAGAGAGAAAAGGAAAACGAAAGAAGGAAAGAGAGTATAAATTGCTCATACCTTTCTACTAGGTTCGAAGTGCAAATACAAGTAATGGTGTTTTGGGGAATCTTGGCGGATTTTCCTGAGATAGTGATCCAGCACAAGGACGTTTGTGTTTTGTTTCGATGCTGTGACGTCAAGAAACAACAGTTCCGGGACATCCATACTTGTAGACACACTTTCTCTTCTTCCACACATTACTGATCAGATGAGAAAAACGGGGGAGGGGGATTTCTCATTTGACCTCCGATTTACTTTCCTACTCTTTAAGCTTTCCATGCCAAAGTTTAAAATTGAGATTTCAGTAGAAACACGTGTTTTAACAAAATCACATGAGCAGATATGTGAACATTAGGTTACATTCTAAGGATTAAGGACGAAAACTCAGAATTTCTCCAAACCAAGCAGTTCTTTACTGGAAATTCGTACTAGTTTCTATTTTATAAAAGTCTTTAATGATTTTGATTCTTCTATCATATTTCTAGCATACACACAAGGCTATTAAGAATTCTGTAAATTAACTATAAGATCTCATTAATTATTAAACAATATTCTGCTATAACTGCAAAATATAAAACAGGTAAACGCTTGAGAAATGTAAACCTGAAGATTAAGTGCATGAAATTCATATTCATATATACAGGGTGAACCGTAGATCGTTGGGGTAGTACTTACCCACTGAACGCCGAAAGAGACAGTTTCGGGTACCCCGCATGGCTTGCGGGTACCCCCGGTAACAACGGCTTCAAACCAGCCAACAGCGTAATAGCTGAACTAAGTACTCCCCCGCCCCACCATTGGGAGTGGACTATCAAAATTAACCAACATAAATCATTTTCAAAATTAAACACCAGTGGAGCAGAGGAAAGGATGCTGCTCCTGAAAAATGCAACCACTCGAGGAGCCTATCTAGCGCTACCTCCTTAACACCAACACTCGAAGCCTCAAAAATAAAACCACAATTTTCACCTCATTCCTGTGGTTAAACCCTTACCAGGGTAGGTACACAGCAACAACACCTAGGCTCACCACGAGCCTACGAGACTCACACGCACAATATCTCCAAAACTAAGCGTTGTAGAAAGAAACGTCTTCAGACAACATGAAGGTGCCCATACGAAATGCTTGTGCCAGTACTGGAAGAGACATGCTTTTACGGACACAGCAATCGTTTATTCACAGAGTTGGAGAATAACATTGAAGTAGAAGGGCATCATTTTGAACATTTAATACACTAAGGTATGATGCTTATGAAATAATACTGTACAATACCCCTACAGTGATGATACTCTGTGCATCTGCCTTTCATCAATGTTGAATTGTCTACACCAGTAAAGGAACCCTGTACAAGAAAATGGTTTTAACAAAACTTGTTTATTTTTTGATGAGAAATAAGGGGGGAAATGTGGGTTTTCATTTAAAAAAGATACCTTGACACTAAAATTACCATCCAAATCTTTTCCAAATAAAAGACATTTACTTTCCTCCATTATACCTGGCAAGTTTTACTCAAGACGTTTCTTTCTACAGCGCTTAAGTATTGAAGATATTCTACATTCTCAAGTTAAATGGTACAGCCTATATATATATATATTATAGCATTAATTTTGGGTTTACCGAGAGCTTTACCAAATCGGGTTGTACAAATGGAGTTAGGGAGATATGGTAATAAAGCAAAAATAATGGAAACAGTAGTGAAATACATAACTGACAAGTGTTTTGGATGGTGATGTGATTGGGCCATACATTCTTCCACCCAAGTTATCGGGTTCCATCTAATTAATCATCCTAAAACGGGTGTTGGTGGCGGATATGCACTTAAACATCCCTCAAGACACGTGGATTCAACACGCCGACAGTCGCCCTCTTGCTCAGAATATCTGAACCGACGATTTGGACAAAGTTGGATAGGACGATGTGATCTAATTACGTAGCCTTCACGGCCACTGGTGTTAACTTCGTGTATACCTACATAGTACTAAGAACTTCACGTCGGAGGCAATATATGTGTTCGTCGTAAAGTAAAGATTTTAAGTTGCCATGGTTGCTATACTGCTTTACGGCCAAGCCTCTGAGAACCATCGCTGAGCTGCTAATAAATATAGCGCTGCGCTGTCATTGCTGTAGCAAGAGAACTTACAGCTCTAGAACAGTAATGACACTCAAAACTAAATTTTCGGAATAGTTATTCTTATGTTAACCTAAGTCCCGCCTACTACTGATTACCCCACGTTAGTTCCTTGTTATAAGAACCACACATTCACTACACATTAGCATCTGAAACACATTGTTTCATTCTCTTTGACTGCTCAATCCCATGTATTACTCCATTTTGCTAATTCTTTAAATGCCTTACGTGCTTTTACAATTTTTTAGGGTCCCATAAGTCTGAATACACACTAACAAGATGAATTGAGGCTTTAGTGAAATGAGGTTTCCTGTTTACCAAGATACCTCTTCTACCTAATTGCTTCCTTAACGTAACAAAATATCTGTATGGTAATTATTTCTTACCTTGTTACAGAATTCAGGTTATGGATGTTCATTACTCTCTGATTTTAAAATCTGAGGTTATTTATCGCAATTGTTTCTCTTATCCATCGTTTCTTTCTAAAATAATTATTAATCTTTTACACCATAATTACGGAATAGAGTCAAGTTTTAAAGCAACCAAAGATATCCGTGCTGAATTGGTTTAATCCAAGGTTAGCCCTTTTAAAACACTAGCATAAATAGAATTTACATATATGAATGACAAATTCCTCATATATTATAACTGTTGGTATATCAAGCATTTAACATACATCAATTAGTGGCCATTATTGGTAAACTAAATATCTAATGTGTTACACTCATATGACTTTCGCTAGCTGCTCTACAAACCTCCTACAAAAGATTATTCTTCTTTGTACACAATGCTAATCGAGATAAATATTAGCAGAACTTTCTCATTACTTAGTTCCTTATAAGTAGAAGGGAATAAGAGAATGCGGTATGCTAAAGTGATTGTCAAGTGTTTTAAAAACTATCGTTATGCCATTGTCATTGCAAATCACTTCTTTGCTTGGCCAGGAGTAGAACAAAAGAAAAGAAAAACGGACACTTCCTGTCTGAGAAAAAATTTAAGTACTTCACAATTGAAACCAATAAGGAATATCTTGGAAACGGTTACCTCCACAACAAAAACGTAAAGGACATAAATTGTGCGTTTTGTCGTGATGTATATTTTTTGTGTAGTGAGTTTTTTTCTATCTCTTACGGTTTAGCAGTTACGCAAAATTCGACAAAATTCATCCAGAATAAAGAGGTCTTCAGAGCCTATTCCCAAAAAATTTGAGATATACATTTTATTTCGGATATAAACAGCTTTAATATACGGGATTTTAACCAAAATCGTTAGCCATTTTTATGAAAATAAAAATTTTCAAACATTTTTCCATGTAAAGGGTAGTTTGTGGTGGGGGGATTTTTTCGAAAATCTTCGTGTCGAATCCTTAGAAAATACTAAAACTAAATACCAAGTTTGGTGTTTAACGGTCACACACACAAACAGACAGAAAGACGCACACACACGGACCCTTTTTTTAAAAATGCTTTTTTTCGGACTCAGGGGACCACAGATCATATATTTCCAGTGAAATCTCGGTATCGAATTTTTGGGTGCATTACAATACCATCTCTATCCCTATGTACATTGTACATATGGGGCTAGAGAAAGTAAAAATTATTTATCTGTATCAGCAGATGATTATCTGAAGTTCAGATCGTACACTACGTCACTACTGTTCTACATGCAGCCCGGGACGATAATCGATTTCCTCCCACGTTGGGGTCAGAATGCCCACAGCTACAGTGGCTGTCGCGTGAGTATTTTGATTTTGATATCTATCGCAAGAGAAAGAAACAAGAAAAATATATGTTCCATTCACTTGACTTTCTCTACTTCTGTGTAACAAATTATTGTTAATCTTATTCTTCTATTTACTTCATGTTAATCGAGAAAAAATTAGCAGAAATGGTCTTATTACTTGCTTCCTTGTAAGTAGAAGCGAAATATGGGAGTATCATAGGTTAAAGTGAAGTCAAAAGCTGGTTACTAGGTGACTGAAGTACCTTTGTTTGTATGGACACGAGTTGACAAATTCCTATATGAGAAAAGTACAAGTTTTTTTAAAGCTGAAACCAAAAGCAAGGAATATCTAAAAAACGATCAACTCCTCGAAAAAATGTATATAATATAAATTGTGTCTTTTAATGTGTTCTACATTTTTTGTGTGATATGTTTTGTCCATTTCTTACGCTTTAGCAGTTATGCAAAATTCTTCCAGAATAAAGTAGTCTTGAAGGCTATTTCAAAAAATTCAAGATATACATAATGTTTGTCAGGTAAATATCTTCAATATACGATATTTTAATCAAAATCGTTAGAGCCATTTTTGAGAAAATCAAACTTTTCGAAAATTTTTCCATGTTAAGGATAGTTGGGGGTGGGGGATTTTCTTGAATACCTTTCGCATCCTTGGAAGACACTGAACTTAAATACCAAGTTTGGTAATATCGGTATTTTCGTTTTTGAGATATGCTACCCCCCCTCACCTCACACACACACACACACACACACACACAGCCACTCATACACACACGGACCTTTTTCTAAACAAGTTTTTTTTTGGACTCGTTATCCCAAAACATATATTTCCGGTGAAATCTCGACAAGGAATTGTTGGGTGTAATACAATACCTTCTCTGCCCACCTGGGTAGTGTGGTGGTAGCGTGTCTGCCTCACATTCAAAAGGTGAATTTAAATACCGCTTAGGGTGAGTTACCCGGATTAGGTTTTTTCGGGGTTTTCCCTTATCCTGAGAAGACGAATGTCGAGTAACGTTAAGCTCCATGAACCCCGAGATCATTTGAGCATCATTTCACCAATTTCATTCATTGTCCGATATGACCAACCATGTTAAAGGGCGTTTAGCAAAAAAAAATAATACCACTATGTATATTGTACTTGCGGGTTAGAGAAAGTAAAAATGTAATTTTGTAGAGCTGAAATATATTTTCTTTTTATATAATTTATTTGTTAAGGAAGTTTAATTCTTACTCTAATTTAACATGCTTGATACAAATAGCTCTTATGAATTAAATATTTTACCTCATTTTTCCTTCTTACAAAGTCTAGATTCAAGTAAATTAAATTGCACCATTTAGTTAACTCCAATGCAATTTCAAGTCCTCAGATGTTTGTTGCTCAGTCCTAATAAAGGGTAGTAACCTTACAAAATAAAGATTTTTCCGGCTTCACAGAATTCGTAATTAAATATCAATTTTCTGCGGCGACTAGGACATTTTTTCCTGTATCATTGCAGCTGTATCGGATAATCAAAACCCAGTACGCTCTTTACTTTCTCTACACGCACTATGTGCTTAGTGTATAGAGAAGGTATTGCACTCCACCAAAATATTCGATACCGAGATTTCACTGGAAATATATGTTTTAGGGTCCCTTATATATATATAAAAGCATTTTCACAAAAAGGTCCGTGTGTGTGTGTCCGTATATCTGTGAACACGATAACTCAAAAACGAAAAGTCGGTAAAATACCAAACTTGGTATTTAAGTTTAGTATCTTCCAGGGCTGCGACACGAAGATTTTGAGAAAAATCCCCCCATCCACAACTACCCTTTACATGGAACTTTTTTCGAAAATTTTGATTTTCTCAAAAATGGCTCTAGCGATTTTGATTAAAATTTCGATTATTAAAGATACTTACCTGAAAAATAAAATGTATATCTTGAATTTTCTGGGAATAGCCTCTGAAGAGTAGTTAATTCTGGATGAATTTTACTGAATTTTAAATAACTGCTAAACCGTAAGACTTAGATAAGAACTTACTACACAAGAAATGTAGAGCACGTTAAAATACACAATTTATGTTATATACATTTTTTTCGTGGAGTTGATCGTTTTTGAGACATTCATTGCTTTTGGTTTCAGCTATGAAAAACATACTTTTTCTCATATAGGAATTTTTCAACTCCTGTCCATATAAACAAAGGAACTTGTCACATTGCAAAAAGCTTTTGACTGTCACTTTAACCTATGATACTCCCTTATTTCGCTTCTACTTACAAGGAAACAAGTAATAAGACTATTTCTGCTAATTTGTTCTCGAGTAGCATGAGGTGCATAGAGGCATAACCTTTTTAACAATAATTAGTTACAGAGATGTAGAGAAAGTCATGTGAATGGTACAGATCAGATTTTTCTGCTCTGATGACAAATACAGGGGGCTAACATTTTTACGTGACCTCATAGTCTTTTCCATTCAATATATAATATCTAATAATTCTGTGGTAAAACGAGCAGCTGCCCAATTTGAATACAATGAAATTGCCCATGAGAGCATGATACAGTGTCATGTGGTTCTAATAATGACACAAGGCTAATGGAGTATAACATGTTTAATCAGGAAGTTAGAGAACAAAACACAACATTGCCGATAGCGTAGAGTTAAACGTTTGGTAACACCAAATGTACTTTATAACTGTAAAGCCCCGTTAAACAGTTTATTGACGCGTTAGGCTCATTTCGTGTCTCACCAAACGCAATAATTGGTAACGCATTTATAAATTGCTTCTTGATATTTTGTTACATGTTAACTAGTTGATATACCCGCATGCGTCAGCCTACACTTAGTATATGTAATTTTATTTGTACTTTCTCCTTGCGTACTATGTACATAGTGTATAGATAAGGTATTGTATTGTACCCAAAAATTCGATACAGGTATTTCACCGGACATACATGTTTTGGGTCTCCCTGAATCCAAAAAAAAGCATTTTTACAAAAAGGTCCGTGTGTGTGTGTGTCTGTGGACAGCATAGCTCAAAAACGTAAAGACCGTCAAATACCAAACTTGGTATTTAAGTTTGGTATCTTCCAAGTATGCGACACGAAGATTTTCAAGAAAATCCCCCCAACCATCCTTTACATGGAACTTTTTTCGAAAATTTTGATTTTCTCGAAAATGGCTCTAACGATTTTGATTAAAATATCGTATATTAAAGATATATATACCTGATAAATAAAATATATATCTTGAATTTTCTGGGAATAGCCTCTGAAGACTACATTTTTCTGGATGAATTTTACTGAATTTTGCATAACTGCTAAACCGTAAGAAATGGACAAAAGCTTACCACAAAAAATGTTGAGCACCTTAAAACGCACAATTTATGTTATTTTCCTTTTTTTCGTGTAGTTGATTTTTTTTTCTTTTTTTGAAAAACTTGTACTTTTCTCATACAAGAATTTGTCAAACAAAGGAACTTCAGTCACCTAATAACCAGCTTTTGACTTCACTTTAACCTATTTCTCTTCTGCAAACAAGGAAGCAAGTAATAAGACTATTTCTACTATTTTTTTCTCGATTAGCTTGAAGTATAAGTTTACTAACAATAATGAATAATATCATTTCAGGAAAACCTAAGAGACGCCTTTTATCTATGAAATATGGATAAAGAGCTGTGTAGTGATTAAAACTGATATTGTGAGTAAAAAGTGTAGTTAGTGATCGGAATCATCGGAGTTATTGTGGTAGTGTCTCTTTAGGCGTGTGGGGTGGCGATGTACGTCACAGATCCTGGAACGTCCGGCAAGTGTAAGAAGAAGCGAGAGGCAATCTTGCGTATAAACTTGTGAACTGGAAGGAGATTGAATTCTTTTTGTTATTGCTGGTTCCTGCCTAACAATGGTAGCGTTCTCAGGAATCTGTTTTGGAGTACCTGTAAATGAGTATGTGAGTGTTTTTAGCAATGCCCCAGACTTGAGAAACATATGCAAGTATAGATAGAACAAGAGATTTGTAAAGAAGAAGGGTGTTGGTCATATCGAACGATGAATTAAATTGGTGAAATAATGCTCAACGACTGCTCGACTCGCGACCCGTTGAAGGTGAGACATACATAACTCCATGGCACGGCAGTCCACAAGGGACCTTGGCATACCGCCTGGCCGCTGCATCCGCCCAAATACGTCATGAATGAGGTGCTGTGCTGGAGGGTGAGAATAGATCAGCGCCTCGAGTCCCTCCCGGCCGGTTGATACGGTCTTCTCAATCTGGAGCCGCTATTTCTCAATCAAGTAGCTCCTCAATTGGACCCTCAGGGACCTCACGAGGCTGAGTGAACCGCGGACCAGGAACGACCGTCCATATGGTAGTACTACCCCAAAATCCGCGTCGCCATCATGTGTAACGATGACCACACAAGGTCGTTAGGGAACACCACACGGCACCTCTAACCATATAATATGTAACTGTGGGTTCTTAGGAGGTTAGTGAGCTTAAATATATTGCGGTTTTGTATATTTCACAGGTAATATATAAGAAGGAAACGGGACGGTGATGAAAGGTAATTACTACATGCAATGAAACACTCACGAGAGAGGAAAATATATTAAACACCAATATGTATTGTCATCATAATACCATAGTGATAGATTTTCTACATGATGAGTGTGATCATAATGAATAAATAAAAAATATACTACTTGAAAATAACTTTTCTCGGGCTATCAGCCAGGTGAAATCTGGTATAATTTCCAAGTTTTCAAGAGCTAACGTCGCTCTTTTCATACCGCCGCCAGGAAAGCTTCAAGTCATGGTTCAATATAATACTTATCTTTAGCTGGGAGGTGTGTTGTCCGAGGCATCGTGAGCTTATTGGAACACTGATCTATCAAATTAAAATAAATTCACATGAAGAATCGGACTGGCGTGGAGTATATTAGCGATGCGGCCAATCAAGATCCGGAGTGTACAAAATCACTTTTTATTCAATCATTTTGGATTTATCTGCAAGGTTTTGAGACGGTAACTCTTCTATATCCGCTTAAATCATCGAAATTATGTAATTAACAATAATATGTAAAAATAAGATGTATTGTGCAATGAACCGATAGTGATAATTATACTTAATTAAATAGATAGCATTTGTATATAATAATATAGTATTAATCATAGTAAGGGGGAATGAGCTTTGCTTTAACCATTATTTTATTTGTCAATGTTTGTATTTTGTTAGTATTTTACACGCTAAGACGACAAGGGTTTGAAACGTGGTTTTAACTGTAAATGCACAGATTTCCGTTAGCATGACCTTGAAGTATTGTTAGTGGAGCTTTAGAAAGGAAACATTCCAAAAAGGTCATTGCTCTGTCATTTGTCTTTTGTTGAGTGGCTTTAGGGAATAGACGCATAAGTACATGCAACCAATAGCAAGAAGGGACGCTATGTATACAGAAGGATGTTTAAGTTTAAAAATCACAACCGTTTTGGGCAGTTCTACGCCAGATTCCATGGGCGACGCTATGTGGGTCGCTGAAACAAAATCGCGCCACATTGTTCACCGCGGTTGAATTCAAGAATTCATGGTTTTGCGTTCCCCAGATTTATAATCATCACCCACATGTTTATAGGTGTCACTTGTTGTCAACGGTTAGGGTTTATTCAGTGTATTATTATACCATGCAATTTTCTTCAATAATGTTTACGAACCAGTGATTATTGCTATTTTCTTACTACCTCTTGTATTTTCCTTCTGTACCACGCCCTGTACCGAGGAATTCATGCTCGCCGATGAAGAAGAAAAACCTGAGCTAAAACCGGAGCAGCAAAGACATCAAAAGGTAGGGAAATGTCACTAGGTTCCACCCTAACCCACACAATAACACCAACGCTACTTTGTCCATTACCATTTAAATAATATTCTGGACAAAGTTGCAGTTTATAATCACATTTAAAGGAATTTAAACCATTGTGTTATGATTTCATATTTACCATTGTTTGTGACTGATGTTTCGTTCAATAAATAAATAAAATTCATGTATAAGCCCACAAGGTAGGTAGCCTGCATGAATTTATTTGTATTCAACTGTCAGTAGCAACTCTGGCCTCAGCACCAGAAAGAGTAAAGAGGAAACGGCAGGAGTAAAAATGAGTCTGCAGCTGCTAAATATGGATTTTGGTCTTTTGGTAATTTTCCTCTTTTGTTTCTATAAGTTCGTACTCTGTATACGTACAAATATTCTGCACGTTTAACTTATTGAAAAAAATCTGATGTTTCATTCACATGGCTTTCTCTGCATCTCTGTAATAAATTATTGTTCTAAAGCTTTTTGTTTTATCCACTTCATGCTATTGCAGAAATTGCACAGAAATAGAGTTCTGATGGTGTTCTTGTTTTTATCTCACTGGAGCTCTTTCATGCAAACGACATTGGTGTTAAATAACCCGAGCTGATGCTGGGTGCTGAGAATGACACAATTGGCCCAATTGCATGTATTATTCACTAGCGAGCACTTTTTTTTTCTCCCTTTTTCTCCTGCGCCATAGATCCTCAAACGTTCTCTCCTTGTTACGCCAGAGTTGAATCTGCAAATTATGGAGCTCCACAAAGACTCCATTTTCCGTACTTTCACCTGCTATCGCCGCACCTAGTTCGGTGTGATACATCAGGCTAAATATAACCACGTGAGGAATTATAGTATTAATTTCATGTCTTTATAAACTGGATAAATGTATTATTTATTTATTTATTTATTTATTGAATACACAAGTACATAAAACCCTATTTCACCCGAAAGTATATTAGGGTTATCGTTATTGTACAAATAAATTTACAATAATTGTTAGACATTCGCTATGGGAAAGGTTTTGTTGATACTGCTACTGGCTTCATTTCACAACGTCAAAGGAAGAATTAATATCGAAAGGGTTCCCAAATATTAGTGGAAATTACTAAAACTATGCTTGGTTGAGCGAACGAACCATTTTAGCAGCATCTACTAAGAATGTATATAAAATGAATATAAAAATCAGAGTAAAATTTATGGAGAAATGCATTCATTTAAGTCGATCGATTGCACACAATTTACAGCTCAAGGTTGATTTGGTAATAATTATGCTACGCAATCTTAATCAACCGAAATGATGCAATGGAACAAGACTCGCTGTTAAAAAATTAGGAAAAATTTGAGTTAAGCTACTATAATCATAGGAAAGGTCAAAGGCGAGGATGTGCTTATTCCAAGAATACCACTAATTGCAACCCACTTTCCTTTTCAATTTAAGCGTGTTCAGTTTGCCGTGTGCCTTGCATTCGCAATGACAATAAAGCCCAAGGTCAATCGTTAGAAATGTGTGTAATATACCTTGAAATGCCATGTTTTTTGCATGGGCAGTTGTACGTTGCGTGCTCGAGAGTCGGCAAACCATCGGCGCTTTTTTTTTTTTTTTTTTTTTTTTTTTTTGTCTCCGGAATGAAAACTGTATATTACAAGACATTACAATAAAGTATTCTCAAATTATTTAATTGTAATTTTATTTCATAGCATGGTCGTATTGTAAACAGAAGATTTTGTCTCAGTTTTTTCATTAGGTACACTACCCGTGCGAAGCCGGGGCGGGCAGCTATTACTAAATAAATTAGCCATAACTATTACAGGACATAATAGTGAAAGAAAGCAAGATAAACAACAATACTCTAACGTTGTATGAATAGAACATAAAAACTATTGGAATTCACTAAGATAGAATTTTTACTTTCTCTAGCCCCATATGTACAATGTACATAAGGATAGAGAAGTATTGCAATTCCACCCAAAAATTCGATACCGAGATTTTACCAGAAATACACGTTTTAGGACCCCCTGTATAAAAAAAAAAAGCATTTTCAGAAAAAGGTCCATGTGTGTGTGTGTGTGTCCGTGTGTATGTGAACACGATAACTCAAAACCGAAAACTAGCTAAAACGCCAAACTTGGTATTTATGTTTAGTATCTTCCAGGGATGCGACACAAAGATTTTGAGAAAAATCCCCCCACCCCAAACTACCCTTTACATGTAACATTTTTCGAAAATGTTGTTTTTCTTAAAAATAGCTAACGATTTCGATTAAAGTATCATTATTAAAGATATTTACCTAACAAATAAAATGTATATCTTGAATAGCTTCTGAAGACCTGATTATTCTGGATGAATTTTGCTTAATTTGGCATAACTAGTAAACCGTAAGAGATAGACAAAAACGTACTATACAAAAAAGTTAGGTCTTGTTAAAATACACAAGTTATATCATATACCTTTTTCTCGTAGAGCTTACCGTTTTCGACGTATTCATTTTTATTAGTTTCAGTTGTGAAGTACTTATACTTTTCTCAGACGGTAGTGTCCGTTTTTCTTTTGTTCTACTCCTGGCCAAGAAAAGAAGTGATTTGTAATGACAATCTCATAACGACAGCTTTTAAAACATGTGACTATTGGTTTAGTCTAATGCATTCCCTTATTTTCTCCCTATTTATAAGGAACTAAATAAGAACATTGTGCTAATGAGTACCACGATTAGCAAGATGCAGAAAGAAGAAGAATCTTATGTGTGAAGTTTGTGGAACAGCTGCTGAAAGTCATGTGAGTGTAACACATCAGATTTTTTTTTCTAAATATTTTATAAAATGATTTGTCAAATCTAATATTACAGCAAGTTAACTGTGTATCGAGGATTCTTCTTTTATGCTCTAGGACTGGGCAGTGATAGATGTTCAACTATTTGCTGTTCTGTACATATACATTGATATAAGTTCTGTCTTTGTATTTTAAATCTTTCAAAATAAAAACCACATTTGATTGACAAAAATTGATTTAATATGAAGTCTGGTGTAGACGACATTCAACTGTTGGAGAAGCTAAATATCCACTACTCGTTCAAATGGGTTGTAATGTACTCAAGTTTATTTCCAGCGTAAGATATGGGAATTAAATTGTAGGTAAATCTTAAATAGCAGCATTTGCACTTGATAAATATAAAGCATTCTAGCTTAAGTTATAAAATCTGATGTGTTCACATTACATTCTCTTCCTGCTCTGCAAACAAACTATTCTTACGAAAGACTATTCTTCTAGCTACTTCATGTTACCAAAGATAAGCATTAACATAAATTGTTATATTACTTAGCTTCTTGTAAGTATAAGAAAAATAAAGGAATAGGTATATTAGGCTAAAATGATAGTCAAAATTTTTAAACGCTGGTAGCTATGAGATTGAAATTCGGTTCTCTTTCGATGTCCAGGAGAAAAACAAACGTAAAAGCAGTGGTAAATTCCCGTTTGAGGAAAGTAGGAGTATTTTAAAAGCCCGCTTGGGTAGTGTGGTTGTAGCGTGTCTGCTTCAAATTCATAAGATCATGAGTTCGAATCTCGCTTAGGGTGAGATGCCCGGAAAAGGTTTTCCCTATCCTGAGAAGATGAATGTCGAGTAACTTAAATCTCTTTGGACCCCGAGATCATTTGAGTGTCCTTTCACCAATTTCATTCATTGTCCGATATGACCAACCAGCTAAAAAGTATTTTAAAATTGAAACCAATAAAGAAATAAATTGTGTGATTTAAGGGGACCTATTAATTAATATTAAAAGTTAAAAAATAAATATTAAAATTATAAATAAAATAAAATAAGAACTGAAGCTTTCCTGGCGACGTGTTAATTCAAAATCTTCTCGGGCTTCTAACCAGGTAAAAACATCAGTTCACCCTGAAGACGAGGAAGATGCACTTCTTCGAAACGTTGGTGTCAAGCCAAGTTTTTACCTGGCTAGAAGCCCGAGAAGATTTTGAAATAAATAAAATAGTTTATTATAAAAATTATAATCAATCACACACATACAGTTTAGTGACCAGGTGCTCTTCCTGAGGACTACAACGGTTTCAAGCAAAGGAGTGCTCTAGCTACATTGCCAAGGAGGAACTGGGTAATGAGAATTTGGGACAAGGGCCGCCTTAACGACGGAGAGAAAGCGTAATGAAGTAGCAGAAGGTAGGTATTCCCGAACCTTCTCCTTGTACCTGGAACTGGGCTGATACGACATAAGGAAGCATATAGCGTTAACATTGCGTGTTGGAAAGCTATAGGTATTCACTTTTACTGCATACTTTACTTGAGGAAAACCCACTGCAAGTAACTCGTGACAACTTTCTAAATGCATTAGTTGCACTTGAAGCGAAGACGGCCGCGGTTTCAAAAATGTTGGTCCTGATGCAATTGCCTTTCTCTACATCTCTGTAGTAAATTATTGTTCTGTCTACTTCAAGCTAATCAAGAAAAACATAGTATAAGGGAAATGAGGGAATACACTAGCCTAACCGACGGTCAAGTATTTTAAAATAGTGCTACGTGATTGAAATTCACGTTCCCACATGAGAAAAGTTTTAAATTATTTTAAAACTGAAATTAATAATACCAAGGAACGCCTCTTAAATGGTCAACTCCAGCAAAAAATATATGTGGCAAATTATGTGCTTCAAAAAGATCAACATTTTTTGTGTAGTAAGTTTTTTCTATAATACGGTTTACCAGTCATACAAAGTTCAGAAAAAATCATCCAGAATAAAGAGGTCACCGGATGCTATTCCCAGAAAATTAAAGATTTGCATTTTATTTGACATGTATATTTTAATCAAAATCGTTAGAGCCATTTTTGACAAAATTGAAACCTAAGAAATGTTTTCCATATAAAGGGTAGTCGGAGGTGGGGGGATTTTCTTGAAAATCTTCGTGTCACATCCTTGGAAGATACCAAACTCAAATACCAAATTTGGTATTTATCGGGTCTTTTCGTTTTTAAGCTGTGCTGGCCACAGACATACCTACATTTTTGGGACCCAAAACATGTACTTCCGGTGAAATCTGTGTGTCGAATTTTTTATTACATTACAATACCTTCTGTATACAAAATGTACATAGTGTAGAGAAAGTAAAAATGGCAGTAAACAAGACTGTGGTAGATATGTCTCTTGAAAACATTATAAAAATTGAAGAATATAAAAGAAAGATTGCTATGAAAGCAAGTGCAAGAGGTGAAGCATACATTTTCTACAATTACCGTTTCTACAATATACCCAAAATTCTGTGAATATCAAGAATTTTAAGTTATTGATTCTCGCTTTAAACTTTAAATAAACATTACTTAGTCTTAAGACTGCAACGCCACAAAATAAATCATTTAAAATTCATAATAAATAATTTGTCGTTGATGATCCAAGGACGAGATTGCAAAGTGTGGATAGGGTTAAGTTATTAGTGTGCCTTTGTACCACAATGCTATTACTCTCGCAGCAGGAGACAAGCGGTACAACCGAAACCCCAAAAGTTAGAGGCTAAGCTTATCCAGGAACATAATTAAACGTTTCCCGTAAAGCAAAGCCATTATTCTGCCAAATTAATCCACAATTTGGATATATCTTTTTCAGTTGTTAACTCTCTATTAAGATAAACTATATATTTTGCAACAAAAACTTTACAGTGCTGTTTTGATGCTTTGTGAAGAAGTAGGTTGAGCGTACTTTATTATTGAAGTTATAAAATCTGATTTCCTACTTCCTTGTAAGTGGAACAGAAATAAAGGAGTACCATAGGTTAAACGAACCATGTGAAAGATACCACACACAAAACTGCAAGAAAAGGCAAATGACAATAGCAATGCTAGCCCTAGAATAACACAAAAAAAACAAAACATTCTTTGCACATTATGCGTATTCCCATTAATAAAATAATAGGTTAAGCGACAGTCAAACCTTTTAAAAGCTGGTTTCTTTAGTGTTTTGAAGCACAGAACCATTAAATTCTTGTAAATATTTAGTTCGGCAATGTTGATCGTTTGGGTGTTCAAATTTCTTTAATCTTATCTTTACTTTCTCTGCACGTACTATGCACATATTGTATAGAGAAGGTATTGTATTGCACCCAAAAATTCGATACCAACATTTAAACATTTTCAGAATAATGTCATTATATATCGGTGAGTGTGTGTGTGTAGCATAACTCAAAAACGAAAATGTCGTTAAATATCAAACTTTGTATTTAAGTTCAGTATCTTCCAACAACCATTTACATGGAATTTTTTCAAAAGTTTTTATTTCCTAAAAATGGCTCTAAGGTTTTGATTAAAACATGATATATTAAAGTTATTACATGACAAATAAAATATATATCTTGAATTTTCTGGGAATAGTCTCTGAAGACTGCTTTATTCTGGATGAATTTTACGGGATTTTGCATAACTGCTAAACCGTAAGAGATGGACAAAAACTTACCATACAAAAAATGTAGAGCACACTAAAACACACAATTTATATTACATACATTTTTGTCGTGGAATTGATCCTTTTTGAGATATTCATTGTTTTTGGTTTCAGCTTTGAAAAACTTATACAGGAATTTGTCAACTCCTGTCCATACAAACAAAGGCGCTTCTGCTTACAAGGAAGCAAGTAATAAGACCGTTTCTGCTAGTTGTTTATGGATGAGCATGAAGTAAATAGAAGCACAAGCTTTTTAACAATAATTTGTTGCAGGGATATAGAGAAAGTCATGTGCTTTTTTTCAAGAGAAACATCAATCACAGTCTCGTTTACTACCATTTTACAGCTTTATGAATGTCGGGAATGTTAGTGCTCACATTCTATGTCACTGACAGGAGCCTTTTTGAAGGAGGTTTTTCTCGTATAAAATTCGTCACCTTACAATAACATCAACATAGTCACCTTTCTATTTAGCGCATGCATACCGAATATTGACCACTTGCCTCTCACCTAGACGGCCGGGGTTCGATCCCAAGCGACCGCATGTGAGATTTGTGGTGGACAAAGCGGCGCTTGGGCGGGTTTTCTCCGGGTACTCCAGTCTCCCCCGCCATCGCATTCCACCGGTGCTCCATCATCATTCATGTATCATCGGTGTTAAAGCGGGCGTTAAACACTACAAAAAAAAAAAAATACCGAAAATTACCACATTTCATTTTTTCTAAAATAGTTGTATTTTCTACAATGGATTGTATTTATATCTTGAACTTTTTAGGAATATACTGGTAAGTCTTATTCATTCTGAGTAAGTGTAACCCACCTTCTGTATCATCTGTTACCTTACGTAACGTAGAAGCAAACACAAAGAGGAAATATTGTGAGCCTGTTTTTACTTTCTTTATACGTACTATGTACATACTGTATAGAGAAGGTATTGGTGGAGTGCAAAACAATCTCTATACACTATGTACATAGTGAGTATTGAGAAAGTAAAAATTGTTCCATTTCCGGGACTTTTATCCAGCCTCTGTAACAAATTATTATTTAAAGGGTATTCTTCTATCTACTTGCTGATCGAGATAAATGTTAACAGAAACGGTCTTAATAGTTGGTTCCCTATAAGTGGAAGGGAAATAATGGTCACATCTTTTATAAGTTGCTGCTAAGTGATTGAAATTCACTTCCCTGCATGATTAGGAGTTGGCACATTCGCGTATGAGAAAAGTAAGCAGTTGAAAACTGAAACCAACAACAAACAATATCTCGGAAATGGTCAACTTCACAAAGAAAATGTATATAACATAAATTGTGTGTTTTAACGAAAACCAAATATTTGATGGAGTAAATTTTTTACTATTATATGTGGTTTGCCAGTTATGCAAAATCATGTAAATATCTTTAGTAGGTGGTATTTTAATCAAAATCTTTAGAGATATTTTTGAATTTTTTCCCCGTATAAATGGTAATTTGGGATGGGAAACTTAATTAGAACCTTCATATCAAATTCTTGGAATATACTAAACTTATATGCCAGGTTTAGTATTTTAGGGACTTTCCATTTTGAGTTATCGTGTTCGCGCACGTGCACACACACACACAATCACACACGAATCTTTTTATACACTTTTTTTTTGGAATACATGGTATCCTAAAAGGTATATATGCGGTGTAGTCTCGGTATCAAATCTCGTAATCTCTATTTATGCACTCTATATTAAGTGGAGAAAGTAAAAGTTCATAAAACACAATCACTAGAAAATAATAGACTATACAAATACACTACTACACAAATGAGCATTGATCAGACACGTTCTCGTTTAAAGAAATGTATGGTTTTAGCCCAATAAAGAACTAAGAAGGAGGTGTTTGCTTTCCATGAATTTAAACAAAGATGCTAAGAAAATAACAGAACCAAGCTTGTAATCAATTTCGACCTGATAGTAAGATAAATAATTGTGTTTATTTAGTTGAAATTAAGTAAGAAACAAATTAATTGAAATTGGTTTCGACATCTTAGACTCTAGAAATGCGGAAAATTGAAGATGAATTCCTGGAACTTTTGATATCTCAACAATTGAGACGTACGCGAACCAATTTATACTTTTCTAGAATTCAGAATAACTCTTTCACTAACAATAAAATAAACTACGACTTCGAATTATACGAATATTCGAATTACATGTGAATTGTAGTCAAGACATTTCAAGATTTTACTTTTATTCGAATTATCAAATGTCAAATATTCTGTATAAAGGACAAAGTTGTATAATACAAGCACTCAGCCATTTCCATCAGGCTTAGTGCTCATGAAGATATAAGCTTTGGTGCAATGTATGTCATTATGAAGTGGTTGCTCACTCGCCACAAAGCGAGGTTATGAAACAACACCGCATGTAATCGTGTAATCGTCGGTCACGAAATAAAACATAAAATAAATTTTCCGTGTAATAGGTAATTTGGGATGGGAGATTTTCCTCAAAATCTCCATGTCACATCCTCTTCCGTTCACAAAGCACAAACAGTAGAAAATAATACACTATTAAAGAAATGGGCAGTGATCAGACACGTTCTCGTTTAAAGAAGTGTGAGATTTTATCCCAATAAAGATCTGGGAAGGTGTTTGCTTTCCAAGAATTTAATCAAAGCTACTAAAGAAAAGAGAACCAAGCCTGGCAAGTTACATTTATTGGATTGTAGGAATGCGGAAAACCAAAAATGAATTCTCTGCAACTTTTAATATCTCAACAATTGACACTTCTAACTTCAAAACTCCATGGCACGACAGTCCACAAGGAACCTTGGCCTACCACTCGGTCGCTGCATCCACCATCTCGGCCAGATGGCGTCGTGGGTGAAGAGCTGGAGGGTGAGATGTGATCAGCGCCTCGAGTCCCTCCCCGCCGGATGATACAGTCTGGAGCCACTACTTCTCAATCAAGAGCTCCTTAAGTATCCCCCCTTCAGGGACTTCACGAGGCTGAGTACACCCCGGACCAGGTCTCCAAGTGGTACTGGGAATCGAACCCAGTTCTCCCGCTTGGTAAGCAGACGCGCTACCACCGCGGTAAGGAGACGGACCAGACACTTCTAGAATTCACAGTAAATTTTTCATTAATAATCAAATAAACTATGACTTCGAATTATCCGAATATCGACTCACAATTCGAATTAAATGTGAGTTTTAGACAGGAATTTCAAGGAGATTGTACTTTTATTCGAATTATCTGATGTCAAACATTCTGCAGAAAGGACAAATTGGTAGTATAATACAAGCACTCAGCGATTTCCATCAGGTTTAGTGCCCATGAAAATATAAGCGTTCGTGCAGTGCATATCATTATGCAGTGGTTGCTCATTCCCCACAAAACGAATTTATGAAACACCACATGTAATCCTTCGGTCACGAAATAAAACATAAAATAAAATTCGGTAAAATGCGCAGCACACAGACTAGCTACCAGGATTAAACGTTATTACCTGCAGGAGGCGTGTTTTACGTTGATAACTTTGTTGGCATTAAATATTAATGTGGATGGAAAATGCAAAACAGAGGTTCATAATATAATACAAAAAATCAGATGTGTTCCATTCACATTATTTTCTCTACATCTCTATAACAAATTGTTGTTAAAAACTTATGTTTCTATTTACTTCATGCTAATCGAGAAAAAAATTAGCAGAAATAGTCTTATTACGTACTTCCTTGTAAGTAGAAGCGAAATAAGGGAGTACCATAAATTAAAGTGAAAGTCAAAAGCTGGTTACTATGTGATTGATGTTCCATTGTTTGTATGGACAGGAGTTGACAGATTCTGTATTAGAAAAGTATAATTTTTTAAAGCTGAAAGCAATAACAAGGAATATCTCAAAAGCGATCAACTCCACGAAAAAATGTATATGACATAAGATGTGTGTTTTAAGGTGCTCTACATTTTTGGGTGTGATAAGTTTTTGTCCATCTCTTACGGTTTAGTTGTTATGCAAAAGTCCGTAAAATTCATCAAGAATAAAGCAGTCTTCAGAGGCTATTCCCAGAAAATTGAAGAATACATTTTATTTGTCGTGTAAATATTATTAATATATGCTATTTTAATCAAAGTCGTTAGAGCTGTTTTTGAGAAAATAAAATAATCGAAAAAAGTTCCATGTAAAGGGTAGTTGGTGGTGGGGAGATTTTCTTGAAAATCTTCGTGTCGTATCCTTGGAAGATACAAAACCTAAATACCAAGTTTGGTTGTTAACGGTCTTTTCATTTTTGAGCTAAGCTACCCACAGACGTACACACGCACGAACATTTTTCTAATTTTTTTTTATGTGCGGGGTCTCAAAAAATGTATTTCCGGTGAAATCTCGGTAATAAATTTTGGATGCATTAAATTACGTTCTCTATACACTATGTATATCATGCAAAAATACGTTTTGTTGTTTATTAATTTGTCTACACATTACAGAACTGTTAATGATAAATGGACTAGGGGATACGTGGGATCCAGGTTACAAATTAGTAAAGGAAGTTTGGAAAATAATAAGAGAAAGTCTAGAAGATGTGAATGGACAAACGCTGTATGCACAAATAAGGGAACATTTCAGTTAAATTTTTACAATGAATGGAAAAATTAATTAGTGAGAGAGTTATATCTTAAATGGGTAGAGTCATACTGAAAAATTCAATACTATGGCTGGGATTTGAACCACGGATCTCCCGGTATTTAGCCAGTTGCTCGTCCACTGAGCTACCATGGCAACATGCCGGCATAGCATTGAATTTCTCAACTGACTCGCATGTTTCCCGGTAAACCACAAGGTGATTTCAAATTATTTTGAGATGACAACTCCAATGGCGACTTACAATGTTGGAAGAATTTAGTCATGTTTTTATATAATATGTACTGAGATGGACTACCAGAGAAGGGGATTCTATCCTTAGCACAATGTCGCTATTGTGAGTGCGGTACCCGGCCCTTAAAGGTCCCTAATTACATAAAAGCAGTTAGCCTCCCGGACGAAACAAGTAACGGTTGCAGTTTGGTGTTTATAATATTTGATGAAGCATTACATACTTCTAGTGGAAGATGTTACATTTTTACTTTCTCTAGCCCCATATGTACAATGCACATAGGGATAGAGAAGTATTGTATTCCACCCAAAAATTCGATACCGAGATTTCACCGGAAATACATGTTTTAGGACCCCCTTTATCCAATAAAAGCACTATCAGAAAAAGGTCCGTGTGTGTGTCCGTGTGTCTGTGAACACGATAACTCAAAAACGAAAAGTCGGTAAAATACCAAACTTGGTATTTAAGTTTAGTATCTTCCAGGGATGCGACACGAAGATTTTGAGAAGAATCCCCTCACCCCAAACTACCCTTTACATGGAACTTTTTTCGAAAAGTTTGATTTTCTTAAAAATTGCTCTAACGAATTTTATTAAAATATCGTATATTAAACTTATTTACCTGACAAATAAAATGTATATTTTGAATTTTCTGGGAATAGCCTCTGAAGACTACTTTATTCTGGATGAATTTTGCATAACTCTAAACCATAAGAGATGGACAAAAACTTAACACACAAAAAATGTAGAGCACGTTAAAATACACAATTAATGTTATATACTTTGTTTTCGTGGAGTTGATCGTTTTTGAGATATTCCTTTTTCTTGGTTCAGCTTTGAAAAGCATACATTTCTCATTTTGGCTTTCACTTTAACCTATGGTACTCCCTTATTTCGCTTCTACTTACAATAAAGCAAGAAATAAGACTATTTCTGCTAATTTTATCGATTAGCATGAAATAAATAAAAGATAAGCTTATTAACAATAAGAGATATAGAGAAAGTCATGTGAATGGAACACATCAGAGTTTTTGCGTTTATGATTAATAACAAAGAAATACGACTCTAGTACCAAAAGAAAACGAACCTCTAATGCTTAAATTTGAATTAGTGGTTGTTGTTCCAGTTCGTTTAGCGTTACCCAGGGTGCACCACGAGGAGGCGAACTGGCACGCACCCCAAAAGATACCACATTTATCAGCTTCGTCATTATTTCTTTATTTTCTGTAATTTACTCATAATGGATCCGCATTTAGATGCTTAGTTATTTTGACACTCTAAACCTATATCATACAGTAATATGTTTTTTCGTTGTTAAAATAAGCGGTATTTTTCCTTTTAGATTTTCTTTCCAGGTTTGGTTCTATAAGAAATCCACTTCACGTATTCCATTCTTGAAATTTTTCCAGCTTTGAAATTTTCTACTTGCTGCATCATGAGTTGCAAGTGTGGATAAGATCTTTCCTTTTATTTGTTGATGAAATTATTGCAATTTTAGAATCCAGTTGAATTTGCTTCAGTATTTTAAGAAATCTGTACAGATCTGGGCTACAAGGGTAAAACTGGTTGTTGTGGAAACTTTCGCATACACATTCCACCTCACCTGCTGGCTAGTTACACCAGTTTCGTGGGAGGCTTGGGGGTTGTTACCTATTAAGCTTACCTGGGTACGGGAGACTTCGGTCCTGCGCCCGATATTGTATGTCATACACCTTGGAGGAAGCGTGACATGAAAGGAGACACCAGGATGCCGAGCAAATGCGCGGTCAAGGAGAGCCCTATACGCTGTTGGTAGTTCTTCAGTTGTTCTATGAAAGATGAAACACAATCTTGTAAATCTAAAATTGTTTTTGTAGACATACTATAAAAAATCTGATGTGTACCATTCACATGACTTTCTCTACATCTCTGCAACAAATTGTAGTTAAAAGCTTATGCTTCTATTTACTTCATGCGAAGTGAGAAAAAATTAGCAGAAATAGTATTATTAATTCCTTCCTTATAAGAAGAAGCGAAATAAGGGAGTAACATAGGTTAAAGTAATAGCAACATATGGTTGCTATGTGACAAGTTCCTTTGTATGGACAGCACTTGTTAAATTCCTGTATGAGAAAATTATAAGTTTTAAAGCTGAAACCAAAAACAAGAAGTATCTAAAAAAACGATCCACTCTACGAATAAATGTATATGACATAAATTGTGTGTTTTAATGTGCTCTACATTTTTCATGAAATACGTTTTGGTCCATCTCTTACGGTTTAGCAGTTATGCGCAATTCCGTAAAATTCATCCAGAATAAAGTAGTCTTCAGAGGCCATTCCCAGAAAATTCAAGATATACATTTTATTTGTCAGGTAAATATCTTTAATATACGATATTTTAATCAAAATCGTTAGCCATTTTTAAGAAAATCAACATTTTCGAAATTTTTTCCATGTAAAGGGTAATTTAGGGGGAGGGGTTTTTTCTCAAAATCTTCATGTCGCATCCCTGGAAGTTACTAAACTTAAATACCAAGTTTGGTATTTTACCGACTTTTCGTTTTTGAGTTACCGTGTTCACAGACACACGGACACACACACACGGACCTTTTTCTGAAAATACCTTTTTTTGGATACAGGGGACCCTAAAACATATATTTCCGGTGAAATCTCGGTATCGAATTTTTTGGTGGAGTGCAATACTGCCTCTATTCACTACGAGTATGTGCATAGTGCGTATAGAGAAAGTAAAAAAAAAAAATGTGATCTGTACCATTCATACTACTTTCTCTACATGATTACCATGCTAGCTTTATATACCCAAGGTCGACGATAACTCAAAATACCAAACTTGGTATTCAGGTTTAGAATCTTCCAGGGATGCGACACGAAGACTTTGAGAAAAATCCCCCCCCCCCGAACTACCCTTTACATAGAACTTTTTTTCGATAATTTTGATTTTCTCAAAAAATGACTAACGATTTTGATTAAAATTTCGTATATTAAAGATATTTACCTGACAAATAACATGTATATCTTGAATATTCTGGGAATAGCCTCTGAAGAGTAGTTTATTCTGAATGAATTTTACTGAATTTTGAATAACTGCTAAACCGTAAGAGATGCACTAACACTTACTACACAAAAAATGTAGAGCACGTTAAAACACCAAATTTATATTATATACATTTTTCGTGGAGTTCGTCGTTTTTGAGACGTTCCTCATTTTTGGTTTCTGCTATGAAAAACTTATATATTTGCCATACAGGAATTTGTCAATTGCTGTCCATTCAAACAAAGGAACTTCATTAACATAGCAACCAGCTTTTGATTATCACTTTAACCTATGGTAGTCCCTTATTTTAGCTTCTACTTACAAGGAAGCAAGTAATATGGCTATTTCTGCTAATTTTTACTGATTAGCATGAAGTAAATAGAAGTATAAGCTTTTGAAGAATAATTTGTTGTAGAGATGTAGAGAAAGTCATGTGAATGATACACATAAGATTTTTCATTCTTTCTTATCTTTGAGAACTCTGGAAACGGAATTCAGTGAAATATCAGTTGTCTTGGGTATTCTTTCATTCACTTTCTACAGGCTTTTGAAGAACTCGGGGAACATACATTTTCTTCCTTCATTTCTGCCTCTTGTTTCATGAAGTCAAGAACATTTGCAATTATTTCTCTGCTCTAAGTAATACCTTACCACTTAACTTTGAAAGCTTAGCATCAAAGGTTAAAAAAATAAAATAAATAAAATGATAACACTTTGAATACAAACAAATGCGGATCACTTTCAATACAGACTGTACAAAGTTTGCTCGCTGTGATTTTAAGTAAGCAAAGTATCATGTACACAAACTCCTATAGGCTAGGCTTGGTTGCTGGGTTGGCGGTCAAGGTCACGATTCCAGAAGTTTTGCGGCGGCAATATGTGACGCTGCTTGATAATAGCGAACCCATACTCTGATATTGAGTTATCAACACCCCGATCCATTCCCGTTTATGCTAACCATTGAGGATAATGGACTACAAGGGGCATATCTGTGTATTTCACTAGGGTGGCATTATAGCTAAATTAGCTTTGAGGCTGCATTAAGTAGCTATCAATACACATTAACGTTTGTTTCTTCTTTGCATTATTAACTAATGCGGCATAGAAGTAAGTGTTCCTCTAATTTTCTCAATGATGGGAAGATCTCCAAAATATCGAATAAGCTGCATTTGACTACTTGCTATTTATATATCGTTTATATCGAAAAAATGCTTACTGTGGCATTTGGTCAAGAAAATGAGAACTCCAAAAATTGCTTATTTGTGCTAAAACACCAGTGATATAAAAGAAACAATCCTCTATCGCTTTTCTTTCTCTATATGTACTATGTAAATAGTGTATAAAGAAGGTATTGCACTCCACCCAAAAATTCGATACCCGAGATTTCACCAGAAATAGTAATTGTTTTAGTGTCACATGTAACCAAAGAAACCTTTTCAGGAAAAGGTCCGTGTGTATGTGTGTGTGTGTGTGTCCGTGTGCCTGTGATCACGATAACTCAAAAACGAAAATTCGGTAAAATACCAAACTTGGTATTTAAGTTTAGTATCTTTCACGAATGCGACACAAAGATTTTGAGAAAAATTCCCCCACCCCAAACTACTACTTTTTTCGAAAATTTTGATTTTCTCAAAAATGGCTGTAATGATTTTGATTAAAATTTCGTTTATTAAGGATATTTACGTGACAAATAAAATGTATATTATGAATTTTCTGGTAATAGCCTCTGAAGACTACTTTATTCTGGAGGAATTTTACGGAATTTCGCAAAACTGCTAAACCTTAAGAGATGGACAAAAACTTACAACACAGAAAATGTAGAACACCTTAAAATACACAATTTATCTTATATTTATTTATCTTATATACATAAGTGTTTTTTCGTGGAGTTGCTTTTGGTTTCAGCTTTTTAAAAACACCCTTTTCTCATACTGGAATTTAACAACTGCTGTCCATACAAACAAAGGAACTTCAGTGACATAGCAACCAGCTATTGATTATCACTTTAACCTATGGTAATCCTTATTTCGCTTCTACTTATAAGGAAGCAAGTAATAAAGCTATTTCTGCTAATTTTTTACTGATTAGTATGAAGTAAATAGAAGAATAATTTATTGCAGAGATATAGAGAAAGTCATGTGAATGTAACACATCAGATATTTTTGTTTTCAGCTTTGAAAAACTTATACTTTTCTCATACAGGAATTTGCCAACTCGTGTCCATACAAACAAACGAACTTCAGTCACATAGCAACCAGCTTTTGGCTTTCATTTTAACCTATGGTAGGTACTTCCTTATTTCGCTTCTACTTACAATAAAAAGCGAAATAAGACTATTTCTGTTAATTTTTCTCGATTAGCGTGAAATAAAAGAAAGAATTAGCTTTTTAACAATAATTTGTTACAGAGATATAGAGAAAGTTATGTGAATGGAACACATTAGATTTTTTTTTTTTTTTTTTTTTTTCTTTTTAAAGTTCAGGGTATCCCAAAACATGTTTTTCCGGTGAAATCTCGGTATAGAATTTTTTGGTAAAATACAATAACTTTGCTATACACTGCGTGTATAGTGCGTGTAGAAAAAGTCAAATTTAACAATGTATGCTCCTTAAACGTGTTATCAAGATTTAGAGTAGTGGAACTATTTACTCTAAAAATTTAATTTGGCCACAAGTGTAGGATGACTTACGTATTTACTAAGCCAGAAGGGATTTGTTTCTCAGAAGAGTAACGTCGTTAGGATGTGCTAACCAGCACTCGACCTTTAGACAGCGAAAACCTTATGTCGTGACCTACATCTATCCGACCAACCTGCTTGAGAAAGTTGGTGAGATGGATGAATAACCAGCTCACTCTGCTTGGCGAAGTAGCTTACCGTTAGTTTCCAGGAAGTTTATAGCGCGCTGTTAGCCAAGTGTAGGAATAAACTAATTAGCCAACACATCTGTTAATAAAAATTGTGAAACAGTAAAGAAATCTGATGTGTTCCATTCACATAACTTTCTCTACATCTCTGCAACAAATTATTGTTAATAAGCTCATCTTTTATTTATTTCATGTTAATCGAGGAAAATTAGCAGAAATAATCTTATTCCTTGTTTTATTGTAAATACAAGCAACATAAGGAAGTAAGGCTAAAGTGAAAGCCAAAAGCTGGTTGCTATGTGACTGATGTTCCTTTGTTTATGTGGACAGGAGTTGACAAATTCCTGTATGAGAAAAGTATAAGTTTTTCAAAGCTGAAACCAAGAAAAAAGGAATATCTCAAAAACAATCAACTTCACGAATAAAATGTATATAGCATAAATCGTGTGTTTTAATGTGCTCTACAATTTTTGGGAGTTAAGTTTTTGTCCGTCTCTTACGGTTTAGTAGTTATGAAAACGTCATTCAGAATAAAACAGTCTTCAGAGGCTATTCCCAGAAAATTCTAGATATACGTTTTATTTTTCAGGTCAATATCTTTAATATACGGTATTTTAATCAAAATCGTTAGAGCCATTTTTTAGATCAATATTTTCGAAAATTTTTCCATGTGAAGGGTAATTGGGGGAGGGCGGGTTTAATTGAAAATCTTCGTGTCGCATCCCTGGAAGATACTGAACTTAAATACCAAGTTTGGTATTTTAGCTACTTTTCGTTTTTGAGTTATTGTGTTCACGGACACACACACACACGGACCTTTTTCTGGAAATGCTTTTTTTGGATTCAGTGGGTCCTAAAACATGTATTTCCGGTGAAATCTCAACATCGAATTTTTGGGTGGAATGCAATATTGCTCTATCCCTATGTACATTGTACATACGGGGCAAGAGAAAGTAAAAATCTGATGTGTTACACTCACATGACTTTCTCTAGCTGCTCTACAAAATTTCTACCAAAGATTATTCTTCTTTGTACACAATGCTAATCAAGATAAATGTCAACAGAATATTATTACTCAGTTCCTTATAAGTAGAAGGGAATAAGGGAATGCACTACGCTAAAGTGATTGTCAAATGTTTTAAAAGCTATCGTAATGCGATTGTCATTGCAAATCACTTCTTTGCTTGGCCAGGAGTAGAACAAAAGAAAAACAGACACTTCCTGTGTGAGAAAAGTTTAGTACTTCACAATTGAAACCAATAACAAGGAATATATCGAAAACGGTTACCTCCACAACAAAAACGTAGAGGACAAAAATCGTGTGCTTTGTCATGAGGTACATTTTTTGTGCAGTACGTTTTTTCTATCTCTTAAGGTTTAGCAGTTAAGCAAAATTCAGCAAAGTTCATCCAGAATAAAGAAGTTTTCAGAGGCTATTCCCAAAAAATTCAAGATATACATTTTATTTTTCAGGTAAATATCCTTAATATACGATATTTTAATCAAAATCGTTAGGACCATTTTTTAGAAAATAAAAATTTTCGAAAATTTTTCCATGTGAAGGGTATTTGCGGGAGGGGGGATTTAATTGAAAATCTTCGTGTCGCATCCTTGGAAGATACTAAAGTTAAATACCAAGTACACACAGACAGACAGACACACAAACGGACATTTTTCTAAAAATGCTTTTTTTTTGGATTCAGGTGGTCTCTCAAAACATGTATTTCCGGTGAAATCTCTGTATCGAATTTTTGGGTGCAATACAATATCTTCTCTAAGCACTATGTACATAGTATGTATAGAGAAAGTAATAAACTGAGCAAAAATGAATTGGACAACAATGGTCTGCCTTTTACCATTGCATTAGCAATGAGTCAGCCATTTTGATAAGTAATACTAGCCACATAAACAGTATTAAAGTAAGAATACATTTAAATTTAAAGTTTTGCACATTCACAAATTGTCTTTGTTCTTTTTGTGTGAAGCTAAAAGTGATATCGGTCACATCTCTTTAGTCTGTATTTGGTTCATGGAATTTTGTGTTCTTGCATGTAGGTGGTGGAATCCGTGGCCTGCCAACCTAGTGATGACGTGTCTCATTTCGAAATTTTCACGGCCCACCATGGCTGTAGAATTCTGCGTGCGTTTCTTCTGTTTTCCTATTCAGTGTTGCCAGCAGCTTCTGTGATGCGCTGTTGCTGGGTAGATGTTTGCTTGTTTTGAGTTCGTCGATGAGGAAGGTTTCCTTCGCCAGTAAATGTTCGAGTCTTGACTTCATTACTTTTGAAACTCCTAATACTTTATATATCCCGCTTTCACTCTTTCTAGAGGTGAAAGATTCTTTTTTTTTTTTTATTTATTCTTTATTTTAGGTCGCAGAACTACAAGGTCTTATGGCGACCACATTAAAAATCCTGTTTACAGTTTTACATCCCTAAAACAATGAAAATTTTGAACATAAGTAAATCATTATATACTCAGGGATTAAAATATACCTCTAATGTATATGACATATGAAAACAATAGTTTAGTATAAAAAATATAACAATATTAAAATTATATTACAACAAACAGTGATTAAATTAGGTATAACATGTTAGTAATTATAATTCTGAGAGTTATATACAGTTATATAAATTGATTTCTTTAAGGTATATTAACACATTGACCAAACTTTTTGTGTCTGTAAGTGTTAATGCAAAGTTTTTTGAAACTGTGTGCTGTTTTCTGACATTCTTGTTAAATTGTGCAGATGATTTCTATACCGTATGTCAGTATTGGTAGAATGTTTCTTTGAACAACAGCATTGTCGTTTCTAATGTAAGGGATTATATGTTTATTTAATTCATTGTCATTATTGCCATTTTCTATGACATGTTTTCAAAGCCTTTGCTCTTGTTTATAGCTTGATGCTTAGATATTTGAAGTCTGGTACTTTCTCTAGCCCCATATGTACAATGTACATAGGGATACAGAAGATATGGTAATGCACCCGAAATTTTAATACCGAGATTTCACTGGAAAAACATGTTTTGAGTCCCCCTGAACCCAAAAAAAAACATTTTTAGAAAAAATGTCCGTGTGTGTGTCTGTATGTATGTGTGTATGTGTCATAGCTCACAAACAATTAGACCGTTAAATACGAAATTTGGTATTTAGGTTTAGTATCTTCCAAGGATGCGAAGATTTTTAAAAAAATCCCCCTACCACAAACTACACTTTACATGGAAAACAATTCGAAAATTTTGATTTTCTTAAAACTGGCTCTAACGATTTTTATTAAAATCTCGTATAATTTACATATTTACCTGACAAATAAAATGTATATCTTAAATTTTCTGGAAATAGCTTCTGAAGACTACTTTATTCTGGATGAATTTTAAAGATGTTTGCATAACTGCTAAACCGTTAAGAGATGGACAAAAACCTACCACACAGAAAATGTATAGCACAATAAAACACACAATTTATGTTATATCATTTTTTTCGTGGAGTTGATCAATTTTGACATGTTCCTTGTTTTTGTTTTCAGCTATGCAAAAATTTTACTTTTCTATACAGGAAGTTTTCAGCTCGTGTCCATACAAACAAAGAAACTTCAATCACATAGCAACCAGTATTGGTTATTAGTTTAGCCTATAGTACTCCCTTTATTTACTTACAAGGATGCAAGTAATAAGACTATTTGTGCTCATTATTTTCTCGATTAGCATTAAGTAAATAGAAGCATAAGCTTTTTAACAATAATTTGTTGCAGAGAAGTAGAGAAAGTCATGTGAATATAACACGTCAGATTTTCTTTTTCTTTTTTTTTATACCTTTGACTGCTCTGTATGTTCCCGAAACCGAGCTCAAATGATCATCGTGTTTGAATAAGTGTATTAGAGAATTTGAATTGGTTTACTTGTCACACACTAACAGAAATGAGACGAAACGAAAAACTTTGCTTGCGAAGCTTTTGCACGAGTAAGGATACATGAGGAGACAATAGATGGAGTACATATATCAAGAAGCTGCACTGAGCAGTGCAAAAGACAAACTAGGTGTGACAAGACTACACCGAATATAAATGAGACGAGGCAGGAGACAGTGAAATGACGGCGAAGATAAATTAGATAAACCAGGAGAAGAATGAAGAGCACTGAAAAATGGCGGCTTGCGTAATAGAATACAAGGTAACTGGGTCATGGCTGAAAAATTCACGGGGGCGTTATCGAACAGAACTCATTCATCTTATGAAATACAATGAAATAATAGCTGCGTAAAATCAAAAACGTTAATAAAAACTAATTACTCGTATTCCACGCAAATATTTGATGCCCAGATTTCACCAGAAATATGTGCTTGTGATGTGTTTCATTCATATGACTTTCTCTACATCTCTGCAACAAATTAGCTCATGCTTATTCTTCTATTTACTTCTTGCTAATTTAGAAAAATTAGCAGAAATGGTCTTATTACTTGCTTCTTTGCAAGTAGAAGACAAATAAGGGAGTGCCATAGGTTAAAATAATGGTCAAAAGCTGGTTGGTATGTCACCGAAGTTTCTTTGTTTGTTTGGACAAGAGTTGACAAATTCCTGTATGAGAGAAGTACGAACTTTTTAAACCTGAAACCATAAACAAGGAATATCTAAAAAACGATCAAATCCTCGAAAAAAATTATACAACATAAATTGTGTATTTTAGTGTGCTCTACATTTTTTGTGTGGTAAGTTTTTGTCCATTTCTTACGCTTTAGCAGTTATGCGAAATTTCGTAAAATTCATCCAGGATAAGGTAGTCTTCATAGGCTGTTTCCAGAAAATTCAAGATATACATATTATTTGTCAGGTAAATATCTTTAATGCACGATATTCTTATCAAAATTGTTAGAGCAATTTTAAGAAAATCAAAATTTTCGAAAAATTTTCCAAGGAAAGGGTAGTTGGGGTGGGAGCATTTTCTTGAAAATCTTCGTGTCGCATCCTTGGAAGATGTCAAACTCAAATACCAAGTTTGGTATTTAATGGTCTTTTCGTTTTTGATCTATGCTGTCCACAGACACACACACACACACACACACACGCACACACGGACCTTTTTGTAAAAATGCTTTTTTTGGATTCAGGGGGACACAAAACATGTATTTCCAGTGAAATCTCGGTATCGAATTTTTGGGTGCATTACAATACCTTCTCTATACACTATGTACATAGTACGTGTAGAGAAAGTAAAGAAAAACCATTCTCAGAAAAAGATTCCCTGTGTGTAAGTGTGGAGAATAACTCAAAAACGAAAAGTTTCATACATATCAAATTTGGTATATATGTTCAGTAGCTTCCAAAGATGCGGCACATAGATTTACAACGAAATTCTTCCAACCCAAAGTACCCTTTACATGACTTTTTTTAATATTCTGTTTTCTCAAAAATGTCTCTAATGATTTTAATTAAAATGACGTATATTATAGCTATATAAATGACAAATAAAATACATATCTTGAGATATACGGGAAGAGCCTCTAAAGACTCGTTTTGGATGACTTTTCCATTGCTAGTAAACCGCAAGAGATAGCCAAAATTCATTACTCAAAAATGCAGGTCCTTTTAAATGACACAATTTACGTCACACACTACAAATATACACATAATACACACACACACACATATATAAATATGTTTATGTTGCTTTTTTTTTTTGTAGAGAAAGTAGTTTTCGAGATATTCCTTGTTATTGGTGTCAATTTTAAACTTCTGAAATTTTTCTTAAATGGGAATTACTTAACCGTATCATGTCTCTCTTGTTTTACTCCTGACCATGGAAAGAGAGCCGAATTTCAATGACAGTCGCATAGCGACAGCTTTTAAAATATTTGGCTATCGCTTTAGTTTAGTGTATTCCCTGATGTCCTATTCCCTGATGTCCCTCCTACTTACAAGGAAATAAGCCATTAAACTATTTCTGCTAATATTTATCTCGTTTATGAAGCATATCAAAGAATATGCTTTTGCTAGAGAAAGACCGGAAATACATGTTTTGAGACCCCTGAATAAAAAAAATTAGAAAAATGTCTGCGTGTATGTGTGTGTGTCTGTGGGCAGCATAGGTCAAAAACGAAAAATCCGTTAAATACCAAACTTGGTATTTAAGTTTGGTATCTTCCAAAGATGCGACACGAAGATTTTCAAGAAAATTTCCCAACCCCAACTACCCTTTACATGGAACTTGTTTCGAAAATTTTAATTTTGTCAAAAACGGCTCTAACGATTTTGATTAAAATATCGTACATTTAAGATATTTACCTCACAAATAAGATGTATATCTTGAATTTTCTGGGAATAGCCTCTGAAGACTACTTTATTCTGGATGAATTTTACAGAATTTTGCATAACTGCTAAACCCTAAGAGATGGACAAAAACTTACCACTCAAAAAATGTAGGGCACGTTAAAACACAATTTATGTAATATACATTTTTTTTTGTGGAGTTGACCGTTCTTGAAGTATTTCTTGTTATTGGTTTCAGCTGTGAAAAACTTATACTTTTCTCATACAGGAATTTGTCAACTTCTGTTCATACAAACAAAGGAACTTCAGTTACATAACAACCAGCTTTTGACTATCACTTTAACCTATGGTACTTCCTTAGTTCGCTTCTACTTACAAGGAAGCAAGCAATACGACTATTTCTGCTGATTTTTTTCTGGATTAGCATGAAGTAAATATAAGTATAAGCTTTTTAAGAATCATTTGTTGCAGGGATATAGAGAAAGTCATGTGAATGGTACACATCAGAGTTTTTCTATACAACTGTAAACCTATATTCCGCACGTGCAGACGTAGGTAGGGTTAATTATTATAAACCTTGTTTCTACAACTAAATCCTTCACTCAGTCAAAAACAAAGTATTTATATTTCAAGATTGAATGTAGATGGGGCTATGGGAAAGCTACTCATTGGGAAAATGAGTATAAAATGCAATAAATCTGAGCTCAGTGGAGCGAGAAGTAGCGCATGGGCCGCATGTAGGGCAATTTCCTCGCGGTTATTCAAGCGGTCAAAGAGCTTGTTTCTATCGGACATACTGGATATTGATATACGCTCGAGTGAACCTGTTTGTTTGAAGATGTCAGTGGAACTGGTAATTTAATGCACTAGCCACAAGGACGCCAACTGCATAAGAAAATGTCACCCATCCTTTACATGCAGACATATTCTAATTTCAGCTGTGCATAAAGTCTGGTGGTCTACTTTCCAATATTGGCCAAACGTTGTTTACTATACAGGTTGTAGCAAAACCATAGATGCCGTTAAAGCATACTGCTTTTTTTTTTTTTTTTTTTTTTTACTTTCTCTATACGTACTATGTACAGAGAGTTTATAGAAAGTATTGCACTCCACCAAAAGTTCCGGAAATATATGTTTTAGGGTCCCCTGTATTTTCAGAAAAAGGTCCGTGTGTCCGTGTGCCTGTGAGCACAATAGCTCAAAAACGAAAACTCGGTAAAATACCAAACTTGGTAATTAAGTATAGTATCTTCCAGGGATGCGACACGAAGATTTTGAGAAAAATCCCCCCACCCCAAACTACCCTTTACATGGAACTTTTTTCGAACATTTTGATTTTATAAAAAATGGCTCTAACGATTTTGATTAAAATATCGTATAATAAAGATATTTACCCGACAAATAAAATGTATATTTTGAATTTTCTGGGAATAGCTTCTGAACAGTACTTTATTCTGAGTGAATTTTCCGGAATTTTGTATAACTACTAAACCGTAAGAGATAGACAAAAACTTACCACACAAAAAATGTAGAGCACATTAAAACACACAATTTATGTTGTAAACATTTTTTTCTTGGAGTTGATCGTTTTTGAGATGTTCTTTGTTTTTGTTTTATGGTCGAAAATCTCCTTTACTCATACAGGAATTTGTCAACTCATGTCCATACAAACAAAGGAGCTTCAGTTACATAGTAACCAGCTTTTGACTATCACTTTTACCTATGCTAATCCCTTATTTCCTTTCTACTTACAAGGAAGAATGTAAAAATACTATTTATGCTAACTTTTCTAGATTAACATGAAGTAAATAGAAGCATATGCTTTTTAAGAATAATTTGTTGCAGGGATATAGAGAAAGTCATGTGAATGTTACACATCATATTTTTTTAGATGCAGGGGACCCTAAAATGTATATTTCCGGTGAAATCTCGGTATCGAATTTTTGGGCGGAGTGCAATACCTTCTCTACACACTATGTACATAGTACGTGTAGAGAAAGTAAAAAACGAGTGCGCGAGCTATATACTCCACTTTCAGAACGTGACAAATGCTAGGAAGTTGCGTGTGGTGTAAAACCAGCTGTTGGAAAATAGGTACCGCGTTTAAGGGGAAACTAATTGCTAAAGATACATTTACAGGTGTAAAAGGCGAACAAACAGCAATATGTAACAAGCCAAAGGAGATAATTCTGCTTGAACCAACAAAGGGCTGTAAACAAATGACTGTTGGGAAAAGGGAGCTATCTAGCGCCACAGAAACTCATGTTTACCTCAGACGGAGCCGCTCATCACAGAAATGTTTGTTTCTACCGCAGCATATACCCATCTTGTTTATTCTACACTTCCTTGCCATGCAAAGGAACCTTAGCGTATGTAGCCGTCAGAATCTTGAGGGCAAAACATGAAACCGGCGAAATACTAAAGCCGATGTCCCACGGTCAAATATTTTGGTCCAATACTCTTCAAACTACAAATTGCATTTTTGGAAAAAGGTCCGTATGTGTGTCTGTGGACAGCATAGCTCAAAAACAAAAAGACGGTTGAATACCGAACTTGCTATAAGTTTGGTATCTTCCAAGGATGCGACACCCACTCCCAACTACCCTTTACATGGAATTTTTTTTCGAAAATTTTGATTTTCTCAAAAATGGCTCCAACGATTTTGATTAAAACATCGTATATTAAAGATATTGTAACTGACAAATGATATGTATATCTCGAATTTTCTGGGTATAGCCTCTGAAGACTACTTAATTCCGGATGAATTTTACGGAATTTTGCATAACTGCTAAACGCTAAGAGATGGAGAAAAACTTACCACACGAAAAGTGTACAGCACGTTAAAACACATAATTTATGTTATATACTTTTTTTCGTGGAGTTGATCGGTTTTTTAGATATTCCTCGTTTTTTGGTTTCAGTTTTAAATAAACATATCTACTTTTCTCATGCAGGAATTTGTCAACTCCTGTCCACACAAATAAAGGGACTTTAGTCACATAGCAACCAGTTTTTGACTATAACTTTAACCTATGGTACTCCCTTATTTCGCTTCTACTTACAAGGAAGTAAGTAATAAGACTATTCTGCTAATTGTTTCTCGATTAGCATGAAGTATATAGAAGCATAAGCTTTTTAACAATAATTTGTTTCAGAGATGTGGAGAAATGTGAATGGAACACATCAGATTTTTTTTTTTTTTTTTTTTTTTTGGTCCAATTCTAGTTTGCTACCACAGGATATAGCGGTTTCTAATTTTTGGTCCAAACGTATGAAATCAACCAATGAACGACCTGGTGGTAATGACGTAATAAGATGGCAGCTACCGCTGGGTCTTCCTTCCGGCCCACGGGATTGTTTGTGTGAAACTTTGCTGTATATTGGAGAATTTGTCCTAAATAACAGGATTATAATAGCTGAGCTATGGTTGAAATACACATTTTTTTTTTTTTTTTTTGCGGCAGAGATTTGTGAAATAATGACTTGGGTATTTATAGCCCCAGCAAATGTATTTTATTGGATCCATTTGTACCTAACCTTCTTTTCTCAACAAAAATATAAAAACGTAATTGCTGGTTGATTTGCTGGTATGGACTGCCTCATATTTGTGTCTTGGCGGGTGAATTTTGCCTCAACTGTGGCACATCGGCATAACAGTAGCGGAGGCATCTCATTACATAATCGTCATTCGTAATTTGAGAAATTTGAGTAGACACTCAAAGAAAAATCTAAATTCCATCTCTATATTTATTTTCTCTATGGAGGGCTCACGGTACGATTTCAACCGAGCGCTGCCCAAGCCAAGGAGGTCGACGCGGAGGAAAAGAACCTCTACGAACCAACAGTTCCATATTACAAAGAAAAATCTGATGTATTGCATTCACATGACTTTCTCTACATCTCTGCAACAAATTATTGTTAAAAAGCTTAAGCTTCTATTTACTTCCTGCTAATCAACAAAAAATTAGCAGAAATAGTCTTATTACTTGCTTCCTTGTAAGTAGAAGCGAAATAAGGGAGTACCATAGGTTAAAATGATAGTCAAAAACTGGCTGCTATGTGACAGTAGTTCCTTTGTTTGTGGGGACAGGAGTTGACAAATTCCTGTCAGAGAAAAGTATACGTTTTTCAACCTGAAACCTATATGTTAACGTTCTCAACGTCCGTCGTAAACTTAATAAATTTGAAACTAGCTGCGATAAAAACAAAATTAGTATTCATACATAACCTACCATGTTTTATGACTATAAGAGCGCTGTAATTCAATGTCTTATTCCTTATTTACTTTAGTGTATCTGTAGGACAACTTTTTTTTGGTTTAACGTCCTTTAACCTGGTTGGTCAAATCGGACGATGAATGAAACTGGTGAAATGATGCTCAAATGATATCGTAGTCCATGGAGCTCAAAGTTACTCGATATTCGTCTTCTCAGAATAAGGGAAAACCCCTAAAAAAACCTTATGCGGGTAACTCACCCTAAGCGAGATTCGAACTCACGACCTGTTGAATATGAGGCAGACACGCTACAACCACACTACCCACGCGGACTGATTGATGTATTATACAAGTTGACAAACCTGTATTATTCACTCGTAGAACTTAAAATGCTGCCCTTCGGGTCGCGTTTTAAATTGCTCTACTTATGTATAATAAATAACTAATCTTGTATTTAATAGGTGTTTAACTGTAAGTATTTATTATCCGTATGTTTACCTTCATAATATGGCCAGTATCTATCAGTAGAGAATATTTTAGAGGAGCAATGCTGTAACAGATCGGTACACAAGATGAGTCGAGTGTTTGAACATTGATGATCTCATGCCTCAGTCGTAATCAATGTTCATGCTTTTATCGGGTCGTGACTCGCCACTCTTCAATGCCATTCAGCAACTTCCTGGAGTTTCCCAGTAATTAAACCCTTGCAGCATCATCGGCCATTCAGACAGGCATGCCTGCTTATCAGTGTTTAGTTTACTGAAGCTGAAACACGCGAATTAAAGCGCGCTGAGAAAGGAGAATTATTCTAATAGCCGGAGATGAGAACTTGATCATGTTACAGGCCTGTAATCGTACTCACTTATCCGCTGTAACTACCATTAAGAACTGCTCTCAGAGGCAAGCCTGTCTGTAACGATACACTAAATAGATTAATCTCCAAACCAAAATTCAACTTTTTGTTGAAGAATTGTGCTTTATAGCGTCATTGTTTAAGGTGAAATTACAGACTGGAGCAGTCTGGAGAGATGGTAAACGGAGGCGAAGTGTGATGTTTCCCGATTCCAATGGGACTATTATAATAATAGATTTGTTATACACAATGTATACATGGTTTAAATTAATAATTGCAACTCATTCTTGTCATTTTGAGACAGTACATGTTCTGGGATTAAAATTATTTAATATAATATAAATTATACTAAGAGGGGACAAATATACATTGAAAATAGCCAGGGAAGAAATAGTGTAACACACGACTAAGAAGCCAAAGACAGACAGTTGTCATGAACTGACAAGCTTCTCAGGTAGGATAGTACCGTTAAGGGAAGGACATTGAACCAAAGGGGTGATGAGGTTACACTGCCCGAGGAAAACAGGGAAAACAGAAACAATTCTCTTGCTGGTCAAGCGACACTTTCAGCACTAGGCATGGAACATCCGTGGAGTTAAGATGTGATGTTTGTACCCGTGCTGGAACCTAACGGACGAAATCACTGCACCAGAAGACTCAAAGTAATAAGTAATAATAGGCGCGGTCGAGTAAAGAGTTAAGAGTAGAAAATTTAGGAGGAATGCGTGTGTGTTCGACGGCAGAAAAGGCCGAACAAAATGAATAAATGAGTTCGATAATAATCTGGAACTCGAAGAAAATCACTTGTGTCTTACCACACATGAGAAAGATTCCATTCAGCTAGGGCACCCCCATCTCCACACCATTCCTTAATACTCAAAACCCGCATCGGGGATACGAACCCGCTACGCCTAGTTACCATAGCAATTTGCATAAACGTTCATGGGTTCTGTTCTTGCGTGACAGTCGATAAGGTGGTACTGTGGACATTGCAGGCCGCACAGTGTCCAGGAACACTGGATCGATGCCTGGTGGTATAGAGAAAGCTATGTGAAAGGAACGCATCCGATTTTTACTTTCTCTATACGTACTCTGTACATGGTGTGTAGAGAAGGTATTGCACTCCACCCTAAAATTCGATACCGAGATTTCACCGGAAATATATGTTTTAGGGTCCCCTGTATCCAAAAAAATCTGATGTGTTCCATTCACATGACTTTCTCTACGTCTCTGAAACAAATTACAGTTAAAAAGCTTATGCTTCTATTTACTTCATGCTAATTGAGAAAAAATAGCGGAAATAGTCTTATCACTTGCTTCCTTGCAAGTAGAAGGGAAATAACGCAGTACCATAGGCTAAAGTACATTTATTTGTATGGACAGGAGTTGACAAATTCCTGTTATGAGAAAAGTATTAGTTTTTTGAAGCTGAAATCAATAACAAGGAATATCTACTAAGCAATCAACACCTCAAAAATTGTATATGACATAAATTGTGTGTTTTATTGCACTCTATATTTTTTGTGTAGCAAGTTTTTGTCTACCTGTTACGGTTTACCACTTATGCAAAATTCCACAAAATTAATTCAAAATAAAAGTCTTCAGAGGCTATTCCCAGAAAATTCAAGATATACATTTTATTTGTCAGGTAAATATCTTTAATATGCGACATTTTAATCAAAATCGTTACATCCATTTTTTAAGAAAATCGGAATTTTCGAAATTTTTTCCATGTAAAGGGTAGTTTGGGGTAGGGGAATTTCTTTGAAAATCTTCGTGTCGCATCCTTGGACGACACCAAACTTAAATACCAAATACCCACACACACATTTCCGGTGAAATCTCGGTGTCGAATTGTTGGGTATATTGCAATACCTTCTCTATACACTATGTACATAGTACGTGTAGAGAAAGTAATAAAATAAATTAGTCATGTAAATGGAGCTCATCAGATTTTGATTTTTGAAGCTGTTACCGTGTAACTGGTTACTCTTGTCTCCATTATATCTGTAACCGTTATTTTCTGCTTATTCCTAGTCGGAAAAAAACAACCATTTTAAAACGCGTTATGGGTACTGCAAGGTTAGCAGCAACATGTTATAGATGGTGTAATTACTTTTAAAGCGGGAATTGGCGAGGATAAAGCTTATCTTTACATCACCAAACATTGCAGTTAGAGCACGCTTAGCTGAAACTGCATTGGTATTTGAATCGCTTGCCAACTTCTGCAATCTCAGGAAGAACCTGCCATAGCGCCACACTTTTGTTGGCGTAGCGTTTTTAAAATAGGTTATGAGTCTTGCACTTGCTCATAGTTGTCGACTCATTGTTGAAAGCGACAAGAGAAAGTTCTGGCACTCACTTATAATGTAGAGACCTCTATATTCTCTATACGGTAGTATGGAAGTGTACCTAATAATTTGAGATAATCGTTTTTCGATACATTTAAACTTCTACTTTCTCGACATAGAACATGGCACTCCTCCGGAAATACACTCCACCAAGATTTCACCGGAAATACACGATTTACAGTCTCCTGTATAAAAATAAAAAATAAAAAAACATCTGATTTGTTCCATTCACATGACATTCTCTACAACTTTGCAACAAATTATTGTTAAAATTAGCAGGAATAGTCTTATTACTTGCTTCCTTGTAAGGAGAAGCGAAATAAGGGAGTACCATAGGTTAAAGTGATAGTCAAAAGCTGGTTGCTATGTGACTGAAGTTCCTAGGTTTGTATGGACAGGAGTTGAAAATTCATGTAGAGAAAAGTATAAGTTTTGCAAAACTGAAACCAAAAACAAGGAATATCTCAAAAACGATCATCTCCACGAAAAAAATGTATATGACATAAATTGTGTGTCTTAACTTGATCTACATTTTTGTGCAGGAAGTTTTTGTCCACCTCTTACGGTTTAGCAGTTATGCAAAATTACGTTAAATTCATTCTGAATAAAGTATTCTTCAGAAGCTATCCCCAGAAAATTTAAGATATACATTTTATTTATCCGGCATATATCTTTAATATATTATATTTTAATTAAAATTGTTAGGGCCATTATTGATCAAATACAAATTTTCGGAAAAGTTCCATGTAAAGGGTAGTTTGGGCTGGGGTTAATTTCCTCAAAATCTTTGTGTCGCATCCCTGAAAAATACCTAACTTAAATACCAAGTTTGGTATTTTACAGACTTTTCTTTTTTGAGTTATCATGTTCACGGACACACACACACGCGCGCGCGCGGACCTTTTTCTGAAAATGCTTTTATTGGATACAGGGGTCCCTAAAACGTATATTTCCGTGAAATCTCGGTATCGAATTTTTGGGTGGAATGCAATACCTTCTCTATTGACTATGTACATAGTACGTGTAGAGAAAGATAAAACTTAAAAAGTTAATGGTGTCCGTAAGAGAACTCAAAAACGAAAATAGGGTAAAATATCAAACTTAGTATTTAAGTATAGTAATTTTCAAGCATGTGTCACGAAGATTTTGAGAAAAATTCCCGCACCCCGAAATTACCCTTTGCATAGAAAAAGTTTCGAAATGTTTGATTTTCTGAAGAAGAAAAAAAAAAGGCTCTAATGATTTTGATTAGCATATAGTGTATTAAAGATATTTGTAGATTTGTGTTATTTTAAAGTTTCTCTAGGGACTTTTGAATTTAATAAACATGTGCCACTAGATATTTTTATTGATTTTAAATTAATTTAGATATTTACCTGACAAATAAAATGTATTTTTTTGAATTTTCTGGGCTAAGACTCCGAAGGCTACTTTATTCTGGATGAATTTTACAGAATGTTGCATAACTGCTAAACCGTAAGAGATGGACAAAAACTTACCACACACGCTTGTTAAAACACACAATTTATGTGACTTATTTTTTCGCGCTGTTGACCGTTTTTGAGATATTCCTTGTTTCTGCTTCAAAATACTTAAACTTTTCTCATACAGGAATTTGTCAACTCCTGTCCATTCAAACAAAGGAACTTCAGTCACATAGCAACCAGTTTTTGACTAATACTTTTGTCTATGGTACTCCCTTATTTCATTTCTACTTACAAAGAAGTAAGTAATAAGATTTTTGCTAATTTTTTCTCGACTAGCATGAAGTAAATAGAAGAATAAGATTTTAAAAAATAATTTGTTTTTGGAAATTTAGAGAAACTCATGTTAATGGAACACATCAGATTTTTAAAATAGAATATGTACGGGACACTTATTCCTAGTTGTCGAGCTCATTGTTGGAAGCGGCAAGAGAAGAATTTGGCACTCACTAGGGATGAAAAGCTTTCTTTTCAGACGGTGGTATCGATGTGTACTTAATAATTTGAGATGATCGTTTTTTGATACTTTTAAACTTCTATTTTCTCTACATAGTACATGGTGCGTATGTTGAGAAGCTATTGCACTCGACCCAAAAGTTTCGATACCAAGATTTCACCGCAAATACACGATTTATGGTTTGATGTATTAATTTTTTTTTAAAAAAATCGAAAATAGGGTACCAAACTTAGTATTTAAGTTTAATAACTTTTAAACATATGTCTCGCGAAGATTTTGAGAAAAATCCCCTCACCACAAACTACGTGCAAAAATTTCGAACATTTTTATTTTCTCAAAAAAGTCTCTTACAATTTTAATTAAAATACCCTACATTAAAGATATTTACATGGCAAATCTATATACGAGGTACGTCCAAAAAGTAAGTTCCGTTTCAATTTATCTTCGCTGCAGCGCTGCGATGGCAGTTCCGCACATGCGCGGTAGACGCTCTGTATTAAGGAGAAGAAACCTGCGCTATTTTGAGATCGCTGTCAGCCACATACGCTTTGTTGTGCTTGTTTACAATGGATAGAAGGTGGGTCCGACAGTTCAATGAAGGACGTAGTGAAGTGCACGCTGAAGAACGAAGTGGGCGTCCATCTTTGGTTACAGAAGAACTGGTTCACGCGATTGATGACAGGATCCAGGAAAACCGCAAGTTTACAATTAGTGCTCTCGCTATGGATTTTCCCCAAAGCTCACGATCACTAATTCATGAAATTGTTACCGAAAAACTGAAATTTCGTAAACTTTGCTCACGTTGGGTACCAAAGATTCTTACTGAGCAACACAAAACAAAACGGATGGGTAGTGCACTTCAGTTTTTAACCCGTTATGATAAAGATGGCGAAGAATTTCTGACACAGATAGTCACAGGAGATGAGACTTGGGTTTCTTACGACACCCCTGAAAGTAAGCGGCAATCAATGGAATGGAGGCACACTTCATCCCCAGGAAAGGTTAAGCCGAAACAAATCTTGACACCTCGAAAAATGATGTGCACAGTGTTCTGCGACTGGAAAGGCATCTTACTCATTGATTTCTTACCGCGTGGTCAAACAATCAAAGCAGATGTTTATTGCGAGACACTTAGGAAATTGCGCCGCGCAATACAGAATAAGCGCCGAGGATTGGTGTCAAAAGGTGTTGTTTTTCTTCACGACAACGCACGACCACACACTGCAAATGTGACGAAAAACCTCCTACAAGGATTTGGCTGGGACGTGTTTGACCATCCTCCGTACAGCCCTGACCTCGCTCCTAGCGCCTTTCATCTGTTCTTACATCTCAAGTCTTTCCTTGGCGGTCAACACTTCAACAATGACGAAGAGCTGAAAGAAAATGTTTCCAACTTTTTGAAGACACAGGCGGCAAACTTCTATGAAGAAGGTATACAAAAACGTGTGCCACGCTATGACAAATGCCTGCAAAATTTCGGCAGTTATGTGGAAAAGTAGTTTAAGAGTTGTAGACTTTTGTGCAATAAATAATTATTCTGTATCTGTACACAATTTAATTTTACTACCAAACGGAACTTACTTTCTGGACGTACCTCGTATATCTTGAATTTTCTGGGAATATCCTCTGAAGACCTCTGAAGTTTGCTGAACATTGCATAACTCATAAACCGTAAGAGATAGACAAAGACTTACAAAATAAATATATATATATATATATCTTGTTAAAACATACACTTTATGTCATATAATTTTTTCCTGGAGTTTACTATTTTCGAGGTATTCCTTGTTATTGGTTTCAGGTTTAAAATGTTTCTAAATTGGACATTTTTCAACTCCTGACCATTCAAGAAGTTGATTTTAAACACATGGCAACCAGTTTTAAAGTATCACTTTAGCCAAGTGTATTACCTTATTTCCTTTCCACTTACAAGAAAGCAGATAATAATACCATTTCTGCTTACTTTTATCTCGATTAGCATGAAGTAGATAGAGGATAAAGCTTTTTTGACAATTTTTTGTTACAGATGTAGGGAAGGTTATGCGAATGGAGCACATCAGATTTTCAAGTGTTGTATTTAACTTTATGCTACATAAGGAACAAAAAAGTTGCTGGACTACAGTTCTTGACATTGCATTTCCAGTAACTGAAACAATGAAACATACCATAGATTCCATCATTATTTTACCAATGTACGGCAATGCTATTGATTGAAGTATGAACTGTGGAATGTTTGAAGCAGACAATCTGATAACATCAGAGCAATGTGTAAAATAATGTAGTAAACATTTACATCACCGAGTGAAGTTTACGACCCTCTATAGAGAAGGCCTTTCTCCCAACATACAGTCGCGACTTCTGGAAGTGATGAACAAACGAAGAGTCTATTCACATTATGCAGCTTCAGCATCAGCCAATCAAATAAAATAGTCCAAAGTATTCATAACAAATCTGATGTGTACCATTCACATGACTTTCTCTACATCTCTGCAACAAAGTATTCTTAAAAAGCTTATACTTCTATTTACTTCATGCTAATCAGTAAAAAATTAGCAGAAATAGCCATATTACTTGCTTCCTTGTAAGTAGAAGCGAAATAAGAGAGCACCATAGGTTAAAGTGATAAATAAAAGCTGGTTGCTATGTCACTGAAGTTCCTTTGTTTATATGGACATCAGTTGACAAATTCCTGTATGAGAAAAGTATAAGCTTTTCATAGCAGAAACCAAAAATAAGGAATGTCACAAAAACGACGAACTCCACGAAAAAAATGTATACAACATAAATTGTGTGTTTTAACGTGCTCTACATTTTTGTGCAGTAAGTTTTTGTCCATCGCTTACGGTTTAGCAGTTATTAAAAATTACGTAAAAGTCATCCAGAATAAACTATTCTTCAGAGGCTATTCCCAGAAAATTCAAGATACACATATTATTTGTCAGGTAAAAGTCTTTAATATACGAAATTTTAATCAAAATCGTTACAGCCATTTTTGAGAAAATCAAAATTTTCGAAAAAGGTTCAATGTAAAGCGTAGTTGGGGGTGGGTTTTTTCTCAAAATATTCGTGTCGCATCCCTGGAAGATACTAAACTTAAATACCAAGTTTGAGTTTTTGAGTTATCGTATTCACAGACACATGGACCACACACGGACGTTTTTCCGAAAATGCTTTTTTTAGATAAAGGGTACCCTAAAACATATATTTCCGGTGAAATCTCGGTATCGAATTTTTGGGTGGAGTGAAATACCTTCTCTATACACTATGTACATAGTGCATATAGAGAAAGTAAAAATCAATTACACAAAAATCTACTAATAACGTAATCCAATGAAGAAAACATTATTTACAAGAGTTATAATATCAGTATCGTGCGTCAAGCGTATTTATGCTCAACAGCCACTTACACAGCAGGAAATTTCCAGAGCTGAGGGAATTCACACAAAGCGGTTTATGGACTTTTACCTCACATGTAATCACTCTGCTCCCTCCTCAGGGCTAGTCGTCCAGACCAACACTGTCTAAACGACCTAAATATACCACGAGCAATCTCCTTCGGGGTAGTCTCTGGATGCGGTAGAGTCCGTCATTAAAATAACTCTCCCCATCATGAGATGCGGCCTTCCAAACTACTCTTTACTGGGAAAATGTTCGATATTTTTATTACCTATCTAAAAAAACTAAAGATTTGATTAAAATAGCATTTTAAGGTGTATACGTGAACAATTATATATACAGGCCATTTCAAAACGACACTAAACGAAAATAGCAGTCAACTAGCTTGCACTTTGACTTGTCCGAAACTTGATGTCGCAAATTTCAAACTCATTTATTTAAAGTTTTATGTGTGTTTAAAATTCGCACACACCTGGAATTAGGCAGCAAAGGATAACCGGTTATCATACGCCACAATAACTTGCTACACTTTCCATTACTTTCCTGTCCCGAGCCGGCGTGTCTATCAAACCACGCCTACCCACGTAACTGGGACCTTCGCTACCAACCGACATCTCTCTTGGAGAGGGCCAGGCACGTGCCATTGGCTACGTACGACTGCCTAATCCATGGTGATTTTATGGCAGCTTTATGTGCCGAATTTAGAGTTGAAAATGATGTTCACATATCACGTACGGTATAACCAACAAGGTCCTCATCTTCGTTTAGTGTCGTTTTGAAACATCCTATATACATATGTAGATACATACATATATACTTGATATTGCATTTTCTGTGAATTCTTCATAGGAGGGCATTTGATGTTATATAACATATAAAATTATTTAGCTTTTTATGTATAATAGATAGTTATAGTTAGTTATAATAAATTACATGTATTTATATCTTTTTCCCGGTATAAGCTTATGGAAGTTTTTTTTGTTTTAAATTGTTCAATACTTTGTCATTGTTGATTTTTTTTTTTGCGTGTGTTTAACGCCCGCATTTACTACAAATGGCACCGCAGGCGATGCCACTGATGATAAATGAAAAGAAGATGGAGCACCGGTGGAATGTAATGTTGGGGGATACCGGAGGATCCGAGAAAACCCGCCGCTGCACCGCTTTGTCCACCACAAATTCCACATGCTGTTGCTTAGGATTGAATCCTCTAGGTGAGAGGCAAGTGGTTGAATGAAATTTCAAGACCAGCATATAGCCATTCCCTTTAAACATGTTAACCATCGATTGGATTTCCTCATCCAAATTGAAGTGAAGCGTTTATCTGATTAACACGAAGTAAATAGAAATCCTCTTTCTTGCAAGAATGAACAGTTAAAGGGGATAGGCGAGGGAGTTTTCTCATCTTCTTTACAAACACATTCAGCTTAATAGTTTTACTTTATGTAGATGATTTCTGTAGTATTCAAGTCAAACAATTAATGAAATTACTTTTTTTTTTTGTTTTGTTTTTGTTTTTATTGTTTCATTTATATAGCCCCCTTTAACATCTAAGGTCATATCGGGGGCTTTGCACTTGAAACAACTCGTTGTCTGTAGGTTCTTTTACGTTTGGTCTAAATAATTTTATTTTCCTCAAGCACACACACATTGAGTCTCACATACATACTTCCAGACTCTGTGGGGGATAGAGAATAATTCTGGGTAAAAAAAAAATTCCCGGGGCCTCCGGATGAGAAGTCAGCTCGCTGACCACTCGACCACGGAGGCAGTCGTTACTTTATTCCAGTTCAATCTCGGGAAAGACGAGAAAAGAATGTATGAACCCAAGACCAGTTTCGTTCATTATGTCCATGATAGGCTTGCCTCCGGAGTTGTATTTTTTTATCTATTGCGGCCGACCCTTCCCGCGGGGAAGGGCTGAGTGGAGGAAAACCACAGGCTAGCACACAGAAGCATACGGAGCCAAGCGCAATGACGCACGGAAGTCCCTAACAGTGTAATTAGCTAACAGCTCTGGCAAGACATGTAGACTATGCAGGCGCTGGGAGGCCGTCGGAAGGATGCCTGTATAACGAAACCTAGTCTCAATCGTCGCAATCAGGGCCAAGAGAGTTTTACGACCCTACCTATATATATATAGTGCACTGTCGGCGGGGTGCGAACCCAGACTCCCCGAATGCCAGTTACAGACGAAACCGCCTTAGCCACATTGCTCGGTTCATTGATATATTGCCCAGGTTTCAGGATCAAAATAGGTACCTGTCACTTTTTTTTTGTATATATATATATATGTATATATATATGTATATATATATATGATTAAAAGAAGAAATAAACTGTGTGTATGTGGGCAGCATAACTCAAAAACGTAAAGTCACTGAAATACCAAACTTAATATTTAAATTCAGCATCTTCCAAAGATAATACGAATATTTTTCGAAAATTTTTATTTTCTCAAAAATGCTCTTAACAGTTTTGTATTCAATATCGTAAGTTTAAGATATTTTCATGACAAATGAAATGTGTATCTTTAATTTTCTGGGAATAGCCTCTGAAGTGCACTTCATTCTGGATGACTTTCGTATAACTGGTAAACCGCAAGAAATAGACAAAAACTTACAGCACAAGACTGTAGATCTGTTAAAACACATAATTTATCCTATATGTATATTTGCACATATATGTGTTTATTTATTTATTTTGTAGACTTAACAGTTTCCGGGATATTCCCTGTTATTGCTTTCATTTTAAAATACTTAAACTTTTCTCAAACGGTATGTCGTCATTCGTTTCATATCTCATTTGTTGTGCCATTCCGAGCCATGCAAAGAGTTCCGTGTTTCAATGTCAGTCGCATAACGATAGCTTTAAAATATTTGAGTATTGCTGTAGTTTAAGTCTCTTATTTACCCTCTACTTTCAAGGAAGTAATCAATAAAACCATTTCTGCTAATATTCATCTCAATTAGCATGGTGTAGATAAAAGAATAATTTTTTTGTATAAAATATATTTTCTGCAGAACAGTTAGAGAGTCATGTCAATGATATACATAAACTTTTTACTTTCTCTATACGTACTATGTACATAGGCATAGAGAAAGTATTGTAATGCACCCAAAAACTTGATATCAAGATTTCACGGAAATACATATTTTAAGACACCCTGAATACAAAACAAGCATTTTTAGAAAAATGTCCGTGCGTGTGTGTGTGTGTGCCTGTGGGCAGTATAGCTCAAAACCGAAAATACCATTAAATACCAAACTTGGTACTTAAGTTCATTATCTTCTAAGGATGCGACACGAAGGTTTTCAAGAAAATCTCCCCACCCCCAACTACCTATTACATTGAACTTTTTTCGAAAATTTTTATTTTCTCAAAAAGAACTGTAACGATTTTGATTAAAATATTGTATGTTAAAGATATTTACCTGACGAATAATATGAATATCTTGAATTTACTGGGAATAACCTCTGAAGACTATTCTGGATGAATTTTACGAAACTTTGCATAACTGCTAAACCGTAAAAAATGGACAAAAACTTACCTCACAAAAAATGTAGAGCACATTAAAACACACAATTTATGTTATATACATTTTTTCGTGGAGTTCATCGTTTTTTAGATATTCCTTGTTTTTGGTTTCAGCGTTGAAAAAGTTATACTTTTCTCATACAGGAATTTGTCAACGCGTGTCCATACAAACAAAGGAACTTCAGTCACATAGCAGCCAGGTTTCGACGATCACTTTAACCTATGGTACTGCCTTTTTTCGCTTCTACTTACAAGGAATCCAGTAATAAGAATGGAACATATCAGATTTTTCTTTTTGTAGATTGTCTTATACAGTGGCATATACTACATGTTTTGTTTGGTTGGCAGACAAACCTTTGAAAAGAGAAGCGATTTATATTTTCTCTTGTGTCATTGCTTATAGATTCATTGACAAACCTCTCTCAGGGAACGGAAAAGGGAAACCTCAACATATCTGGTTGATGAAAGGTCCTCGCAAGATCATTTGCAATCCCAGCTTTTGAGTTAATTAGTTTTCGACGTTTCATAAGTGGAACTGCTCTTAAGGGAAGCCCCGCAGGGTAACACTTAAGAGTATTAATTCTGTACATTACGTTGCCACATTCCTAATATGTCAAATAACTCGATGAGAAGGACCATAATGTGGTCTTGAAAGGAATGCATGGTAGTGAAGCCTGTCCTTTGTTGGTATTATTTCAGGCATTTATGAGAGAATGGATGGACGAAAACCCTACCATACATCTGATATTCTGGGGGATGATGAAATTATCATGAGGATTAAATATCGCTTCCAGAAACACATAAAAGATTCTTGCATTTATAACTTCATATTTTGTATTTTTGAAAATCAATTTGAGAAAAGTTAAGGTAAGTGTAGTAATTTTTACTTTCTCTACGTATGTACAATGTGGCGATTTCACCGGAAAATCAAGTTGGTATTTAAATTTGGTATTTTCCAAAGATGTAACATGAAAATCTTCAAGGAAATTCTCCCACCTCTTCCTACCCTTTACATAGAAACATTTTCAAAAATTTTGATTTTCTAAAATTTGGCTCTAACGATTTTGATTAAAATATCGTATATTCAAGATATTTACCTGACAAATAACATGTATATCTTGAATTTTCTGGGAATAGCACCTTAAGGCTACTTTATTCTGGATGGATTTTACGGAATTTTATATAACTACTAAACTGTAAGAGATGGGCAAAAACTTATCACACAAGAAATGTGGAGCACGTTAAAACACACAATTTATGTCTTACACATTTTTTCGTGGAGTTGATCGTTTTTGAGATGTTCCTTGTTTTTAGTTTCACCTTTAAAAAACTTACACTTTTCGCATACAGGAATTTGTCAATTCCTATCCATACAAACAAAGGACCGAACTTCAGCGAAACAGCAACCAGCTTTTGACTATCACTTTAGCCTATAGTACTCCCTTATTTCGCTTCTACTTACAAGGAAACAAGTAATAAGAGCATTTCTGTTAATTCTTTTCTCGATTAGCATGAAGTAAATAGAAGCATAAGCTTTTTAACAATAATATGGTGCAGAGATGTAGAGAAAGTTATGTGAATGGAACAGATCAAATTTTTTTACACATAGCTTCAAACAGACGGAGAACAGCATGCTGTAATTTGATTCTAAACAGCTAAAACAAGCCAGACCTGGTTCATACTTAAGGGAAGTGCGAGTACTAAAAGATAAGATATTTGTGTAATTATTGTATAGACATATTTGGTGCAAGTTATCTATATGTGTGAATACGTGGGTGTAGTAGTGAGAGTGTATGTGTGTATGGGTAATATTAGAGTATTATTTCTTTTGTTGGTTAGTTCACGCGCGCACGCGTGTGTATGAAAGTATTTGCAGTGTTGTGAAGATATGTAAAATATGTATGGGTAATATTTTAAATTCAAGTATTACTTTCTCTACACATGTGTACATAGTGTATAGAGAAAGTATTGCACTCCGCCAAAAAATTCGATACCGAGATTTCACCGGAAATATATTTTTTAGGGTCCCCTGTATCCAAAAAAAGTATTTTCAGAAAAAGGTCCGTCCGTGTGTGTATCCGTGTGTCTGTGAACACGATAACTCAAAAACGAAAAGTCGGTAAAATACCAGAAGTGGTATTTAAGTTTAGTATCTTCCAGGGATGCGACACGAAGATTTTAAGAAAAATCCCCCCAACCCCTACTACCCTTTACATTGAACTTTTTTCGCAAACTTTGATTTTCTCAAAAATGGCTCTAACGATTTTGATTAAAATATCGTATATTAAAGATATTTACCTGACAAATAAAATGTATATCTTGAATTTTCTGGGAATAGCCTCTGAAGAGTAGTTTATTCTGGATGAATTTTTGCTGAATTTTCAATAACTGCTAAACCGTAAGAGATGGACAAAAACTTACTACACAAAAATGTAGAGCACGTTAAAGCACATAATTTATGTTATATACATTTTTATCGTGGAGTTCGTCGTTTTGGAGACCTACCTTATTTTTGATTTCTGTTATGAAAAACTTATACTTTTCTCATGCTGGAATTTGACAACTGCTGTCCATACAAACAAAGGAACTTCAGTCACATAGCAACCAGCTATTGCTTATCACTTTAACCTATGGTACTCCCTTATTTCGCTTCTACTTACAAGGTAGAAGGTAATAGGACTATTTCTGCTAATTTTTTACTGATAACATGAGTTAAATAGAAGTATAAGCTTTTTAAGAATAATTTATTGCAGTGATATAGAGAAAGTCATGCGAATGTAACATATCAAATTTTTCGTCATTGAATTCTCATAATTTCATTTTCATTAAAAGAGCCTTTTGCATCAGGTACGCCGAGAATTTGTATTTGGTGTGATATTTAATATTTCAAGCCTACATAGAGATACAGTTTTATACTGATCTAGTGTAAGTGCTTACGACATTGTATGTCGCCATCGCGTATTTCATCTCAAGATAGTTTGAGATCGCCTCGTGGGATGCCGGGCAGCATGCGAGTCAGTTGAGGAATTTCCATACCGGTATGGTGCCTGTGTTATGGTTACCATACTAACTTCGTATACCCAAGGACGCGGGTTCAAACCCGGCGGAGGACAATGGTTTTTATCGGGCGTAAAAATCCTTAGCATGGCTTCCTTTGGAAGGGAAGTAAAGCCGTTGGTCCCGTGTCGTAGATTTACGGCACGTAAAAGAACCTCAAGCCTGATAAGAGAGGCCTCTGAGCAAAATTAAGCGGTCTTTCACGCCCAATATAGAATGGGACGCTGACAACCACAGCAGTTAAAGAGCGTCCATAAATAACACGCCATTTCCATTTCCGACTATGTCAAATTCCTATCCAAAAAATCTGATGTGTACCATTCACATGACTTTCTCTATATCCCTGCAACAAATTATTCTTAAAAAACTTTTTCTTCTATTTACTTCATGCTAATCAGTAAACCATTAGCAGAAAATAGCCATATTACTTGCTTCCTTGTAAGTAGAGGTGAAATAAGCGAGTACCATAGGTTAAAGTGATAATCAAAAGCTGGTTGCTATGTCACTGAAGTTCCTTTGTTTATATGGACAGCAGTTGACAAATTTCGGTATGAAAAATGTATAAGTTTTTCATAGCAGAAACCAAAAATAAGGAATGTCACCAAAACGATGAACTCCTCGAAAAAAATGTATATATCATAAATTGTGTGCTTTAACGTGCTCTACATTTTTGTGTAGTAAGTTTTTCTCCATCTCTTACGGTTTAGCAGTTATTGAAAATTCAGCAAAAATTCATCCAGAATAAACTACTCTTCAGAGGCTATTCCCAGAAAATTCAAGATATACAATTTATTTGTCAGGTAAACATCTTTAATATACGACATTTTAATCAAAATCTTTAGAGCCATTTTTGAGAAAATCGAAACTTTCGAAAAAAATTCCATGAAAAGGGTAGTTCGGAGTGGGGGCATTTTTCTCAAAATGTTCGTGTCGCATCCCTGGAAGATACTAAACTTAAATACCAAGTTTGGTATTTTACCTTCTTTTCGTTTTTGAGTTATCGTGTTCACACACATACACACACACACACGGACCTTTTTCCGAAAATGCTTCTTTTTAGATAAAGGGGACCCTAAAACATATATTTCCGGTGAAATCTCGGTATCGAAGTTTTTGGTGGAGTGCAATACATTCTCTATACACTATGTAGATAGTGCGTATAGAGAAAGTAAAAACGGAAAAAAAAAAAATTAATTCGGATAAGGATATGTTTATTGTCTTGGGCATCCAGGCGCATGTCAGATAAGCAGAAATTTTACTCGCACATTGCGATAGGTTTTGAATGCGGGTTTGTTGCTAAAGACAATAATAACAAGAGCACATGTTTCAAAGCTGTGTAAAACGTAATACTACAACAAGCAAAAAGAAGCTTTTCTCGTAACCTAGCGCGGCTGCTCTTGCGCTAATGGATTATATTGTGGTGGGATCCGGTCATTCCCTTGAGGAGAGTGTGCACTTAATTTCTAACTTGTGTTGTGAATCAGTGTAACAGGTTTCAGGTGTTGCAGAAGTATTCTACTTCTTGCTTTGCTTCTGAGAGCTTCTCCATTTTTCAGCAGTTGCTCTGTATATTCAATTGCCATGCTTCATGGTCAGTCCAGTCATCCTTCTCTAGATTCTGATCACTCATCAATCTATGGATATCTCCTCTTCAAAATGGTCTTGGCCTGGCCCGCTTCCTTCCACTGCCACGTGACCACTTGTTCTAGCTTATTCATGCCACTGAACAGCTTCGTCTTTCGATCCTTTGCACCATTGTTTTCCTCAATATCCTTCTTTCTAATCTAGAAACCCTGTCTCTTCAACTTATTCTGTACATTTCTGTTGCTAAGATCTTAAGATATTTTTACCCGCACCAAAGTCCACCCCTTACACCCCTTACACACTATGTCACAGTTACGGCAGAAGTAAGATCACTATACTACTTGTCAGAGTGACGTAATATACGACTTTTCTGCAACTTGGTGGTAAGTAGCAGAATTACTCATCCTCCGCTGCCTTAGCAAGCCATCGAGGGACTGAACCCAGTCAGTTCAGCTGGGAATATCGCTGTCTTTTCTTCATAAAGCACAGCGAATCTTGCTCCTAGGGTCGGCAAAAGTCGGGTTTCTTTCGGCTTGAGTAAAATTGAGGATACTATGTTTGGTGGGTCTAAATTTTTACTTTCTCTACACGTACTATGTACATAGTGTATAGAGAAGGTATAGCACTCCATCAAAAAATTCGATACCGAGGTTTTACCGCAGATATATGTTTTAGGGTCCCCTGTATCCAAAAAAAAATATTTTCAGAAAAAAGTCCGTATGTGTGTTAGTGTCCGTGTGTCTGTGAACACGATAACTCAAAAACGAAAACTCGGTAAAATACCAAACTTGGTTTTAAGTTTAGTATCTTCCAGGGATACGACGCGAAGGATTTGAGAAAAATCCCCCACCCCAAACTACCCTTTACATGGAACTTTTTTCGAAAATTTTGATTTTCCAAAAAATGGCTCTAACGATTTTGATTAAAGTACCGTACAATAAAGATATTTACCAGACAAATAAACTGTATATTTTGAATTTTCTGGGAATAGCCTCTGAAGACTACTTATTCTGGGTCAATTTTACGGAATTTTGCATAACTGCTAAACCGTAAGAGATGGACAAAAACTTACCACACAAAAAATGTAGAGCACTTTAAAACACACAATTTATGTTATATGATTGTTTTTTTCGATGAGTTGATCGTTTTTGGGATATTCCTTGTTTTTGGTTTCAGCTTTGAAAAACTTATACTTTTCTCATACAGGAATTTGTCAACTCTTGTACACACAAACAAAGGAACTTCAGTCACCTAGTAACCAGCTTTTGACTTCACTTTAACCTATAGTACTCCCATATTTCGCTTCTACTTACAAAGAAGCAAGTAATGAGGCTATTTCTGCTAATTTTTTCTCGATTAGCATGAAATAAATAGAACAAGCTTATTAACAATAATTTGTTACACAGAAGTAGAGAAAGTCATGTGAATGGAACACATCAGATTTTTTTATTTCCCTTCTAATCAAAAGGAGCAAGTATTAAGAGCATTGAGTAGAAGAATGACGATATTAACAATAATTTGTTACAGAGATGCAGAGAAAGTCATGTGAAAGTCTCACTTTCTCTACACGTATTATATACATAGTGTATAGAGAAGGTATTACACTCCACCCAAAAATGCGATACCGAGATTTCACCGGAATAACATGTTTTAGGGCCCCCCGTATAAAAAACATTTTCAGAAAAAGGTTCGTGTGTTTGTGTGTGTGAACATTATAACTCAAAACCGAAAGGTCGGTAAAATACCAAACTTTGTATTTAAATTTAGTATCTTCCAAGGATGCGACTCGAAGATTTTGAAAAAATCCCCCCACCCCAAAGTACCCTTTACTTGGAACTTTTTTCGAAAATTTTGATTTTCTCAAAAATGGCTCTAACAATTTTGATTAAAATACCGTCTATTAAAGATATTTATATGCCAAATGAAATGTATATCTTGAATTTTCTGTGAATAGCCTCTGAAGACTACTTTATTTTTTGACTTTTTCGGAATTTTGCATAACTGCTACACCGTAAGAGATGAACAAATATTTACCACACAAAAAATGTAGAGCACGCTAAATCAAAAAGGTTATGTTATATACACTTTTTTCGCGGAAATGATCGCTTTTTAGATATTCCTTGTTTTTGGTTTCAGCTTTAAAAAACTTATATTTTTCTTATACAGGAATTTGTCAACTCCTGTCCATACAAACAAAGGAACATCAGTCACATAGCAACCAGCTTTTGGCTTTTACTTTAACCTATGGTACTCCCTTACTTCGCTTCTACTTACCAGGAAGCAAGTAAGAAGACCATTTCTGCTATTATTTTAGGTTAAAAGCAATTTCTTGAAGTTCAGCTGTTCTATACTTCAGCTTTAAGAACTAAGAAAAACCTACAGCATGCTTTATCCCCCTCCCCTCTCTCTCAAAGAATGCGTTTCTTCATTTTCCGCGCAGTGTGTATTTCCGCTTCTGTTCATTTTACTCCTTTTTGCTGGGAAGTTTCATTGGCTTTCTGTTTGTTGCTTTTGGAGTTTTATGAGCGCTTTGCTCACAAGCCGTTTTGAAGTACCTAATCCCCTTTGTTCATCTCTTCCCATTTTCAAACACCGAACATTAATTCTTGCGGCAGGTGGCGTTGATACAAAGAAGAGCATCCATGCCTGGGCTGCAAAATAATGCAAACCCAATTTCTTTCTTTCCTACAAATGCATCGCTATAGTCAACATTTGTGATTTTTCGCAATGGGCTATAAATATCCCTGTAATAATTCAGTTCTTAATAAACAGAAAATAATAAATTTACATTGTGTTTCACTAAAATTTGGAAATATGAAAAATTCATGCTTTGAGGTCTGAACACACAAAAAGCATTTTTATTTTCTCTACACGCATTATGCATATAGTAGGTTGAGAAGGTGTTGTATTTTGCCCTAAAATTCGATACCAAGATTTAACCGGAATAACAAGTTTTAAGACTGCCTGAATAAAAAATGCTCATGTGTTCCATTCACATGACTTTCTCTACATCTCTGCAACAAATTATTGTTGAAAATTTTATGCTTGTTTTTACTTCGTGCTAATCGCAAAAAAAATAAGCAGAAATAGTCTTATTACCTGCTTCCTTGTAAGTAGAAGCGAAAAAAGGGGGTACCATAGGTTAAAGCTGGTTGCTATGTGACTGAAGTTCCTTTGTTTGTATGGACAGGCGTTGACAAATTCCTGTATGAGAATAGTATAAGTTTTCTAAAACGATCAACCCCACGAAAAAATATGTATATAACATAAATTGTGTGTTATAATGTGCTCTACAATTTTTATATGGTAAGTTTTTGTTCATCTCGTACAGTTTAGCAGTTATGCAAAATTCATCCAGAATAAAGTAGTCGTCTGAGGCTATTCCCAGAAAATTCAAGATATATGTTTTATTTGTCAACGATATCTTTAATATACGAGATTTTAATCAAAATCGTTACAGCCATTTTTCAGAAAATCAAAATTTTCGAAAAAAGTTCCTAGTAAAGGGTAGTTGGGAGAGGGGGGATTCTCTTGAAAATCTTCCTGTCGCACCCTTGAAAGATACCAAACTTTAATACCAAGTTTGGTATTAGACGGTCTTTTCGTTTTTGAGCTACGCTGTTCACAGACACACACACGGACATTTTTCTAAAAATGCTTTTTTTGGTTTCAGGGGGACCCAAAACATATATTTGCAGTGAAATCTCGGTATAGAATTTTTGGGTGCATTATAATACCTTCTCTATACACATGTCCATTCACATGACTTTCGCTAGCTGTTCCGTATATAAACCATTCGTACAAAATATTCTTTTATATACGTCATGTTAATGGAGATAAACGTTGCCGGTCCACATGCCCGCGCTCGCCAAGGCGTCTCGCTTTGGTGCTTCGTAGCGCAGGGGTCGTGGGCTCGAGTTCCGCCTTGGGCATGGGTGTTATATGTTTGTGTATATGTGTGTGTAACAGAAGAGAAAACAGCAATTCAGTAATCACACAGCAAACAACGTAAAATAATTGAGTAAATAAAATTGATCTTATTACTTGCTTGCTTGTAAGTAGAAGGTAAGTAAGAACATACATTAAGCTAAACCGAGAGTCAAATCTTTTAAAACCAAGTCCCTATGTGAAACAATTAAAGCTCAGTTCACTTTGCATGGCCAGCAGTAAAATAAGAGAGATGAAACGTAAAGTGCCTTCCTGTTCGAGAAAAATTAAGTAGTTTAAAATTGAAAACAGTAACAACAATATCTAAAAAAAAAAACTGTCTACTCTAAGAAAAGTGTATTTACTTAAATTACGTGTTTTAACAAGATCAACGGTTTTGTGTAGTAAGTTATTCTCTATCTTATAGAGTTTTTACACTTCAGCAAAATTTGGGTGATCTTAAGAGGCTATTTCCAGGAGAATTAAAATATACAGTATATTTGTCATGTAAATTTTGTAATATACTCAAAACCGGTAGTCATTTTTAGAAAATCACTTTTGAAATTTTTTTCATGGAAAGCGTAGTTTGGAGTGAGGGTTTTGCTTGGAAATCTTCGTGACACATCCTTGGGAGATACTAAACTTCAATACCAAATTTGGTATTTACCGGTCTTATATTTTATAAGTTGTGCTGTCCACAGACACACACACACACACACTGAACTTTTTCTAAAAATACTCTTTTTGCATTCAGAGGGTCTCAAAACAAGTATTTCCCGTGAAATATCGTTATCGATTTTTAGTGAAATACAATACCTTCTTTCTCTTTCTGCTAGGTGCGTTATGCTAATGCGGTAGAGAAAGTAAAAATTTAATAGATGAAATTTTCAAACTGAAGCAGCGTATGCCCCAAGAGGAAGACGTGGAACGGTTCTATGAAGAGATATTCAAGTGACCAACATGAAATAAATCACGCGGACATTGGAAAGAGATCATTCTGTTTAATTACTTTCTCTATACGTACTATGTACATACTATATAGAGAAGGTATTGTAATGCACCCAAAAATTCGATAGCGAGATTTCAGCGGAAATACATGTTTTGAGCCTCCCTGAATCCAAAAAAACATATTTAGAAAAAGTGTGTGTTTGTGTGTGTGTGTGTGTGTGTGTGTGTGTGTGTGTGTCTGGGCAGCATAGCTCAAAAACGAAAAGTTCATGAAAAACCAAACTTGGTATTTAGGTTTGGTATCTTCCAAGGATGCGACACGAAGATTTTCAAGAAAATCCCCCCACACCAACAACCATTTACATGGAACTATTTTCGAAAATTTTGATTTTCTCAAAAATGGCTGTAACGATTTTGATTACAATCTCCTGTATTTAAGATATTTACATACTAAGTAAATGTATATCTTGTTATCTTCTGCGAATGGCGTCTAAAAACCTCTATTCTGAATGATTTTTATTGAATCTTGTATAGGTGGTAAACAGTAAGAGATAGACAAAAAATTACTACACAAAAAATGTAGATGACGATCAAACATGCAATTTATGCCATACACATTTTTTTTGTGCGGTTGACCGTTTTCGAGATATGCCTTGTTATTGGTTTCAGTTTTAAAATACCTAAAAGTTTTTCTCATCGAGAACTTGTCAACTCCTGGCCAGAATCAGAATGTTTTCTAAGAACAAAATCAAAACGTGTATTTCCGTGGAAGTTCCGATATTAAAGAAAACAGCATAGTTGTGCTGTTTTGTGTAAGTATATTTGAGAAATATTTCTAACTGTATAAGAAATTTACATTCTTTTTATAGGACTTTAAATACTGAATACAACACACGTATTAAAAATTCAGATTCTCTCTCTTATATAGGCATTATAATAACTAGTAAAGGAATCATCTCATCTGGAGTCTATCAATAAGATTGCGTTGATCTGCCCTGAAAATTAACCTAAATTTTGAATTGCATGTGTGAACATAATTACTTCTAATCCCTCATTTCCTATTAAAATGCTATCCAGTCACGAAGATAACAAGGATAGACAGATAGATAGAGACAGAGGGAGAATATCTAAGGAGGTCAACACATTTATTGGGCGATTAAAAGTTAAAGTCAACATTGTAAAATCTGTTAAATTTATCTCACACTACGAGGTACGTCCAGAAAGTAAGTTCCGTTCCAATTTATCTCCGCTGCAGCGCATCGATCGCAGTTCCGCACATGCGCGGTAGACGCTCTATATCAAGGGGAAGAAACGTGCGCCATTTTGAGATCGCTGTCAGCGACTAACGCTTTGTTGTGCTTGTTTACAATGTCGGTGTTGATTGAAAATCCCGCCGCTTGTGAAATCAGATCTGTGATTAGTTTTCTGAATGAAGTGAAACCAATTTAAATTTATCGGCAAATTTGCTAAGTTTACGAACAAAATGCGATGAGTGATTCAATGGTGAGAAGATGGGTCCGACAGTTCAATGAAGGGCGTGGTGAAGTGCACGATGAAGAACGAAGTGGGCGTCCATCTGCAAATGTGACGAAAAACCACCTACAGGGATTTTGCTGGGACGTGTTTGACCATCCTCTGTACAGCCATGACCTCGCTCCTAGCGACTTTCATCTCAAGTCTTTCCTTGGCGGTCAACACTTCAACAATGACGAAGAGCTGAAAGAAAATGTTTCCAACTTTTTGAAGACACAGGCGGCAAACTTCAATGAAGAAAGTATACAAAAACTTGTGCCACGCTATGACAAATGCCTGCAAAATTTCGGCAGTTATGTGGAAAAGTAGTTTGAGTTGTAGACTTTTGTGCAATAAATAATTATTCTGTATCTGTATACAATTTAATTTTATTAACCAAACGGAACCTACTTTCTGGACGTACCTCGTATTTAAAATTGATAGGTAGAGTCTGACTCAAAAGTTAAAGCCATAGGCGATATTTTATCCATGGATCTCCATTGTTCCTTCGGTTGCTTTAACCACTGAGCAATCATTACAACATGCCGATATTACATTAAATTCCCCAACTGAACTCCATTTTTTCCGAAAATATGGCGTCTGTATTTTCTCATAGTAGCTCAAAGATCAGATCAACCGAACAAGGCCGGAAGATCTGTGGTTCAAATCCACTACTTTATACTTCCTGAACACCTATTATGTACATAGTGCATAGAGAGGATACCGATATTTCACTGGAAATACTTGTTTTGAGAACCTCAAAATAAAAACAAAAATTTTGGAAAGAGGTCAGTGTATGTGATTTTTTTTAACAGGAATAAATGTATAAGAATAAAACTAAATATTTACAAATGGCTTCATATTTTGTAAATAAATGCACTTACTGGCTTCTCAAGCCAGGAATATGCAGTATAGTCTACAGATGATTTTTTGTAGTTATAGAAAAGATACCAAAAATAAACCAATGCTTTAAAACCCCTTGGAATCGGATTTCGCCTGTGATTGTTTTATTTAATAATAGGGATTTTGTTTTTATCTACATTATAATACCCCTCAAAAACCTATCCATCATTGAAATTAAATATCACTAAAATTTCCAGCTTTAAGTGGAGTCAAAATGCTGTATTTTGCCAATGTTAAAATTTGACCCATTATCTCAGTAACTATTTCAAATAGAGAGCTAAAGTTTTCAAGGTATATTCCGCAAGTAGTTTATTGTTGATTGATGAAAAATAAAACCCTTTGTTAATTTGAAGGAAAGGTATGATTTGTTTTGATTTAAAACTCTTAAAATTTGATTGAAGAATGATGCGTTTTAAATTTAAAAAGAAATAACTAATCCATATATAACAATGTTTTCGATAAATTAAGCCTATTTAGGTGCCATTTGTGGTATAAGCTTCAGCCCTTAGTGTCGGTTAGTTTTTGAGATAACGGGGCATTTGTATAAACAATTTTACTTCTTCAGAAAGTGCTTTAAAGCATAAGGTATATACGAGGGTTGGGGAAAAAGTCATGGCAGCTAGTTTTTTTTTTCTTGTAGATATGTAACCGGACTACAAACGTATATGTGTCGTGAGGAAGTTCTGCAGGCATAATGCATATGCAGAACAACAGATGGCTCTGTGATAGCTAGTAGTAGCGCAGCGAGGGCTGTGAAATCAGTTGGTGAGTGTCGTGTGAGATGAAAGTAACCCGTGTTGAGCACTAAAATAGCCGTTCTCCGAGGGAGAAATGCGATGGAATGTCACAGTGAAATAGTGGAAACCCTTGGGAATAATGCCCTACCATACGTATAGTAGCACGGTGGGTAGGAAAGTTTCTGGAAGGACGTGTGTCAACCAGTGATGAGCAAAGTTCGGGACGACCTGTCAGTGTGCGGACCGACGTGGCAGCGTGTGGTGACAGTAGTAGGGGACTGACTACTTTAAGGGTCTTCAGACCCAAGTTTATCATTTCAACTGTATGTGTACTGTGTTGTCATTCTTTTGCACCGTGAAGGCCATATTGCCCTGTAAGCTATCGTAATAAATGAGTGTGTTGCGATAATCCGTGCTATTCATTGTCCACACATGTAGTTAGCAACTTCCAGAGGGACTGGCATCTTCAAGAAAATAAATAGTTGCCATGACTTTCGCCCCAACCCTTGTGTGTGTACATTTAAGTTAGGTTATATATATATACATATTTCGGAACTCTCACATGAAGGAAAGGAAATTTGAGCGGATGCCAAAAAATATATATATATTCTAATACTAATATTAACAAAGTTATTGATGTTTTACGAAGTGAGTGTTACAAAATGGTCTAAAAATGGCAGGATTATTTTCAATTACGTTTTTAAACTATGCACAATTAGCGTAGCTTTATGAAAGTTATACCGAAATGAGCGGGAGATTCGAAATATGCATATGCAATTAAAACATGACAGTGGAAAAACAATAAGAATATCCCGTCTTGACTCTCCTTCAAACTCCACTTCAAACTAATAAATACATTAATTTCTGTTTTAAAGTCGAATTAGGATCTTTCGTTCGTAAAATATCTATCACTTAATTGCATCTGTTCAACAATTGAGCGAATTTGTTTGTTGCTTGCAGGTATGGAACGATTCTCTACCAGTTATTGTCGAGAAGCAACCTTCCGCATTGATGATTGCGCTCGAATTTAAGGGTTTCAAACACCAGGTGAAATTCATTTACTATTTTAAAGTACTATAACGTAAAAATACTAGTATAATAAACTACCGTCTAGATATAGTATCTTTCAAATGATAAAAAAATAGTACAGCTTTTCAATTGTTTAGCTACAGCGGTGCAAATAGATTTGTATTTTTATATAGCTAGACATTTTTAATTTAGCATAATGATATTTAAAGATCTGTATTTTTATCACTATCATGAACTATTTACTAAAGCAGCCAATTACAATAGGCATACCTGTAAAGAAAATTATGCTTTAAGAGCAAAGTGTTTAATTCAATTGACTTTCTCTACAGCTGTGCAGCAAATTATTGTTAAAAATCTTATGCTTCTATTACTTGCTTCCTTGTAAGTAGAAGCGAAATAAGGCAGTACCATAGGTTAAAGTGATAGTCAAAAGCTGGTTACTATATGACTGAAGTTCCTTTGTTTGTACGGACAGAAGTTGACAAATTCCTGTATGAGAAAAGTATAACTTTTTCAAAGCTGAAACCAAAAACAAGCAATATCTAAAAAACAATCAACTCCACGGAAAAAAGTTATATAACACAAATTGTATGTTTTAACGTGCTCTACAGTGTTTGTGTGATAAGATTTTGTCCGCCTCTTACGGTTTAGTAGTTATGCAAAATTCCGTTTAAATTCATCCAGAATAAAATAGTCTTCTATTCTCAGAACATGCAAGATATACATATTATTTGTCAGTAAATAAACTTAATATAGATATTTTAATCAAAATCGTTAGAAGCATTTATGAGAAAATCAAAATTAAAATATCGTATATGGCAAATAAAGTGTATGTATTCAATTTTCTAGGAATAGCCTCTGAATACCTCTTTATTATGGATGAATTTTGGTGGATTTTGCATAACTAGTAACCCGTAAGAGATAGACAGAAACTTACTACAAAAAATGTAGATCACGTTAAAACACACAATTTATGTCATATAGTTTTTTTTCGTGCAGCTGACCATTTCTGAGATATTCCTTGTTATTTGATTCAGATTTAAAATATATAAACCTTTCTGATACGGAAAGTTGTAAACTCCTGGCCCTGCATAAAAACGGATTTCAACCACATGGGAACCAGCTTAAAAGATTTGACTATCCATTTGGCGTAGTGATTTCCCTTGTTCCCCTTCTACTTACAAGGAAGCACGTAATTAAGAAATTTCTGCTAATGTTTATCTTGATTATCATAAATTAGGTGGAAGAATATGCTTTTTAACAATAATTTGTTACAGCGATGTAGAGAAAGTCATGTGAATGGAACGCATTAGATTTGTTTCACATAAGCGATGGTTTCGACTCTTAATGACATTTAGCAGCGTTATACAGAGTGATTTATTTAGAGCTGACACATTTCTTTCTTTAACTATTCCGTTGGAAATTCATTCAATGAATCCATTTTAGAACCAAATTAAGCAGAATATTATGGAGTTTCAATGTCTTATCATTAGATGCGCAGATGGTTTATTCCTAATTGAAAATGCAGTACGATGTAGAGCCGAGTCAAGGATATTTTCAGCAAGATGGTGCTACTTGGCAAATGAATCCATGAACCGAATTGCAAGTTTCTTTGACGAACCGGATAATTTCCAGGAACCTGTGGCCACCGAGATCTCCGGATTTGACATCACCGGACTTCTTTCTATGGGGTCTCTTAAAAGACAGGGTTTAAGCCACACATCCCCAGACATTGGACGATCTGAAGCACATCACAAAGGAGATTCAAGCTATTGACAACAGAGTCCTCCAACGAATGGCCAGTAACATGGAATAACGTGTTGAGTTGTGCCTTAAGCAGGATGGAGTACATTTTCAACATTGCTACAGAGGTAAATAATCCCTCAAAATTCCTCTACAATTTAGGTATACTAAGTTGTCGCTAGTATAACACGCTTTGAAAGAATTAATGAAAGAAATGTGTCAGCTCTATATGAATCATCCTGTATATTAGGTACGTGGTCAATCTGAAGAAAAGAGGTGCTTTAAACTTATCATCCAATCACACCTCGCTCGGCGGAAGGATACAAACATGGCTTATTAACACCTAGTCCGATTTTAAAGTTCTCTACAGTATAGTTTGTATTCCGTGGTCAACACATGATTTACTTCAACAATATTTGCTTTGGAGGTAACGTTTCTGTTGTTTACCATCTCCATCGTTTTCTTATTCCATCAAATTATACATGTAAATATCATGCTTGGCGTTTATATTACGCATAGGAGATTCTGTTATTTGGTTGACCGCTTACTAAAGGAAAACATGCAAATATGCAAATATGGTTAAACCATCACTCTTCCGAAGGCGTAGTGGGAAAGAAAATAGAAAGACGGCCAGCATCCAGCTAGATACAGAGCTGTGTGCATTGAGAAAAAATCTGATGTGTTCCATTCACATGACTTTTTCTATATCTCTGCAATACATTATTTTTAAAAATCTTATGCTTCTATTTACTTCCTGCTAATCGAGAAAAATTAGCAGAAATAGCCTTCTTTCTTGCTTCCTTGAAAGTAAAAGCGAAATAAGGGAGTACCTTAGCTTAAAGCGATAATCAAACGCTGGTTGCTATGTCACTGAAGTTCCTTTGTTTGTAAGGACAGCAGTTGACAAATTCCTGTATGAGAAAGGTATGTGTTTCATAGCAGAAACCAAAAATAAGGAATGTCACAAAACGACATACTCCACGTAAAAAATGTATATAACATAAATTGTGTTTTAACGTGCTCTTTATTTTTTGTGTTGTAAGGTTTTGTCCATCTCTTACGGTTTAGCAGTTATTCAAATTCAGTAAAATTCATGCAGGATAAACTACTCTTCAGAGGCTGTTCCCAAAAAATTCAAGATATACATTTTATTTGTCAGGTAAATATCTTTCAAATACGAAATTTTAATCAAAATCGTTAGAGCCATTTTTGAGAAAATCAAAATTTTCGAAAAAAGTTCCATGTAAAGGGTAGTTGGGGGTAGGGGGACTTTTCTTAAAATCTTCGTGTCGCATCCCTGGACGATACTAAACTTAAATACCAAGTTTGGTATTTTACCTACTTTTTGTTTTTGAGTTATCGTGTTCACAGACACACGGACACACACACACACACGGACCTTTTTCTGAAAATACTTTTTTTGGATACAGGGGACCCTAAAACATATATTTCCGGTGAAATCTCGGTATCGAATTTTTTGGTGGAGTGCAATACCTTCCCTATACACTATGTACATAGTGCGTATAGAGAAAGTAATAAAAACAGCGTGTTTGTACTTTGACTAAGTTATCTCAACAATGTTTCGTAAACAAAATCTTCTCCTATTGATTCGAATAGTGCTGTAATTATATAAAGATTCTATATTCATATTTCAACAAAAAATCTGATGTGTTCCATTCACGTGACTTCTGTACGTATCTGTTACAAATTATTGGTAAACAGTTTATTCTTCTATTTACTTCATGCTAATCGAGGAATAATTACCTGCTTCCTTTTAAATGGATGGGAAATAAGGTAATACACTAGGCTAAAGCGATAGGCAAGTCTTTTAAAAGTTGGTTGATGTGTGATTGAAGTTCTTTTGGTTGTATGGATAGGAGTTGACAAATTCCCACATGACAAAAGAATAAGTATTCTAGAGCTGAAAACAATAACTAGGAATAGCTCTTAAACGGTCAATAAATGAGACTAATGTTTTCAATTGTCCTTAAAAGTTTGAATTTTGGGCAAAGTTCTTTTATTTGGCAGGTCTTTAATTTTACTCAATTCAGCCCTCACTTACCAATCCAATTCTTTCCTCACCACAAAAAACATGCACACAACATAAATTATGTTTTAACGAGCTCTACATATTTGTAAAGTAAGTTTTTGTCTATCTTTTAGGGTTTACCAGTTCTTGAAAATTCCGCAAATGCCATTCAGAATAAAGATGTCTTCAGAGGTTATTCCAGGAAATTTATGATATACATTTTATTTTTCATTTAAATAACTAATATACGATATTTAAGTCAAAATTATTACAACAATTTTTGAACAAATACAAATGTTCGAAACATTTTTCACGTGAGGGTAGTTCTGAGTGGGGGAATTTTCTTAAAAAGCTTCGTGTCGCATACATGGTATTAACGAACTCGTCGTTTTTGAGCTATGCTGTCTACAGACACACACACGGACATTTTTCTAAAAATACTTTTTTGGATTCAGGGGTTCTCAAAACGTATATATCCGGTGAAATCTCAGTATCGAATTTTTGGGCGCGTTTCAATACCTTCTCTATACAGTATGTCCATAATATGTATCGAGAAAGTAAACATCTAATGTGTTCCATTCACAAGATGTCCTCTAGTTGTTCGGTAAAGAAACCTTTTATTCAAACATAAGAAATAAAAAAATGCACAGACTAGAGCAATAGTCTCGTCCTTTAAAACCCGGTTGCTATGTGAAACAGTTGAAATTCCAATCTGTTAGCTATCCAGAAGTAAACAACCGAAAAACAAGACGAAAGATGTCTTCCTGTTTCAGAAAAGTTTAAGTGGCTAAAATTGAAACCAATAATCGTATATAACTCAGTTATACAAGAGATCTTCTGAGGATATTCCCAGAAAATCCAAGATACATTTCGATATATTTGATTTCTCAAAAATAGTGCAAACTATTTGGATTATTGGATGTGTATTATGGAAAGACTATCTTATTAAATGCAGAAGCTATCAAAAGAATCACACTTTTGTAGGTTAGCTATTTATTTATATTGATGCATGTCAATTCACTATAAAACGATGATCATTATTATTACTCTGGTAAGAAGTACCACATTTGTATTATCGGAGGGAATACTCATACTCGTCCAAGCATTGCGCCTGTTGATTTTTAACTTCAGCTACTTGATAGTTCCAATGCGACATGTGGATGAAAAGATACATTTTTTTAATTCCAAAATTCATGTTACAATTTTATTAAGAATAAGACTAATATTTTTTAATTTTTCAGAACCTTTGTTCAAAACTTATACATGCAATAACGCCTTAGATATTTGCTAATTGCTCAAATTTTTTTTGCTGAAAACTATGCGACGAAGAAATGTTACTAGATTGTGTTCTTGTGTGAAATAATTTTATATAGCAACGAATTAATAAAGAGTTAATATTTGTGTTAGCAAGTGCTGCAATAAAACCACTGCCCTAAATCAGTTTTGGTTATATTTGACTCAAAGTGGAAACATCCCCGTTGATAACATAACTAGACCAAGATTTCTGCTATGCAATGCTCTTTGAAAGATAACCTTTCTCGAAAAGTTAATAGTTTTATAGGAAAGCGGATAACGTAACTGGTTAGAAAAGCTTTATAAATAGATGACGCTACAGAACCTTAAGCAAAAATCTGATGTGTTACACTCGCAGGACTTTCTCTAGCTGTTCTAAAAGCTTCTTACATAAGATTATTCTTTTTTCTGCATCTTGCTAATCGAGGTACTCATTAGCACAATATACTTATTACTTAGTTCCTTATAAGTAGGAAAAAATAAGGGAATACACTAGGCTAAAGCCATAGCCAAATGTTTTAAAAGCTATCGTTATGTGATTGTCATTACAAATCCCTTCTTTTCTTGGCCAGGAGTAAAACAAAAGAAAACCGCACACTCCCGTCTGAGAGAAGTATAAGTACTTCACAACTGAAACTAATAACAATAAATACCTCGAAAACTGTAAGCTCCACGAGAAAAATGTATATGGCATAAGTTGTATATTTAAACAAGCCCTACATTTTTTGTATAATAAGTTTTTGTCTATCTCTTACGGTTTACTAGTTATGCCAAATTAAGCAAAATTCATCCAGAATAAACAGGTTTTTAGAAGCTATTCCCAGAAAATCCAAGATATGCATATTATTTGTCAGTTAAATATCTTTAGTATACGATATTTTAATAAAAATCGTTAGAGCCATTTTGAAGAAAATAAAAAATTTCAAAAAAAGTTCCATATAAAGGGTAGTTTGGGGTGGGGGTTATTTCTCAAAAGCTTTGTGTCGCATCCCTGGAAGATACTAAACTTAAATACCAAGTTTGGTGCTTTTCCGACTTTTCGTTTTTGACACACACGGACCTTTTTGTGAAAATGCTTTTTTTTTTTGGATACAGGGGACCCTAAAACATATATTTCCGGTGAAATCTCGGTATCGAATTTTTGGGTGGAAAGCAAAAAACTGTCTATCTTAGTAAAGTAAATTAAGCTGTATTTGAAATATATTTTCACCTCATAACAAACCCTGCTTCTTCAAGATAATAAATAATATTACTGTAATTCGCAGTATATTTGAAGTTAGATACCACTAAAATATGTTTAGGTTCAGTATATCTTTGTGATCAAAACTGCACAAATACAATAATGTAGGTGCACATTAATCCAATGAAAGAAAACAACGAGCGTAAGTTTAAGTTGTAAAAGCCACAAGCGGTGAAGTGTATTTTCATTTCCCGCGAATGGCCATACAAGGCCACCAGTTTTATTGCAAGATGGCTCTCAGGATTCATGTGTACCAGTGCTTTTTGAATGCACAGACCTGTATTGTCAGCCATAGAAACCGCTCTGTCATAGAACAGATTTAAGAATAACAGCAAGATGAAATGCATCGCAGCTCCTGCGACCGTGAAACATATTGCTTGTACCATCGAAATATGTCCAAAAAAGCTTCCATCTTCCAATCTTCTAATGCCACTAGTAAGACCTGCCATTAGTCCTGATAGTGACCAAGCAGACAGTCCAAGATTTGAAAAACTTACATATGCAATAGTTACTCTAGCTGCAGCATGCAGCCTACTGTATAACTTTCTCAAATCATTACATTCCTGAACACTGTACTTTTCTGAGAGAGAGCTGACCCAAGAATTAAGGAACTTATATTTCTGTCTCAGTATAAAGGAAAACGCTAGACAAATTGAAAACTCAACTATCAATGACACATTACACAGCACTTCAGCAATTCTTTTAAGAACACACTTATAATCCGATGGCCCACAAAACATGAAGTACTCCCAGATGTTCAGCAATATCATCAGCACAGCTGTTACCAACACGCCTATAAAAACACACGTCTGCACACGCTGATAGGAGATATCGTTTCTTTCTTTTGCCACCTCAGAGATACTGTCATCTATTTCTGCCAGCGTTGAGAGAATCCTAGTCAGCTTTCTCTTGTTTATAGTATTTCCCAGCAAAACACATCCTATGCCAGTTGTGAGCTGGACTACGGAGAATATAAACCATACGATGTTCACTTTTACATGTTCAGCAGAAGAAACTTCTTCTAATTGCAAGTAAGTGTCAACTGCAAACACTGTAATCCAGAAGACAGCCAAAGTCCAATGAATACCAACACCAACGACTGGAAGAGGAACAAATCCAAATACACACAATAACCAGACCAGCGGTTGACAAGGTGATTGCAAAGCTTTTCGGCTCCTGTAAATGGCGTAATCTATGTCCAGTGCAGACGGTGATACTGTGAATTCTGAAGAGAGCACCATCTTTAGAAGTGCTCTGAAGCATCTGGTGTTGAGTACTAGGAGTTTATAGACCAACCAGGATTAATTACATTCATGCATGAGGGTTATCTTTCACATCTTGCGCTCTGCATGAAATAGCAGTATCTGCGGTGTGCATCTTCAGTTTCAACAATAACTAGATGCCATGATCTGTCAAAGGGAGTGTTTTAGTATATCATTATGGTTATAATTTCATTATACTGCGCAGTTTCATTTATAAATAAGGTGGAGCTGAGCTCTAGCTCACACTAAAAACAAGGACATAATGAAAATTATAGCTGAATATCACTTTCATAGCCACTTTGTGTAATTAAGTTCATTCATATGTGAAACACTGTGACCACGCAAACTGACCACGAGATATTGCTTTTCTGTTTTGTAAACCTATACTCAGTCCTCAGAGAAGCACGACATATTTATAGCGGGTGTTGTTCTGCATTTTTAAAACACATATGATATCTAATTTTGCATCCAAATGCGTGCACAAAAGCAAAATTACCCACGCAAAACAAAATGGCTGTATACCACTATCGATCGATGAATACCGATAAATGTTTAATTGTATTGACATTCTTCAGCTTGCTCGACCATCATTATTTTCTTCATCTTCAAAACACAAGATGTGGTCCGTTAAAATTACTTTCTCTACATCTGTGTAAGAACTCATTCTATCTACTTTATAAAACCGAGATAAACATTGGTAGAAATTACCTTTCTCTTAGTTTCTTGTAAGTAGAAATGAAATCAGGGAGTACACTAGGCTATAGCAAGTCAAATATTTTTGCTGGTGGCTATGTGATTGAAATTCGTTCTCTTCGGAGGCTATTCCCAGAAAATTCAAGATATTCATTGTATGTCGGGTAAATATTTTTAATATACGACATTTTAATCAAAATTGTTACCCCCATTTTTGAGAAAAAAAGTTTCGTGTAAAGGATAGTTTGGGGTGGGGGGATTTTCAGATGCCAAACTTAAATACCAAGTTTTTATTCAACCGTCTTTTCATTTTTGAGCTATGCTGTTCACAGTCAGACAACACGGACCTTTTTCTGAAAATGCTTTTTTTTTTTTTATTCAGGGCGACCCAAAACATATATTCCGGTGAAATCTTGGCATCGAATTTTCCGGTGCAATACAATACCTTCTCTATACACTGTGCATAGTACGTGTAACTGCATGGCACAGTTCATAGAAAGCTTTGGCCTACCGCCCGGCCGCTGCGTCCCCCATCTCGGTCATGGATGGGGTGCAGTAATGTGGGGTGAGACGTGGTCAGCGCTTTGAACCTCCCCGGCCAGTTAATGCGGACCTGACATAATACGTGCAGAGAAAGTAAAAACCTTATTCGGGTAACTCAGTTTAAGGGAAGTCGCGATCTCTTAAAGGGGCCTACTACCTACGCGGGCTTAGGAGAGTGTTGATGTGGTAGTTTATTAGCTACCGTTAATACGGTTAGAGTAAAACTTTATTTCGTTTCGTCCTAGCTTTCATTGTTTGAATTGCTGTCTGGTTATCAACATGTGAATATCAAGTTCCTTCTGTTGGCCACACCACAATGACTCCTGCCTACCTTATCACCAGAAATGTCTAACCTCAGTGTGCGACTTGCAATACATACAAATAACGACATATATAACAATTTAATGTGTTCCATTCACACGACTTTCTATGCATCTCTGTAACAAATTATTGTTAAAATGCTTATGCTTCCTTTTAGTTCAGGCTAATCGAGAAAACATTAGCAGAAATAGTATTATTACTTGCTCCCATGCAGAAGGCAAATAAGGGAGTAGCATAAGCTAAAGATGTAGTCAATAGCCGGTTGCTATGTGACTGATGTTCCTTTGTTTGCATGGACAGGAGTTCACAAATTCCCGTATGAGAAAAGTATACGTTTTCTGAAACTGAAACCAACTCCAAGAAAAAAAATCTGATATGTACCATTCACATGACTTTCTCTATATCCCTGCAACAAATTATTCTTAAAAAGCTTATATTTCTATTTACTTTATGCTAATCAGAAAATAAATAGCACAAATAGTTTTATTACTTGCTTCTTTGTAAGTAGAAGCGAAATAAGGGACTACCACAGGTTAAAGTGATAGTCAAAAGCTGGTTGCTATGTAAATGAAGTTCCTTTGTTTATACGGATAGAAGTTGACAAGTTCCTGTATGAGAAAAGTATGTTTTTCATAGCAGAAACCAAAAATAAGGAATGTCTCAAAAACGACGAAGTCACGAAAAAAATGTATATAACATAAATTGTGTGTTTTAACGTGCTCTACATTTTTGTGTAGCAAGTTTTTGTCCATCTCTTACGGTTTAGCAGTTATTCAAAATTCAGTCAAATTCATCCAGAATAAACTACTCTTCAGAGGCTATTCCCAGAAAAGTCAAAATATACATTTTATTTGTCGGGTAATATACAAAATTTTAATCAAAATCTTTAGAACCATTTTTGAGAAAGTCAAAATTTTGGAAAAAAGTTCTATGTAAAGGGTAGTTGGGGGTGGGAGGATTTTCTCAAAATCTTCGTGTCGCATCCCTGGAAGATACTAAACTTAAATACCAAGTTTGGTATTTTACCGACTTTTCGTTTTTGAGTTATCATGTTCACAGACAGACGGACACACTGACACACACACACACACGGACCTTTTTATGAAAATACTTTTTTTGGATACAGGGGACCCTAAAACATATATTTCCGGTGAAATCTCGGTATCGAATTTTTTGGTGGAGTGTAATACATTCTCTATACACTCTGTACGTAGTGAGTATAGAGAATGTAATTATATAACATAAATTGTGTGTTTTAACCTATCTCTTACGGTTTGCCAATAATACAAAATTCCGTAAAATTAATACACAATAAAGTGGTCTTCAGAGGCCATTTCCAGAAAATTCTAGATATACATTTTATTTGTCAGGTAAATATCTTTAATTTACGATATTTTAATCAAAATTGTTATTGCCATTTTTAAGCAAATCAACATTTTCGAAAAACGTTCCATGGGAGATTTTCTTTAAAATACCAATTTTGGTATTTAACGGTCTTTTTCGTTTTTGAGCTGTATGCTGTCTACAGGCACAGAGACACATACACACGGACCTTTTTCCAAAAATGCTTTTTTTCTATTTAGGGGAACCCAGAACATGTATTTCCGGAGAAATCTCGGTATCGAATTTTTGGTTGCTTTGCAATACCTTCTCTATACACTACGTAGATAGTACGTGTAGAGAAAGTAAACATGTGTTCTTAAAATCTAAAATTATCTACAGTTTAATCTAAAGTTGTAACATACATTAACACAGCTGTTATTTGAATTCATTCAGAAATATAATATAGACCGCTTAAATTAAATATATCTATCATATTATTAATTTATATTGATTGCATTAGATAATGTTATTGATATTTACGTTTTTGTATTTATTGTTACCTGTTTCCAACATAATTTAATTAACACTTGTATTATATTCCAATGAATCTTTATAAGCCTCATGTTATAGTTATTTATAGTTATATTAGTTATATAGTTATGATAAGACTATTTCGAGTTAAAGCGACAAATAACAAGAATTCAAAAAGTATTATCTTTACTAAAAGTGCGCTACTGTTACAAAGAATCCATTATAATCAGCTGCGATGAGAAGATATTTACTGCGCGCTGCAGTACAGACGTGAAATCGGAAATTACGCCATTAATATTCTTCCTGCGTGTATCAGGATAACAGTTCATAAATATAGCCATCGATTCTATACTTATACGAGGGTTGGCTGATTAAGTCCTGGGCCTCACACAGATATGGCGCCACTAGGCCAGTTAGACGGTAGCACCGTATAGCAGAGGTGTAAACATATCAAAAGTACGTTCAGGTAATATTTTAAGTAATATTTTGGGCTTTCACAAGGTGGGTGCCGCGTTTGTTGACACCTGATCAAAAGTTGCAAAGAAAACTGTTTCTGTTAAGAATGTGGACCTCTACCGTAAAAATACCAGTGAATTTTTGAGACGGCTTATTACAATGAATGAAACTTGGATACATCACTACACTCCAGAAAGTAAATCATAGTCAATACAGTGGATTGCGCCAGGTGAACCAACTGCAAAAAAAGGCAAAGTCAGTTTTGTCAGCTAAAGGTTATGGTGAGTGTTTTCTGGGATGCACAGGGAATTATTTTTATTGATTACTTGGAAAAGGGCAAAAGTATCACTGGTGACTACTACGTAAGCTTACTGCAACGTTTGAGTGATGAGGTGAAAAGAAAGAGACTTCATTTGGCAGAGGGGGAAAAAAAATCTTGTTTTATCACAATGCTCCGGCCCATCGTTCAGTCATTGCAATGAGGAAAATGTGCGAATTAAAGTTCGAATTGCTTGAACATCCATACTATTCGTCTGATCTAGCACCCAGTGACTACCACCTGTTGCCAAACATCAACACATTTCTTGGAAGACGAAAATTTCACAGCAGCGAGGAGGTCATTGATGCGGGTAAACAGCTATTTTGAGGACCTTGATAAATCGCACTACAGAGAAGGTTTAATTATATTAGAACACGGATAGGACAAATGTATTAGCTTTTCTGGAGATTATGTTGAGAAATAAGCAAAAAAAAAAACAAAAAAAAAACAAAAAAAATCTTTTCATTGAGAGGCTCGGGACTTATCAGCCGACCCTAGTGGAAAAGCGGAATAAGGGATTAATAACACATCGGACAACTGAAAAGTATGAATGTCAGCTGATGAAACATATTCTATTTATATTAGACCTTCTACCTTTAGCGACAATGAATCTGAATATTCACCCAGGATAGCGGTTGGTAGTACCTCGCTGGATTTGCGTCGGCTGATCTATTCGGTAGAGCAAGTAATGGACCATCTGAACTCTCATTATGTGTTGATGGTGCAGGATTTAGTTTGGAAAAAAAAAACCATTTTCTTTGAACGGTTTTGCATTTTACTTTTTCTACACGAAGAATGGAGAAGGTATTGTATTGCACCCAGAAATTCGATACCGAGATTTCCCCGGAAATATATGTTTTGGGGTCCCAGAGCCCGAAAAAAACATTTAGAAAAAGGACCGTGTGTGTCTGTGTGTCTGTTGACTACATAGCTCAAAAAACGAAAAGACCATCTAATAACAAACTTGTTTATTTAGGTTTAATATCTTCCAAGGATGCAACATTAAGATTTTCAAGAAAATCCCCCCCACCACAAACTATGCTTTACATGGAAAACTTTTTGAAAATTTTGATTTTCTCAGAAATGGCTATTACGATTTTCATTAAAATTCAGCTAAAAGACAGTTTTAGAGAAATTCTGAACTCTCAACACTGTCAAAGGCTTCAAAATTCTAGAAAGCTGTAGTGTTATTCCGCCCAACGGCGTGAAAAATATGCTTTATAGCTCCTAAAATTTGACGAGTTGTCAAATGTAGGGCTCTAAATTTGAGCTGATACAATCCATCTCCCTCTCTATCTCTTTCTCTCTCTTTCTTTCTCTTTCTCTCTCTCTTTCTCTCTCTCTTTCCCTCTCTCTTTCTCTCTCTCTCTCTCTTTCTCTCTCTCTTTCCCTTTCTCTCTTTCTCTCTGTCTTTCTCTCTCTCTCTTTCTCTCTCTCTCTTTCTCTCTTTCTCTTTCTCTCTCCCTTTCTCTCTTTCTCTCTCTTTCTCTCTCCCTCTCTCTTTCTCTCTCTCTTGCTTCTCTCTCTTTCTCTCTCTCTCTCTTTCTCTCTCCCTCTCTCTTTCTCTCTCTCTCTTTCTCTCTCTCTCTTTCTCTCTCTCTCTTTCTCTCTCTCTTGCTTCTCTCTCTTTCTCTCTCTCTCTTTCTCTCTCTCTCTCTCTCTCTCTCTCTCTTTCTCTCTCTCTCTCTTTCTCTCTCTCTTTCTCTCTCTCTTTCTCTCTCTCTTTCTCTCTCTTTCTCTGTCTCTTTGAAATATGTAACCAAGAATGGAAGTAGACTGATTTGGTGATAAATTGAGGACTATCATAGGGGCTATCCTTGGTAACAAATATTTAAATATATTTTCTGCAAAAAACATATGTTCCAAGCACAAAAACTAAAATAAAATTACCACGTTTACGGTATTTGTTAACAATAAAGCAGTACGCTACATTACCTTCATTTACACATTTTCTTCAAAATAGTCCCGTTCCGTAGTGAGCCATTTATGCCTCAAGCGTAAAGCATCTGGAAGCTTTCCTAGAAACCACTGTTTTAATCAGCCTTAGCGCTCTCTTCGTATTTACAGTAACTTCTTAAGAGCTCGCAAAATCAACAGAAAATCGTTCATATACCAGACATAGCCTGGCTGCTTTCATTGCTAATTCACCATGAGCATCCTTAAGTATTACAATTTTGCTGAGGGAGATTTGTGTAACAAAAATTATATTTGACATTTCCCGAGCCAACATTCTGAAATGAAAACAATTATCACAAATAAAGGTGCAGTTTCAAGGCAATGGCAACAATGACTTATAATGAGGAAACGTTTACGGAAATGAATTTGCTTTCGTCTATAAAAGGAATAAGTAACAGTTTGTTTTCGTTCTGGCAAATTAAAAAGAAAAAAAAAAATCAAAAACTTGGTTATCCTGATATTCTAAATACCTTTTTTGAAAATTAGATGATTCAACAGATAAATTAATTCGGAAAAGCAGCAGAAACTGCAAAACCTTAGTGATTTTTTTTTAATTATAGGAATATCAGTGAGCATACGAGTAGTGGAGACTGATTTAAGAACTCAACAAAATGATTAGATGTTCCTGAGTATGTAATATTGTTGTTGTTGTTGTTGGTTTTTTTTTTGTGGTTTTATTATTAATTTCTCTACATGTACTACATAGTGTATAGAAAAGGTATTGTAATGCACCCAAAAATTTGATACCGAGATTTCACCAGAAATACATGTTTTGGGTCCCCTGAATCCAAAAAAAAAAATATTTGGAAAAAGGTCCGTGTGTGTGTGTGAGACAGCATAGCTCAAAACGAAAATACCGTTAAATACCAGAGTTGGTATTTAGGTTTGGTATCCTCTAAAGATGTGACACGAAGATTTAAAGAAAAAAATCCCCCCACCCCAAAATAACCTTTATATGGAAAACATTTCGAAAATTCTGTTTTTCTAAAAAATGGCTCTAACTATTTTGATTAAAATCTGTTATATTTAAGACATTTACATGCCAAACAAAATGTATATCTTGAATTTTCTGGGAATAGCCTCTAAAGACCTCTTTATTCTGGATGATTTTTATTGACTTTTGTATAACTGGTAAACCGTAAGAGATAGAAAGAAAACATACTCACAAAAACTGTAAATCATGATAAAACACAAAATTTATGTCATATATATATATTTTCGTGAAGTTGGTCATTCTTGAGATATTCTTGTTATTTGGTTTCGGTTTTAAAAACCTTATACTTTTTTCACGTAGGAATATGTCAACCGCTGTTCATAAAAACAAATTACTATATGAGAAAATTATAAGTTTTTTAAAGCTGAAACCAATAACAATAACTCAAAAACGATGAACTCCACGAAAAAATGTATATGACATAAATTGTGTGTTTTTACATTTTTTGTGTAGTAAGTTTTTGTCCATCTCTTACGGTTTAACAGTTATGCAAAACTCCTTAAAATTCATGTAGAATAAAGTAGGTTATTCCCAGAAACTTCAAGGTTTACATTTTATTTCGCATATAAATATCTTAAATATAAGATATTTTAATCAAAATCGTTGAGTCATTTTTGAGAAAATGAACATTTTCGAAAAAAGTTCTATGTAAGTAGTAGTTGGGAGGGATTTTCATGAAAATATTCGTGTCGCATCCTTGGAAGATACCAAACTTAAATGCCCAAATTTTTTGGGATTCATGGAGACCCAAAACATGTATTTCCGGTGAAATCTTGGTATTGAATTTTTGGGTGGTATTCAATACCTTCTCTATATACTATGTACATAGTAAGTGTAGCCAAAGTAAACATGTAAATACCTTGTATGTCATAAAAACTTGATATAATCGTTTTGTTTGGACGATTCATCTGAAATATTACATTTCAATAACCATTTTGAAATCATAGTATTTGTTTTAGCGTAGTCGCTACATGATAAATGTATTAGCAATAGAAATGTGATTGCAATAGCTTACATTAGATAGAGCATGCATATGAGCTGTTTTGCAGAACGAGCGCAGCACTAATACGAACATGTGGCACACAAAGCGCCGCTGGTGGCGATGTTTGGTGTCAATTTGTCCACAACACGTCTGTCTCAGGATTAATTAATGGCGCCTTGCCTTTCGGGGTCTGTGATGTGGTCCCTCATCCATCAGCTAGTAAACTAGCGAAATGAATTAGCACCAGTCAGTGCTGGACTAATGAAAACCTCTTTTTACTTTCTCTATACGTACTATGTACATGGTGTATAGAGAAGGCATTGCACTCCACCCAAAAATTCGATACAGAGATTTCACCGGAAATATATGTTTTAGGGTCCCCTGTATCCAAAAAAAGCATTTTCAGAAAAAGGTCCGTGTGTGTGTGTCCGTGCGTGTGTGAACACGATAACTCAAAAACGAAAAGTAAGTAAAATACCAAACTTGGTATTTAAGTTTAGTATCTTCCAGAGATGCGACACGAAAAGTTTCAGAAAAATCCCCGCACCCCAAACTACCCTTTACATGGAACTTTTTTCGAAAATTTTGATTTTCTTAAGAATGGCTCTAACGATTTTGATTAAAATATCAGATATTAAAGATATTTACCTAGGAAATAAAATGTATATCTTGAATTTTCTGGCAATAGCTACTGAAGACCTCTTTATTCTGGATGAATTTTGCTTAATTTGGCATAACTAGTAAACTGTAGGAGATAGACAAAAACTTACTGTACATAAAATTTAGGTCTTGTTAAAATACACAAGTTATGTCATACGCATTTTTCTCGTGGAGCTTACCGTTTTCGAGGTATTCATTGTTATTAGTTTCAGTTGTGAAGTACTTATACTTTTCTCAGTTGGGAGTGTCGGCTTTTCTTTTGCTGTACTCCTGGCCAAGAAAAGAAGCGATTTGTAATGACAATCGCATAACGACAGCTTTTAAAACATTTGACTATTGATTTAGCCTAGTGTATTCTCTTATTTTCTTCCTACTTCTACGGAACTAAGTAATAAGAACATTGTGATAATGAGAACCACGATTAGCAAGGTGCAGAAAGAAGAAGAATCTTATGTACGAAGTTTGTAGAACAGCTAGAGAAAGTCGTGTGAGTGTAACACAGCAGTTTTTTTTTTTCTCTATACGTACTATGTACATAATGTATAGAGAAGGTATTGCATTGTACCCAAAAATTCGATACCGAGATTTCCCCGGAAATACACGTTTTGGGTCACCCTGAATCCAAAAAAAGCTGATGTGTTCCATTCACATGACTTTCTCTACCTCTCTGCAACAAATTATTGTTAAAAAGCCTATGCTTCTATTTAGTTAATGCTTATCGAGTAAAATCTTAGCACAAATAGTCTTATTATTTGCTTCCTTGTAAGCAGAAGTGAAATAAGGGAGTACTATAGGCTAAACTAATAATCAAAAGCTGGTTGCTATGTGGTTGAAGTTCCTTTGTTTGTATGGACAGGACGATATTTTAATCAAAATCGTTAGAGCCATTTTTAAGAAAATCAAAAATTTCGAAAGAAGTTCCATGTAAAGGGTAGTTGCGGGTGTGGGGATCTTTCCCAAAATCTTCGTGTCGCATTCCTGGAGCATACTAAACTTAAATAACAAGTTTGGAATTTTATTGACTTTTCGTTTTTGTTATCGTTTTCACAGACACACGGACACACACATGCGACGTTTTTTGTGAAAATGCTTTTTTTGGATACAGGGGACTCTAAAACGTATATTTCCGGTAAAATCTCGGTCGAATTTTTGGGAGAGTGCAATACCTTCTCTATACACCATGTATCTGTAGAGAAAGTAAAATAAAAATCTGATGTTACACTCACATGATTTTCTCTAGCTGTTCTACAAATTTCATAATAAGATTCTTATTCTTTCTGCACCTTGCTAATCGTGGTACTCATTAGCAGAATGTTCTTATTACTTAGTTCCGCATAAGTAGCAAGAAAATAAGGGAAAACACTAGGCTAACCAATAGTCAAATGTTTTACGGTTTGTTAGTTATGTCAAATTAAGCAAAATTCATCCAGAATAAACAGGTCTTCAGAAGTTATTCCCAGAAAATTCAAGATATACGTTTTATTTGTTAGGTAAATATCTTTAGTATATGATATTTTAATCAAAATCGTTAGAGCCATTTTTAAGAAAATCAAAATTTTCGAAAAAAGGTCCATGTAAAGGGTAGTTTAGAGTGGGGGGGATTTTTCTCAAAATCTTCGTGTCGCATCCCTGGAAGATACTAAACTTGGTATTTAAGTTTGGTATTTTACCGACTTTTCGTTTTTGACTTATCCTGGTCATAGACACACGGACACACAGATACGGACCTTTTTCTGAAAATGCTTTTTTTTTGGATACAGGGGGTCCTAAAACATATATTTCCGGTAAAATCTCGCTATCGAATTTTTGGGTGGAGTGCAAATAGTATATGCAGAGAAAGTAAATAAAATAGGTCTCTATTAAAAATTGGAGAGTAAATTCTGTAATTCTTAATTTTCAAACTTCGTTTTCTTAATGTTTGAAAAGACACCTCTCCCCAAACACACGCCATTAAGTTCGTCTTTGTGAATGGCTTAGCTTCAAAGGAGAATTTCGCCTTTTGTTTACGCTACCTTTGAATATTCACTGGTATGAAAGCAGCTTCCTCCAGAAATCTCATATTGCTTCCCGAGAGAGCGTCGCACAGCAGGACACATTCTGCACCAGATGGTGCTCTGAGGTATGAATTTCTAAAACCTACTGTCGAGGTTGAACAAGAATGCACAGTGCAGTTTCAGAATTACATTTATTATTTTTATGTTTCCTTGGTTATTTAAATATTAACTTTTTACCTCGCTGTATTTCCAGAACTATAAAATACGCCATAATTTCAGTAAGTAACAAGTTCTGAAAATGGTAAGCATATTTAAATACTGCTGTAATTTATACTATTCAATAAGCTTTTACTTTCTCTACACGTACCATGTCCATAGTGTATAGAGAAGGTATTATATTGCACCCAAAAATTTGAACCCACATTTCACCGGAAATACATGTTTTCAGAACCTCTGAATGAAAAAAATAATTTTTGGAAAAAGGTCCGTGTGTGTGCTCAAACACGAAAAGACCGTTAAATAACAAACTTAGTATTTAAATTAGGTATCTTCCAAGGTTGTGACACGAAGATTTTCTAGAAAATCCCACCACCCCACCTTTTTTTTTTACTTTCTCTACACATATTATGTATATAGCGTATAGAGAAAATGTTGTATTCAACCCCAAAAATTCGTTACCGAGATTTCACTGGAAATACAAGTTTTGGGTACCCCTGAATAAAAAAAAAAGCATTTTTGGAAAAACTTCGTATTTAAGTTTGGTATATTTCCAGGATGCGACACAACGATTTTCAAGAAAATCCGCCCACACCAAACTACCCTTTAAATGGGAAAAAATTCGAAATTTTGATTTTTTCAATAATGGCTCTAACGATTTGAATTAGAATATCTTATATTTAAGATATTTACATACCAAATAATATGTATATCTTGATTTCTTGGGAATAGCCTCTAAAGATCTCTTTATTCTGAATGGTTTTTATTGAATTTTGCATAACTAGTAAACTGATATACAAAAACGTACTACACAAAAATGTAGAACACGATAAAACACACAATTAAGTCATACACATTTTTTTCGTGGAGTAGATTGTTTTTGATATATTCCTTGTAATTGGTTTCAGCTTTAAAAAGCTTATACCTTTCCCATCCTATCCATACAATCAAAGGAACTTCAGTCACATAGAAACCAGCTTTTGACTATCACTTTAACCTATGGTACTCCCTTATTTCGCTTCTACGTACAAGGAAGCAAGTAATAAGATATTTTTGCAAATTTTATTCTGGATTAGCATGGAATAATAGAAGCATAAGCTTTTTAACAACAATTTGTTGCAGAGATGTAGAGAAAGACATCTGAATGGAATACTTCAGACTTTTTTTACTTTCTCTATACGTGTAATGTACATAGTGTATGGAGAAGGTAAAATATTACACCCAAAAATTCGATACCGAAATTTCACTGGAAATTCATGTTTTGAGATCCCCTAAATAAAAAAGTGGAAAAAGACCGTGTGTGTGTCTGTGGTCAGCATAGCTCAAAAAAACGAAAAGGTCCTTGAATAGAAAACGTGGTATTTAAGTTTGGTATATTCCAAGGATGCGACACCGAAGATTTTCAAAAAACACGCACACACACACGGACATTTTTCTAAAAATGCTTTTTTTTTTTTTTTTTAATTCAACTGTTTTCAAAACATATATTTCCGGCAAAAACTCGGTATCGAATTTTTGGATACAATACAATACATTCTCTATACACTATGTACTTAGTACATATAAAGAAGGTACTGCCATAATTATGTTTTGGAGAAGAGAATTTAAGCAGGGTGTTCAATTTCTATTTATAGCTGCAAGTGTTGTGGAAATAAAAATCTGATGTGTACCATTCACATGACTTTCTCTATATCCCTGCAACAAATTATTCTTAAAGAGCTTATACTTCTATTTACTTTATGCTAATCAGAAAAATTAGCAGAAATAGTTTTATTACTTGCTTCCTTGTAAGTAGGAGCGAAATAAGGGACTACTATAGGTTAAAATGATAGTCAAAAGCTGGTCGCTATGTCAATGAAGTTCTTTTGTTTATATGGATAAGAGTTGACAAGTTCCTGTATGAGAAAAGTATGTTTTTCATAGCAGAAACCAAAAATAAGGAATGTCTCAAAAATGACGAACTCAACGAAAAAAATGTATGTAACATAAGTTGTGTGTTTTAACGTGCTCTACATTTTTTGTGTAGTAAGATTTTGTCCATCTCTTAAGGTTTAGCAGTTATTCAAAATTCAGTAAAATTCATCCAGAATAAACTACCCTTCAGAGGCTATTCCCAGAAAATTCAAGATATATATTTTATTTGTCAGGTAAATATCTTTAATATTACGAAATTTTAATCAAAATCGTTAGAGCCATTTTTGAGAACATCAAAATGTTGGAAAAAAGTTCCATGTAAAGGGTAGTTGGGAGTGGAGGGATTTTTCTCAAAATCTTCATGTCGCATCGCTGGAAGATGCTAAACTAAAATACCAAGTTTGGTATTTTACCGACTTTTCGTTTTTGAGTTATCGTGTTCACAGACACAGGGACACACACACACACACACATACCTTTTTGTGAAAATGCTTTTTTTGGATATTGGGGATTCTAAAACATATATTTCCGGTGAAATCTCGGTATCGAATTTTTTGGTGGAGTGCAATACCTTCTCTATAGACTATGCACATAGTACGTATAGAGAAAGTAAAAATGCCAAATACTCAGTGTGTTGACGGGTAAACCACTATATCTAAAAGTCGATGTTTTTAACCTTAAACAAAGGAGCTGCATTCTGACGTCAAAGGAAGTGTATTTCCGGCTATAGGCTAATTGTCGGGTACCAACGTTTTCCACGAGAGGGATTTTTTCTCGCGGTGTTTTGAAATAGCAACTCTACAGATGACTCATGCTCTGCAATATGTTTTCAAGGAAGTGCAATATTTTCTCTCTCTACCGCGTATTTACAATGTACATAGTAAATAGAGAAGGTTTTGCATTGCTTTCAAAAATTCGATACTCGGAGTTGGTTTATATTGATTATATACAATTTATTTTTTCTTCTCTGAAATGTAGACCTTAAATTAGACATTATATATCACTTATAAATGATTCTTTAATATTAATGGTATAATAAGGAACCAATCATTAAGTTTCTTTTTACTTTCTCTATACTCACTATGTACACAGTGAATAGAGAATGTATTGCACTCCACCAAAAAATTCGATACCGAGATTTCACCGGAAATATATGTTTTAGGGTCCCCTGCATCCAAAAAAAAGTATTTTCAGAAAAGGGTCCGTGTGTGTGTGTCCGTGTGTCAGTGTGTCCCTGTGTCTGTGAACACGATAACTCAAAAACGAAAAGTCGGCAAAATACCAAACTTGGTATTTAAGTTTAGTATCTTCCAGGGATGGGACACGAAGATTTTGAGAAAAATCCCTCCACCCCAAACTACCCTTTACATGGAACCTTTTTGCGAAAATTTCGATTTTCTCAAAAATGGCTCTAACGATTTTGATTAAAATACCGTATATTAAAGTTATTTACCTGACAAATAAAAGGTATATTCTGAATTTTCTGGGAATAGCCTCTGAAGACTACTTTATTCTGGATGGATTTTTCATTACTACTAAACCGTAAGAGATGGACAAAAACTTAACCCATAAAAAATGTAGAGCACATTAAAACATACAATTTATGTTACATACATTTTTTTCGTTGAGTTGATCGTTTTTGAGATATTCCTTTTTCTTGGTTTCAGCTTTGAAAACTTATAGGAATTTGTCAACTCCTGTCAATACAAACAAAGGAACATCAGTCACATAGCAACCAATTTTTGGCTTTCACTTTAACCTATGGTACTCCCTTATTTCGCTTCTACTTACAATAAAGCAAGAAATAAGATTATTTCTGCTAATTTTTCTCGAGTAGCATGAAATAAATAAAAGATAAGCTTATTAACAATAATTATTTACAGAGATATAGAGAAACTCATGTGAATAGAACACATCAGATTTTTTAAAAAAGTGGCTGAATGTGTGCAATATAAATATTAAAGTTAAATAATATTACTTCTGAAATGTTCTGCATTACTTTAAGTTCTATTGAATTCCTGAGGTGGAACTTCTTTTCCGAAATATTTTTCCATTTTCTCCTGTGAAGCTTTTGCAGTTAAGGAATCACTGAAGCACATCATTCAAAATGCCAATCAGGCAGAATATGTAATTTACACTGATTCACTAAGCACAATTCTTGCCACTCAAAACCTAAGTCCTACGCATCCTTTAACAAATGACATACTTCACCCATATTCTATCACTTAGCGCTCTGGAAAACAAGTAACCCTCACTTGGGTACCGTCACATGCAAATATCGATGGAAATGAAAACGCCGATAAAGTTGCAAAGGAAGCGACCCGACATCCTATCAGTGACCATGGAATAACTTTTACACACCAAGATGTCATTAGATACACCAAACAGCTGTTTATAGAAAACTGGAAAACGACATGGTCAACATTCCACAGCAAACTGCCCGAGCTGGATCTAACAATTTCTTAACCTCTCCGAAGATTAGAACGTCGTGAGCAAACAATAGTGTCCGAGATACGCCAAACAGAGACTTCAGGCCGGTTTCAATGACTTACCAAGTCTCTACATAACCACCAGACAATTAAAAACACAGATTGCCTCAGTGGTCGAGTGGTCAGCGAGCTGACTTCTCACCCGGAGGTCCCGGGTTCGATTCCCGGCTGGGGCGGAGAATTTTTCTTTGGCCAGATTTATTCCCTATCCCCCACAGAGTCTGGAAGTATGAATGTGAGAGTGAATGCGCGTGTGTATTAGTAATATAATAATGATTAACCTAATGTTCTAACCTACTGTAATACGAGTTGTTTCACAAGTCAAAACCCCATTCAAGTTAAAGGGGGCTACACAAATTAAACAATTTAAAAAAAAAAAAAAATAAGACAATCGCTACCTTTTTATTTATTTAGAAGCATATTTTGTATTTTACCAATGTGCAAATAACTATTTTATGTGCAGTTTGAAAGGTCGCCATATGACCATGCTGTTAAAGCGACCCAAAACAAATTATATTGCAAAAAAAAAATCTGATGTGTACCATTGACATGGTTTTCTCTACATCTCTGCAACAAATTATTCTTAAAAAGCTTATACTTCTATTTATTTCGTGCTAATCAGTAAAACATTAGCAGACATGGCCATATTACTTGTTTCCTTTTAAGTAGAAGCGACATAAAGAAGTACCATAGGTTAAAGTCATAGTCAAAAGCTGGTTGCTATGTGACTGAAGTTCCTTTGTTTGAATGGACAGGAGTTGACAAATTCCTGTATGTTTTTATTAATGATCGATCAGCATTACATGCTTTACAGATGTCTGAGAATTTTAGAATATAAATACATAATTTATAATAACATTTAAGGAAAACCTAAGAGGCTCCTTTTAACTATGAAACATGAATAAAGAACTGTATAAAAGTGATATTGTGAGAGTGAAGTGTAGTTAGTGATCGGAATTATCGGAGTTACTGAGTAGGAGATCCTGTGGTAGTCGTCTCTTCAGGCGTGTGGGCTGGCGATGTACGTCACAGCTCCTGGAATGTCCTGCAAGTGCAAGGAGTGAGAGGCGATCTTGTGTATAAACTTGTGAACTGGAAGGAGACCAGATTCTTGATGTAGCTGCTGGTTCCTGACAAACATTGGTAGCGATTCTCAGGAATCTATTTTGGAGTGCCTGTAAACGACGTATGTGAGTGTTTTTAGCAGTGCCCCAGACTTGAGAAACATCTGTAAAGATGGGTCGAACAAGAAATTTATAAAGAAGAAGAGAGCATTCAAGACCTAGAGTTGTGTGTTGATGAAATAGTGGATAGAGTTTAGAAAATCTTCAGGATGTTAATGAAATAAGGCGATCGATATGGCACGCCAAGTGAGTTTGGTGTCCAGCATTACTCCAAGATACTTGACAGGTGTGGTACAAGGTAGCCAGATGATTTGTTTGTTATAAATATTCAGGGCAGGGGGGTTAGTGATACGTCGCAATGAAACATTCTTAGCTTCAGTTTTTTACTTTCTCTATACGCACAATGTACATAATGTATAGAGAATGTATTGTACTCCACCCAAAAATTCGATACCGAGATTTCACCGGAAATATATATTTTAGGGTCCCCAATATCCAAAAAAAATCATTTTCACAAAAGGGTCCGTGTGTCTGTGAACACGATAACACAAAAACGAAAAGTCGGTAAAATACCAAACTTGGTATTTAAGTTTAGTATCTTCCAGGGATGCGACACGAAGATTTTGAGAAAAATCGTCCCACCCTCAACTACCCATTACATGGAACTTTTTAAAAAAAAATATTTTCTCAAAAATGGCTGTAACGATTTTGATTAAAATTTCGTATATTAAAGATATTTACCTGACAAATAAAATGTATATCTGGGAATAGCCTCTGAAGAGTAGTTTATTCGGGATGAATTTTACTGAATTTTGAATAACTACTAAACTGTAAGAGATGGACAAAAACTTACTACACAAAAAATGTAGAGCACGTTAAAATACACAATTTATGTTATATACATTTTTTTCGTGAGCTCATCGATTTTTAGACAGTCCTTATTTTTGGTTTCTGCTATGAAAAACTTATACTTTTCTCATATAGGAACTTGTCAACTCCTATCCATATAAACAAAGGAACTTCATTAACATAGAAACCAGTTTTGACTATCACTTTAACTTACAGTTGTCCCTTATTTCGCTTCTACTTACAAGGAAGCAAGTAATAAGACTATATCTGCTTATTTTTTCTGATTAGCATGAAGTAAATAGAAGTATAAGCTTTATAAGAAAAATTTGTTGCAGGGATATAGAGAAAGTCATGTCATGTTTTTCTGTGTTAGGAAGTATTCGCCAAGCACGAAACCACTCTGCAAGACAAGAGAAGATTGAAGTGTGTGAATAGCTTCAGAGAGATGAGTTGCAGGCCACTGTTGCTGGGTTATAACGCCTAATGGGATCTCCCAACAGAAAGAACTTCCTTGTCAGGATGTATACAGATCTTGATGGGGTGAATTCTGACATCCCAATTTCTCACTTGAGGAATGGAGTGGGGTAAAGGTTAATAGATCAGGAATAACATGCAGTACAAATCCCTTGCTCCTTGAAATATTTTATTGATGTGCAAGCCCCAAAATATTCTTGAACATCACTTGTAAATTGTAATGGTACAACCAAGACTATTATCGGAGAGAAATTGCCTTATGATTGACATTCTGCTGACACGTGGCCGCCTCGGTGCGCTGTTGCCATATTTACTCACTGCGGCAGACGTTTCAGTGCTTCCTCTAAAATACCTCCTCTCTATGCATACCTCTCGTATGTTTATGTTCCTCATTTCCCGCTAGTTACCTTATGTATTCCTTTCCGTATTTTGTTTCACTAAACGGAAAATTTTTATTATTTCGGCTGAAGTAACCTCAACTTACTCAACAAGGATGTAAGACATTTTAAAATCACAGTGTCACTCGTGATATTTCTAGGATGAGAACAAGAGCAATGTCCGCGATATATAAAAGGTAGTAATGATTTTAAATGTAAATCTTTACGGAGTCACCAAGTATAACATAACCGAACTTTTGACAGAATGGAATCAATCAGATTGCAAACGGTTGAACAGTCATGCATGAGAACGCGCGCGTAAATTTCCACTGAACCACGTAGATGTTGCAACGCCAGTGACGTCACGTCTCTGAGGGTTATGTATTCTTACACTATGATTGGTGAGCAACCTTACGAGCCCTTGGCAGCAGAAGACAAGTGTCAATCACAAGGAAATTTCTCACTGATGATGATTATGGAAGAAAAAACATAGTGTTTCTCTTAAAAAATAGGCTGAATATGTGAATATTAACATTAAATCATATTTCTGAAAAAGATTGAGAGATGTTCTGGATCACTATAATAACTTCTAATGAAATCCTGGCATAGAACTTAAGGTATATTTCCTAAAGATAAGGAAGTCATGAGCTTCTACGAGGTACGTCCAGAAAATAAGTTCCGTTTCAATTTATCTCCGCTGCAGCGCTGCGATCGCAGTTCTGCACATGCGCGGTAGACGCTCTGTATCAAGGAGAAGAATGTTTGCAATCTCGGTGTTGATTAAAAATCCCGCTGCTTGTGAAATCAGATCTGTGATTCGTTTTCTGAATGCTAGGAAAGTGAAAGCAATTGAAATTTATTGGCAAATTTGCGAAGTTTACGGAAAAAATGCGATGCGTGATTCAAGGGTGAGAAGATGGGTCCGACAGTTCAATGAAGGACGTAGTGAAGTGCACGATGAAGAACGAAGTGGGCGTCCATCTTTGGCTACAGAACTGGTTCACGCGATTGATGACAAGATCCAGGAAAACAGGAAGTTTACAATTGGTGCTCTCGCTATGCAATTTCCCCAACGCTTACGATCACTAATTCATGAAATTGTTACCAAAAAACTGAAATTTCGTAAACTTTGCTCACGTTGGGTAACAAAGATTCTTACTGAGCAACACAAAACAAAACGGATGGGTAGTGCACTTCCGTTTTTAACCCGTTATGATGAAGACGGCAAAGAATTTCTGACACAGATAGTCACAGGAGATGAGACTTGGGTTTCTTACGACACCCCTGAAAGTAAGCGGCAATCAATGGAATGGAGGCACACTTCATCCCCAGCAAAGGTTAAGCCGAAACAAATCTTGACACCTCGAAAAATGATGTGCACAGTGTTCTGGGACTGGAAAGGCATCTTACTCATTGATTTCTTACCGCGTGGTCAAACAATCAAAGCAGATGTTTATTGCGAGACACTTAGGAAATTGCGCCGCGCAATACAGAATAAGCGCCGAGGATTGCTGTCAAAAAGTGTTGTTTTTCTTCACAACAACGCACGACCACACACTGCAAATGTGACGAAAAACCTCCTACAGGGATTTGGCTGGGACGTGTTTGACCATCCTCCGTACAGCCCTGACCTCGCTCCTAGCGACTTTCATCTGTTCTTACATCTCAAGTCTTTCCTTGGCGGTCAACACTTCAACAATGACGAAGAGCTGAAAGGAAATGTTTCCAACTTTTTGAAGACACAGGCGCCAAACTTCTATGAAGAAGGTATACAAAAACTTGTGCCACGCTATGACAAATGCCTGCAAAATGTCGGCAGTTATGTGGAAAAGTAGTTTAAGAGTTGTAGAATTTTGTGAAATAAATAATTATTCTGTATCTGTACACAATTTAATTTTATTACCAAACGGAACTTACTTTCTGGACGTACCTCGTATGTTTGAAAGTAGTTCCTCCTGCATTAGCAGGGTGTTAAAGCTATTTCTTTCACGGGTTAATACTCTGCACAAATTAGTTATCTGATCTGTTTCTAATCCATGCTTGAATATCGCCATTGCCAAGTTCAAATGGTGTCTTATTATTAGAGTCCTTGGCGGACAAATCAGCACCCACTTCGACTAGAAGTTTGACAACGTCCAATCTATTTTTGCCAGCTGCAAAATGCAATGGGGTCCTGTTTCTCCAACCTGAGGCTCGAGCCTTTAAGTTTGCTCCTCTCTCCAGAAGTAACCTGCAGGCCTCCAGGTGACCATATTCGGCAGCCCATATTAGCGGTGTTTCTTTGTAGGTATCATCGTAGCTCTCAATGTTGACACCAGCGTCTAGCAGAACCTCTAACTCTGTGACGTTACCACTCCTGGCTGCTGCGAGAAGTGCTTCCGTCTTTGTCTTACCATTGAGAATGTACGGCAGCTTCTTGAGGTTCTCCTGTCAAAACATTAAATTTCACATAAGGAGTACAGAATAAAATATTAATTAAAAATCTTCTCGGGTATCTAACCAAGTAAAAACTTGGCTTGACACCAACGTTTCGAAGAAGTGCATCTTCCTCGTCTTCAGGGTGAACTGATGGATTGAGGAGCCAGGAGCAGAACTAGTCGCCCGAGTGTACTCGGGCGGGGGCAAATCACCACGGTACCTATCCGCTTTTCTCGCGGATTTACCCGTGTGATATAAAAGATGTAGTCTTGTGCAAGCGTTTATGTCTGTGTCAAAGTAATGTGGGCAGGGTGTTTCCCTCTGTGCAGCCGGCGCGGGCTGGCTTACCTACCGGAGTGGTCACCGACCCAGAGAGGGACCAGGCCCGTTGCTGCTTAACTTGGCCAGCCGCTTGCGGGCTGTCAAGGAAAGCAGTGCCAGCTAGCGGGGAGAACTGAAAGGATGTAGGTACGGGGTGGGGAAAAGCCAGTGTTGCAGAATCTGGTCGGAGTACAACTGGACGGTCACCCATCCGAGTTGTGACCGGGCCCGATGCTGCTTAACTTGGCGGGTAATACTGTAAAAAAAGGGAGAGGCGGCCGAAAACTACCATCCCAGGGCGTCCTTGGGAAGGCAGTAGATTACGCGTCTCCTAGGCAGCGTGTGGTCGTAAAGACCGAGAGTGTTCACCTGAGGATTTGGGTGAGGAGCAAGTTTAGTGTATATTGTGCAAGCTCTTTATCGCACAACGTCCACTATGTAAGGGGTGCTTGCGGAAATTGGTATTTATAAGATTCCAGCTCTTATAAATACAAGTCTCCGCAAGCTCAATCCATCAGTTCACCCTGAAGACGAGGAAGATGCACTTCTTCGAAACGTTGGTGTCAAGCCAAGTTTTTACCTGGTTAGAAGCCTGAGAACATTTTGAAGTAAAAACTTGGCTTGATACCGACGTTTCGAAGAAGTGCATCTTCCTCGTCTTCAGGGTGAACTTCGAAACGTTGGTATCAAGCCAAGTTTTTACCTGCTTAGAAGCCCCAGAAGATTTTGAATTAATACGTCGCCAGGAAAGCTTCAGTTCTTATTTTAGAATAAAATATGTTATACATTGGTCTCATATTTGTGATATACTAGGACGGTTTAGTATGTACCCATGTCATTAATTGAGGCGATCTTTTTACTTTTCCTCCCAAAAATTTGAAGTCGAGATACAATGTACATAGTAGATAGCGAGGTTATTTTATTACACTAAAAATCGTATGTGTTACACTCACATGACTTTCTCTAGCTGTTCTACAAACGTCATACATATGATTCTTCTTCTCTCTGCACCTTGCTAATCGTGGTACTCATTAGCACAATGTTCTTATTATTTAGTTCCGTATAAGTAGGAAGAAAATAAGGGAATACACTAGGCTAAACCAATAGTCAAATGTTTTAAAAGCTGTCGTTATGCGATTGTCATTACAAATCGCTTCTTTCCTTGGTCAGGAGTAGAACAAAAGAAAAACGGACACTCCCGTCTGGGAAAAGTATAAGTACTTCACAACTGAAACTAATAACAATGAAAACGGTAAGCTCCACGAGAAAAATGTATTTGATATAACTTGCGTATTTTAGCAAGATCTAAATGTTTTGTTTATCTCTTATATCTTTTTGACTATCTTTTATAGTTTACTAGTTATGCCAAATTAAGCAAAATTCATCCAGAATAAACAGGTATTTAGAAGCTATTCCAGAAAATTCAAGATATACATTTTATTTGTCAGGTAAATATCTTTAATATATGATATTTTAATCAAAATTGTTAGACCCATTTTTAAGAAAAACAACATTTTCGGAAAAAGTTCCATGTAAAGAGTAGTTTGAGGTAGGGGGATTGTCGCATCCCTGGAAGATACTAAACAAGTTTGGTATTTTAGCTACTTTTTTGAGTTATCGTGTTCACAGACACACGGACACACACACGCACACACGGACCTTTTTCGGAAAATGCTTTTTTTTTTTATACAGGGGGTCCTAAAACATGTATTACCGGTGAAATCTCGGTATCGAATTTTTGGGTGGAATACAATACTTCTCAATCCCTATGTACATTGTACATATGGGGCTAGAGAAAGTAAAAAGTCCATAGTAGCTAGATAAAGTATTGCATTCCGCACAAAAATTCAAAGACAAGATTGAAATATTTTGAGGTACCCTTAATCCGGGAAAAGAAAAAAAAAAACAGAAAAAGGCTTGTGTGTGTCTTTGGAGAGCTCAAAAACAAAAAGAAGGTTAAAAGCTAAACTTTGTATTTATATTAAGTATTCTTAAGCATGCTACACCAAAATGTTTACAAAAAAAATCCCCAACCACAGACTTCCTTTACACGGAAAAAAATGTATACTAAAGTAATCTTTTATAAGGAAAGTGTTTTATATAACAGATAGACAAATCTGATGTGAACCATTCACATGACTTCCTCTATATCCCTGCAACAAATTATTCTTAAAAACTTATACTTCTATTTACTTTATGCTAATCAGAAAACAATAGCAGAAATAGTCTTATTACTTGCTTCCTTGTAAGTAGAAGCGAAATAAGGGACTACCATAGGTTAAAGTGATAGTAAAAAGCGGGTTGCTGTGTCAATGAAGTACCTTTATTTATATGGATAGGAGTTGACAAGTTCCTGTATGAGAAAAGTATACGTTTTTCATAGCAGAAACCAAAAATAAGGAACGTCTCAAAAATGATGAACTCCACGAAAAAAATGTATATAACATAAATGGTGTATTTTAACGTGCTCTACATTTTTTGTGAAGTAAGTTTTTGTTCATCTCTTACGGTTTAGCAGTTATCCAAAATTCAGTAAAACTCATCCAGAATAAACTACTCTTCAGAGGCTTTTCCCAGAAAATTCAATATATACATTTCATTTGTCAGGTAAATATCTTTAATATATGAAATTTTAATCAAAATCGTTACAGCAATTTTTGAGAAAATCAAAAAGTTCCATGTAAAGGGTAGTTGGAGGATTTTTCTCGATATCTTCATGTCGCAACCCTGGAAGATACTAAACTGAAATACCAAGTTTGGTATTTTACCGACTTCTCGTTTTTGAGTTATCGTGTTCACAGACACACGGACATTCTGACACACGGACACACACACACACACACACACACACACACACACACACACACACACACACGGACCGTTTTGTGAAAATGCTTTTTTTGGATATTGGGGACCCTAAAACATATATTTCCGGTGAAATCTCGGTATCGAATGTTTGGGTGGAGTGCAATACCTTCTCTATACACTATGTACATAGTGCGTATATAGAAAGTAAAAAGGAATATGAGTGGAACACGTCAACATTTTTCTTCTAGACAGTAAACGTTAAACCGTGTATTTCCATTGAAATTCCGCTACAGTGCTTTTCTCTATTTATGTATTATGTACAGAGAGCACAAAAGGAAATCAGCACTGCCTTCTTGCGTACACCGCATTCTTACCGTTTGTTGGGATCCTTATTACGTCATGTTATCATTTTATTGGCTGATACTGTCACCTTGCAGGTGCGTGTTCTATACCAAACCAATAGAGCATACATATGCTGGGTTTGCTAACTCATTCGCTAATAAATATAGCCACCTTACACAATTGGAAGCTAGATTAGGTTACGTGACTCCTTTCAAAATGGTGGAGATCGATTTTTTGCGATCTTTCGCATGGTTAATTAGGACTACAGAGAAAATGCCTGTTTCGAAATTTACATGAATATAAAGATGTTCTCGAGATGTTTGGAGTTTGCAGAATTGTTTTATGTGCGTCTGGAAGAACATTTTGTTTGTGGTATAATGCCTAAAGCTACGGTGGGGATGGGGTTTGATCCGATGGAGAATAGAACTGTGAAGTAGGCAGTAATTAGTATTGTTAGAGAGCCTCCTCATTAACACCTCAGTTTTTACGACTTCATCAATTTTTACTTTCTCTACACATACTATATACATAGTGTATAGAGAAGGTATTGCACTCCACCCAAAAATACGATACCAAGATTTCACCGGAAATATACGTTTTAGGGCCTCCTGTATCCAAAAAAAAAAAAACAAAAAAAAAACGTATTTTCAGTGTGTGTCCGTGTGTCTGTGAACACGATAACTCAAAAACGAAAAGTCGGTAAAATACCAAACTTTGTATTTAAGTTTAGTATCATCTAGGAATGCGACACGACGATTTTGATAAAAATCCCACAAGCCTTTACATAGAAAAGTTTAGAAAATTTTGATTTTCTGAAAAATGGCCATCACGATTTTGATTAAAATTTCGTATATTAAAGATATTTACCTGACAAATAAAATGTATATTTTGAATTTTCTGGGAATAGACTCTGAAGACTACTTTATTCTGGATGAATTTTACGGAATTTTGCATAACTGCTAAACCGTATGAGATGGACAAAAACTTACCACACAAAAAATGTAGAGCTCATTAAAAATGGTTCCACTCTGCTTGCATTTATACTCTTAGTATCGACTTCCGGCGATGTTTTTCTTGGCTTTCCCGATTTTGGACTCGTCTTTAATCCATCTTCACCGCGCTCCAATCAGAATTGCATGTTACTACAACAGGCAGGCTACATTCCCTCCTCCTTCCCCTAATTAGGGTGATGAAGGAACCAGCGGATATCAGAAGACACGTCCTATAAATGCACCTACAGACAATCAGAAATGCCATGTCTATTACTATGTTGCTGTATGTACTAAGTAGGTAAAAATTAAATCAATATTTTTCTAGAATAAAATATTATGTCCGTGTGAATATTAATTTAATTCATATGATTTCCCTTTCTATCAATTGATATCGAATATTGAGATAATACCAAGTAAGCAAAGACTGTTCACATCATGTCGCGATTTTAGTATTTTTGCTTTCTCTAGCCTCATATGTACAATGTACATAGGGATAGAGAAGTATTGTATTGCGCCCAAAAATTCGATGCCGAGATTTCACCGGAACTACATGTTTTAGGACCTCCTATATCCAAAAAATGCATTTTCAGAAAAAGGTCCTGTGTGTGTGTCCGTGTGTCTGTGAACACGATAACTCAAAAACGAAAAGTAGCTAAAATATCAAACTTGGTATTTAAGTTCACTATCTTCCAGGGATGCGACACGAAGATGTTGAGAAAAATCCCCCCACCCCAAACTACCCCTACATGGAACTTTTTTCGAAAATTTTGATTTCCTTAAAAATAGCTGTAACGATTTTGATTAAAATTTCGTATATTAAAGATATTTACGTGACATATAAAATGTATATTTTGAATTTTCTGGGAATAGCTTCTGAAGACCTGTTTATTCTGGATGAATTTTGCTTAATTTGGCATAACTAGTAAATCGCAAGAGATAGACAAAAACTTACTATACAAATATTAGGTCTTATTAAAATACTCAAGTTATGTCACGTACACTTTTCTCGTGGAGCTTACCGTTTTCGAGGTATTCATTTTATTAGTTTCAGCTGTGAAGTACTTATAGTTTTCTCAGAGGGGAGTGCCCGTTTTTCTTTTGTTCTACTCCTGGCCAAGAAAGAAGCGTTTTGTAATGATAATCGCATAACGACAGCTTTTAAAACATTTGACGATTGGTTTAGCCTAGTGTATTCCCTTATTTTCTTCCTACTTATGCGGAACTAAATAATAAGAACATTGTGCTAATGAGTACCACGATTAGCAAGGTGCAGAAAGAAGAAGAATCTTATGTATGAAGTTTGTAGAACTGCTAGAGAAAGTCATGTGAATGGAACACATTAGATTTTTCACTATGCTCTTTTGTTTATAGGATACTCCTTGACCAGAGATGTTTCTGCTATAAAGGTGCTCTTATTCTGTGCTGATTAGGGTTAGCACAATTAGAAATTCGCAGGAGCACTGGACCAGGAAGGCAATTAAGCCTCAGTGGACCAAAGTTTCCCTCGAGGTTACACTCTGGTCATCTAAGAGAAACGGTGACTTAAGCCACCACTTCAGACAAATTATGACCAGTCATGGCCGTTTTAAGTCTTCCTTGCATGAATTAGGCTAGTTGACAGGGACTTTGTTCCTGCTGCGCACAACTGGACAACTTTGGGCATATTATTCGTAATTGCTGCAATTAAATGAAAGTCACCAGAGCTATATACGAATAGGGCAGGGAACCACCTTGAATACTGTAAGTAATGCTACACATCAAGGAGAATTGGGAATTGTTGATCAGATGGCAACCTGCATACTTTAGGCAAAGCAGAGGGATGAAGAAAGGTGTTACTCCTTGAACATTTGGACATTTGTTTAGATTATCTATAGCCTACTTTTTTTTTTTTTTTTTAACTAATACCGATTGGTGGTACCAAAAAGAAATCAATGGTAGCCTGCAGGACTTTTGTAGTTGCTAACATTCAATTCACCCAATGGGTATCCTTCTTAAATTCTTCTTCTGAATTAAAGAAAAAAAATGATTTGTTCCTTAGCATTAAGTTTCCTATTCTCTGCTCCTCTAAACAGCAGGATTCATTTTATGAGGCGTTCTGCCTGGTAAGTAACATTTTGTTCGACCGTCACCACAATGCTAGTGTCGCAGTTCGACGCATACGCAATCTTCTCTCTGGTTCATTGTTTGTCCACTGAAACCATCACAGCCGGATAGTGTTGTGTTTATAGTTAGTGATCGTTCAAAATGTTTGACTATTGTTGATCCCGTCGACTGTGAGGTGCGTTCTGTAATGTGGTTGTTGAACACAAGGATGTTAAGCCAGTGTCAGGTTGTCATTGTGAACTTACGGTGAATATATAATGAACAATGCAGTGATGAGAAAGTGGGTTAGGCAGTTCACAGATGGACGATCCAGTTCTAATTACGAAGCACGGGGTGGACGGCTTTCTGCTGTCACTGATAGTTGAACAAATGAATGACGTAATTCGTGAAAACAGACGATTCACAATCAAAATGCTTTATAACGTGTTTCCTCAAATTTCAAAAACTGTTGAGTCATGACTGTCTTAACTGGCGGCAGCTTTCTCTGAAGAGAGCATTTGAAAGTTGATTCCCCGCTATGACAATTGCTGAATAACGGTGTCAGCTATATCAAAAAATAGGATAAGGGATGCTCTTTCATATGAATGTCGTGAAATCAAATATTTTGTCTTTTTTCCAAACCGGCACCTACTTAGTTTCCGAACATGCTTCGTAATATCTGTACAATGTTATCCCTTTTTACAGTTCTAAGCTAGAAAGAAATGAATGACGCCGGAGATGACATCAAATAAAGACGACTTGGCTGTATCACAGATACGCATAATACTCCGGCACCATTACTGTGCAGTCGCGGCCAAGTTTGGAACAGTCTTTCCTGAGCTAGGCTGCCGTGGAGAAATAACAAGCAGGGAAGAAAGAAGGAGGCACCACGGTTAGACGTTTAAGGCAGCGATTTCGCGAGATGCACGTCGGTAAGCTTTGACTGGGCTAAATTTGGGGAATATCTTTTGGAAAGTCAAAATTCTTTGTATTTAATTCCGTATGAGAAATTATAGGGTAACGTTTCACACCATTCATATTATAATTAAAAGAAAACAACTTTAATAATTACTTTATTCTAAGAATTACACTGTGTAATAATGTATCAAGAAGTTTCTACCAGTAGGAAAAGTTTACAAATGCAATTGATCTAACTATAACTGCAGTATTTGTGAATACATATGAAAGAGTATCAACATTCTTATTTGTTAGCACCAAACTTCACCATCTTATAGGCCAGTACTGCTAGGGAATATCGTTAAAGATCTACTCTGTGTATTGTGCTCTGAGGAAAGCTAGGTGATAATTCTATAACTCAGCACATATCTCCAGCAACACGTACTAATACGATATGCAACCATATGACATTTTTAGTGAAAATTCCTCCAATTAGATATACTCACTATCGCGATCACTATAAACACTTCTAATGAAATCCTAAAATGATACTTCACTATTATTCTTCTATAAAATGTTTGAAGTTAGTTCTTTGGGATTTGGGATGTTAATCAAAGCCATGACTCACACAAACTATGTTCTGATCTGTTGAAAAATTACTATAATCCCGATTTGCTACTGAACCATGCTTTGGTAGCGTATTTTGGGATTTAACCTAATGTTAATCAAATCCATGTCTCACACAAGTTATATTCTGATCTGTTGATCAAATTTCTATCATCCTGATTTGCTACTGAACCATGTTTTGGTAGCGTACTTTGGGATTTAACCTAATGCTAATCAAATCCATGTCTCACACAAGTTATGTTCTCATCTGTTGAACAAATTCCTATCATCCCGATGTGTTACTGAACCATGCTTTGGTAGCGTATTTCGGGATTTAACCTAATATTAATCAAATCCATGTCTCACACAAGTTATATGCTGATCTGTTGAACAAATTAACATCATCCTTATCTGTTACTGAACCATGCTTTGGTAGCGTACTTTGGGATTTAACCTAATGTTAATCAAACCCATATCTCACACGAGTTATGTTCTGATCTGTTGAACAAATTCCTATCATCCTGATCTGTTACTGAGCCATGCTTTGGTAGCGTACTTTGGGATTTAACCTAATGTTAATCAAATACATGTCTCACACAAGTTATGTTCTCATCTGTTGAACAAATTTCTATCATCCTGATCTGTTACTGAACCATGCTTTGGTAGCGTCATTGCCAACTTGCGTTGGTGCTCTACCGTCACTATCCGTGGCGGTCAAATCTGCACCCATTTCAACCAGAAGTTTAATAACGTCCATTCTATTGTTGACAGCGGCTGCATGTAATGGCGTCTTGTTTCCCCAACCTGAAGCTCGAGCTTTTAAATTAGCGCCTCTCTCGAGTAAGAACCTGCAGGCCTCCAGTTGACCATATTCGGCAGCCCATATTAGTGGTGTTTCCTTGTATCTATCGTCATAGCTCTCAATGTTGACACCAGCGTCCAGCAGAACCTCTAACTCTGTGACGTTACCACTTTTGGCCGCTGCAAAAAGTGCTTCCGGTTTTGTGTTGCCACGTAAAATATATGGCAGCTTCTTCAGTTGCTCCTGTTAAAAAGATGAATGTTTCACATAAGTGATGCAAAAAAATATTGATGTGTTCCATTTACATTTTCTGTATCTCTACAACAAATTAGTGTTAAAATGCCTATTCTTCTATTTCGTGATAATTGATATAAACATTACCACGGCCTTGCCGTGGCCGAGTGATTAGACCGCTCGTGTCTCACCTAGACTAAGCGAGCGCATGTGGGATTTATGGTGGAGAAAGCAGAGCAGGGATGGATTTTCTGCGGGTTCTCCGGTTTCCCCCGCAATCGCATTCCACCGGTGCTCCATCTTCATTCTATGTATCATCAGTGTCATCGCGGGCGTTAAATACTATCAAAAAGTAAATAAACATTAGCAGAAGTTGTCCTCAATACTTGGTTTCTTGTAAGTAGAAGGCAAACATTCTATCTAATTTGTTCTATTCACATGACTTTCTCTACATCACAGTAACAAATTATTGTTAATTAGCTTATTCTTCTGTCCACTTTGTGCTAATCAAGATACCCACCAGCAAAAACTGCCTTATTGCTTAGTTTCTTATAAGTAAAAGAGAAATAAGGAAATACACTAGGTAAAACCGACAGCCACATGGTTTAAAATTGCGGTTTCTTTGTGCGGCCAGGAGCTGACATGTAAACTGTGAATAATAACAAGGAATATTTCGAAAACGATCAACTCCAGTAGAAATAAATAAATAAATATATATATATATATATATATATATATATATACGAGGGGCATACTGAAAGTCATGAGCAACACTGTTTTACAATCTTAATATTTTTTTTAAGCCAAACCAAATACATCATCATAATCTACAGACTTTCTTTCACTTTTCGACATAGTCTCCATTGTTTTGCACACATTTTCCTCATCGTTCTACAAGTTTGAAAATGCCCTTGTGATAGAACTCCGTTCCAGCTGCCCACAGACCCTGACGCACTGCTTTCCGAATATCCTCCAGCCTCTCGTAGCGTTGGCCACGCATCTGCTCCTTCACAGAACCGAAAGGATGGTAGTCGGAGGGTGCCAAGTCGGGACTGTAGGGAGGGTGTGGAGGAGTTTCCCACCCTAATGCCCTGATCTTCTCCATAGTGGCACGGGCAGTATGCGGAAGCGCATTATCCTTTTGAAGGATGATCCTCTTTCCAGGGCGTTTATCACGCAAAGACCGACGGAGCTTCAGAAGTGTCTTGATGTAGCGGGCAGAATTTATGGTTTGTCCAGGTTCAAGAAAGTCAACCAGAATGCAACATTGTACATCCCAAAAGACACTTCCCATATCTTTTCCTACAGACTGCACTGTCTTCGCTTTCTTCTTCGATGGTGAGTTCAAGTGGTGCCATTCCATACTCTGACGTTTCGTTTCTGGCTCATAGTGATGGAACCAGCTCTCAACTCCAGTCACAATACACGTCAAAAATTCATCACCTTCATTATGAAATCTCTGAAGAAGGTTTTGTGCAATGGTTCTTCTCTGAAGTTTGTGGTCTTCAGTCAATAAACGGGGGACCCAACGGGCACAGACCTTTCGATAACCCAAGCTGTGGATCATTTCTTGCACTGTACTATGTCATATTCCAAGTTTCGCAGCAACTTCATTCACAGTGAAACGCCTATCTCCTGTAATGAGCTCATCAACTCTTTCCATGTTGCGTTCTGTAGAGGCAGTTCGAGGACGCCCGCTACGAGGCGCACTTTGCAGACTCGTGTTTCCATCTTTGAAATGTTTCACCCATCTTCTAACACTGCTGGCACCCATGCAGACATCTCCATATGCACGTTGAAGTCTGAGATGAATTTCAGGAGCAGATTTTCCTTCTTTCACAAGGAATTCAATGACAGCACGCTGTCGAAACGAAACATGAAGTCTGTAGATTACGATGCTGCAATTCGTTTCGTTACATTGTTGAAATTTAAATTTTTACAATGGGTTGCTCGTGGACTTTCAGTATGCCCCTCGTATATCAACTTGTGTGCTTTAAGAAGCTCTGGATATTTTGTGCAGCAAATAGGAGGATCCTTTTTTGCATGCGCACTCGTCTATCGGGTTCTAGGTCTGCCCATTACAGCCGAATCATGTTGTGTTTATAGTTTGGTGATCGTTAAAACTGTTTAAGATTATATCTGAGCCTGCCTATTATAAAGTGCGTTCTGTAATACGGTTTTTGAACACAAGGAATGTTAAATCAGTTTAAAGTCATCGTCATTTACGGTGAAAATGTAATGATGAAATGATGAGAAAATGTGTTATACAATTCAATGAGAGACATCCAATGATTATGACGAAGCACGTGGAGATGATAATTATGGTTAGTGTTTATGGACGCTCAACTACAAGGTCATCAGCGCTCTTATTAAACAAATCATGGCAAAAGCCAGAGATAAAGCTCAACAAGAAATATTATAAATAAGAACGAAAGATTAATCTAAAAATTAATGTAAAAAGTAATCATAGAAAAACCTACAGATTGGTGATTTGAGAAAAGAAGAGGAAAAAAATCAAAACTAATACAAAAACAAGGATAAAAACAAGTAAATCCAAAATTTGAAGGGTATCTTCGATAAAAATTTAAAAATCTTAGCTACTGCTAGACTATCGTCCGCCAGGACTTCTGCAAGAATGACCGGCAGTTGCAGTGATTCAAGAATATGTGCTAGATTAACACAATCTAGCAACACATGTCGGACAGACAAATCTTCTCCACAAAGCGAACACAATGGAGCAGATTCACTCTTAAAAAGGAAACTATGTGTAAAATTGCAGTGGCCAATACGCAAACGAGCCAAAATTACTTCCTCCCGTCGAGAATGACGAGAGGAAGTTACCCAGTTTGTTGGAAGCTCCTTCACTACTCTAAGCTTGTTTCTGCGGAGATCTGACCACTCTTCGTGCCAGCACGAAAGTATCGCCCTGCGTACAACAAGCTTAAAGTCTTCCAATGTTATACGAGACATTTTTTTTTTTTTTTACTGGGCTGGGTGGTTGCCGTCTTTGCTGCAAAATCTGCCAGTTCATTCCCCGGCAAGCCAATGTGACTAGGAATCCATGCACACTCCAAATTAACCCCAGAAGTATATAAAACGTGGAGGGCATCCTGGATACGCTGTACGATAGGATGATAGTTGTAGAGATCACCAAGGCTCTGAAGTGCACTCAGGGAATCACTCAATATAAGGCAGTCACTTAAATTTCGACGGCCAACGTGCAGAATGGCTCGATATATTGCGTATAGCTCCCCACTATAAATACATAGAAGCACGGGGTGGGCGGCCTTCTGCTGTCACTGATGGTTTGGTTGAACAAGTGAATGAGACAGTTCGTGAAAACAGACGGTTCACAATAAAAATGCTTTGTAACGTGTTTCCTCAAATTTAAAAAACAAAAAAGCTGTTTGTCGTGACTGTGTTGACTTGCGGCAACTTTCTTTGAAGAGAGTATACGAAGTTGATTCCCCGCTATGACAATGCTGAGAAACGGTGTCAGCTATGTCGAAAAATAATATAAGAAATGCTATTTCATGTCAGTGTCGTGAAATAAAATATTTTATGTCGTTCTTCCAAATCGGCACCTACTTATTATCCAAGCACGCCTCGTAATGTCTGTACCAATTTCACCCCTTTTTACAGTTCTACAGCTAGCAAGAAACGAATGACGCCGGATATGACATTAAATAATGACGACTTGGCTGTATCACTCCGTCAACAGATAGGCATAATACTCCGGCACCAGTGCTGTCCAGTCGCGGCCAAGTTTGGAACAATCCTTCCTGAGCTAGGCTGCCGTGGAGAACTAACAAGCAGGGAAGAACCAGAGAGGCACCACGGCTAGACGTTTAAGGCAACCATTTCCCGAGATCCACGTCGGAAAGGCAATCCTGGTGGCAAACGTTGCATCATTTATATTATTATTATTATTATTATTATTATTATTATTATTGTTGTTGTTATTATTATTATTACTACGAGGTACGGCCAGAAAGTAAGTTCCGTTTGGTAATACAATTAAATTGTGTACAGATACAGAATAATTATTTATTGCACAAAATTCTACAACTCTTAAACTACTTTTCCACATAACTGCCGAAATTTTGCAGGCGTTTGTCATAGCGTGGCACAAGTTTTTGTATACCTTCTTCATAGAAGTTTGCCGCCTGTGTCTTCAAAAATTTGGAAACATTTTCAGTTTTTCAGTAATAATTTCATGAATTAGTGATCATGAGATTTGGGGAAATTCCATAGCGAGAGCATTGCCGTTTTCCTGGATCTTTTCATCAATCATGTGAACCAGTTCTTCTGTAACCAAAGATAGACGCCCACTTCGTTCTTCATCGTGCACTTCACTACGTCCTTCATTGAACCGTCGGACCCATCTTCTCACCATTGAATCACTCATCGCATTTTGTCCGTAAACTTCGCAAATTTGCCGATACATTTCAATTGGTTTCACTTTCCTAGCATTCAGAAAGCGAATCACAGATCTGGTTTCACAAGCGGCGGGATTTTCAATCAACACCGACATTTTAAACAAGCACAACAAAGCGTATGTGGCTGACAGCGATCTCAAAATGGCGCACGTTTCTTCTCCTTGATACAGAGCGGCTACCGTGCTTGTGCGGAACTGCGATCGCAGCGTTGCAGCGGAGACAAATTGAAACGGAACTTACTTTCTGGACGTACCTTGTATTATTAAACGAAAAGAACCTTAAATCACTGATTTGTAAATAAAACAAAAACAGGCTTTACCTTCAGTATTTATTTATTCTAGTATTTACACTGTGTAATATTCTATCAAGAAACTTTGTAAATTAAATTGCTACCAGTAGGAAAAGTTTAACAAATGCAATTGCACAAAATATTACTGCAGTATATGTTAATGCATCATGAAAAGTTATCAAAAGCCACTACTTTCTCATAGACTTCTAAGTGCTAGGCAATTTCTTTAAAGATACACTTTGGGTAGTTTGCTCTAAGGAAAGCTAGGTTATAGTTCTTTAACTCGGCACTTATCTCCAGTCACAATGCAAAGGTGGAAAGGATATTTTAAGCCTAATACGTATTAATACGATATACGAATATATGAAACTTTTAGTGAAAAGTTTCTCCGATAAGACACACTCACTATCAAGATCATATAATTACTTCTAATGAAATCCTAAGGTGACACTTCACCATTTATGCTTCTATAAAATGAGTCAGTCAATAATTTTTAAGTTTGTAAATTGGGATTTAGCCTGATGTTAATCAAATCCATGTCTTACACGAGTTATGTTCTGATCTGTTCAACAAATTACTATCATCCTGATCTGTTACTGAGCCATGCTTTGGTAGCGTACTTTGGGATTTAACCTAATGTTAATCAAATACATGTCTCACACGGGTTATGTTCTCATCTGTTGAACCAATTTCTATCATCCTGATCTGTTACTGAACCATGCTTTGGTAGCGTCATTGCCAACTTGCGTTGGTGCTCTACCGTCACTATCCGTGGCGGTCAAATCTGCACCCATTTCAACCAGAAGTTTAATAACGTCCATTCTATTGTTGACAGCGGCTGCATGTAATGGGGTCCTGTTTCCCCAACCTGAAGCTCGAGCTTTTAAATTAGCGCCTCTCTCGAGTAAGAACCTGCAGGCCTCCAGTTTACCATATTCGGCAGCCCATATTAGTGGTGTTTCCTTGTATCTATCGTCATAGCTCTCAATGTTGACACCAGCGTCCAGCAGAACCTCTAACTCTGTGACGTTACCACTCCTGGCCGCTGCCAAAAGTGCATCCGGTTTTGTGTTGCCACGTAGAATATAAGGCAGCATCTTCAGTTGCTCCTGTTAAAAAGATGAAGGTTTCACATAAGTGATGCAAAGAAATATTGATGTGTTCCATTTACATAACTTTTTCAGTATCTCTAAATATTAGTGTTAAAAAAGCTTATTCTTCTAGTATTTCAAGATAATCGAGGTAAACATTAGAAGAAGTCGGTATTTAAGTTCAGTATCTTCAAAGGATGCGGCACGAAAATTTTCAAAAAAGTTCCCTCACCCCAACTACTCTTTACATGGAAAAAGTTTTGAAAATTTTGATTTTCTCAATAATGACTCTAATGATTTTAATTAAAATATGATATATTAAATATATTTTCCTGACAAATAAAACGTATACCTTGAATTTTCTGGGACTTGCCTCTAAAGAACACTATGTTCTGGTTGATTTTTGTAGATTTTTGCATAGCGGTTAAACTATGAGAGATAGACAAAAACTTACTAAACAGAAAATGTAGAACCCGTTAAAATAAACAGTTTATATTTTATACATTTTATCGTGGAGTGAATCGTTTTTTATATATTCCTCGTTATTGGTTTCAGATTTAAAATATTTGAATTTTTCTCAGATGGAAATTTGTCAACTCCTGTCCTTACAAACGAGCTTGAGTCACAAAGCAACATTTGACTAATACTTAAGAACTATACTACTCCCTTATTTACATTCTACTTACAAGGAAGCAAGTAAAAAGCCAATTTCTGCTAATTTTTTTCTCGATTCGCATAAAGTAAAAAGAATCATAAGATTTTTAGCAATAATTTGTTGCAGAGATGTAGAGAAAGTCATGTGAATCGAACATTTGTTTTTTACTTTCTCTATACGCACTCTGTATATAGTGTATAGAGAAAGTATTGCCCTCCTTCCAAAAATTCAATACCGAGATTTAACCGGAAATATATGTTTTAGAGTCCCCACTATCCAAAAAGGTCCGTGTGTGTGTCCGTGTGTCTGTGAACACGATAACTCAAAAACGAAAAGTCGGTAAAATACCAAACTTTGTATTTAAGTTTAATATCTTCCAGACATGCGACACGAAGATTTTGAGAAAAATCCCCCACCACCAACTACCCTTTACATGGAACTTTTTTCGAAAATTTTTATTTTCTCAAAAATGGCTCTAACGATTTTGATTAAAATTTCATATATTAAAGATATTTACCTGACAAATAAAATATATATCTTGATTTTTCTGGGAATAGCCTCCGAAGAGTAGTTTATTCTGGATGAATTTTACTGAATTTTGAATAACTGCTAAACCGTAAGAGATGAACAAAAACTTACTTCACAAAAAATGTAGTGCACGTTAAAACACACAATTTATGTTATATACATTTTTTTCGTGGAGTTCGTCGTTTTTGAGACATTCCTTATTTTTGGTTTCTGCTATGAAAAACTTTTACTTTTCTCATCCAGGAACTTGTCAACTCCTCCATATAAACAAAGCAAGAAATAAGACTATTTCTGCTATTTTTTCTCCTTTAGCATTAAATAAATAAAAGATAAGCTTATTAACAATAACAATTTAAAGAGAAATCGTGAAAGTCATGTGAATGTAAAACATCAGATTTTTTCCTTTCTACTTACAAGGACCCAAGTAATAAGGACAATTTCTGCTAATGTTTATCTCGATTATCATGAAGTAGATAGAAGAATAAACTTTTTACTAATAATTTGTTACAGAGATGTAGAGAAAGTCACGTGAATGTAACTTATCAGATTTCTATTTTGCAATATTCACATATAACATTGGTTGAAGAATATTATGTTTAAAACTCTTAATATTATCACTGTAATTGGGAATTGTTTTATTTCTATTTTATGTTATTTTGTTTAGTGTTTCTTTATTGGTTAGCAACCCTGTGGGTAGACAATTGTTTAAACTTAACTGTGGGTGCAACTGCAATCAGAATTGTTTATACCCATTTGATTTAAGAAAACAAGGTCATTACACCATTATAGTTTAACTTTGAAGTTGTAATACTTTCACAGTGTTGTAGCACATAGAGAAAGGTAAAACTGTAATCATTTAATTGCTATTTCACACAAGCCGTGTGTAGGACAGGAGTTGGATAAGTAGAATCAGACCGAAAAATTCAATGTCATAGCCGGGATTTGAACCACGGATCTCCCGATCTCTAACTGGTTGCTCTAGTTTGGGATTTAACCAACTTGTCTTTCTTGAGCAATGCTGTCCACACACGCACACACACACACTACTAGTTTTCTAAAATGCTTTTTATTCAGTGGGAGCCTTATAACAGGTATTTCCGGTAAAATCTTGGTATCAAATTTTTGGCTGAAATACCACATCACCCTAATTGCTCTTACAAAAGTAAGAATTTAAAATTTAACACTTAAAAACATATTCACATCCGTCATTAAGAGAACCTGTGTCCCAAATCCTTTGATATCCTGCAGATAATGTTCGCCTTCTGGAAAGATGATGTAGAAATCACCGCTGATACGGTACCTCGCAGTATTGGTAGATTCCCCAGTTGCGGCATAAATTAAAGAATACCTGCTAGTTGAACATATGCAAAGCATTTCATTTTGTAAAGGAGAGTTTACGACTGAATCGGTCTCTCGTTTCCTCCGTCTGAGTCTCGTTAATGCAGGTCGGCAGTGTGAGAGGTGTAGTAAACACCGTAGCGTGTTGTATGTAAACATAGAAAGACACAAACAATGATATTAATTTCAGATTACAGCGAACTGTACGATAAATAGTTTCAGTGTGAATGAGAATTTTAACGCTGGGCCCCTCAAAACGCAATGACCCTGAAATTTTTGTTTTATTTATGGAAATGCTGTGAATTAGTAAACAGATAAAGAGTTACACTTATATTATACGCATTTTTCTATACTAAATGTCAAAATATTTGCTTTTGTTCACCTCGTATAATATCCCAGTCTCGAAACTTCTGGTTAAAGAAGCTAACACGTGAATATTGAGTCACAGATAAACAATACAGAGTGCACGGCCCTACTTGAAGTACCAAATTAAACGTATAAATATGTGTATATATATGTATATATGTAATAGGTATATATGTAGGATCATTATTTTATATGGTAACCCACTCGCGCACTCTCTATCAATGCGCGAGAGAGCCGGGAGTTACCGGGAAATCTATAATGGCAGAAACGGACTAGTTTCCTTACCTTATAGCAGATGCTGGGAATCTTGACCTTCTGTACCCAACAAGATTTGCATATCTTAAAAATGTTGTTACTCATTCGCCGGAGCTCAGTAGCATGAATTGTTTTCATTTCTTGCACGATATTATCTCTAAGTTCCTCTAGAGTGCCAGAATTGGGACAATACAACGATTTTAAAGAACACCATAAATAAAAATCACAACTCGGTAGGTCAGGAGGATGAGGGGGCCATAAATCAACACTAATAATTCTGTCATCAAACACCTCTCTTACTTATTCTAGACATTCTCGGGCTTCAAGCCAGGTGTAGTGATGAAGAGATGAATCATCCTGATAATGGGAGAGATGCACGCTCCCAAAACGTCGATGACTTCATCACTACACCTGGCTTGAAGCCCGAGAACGTCTAGAATATGTTCGTCGCCAGGAAAGCTTCAGATCCTATTTCACCTCTTTTACTATATTTAATGATTCGACAGCTGTGTGTGCTGTTGCGGAATCTTCTTAGAACCAATTTCTGTTAAGCCATCGAAAAATGGTTTGAGAATTAGCCTGTTGATATCGCTCTGCGTTTATTGTTTTACAAAAAAAAAAAAAAAAAGAAGAGCATGTTATTCTTCTAGCACTTATGGCACACCAAACTCCAATTTTCTGATAACAGTGAGACGTTTCAATCAGGTTTTTCTGAAATCCCAGTATCGACTGTTGTATTTACATGACCAGTTAAGTGATTCGTCAGAGAAAAACAAAAGCTTTGGGTCAATAAAATCTCTTTCTACAGATTGGAAAAATCAATTGTAATAATTCACACGTTCACCGTTACTCATTTGCTTTTAATTCCTGTACTCGTGTGTAGGGATAAGGTTTTAGTGTCAACAGACGTATTTTTCTAGTAGATGTAGAATGCACCTGTAATTTGTTCTGCAATTTTCGAGGCGAACGCTCCAAAGTGGCACCGATTTCATCCAGTTTATTTTCTGTTAACATTGACCTTTGTCCAACACTGAATCCGAAGCATCAAATTTTTTGACGACCGCATGTATAGTTTTTCTTGCAGGAGGTCCCTGCGCATGCGTGAGCAAATTCATGCTGAGAGTAAACGTTTCTAATAAACTCAGCAACACAGAAATGGCGACAATGCATTTTCGAGCGGGAATTGACAATCCAAAGTCCCAACAAACGGCGCGGGAGTAGCTAAGGAGAGGAAGGCCGTGAACAGGTTATCATATAATATAATGACCCTATTACATGATGAGAAGGAAAAAGTGAGTTATGGGATGTTTCCTTGTATTCATAAGTTTTCGGGAAAATAAAAGAAAGAAAGAAAAAGAGGTTTCATTTTTCCGCTGTTACGTTGTTTTGTGCACCAATATGGCGCTATCATGTGAGTCTACTTGGAGTTGGTCGAGGGTTAATTCTCTACATTAAGCGTGTACATACCTTGAAGATTCCCTTTGTTGCACTGGCTAAGCCCGTTCTTGTAGACCATTAGCTGCCTCTTGCTCAAGGGGGAAAGAATAACAAAACTTGGTAGACTCAAATAAAAGAGAAATTTCACTTAATTTCTTTGATGACTTCTTTGGTCCGTCACCTTAATCTTCAGTTTCACAGTCCGTATAACATTTACGGTAATAGTTGCCCGTCAGATTAACTTTTATTATAACACTTCACACTCACAACTAATGCGTATTTCTTATTATTCATCGCCGTCAGATTTCTTATAACAAGCCGATTTATTACACTGCACGCTGCGCAATTTCTTACATTTCTTACACTGAGTATTTCTTATACTGCCCGCGATTTCTTGTACGCGCATCACTTATATACCAAAAACTCCTAATATTGCCGTCCTTTTTATTCTTTTTTTAATTTATTTATTTAAAGTCGCTTTAGCTGCAATGGTTATATCGCGACTTCTCAATAGGGTTACAGTACATTAGTTGAATACGTTCTCAATGCAAATTTAAACATACATATACAAGGTATACATAAAAAATCTGATGTGTACCATTCACGTGACTTTCTCCATATCCCTGCAACAAATTATTCTTAAAAAGCTTATACTTTTATTTACTTTCTGCTAATCAGAAAAAATAGCAGACATAGTCTAATTACTCGCTTCCTTGTAAGTAGAACCGAAATAAGTGACAACTGTAGGTTAAAGTGATAGTCGAAAGCTGGTTGCTATGTCAATGAAGTTCCTTTGTCTATATGGATAGGAGTTGACAAGTTCCTGTATGAGAAAAGTATACGTTTTTCATAGCAGAAACCAAAAATAAGGAATGTCACAAAAACGACAAACTCCACGAAAAAAATGTATATAACATAAAGTGTGTGTTTTAACGTGCTCTATATTTTTTGTGCAGTAAGTTTTTGTCCATCTCTTACGGTTTAGCAGTTATTCAAAATTTAGTAAAATTCATTCAAAATAAACTACTCTTCAGAGGCTATTCCCAGAAAATTCAAGATATATATTTTATTTGTCAGGTAAATATGTTTAATATACTAAATTTTAATCAAAATCGTAAGAGCCATTTTTGAGAAAATCAAAATTTTCGAAAAAAGTTCCATGTAAAGGGTAGTTGTGGGAGGGGGGATTTTTCTCAAAATCTTCGTGTCGCATCCCTGGAAGATACTAAACTTAAATACCAAGTTTTGCATTTTACCGACTTTTCGTTTTTGAGTTATCGTGTTCACAGACACACACACACACATACACACACACACACACACACAAACACACGGACCTTTTTGTGAAAATGCTTTTTTTGGATATTGGGGACCCTAAAACATATATTTCCGGTGAAATCTCGGTATCGAATTTTTGGTGGAGTGCAATATTTGCTCTATACATTATATACATAGTGCGTATGGAGAAAGTAAACTCAATGCAGTATTTTACAGTAAGAGAAAAGTTATTTTATGTTTGTTGTGAACTATGACAATATTTAGCATTTACTTCAATAGTTTGAAATATGTAGATCGAAAAAAGAACTTTAGATTAAATTTTTTGATACAATTGGATTACTTGAAAGAAGTTCAAGACTTTTTTAGAGAATTGTAGTTGGTCCAGGGCTGTCGGGAGTTCGTTTGGCAAGCTTATACACCCTAAGGTTCTGCGTTCTACGGAAGCAGATATTTCTTATACTAAATATATATAAAACTAATTATTGAACTAATAAAATACGCGTCATACTAATATACTGTCGCAATGTCTAAGTATTTAACAATACCACTACTGAGTAATGCCAATTCAGGATGTCGGCAATTCAGATGTAGGTGAAGGTAAAAAAGGTCGCACGCATACTTCTAATGTAAACAAACAGATCTCTGCAAGTGCCGGCGCCTACTACCTAGGCGATGTCATTGGATAAAACATTTTGTAACCTACGTTCACTGTGATATCACTGTGCTGGCACGTACGCTGGCTTGCGGCGTACCCATATTGATCTGAAAAGTAAGGTTTAATCTAAAATTTCAATCTTAATTTCTGGCTAAAAATCTTAAGTTGCAGAAAAAATATATAGGTATAATTTGTTTTGACACTTTCGTGTCTATAATACGACTGACACGCTAGGCCATTCTAATTTTTTTTTTTTTCTGGCAAACCATGTGTTAGCAAGTGAAATTGCAAAAGAATTATTTGTTACACTTCAGTTAAATATTTTCTTGATATATGGTGCACCATGTACCTTCAATCTGTATATCTTGAAAGCGCAAGCAAAATTCGTGCAAAATCTTAATTTAAGACTCATGAATTGTAAAAAGCTTCCTTAGGAATCCAAAAATTGTAATCTAGTAAAGCTATAATTTCTGATATTTTAAGCGAAATACAGAGTTCTAAAAATGTACATACCTTAGGTCTAATGATGTATTTATCTAGATTATTAGTCATGTTCTGGTGATGGGACTGCAGCGCTTCCTTCAATCTGTCTAATTGACCAGGAATACTTGAAGACAATGTGGTCTGAAGAGAAGATCTTAATTGTCTTTCACTCTCAAGGCCAGTCAGCATTGATTGTTTAATCTGTTCACCCATCTGGCGATTTGCATTTGTGGTATCCTTTACTTGCTGAAGAACATTCAATATATTCTCGGTTATCGCAGAATTTCGCTCCTCGCACCTTCGTTTTTCTTCGCCGAATTTCTCCACCAGATCTTGCTTTTCTTTTTGACAGTTTGCTTGGTTATTAACATAGGTGGCAAGTAGAGCACTTATATTCGTAAAACCTGAGCTTACATTCCGCTCTAGTGCCAGCTGAATTGATGAAAATCTATTCCTCTCCAGTTCTAATTCTTGTTGCAGCCTTTGTTGTTGTTGCTCAAATTTGGCTTCTTTCTCATTCTGCCTTGTCTTTTCTTCTGCCATTTGCATACGTGCCTTTTCCTGTTCTTCCCGAGTTTTGTTTTTCTCTACCTCCAGGGCCTGCTGAAGACGCTCCACTGTAGCGTTTCCTGAAACCCACGTCTGAATCAGTAACTCCTTATCTGCTTTTATTGAGTTCTGTAAATTATTGACTTCTTCCACCATTACTTTATACTTTCCTTCACAAGTGAAACTATTTTTATTAGCTCCACCAAGGGAAGTCTGCAACTCATTTATTTGTTCTTTGGCTGACTGAAGCTGCTTATCAGTTGCTTCGATTTTCTCCTCAGCAGTCTTAAGCTGCAGTTCACGCTCTTCAGCTAAGCTTTGGAAATAATTTGCTTTCTTTATTGACTCGCGTAGCTTCTCCTCAAACTCTCTTGATTGTTGTAATGTAAGCTGTAAATGAGTTTTTCTGCTTTCTGCTAGGTCTTGCATCAACTTTGTGTCTTTTATGGCTATCTGTACATTTTTATCAAGAAGTTTAAGGTCATTTTTCAGTTTAGAGAGTAGTTTATCTTTTTTTCCTGATAGCTCTTGGAATTTGCTTGCCTGTTCTACTGCAATGGCTGACTCTTGTTCTGCCTTCTTCAAGAGACGTTGCACTTCCGCTGCCGCTTCCAGGCTGGCCTGCGCCTTGGCTTGGTATATCCCCACTTGCTCACTCATTTGGTGCTCCACAGTCATTCTGCGCATCTGCTCCTTTCGACAGCGGTCTTCGGCGCGGCTTAGTTGATATTTATACATTTGATTCTCTGACTTAACGAAGTCTCTCTCATGCTGTAGTTGTGCGAAAATTTGAAGGACGACCAGCTGTAACTGGGGCGTGTTGTAAACTGCAGCCTGATACTGAGATGGTGGATTGGGCTGCGCCATCGCTGCAACTGTAACAAAATATACTCTCTAAACTAGACGCTTAAATTAATACCAAAATAACAGAATTTACCACAAAAAGTCTAATGTGTTCCATTCATATCATTTTCTCCACATCTCTGCAACAAATTTATCTATTTACTTCATCTAATCGAGAAAAAATCTGATGTGTACCATTCACATGACTTTCTCCATATACCTGCAACAAATTATTCTTAAAAAGCTTATACTTTTATTTATTTTATGCTAATCAGAAAAAAATAGAAGCGAAATAAAGGACAACCATAGGTTAAAGTGATAGTCAAAAGCTGGTTGCTATGTCAATGAAGTTCCTTTGCTTATATGGATAGGAGTTGACAAGTTCCTGTATGAGAAAAGTATACGTTTTTCATAGCAGAAACCAAAAATAAGGAATGTCTCAAAAACGACGAACTCCACGAAAAAAATATATATAACATTTTAATGTGCTCTACATTTTCTGTGTAGTAAGCTTTTGTCCATTTCTTACGGTTTAGCAGTCATTCAAAATTCAGTAAAATTCATCCAGAATAAACTACTCTTCAGATATTCCCAGAACATTCAAGATATACATTTCATTTGTCAGCTGAATAGCTTTAATATATGAAATTTTAATCAAAATCGTTAGCCATTTTTGAGAAAATAAAACTTTTCGAAAAAAGTTCCATGTAAAGGGTAGTTGGGGGTGGGGGATTTTTCTCAAAATCTTCGTGTCACATCCCTGGAAGATACTAAACTTAAATACCAATTTTGGTATTTTACCGACTTTTCGTTTTTGAGTTATCGTGTTCACAGAAACACGGACACACACACAAACACGGACCTTTTTGTGAAAATACCTTTTTGGATATTGGGGACCCTAAACCATATGTTTCCGGTGAAATCTCGGTATCGAATTTTTGGGTGGAGTGTACATAGTGCGTATAGAGAAAGTAAAAATTAGCAGAAACAGTCTTATTACTTGCTCCCTTGTTAGTAGAAGCGAAATAAGGGAGTACCATAGGTTAAAGTGACGGTCAAAAGCTGGTTGCTATGTGACTGAACTTCCTTTATTTGTATGGACACGAGTTCATAGTCCTGTATGACCCCAAACTACCCCTTACATGGAACTTTTTTTGAAACTTCTGATTTTCTAAAAAATGGCTCTAACGAGTTTGATTAAAATCTTCTTGATGAATTTTGGATAATTGGTAAAGTATAACCGATACACAAAACTTACTACATAAATAATGTAGATCTCGTTAAACCAGACAATTTGTGTTATATGCGTTTTTTATATATACTTCTTTTCCGTGAAATTGGTCATTTCTGAGATATTTCAAGTTATTTGTTTTTGATTTAAAATACTTAAACTCTTGTCACACTTTTCTCCTGGCCATGCCTAGAAATGGATTTCAACCATATGTGGCAACCAGGTTTTAGAAAAAGTTGACTCACTTTAGCCTAGTGATGGAACACATCAGATTTTTTTTTACTTTCTCTATACGTACTGTATATATATATATATATAGAGAAGGTATTGCACTCCACCAAAAATTCGATATCGAGATTTCACCGGAAATGTGTGTTTTAGGCTCCCCTGTATCCAATAAATGTATTTTCAGAAAAAAAGTCCGTATGTATATCTGTGTGCCTGTGGTCACGATAACGAAAAAACGAAAAGTCGGTAAAGTACCAAACTTGGTATTTAAGTTAAGTATCTTCTAGGGATGCGACACGAAGATTTGGAAAAAAATCCCCCCCAACCCAAACTACTTTTTTTTTTTGAAAATTTTGATTTTCTAAAAAATGGCTATCGATTTTGATTAAAGTATCGTATTTTAAAGATATCTGCCTCACAAATAAAATGTATGTTTTGAATTTTCTGGGAATAGCCTCTGAAGACTACTTTATTCCGGGTCAATTTTTACGGTATTTAGCATACTGCTAAACCGTAAGAGATGGACAAAAACTTACCACACAACAAATGAAGAGCACTATAAAACATACAATTTATGTTACATGCATTTTTTTCGTGGAGTTGATTGTTTTTGAGATATTCCTTGTTTTTGGTTTGAGCTATAAAAAACATATTTTTCTCATACAGGACTTTGTGAACTGTGTCCATACAAACAAAGGAACTTCAGTCTCATAGCAACCAGCTTTTGACTATCTTTTTAACCCATGGTACTCCCTTATTTCATTTCTACTTACAAGGAAACAAGTAATAAGACTATTTCTGTTATGTTTTTTTGATTAGCATGAAGTAAATGGAAGCATAAGCTCTCTCTCAATTTGTTGCAAAGATGTGGAGAAAGTCATATGAATGAAACTCATCAGATATTTTTTAGTTAATATTAATAGATTGTTCTTGAAGAAGCTTAAGTTATGTATTTGATTATGATTATATTGATCGTACAGATTAGTAATATTAAGATTTGGAACTTCTGACAACTTGTTGCTGCCGCTACACAAGTGTATTGCGGATGGTGTATACAAGGCGCTGTGCCGTAAGGGAGTTAGCCAAATTTGGTATTCCAGACATGTCTCATTTTTTTGGGCGACAGCTGTACATAGAGTATAGAGAAGTTATTACATTCCACCAAAAAATTCGAAGCCGAGATTTCACCGGAAATAGACGTTTTAGAGTCCTCTGTATACAAAACAAGCATTTTTAGGAAAAGATCCGTGTGTGAACACAACTCTAAAACGAAAAGTTCCTAAAGTGGTGAATAAGTTTAGTATCTTCCAGGATTACGACACGATGATTTTGGGGGAAATTCCCCCAACCCAAATTACCCTCTATATGGACCAATTTTCGAAAATTTTGATTTTTTTTCATAAATGGCTTCAACGAATTTGATTAAAATCCCGTATATTAAAAATATTTTCACGACAAATAAAATATATATCCTTAATTTTCTGGGAATAGCTAGAGAGAAGTTTGCTGGTTTAAAGTTCAAACCAATAACAAGAAATATTTCGAGAACGGTCAACTCCGCAAGAAAAACGTAATTGACATAAATTGCGTGTTTTAACCAGATGTAGTTTTCGGCTTAACCGTTGTGTAAAATTTTGCAGAGGATATTTCCAGAAAGTTTACTTATACTTTATTTTCCATGTAAATATCTTTCATATACGGTATTTTAATCAAAATCTTTAGAGCCATTTTGCGATCACATTTTCAATCATTTTTCCATGTAAAGGGTAGTTTGTGTTGGTTTTTTTTTAAATCTTCGTGTTGCATCCTTGGAACATACTAAACACAAATACCAAGTCTGGTATTTAACGGTCTTTTCGTTTGTGATTTTTGCTAAAAAAAATTGTCCACAGAATCACACAAGCATACGCACCCGGACCTTTTTCTAAAAGTAGTTTTTTCGGATTCAGGGGATTTCAAAACATATTTCCGGTGAAATCTAGACATCGAATTTTTTGTTAGAATATAATACCTTCTCTAGCTATTATATACATTCATATACATGCTAGAGAAAGTAATAAGCTGGGATACATACGCCGCTAATACTGTCAATTCAACTTTAGGATGGAAAAAAGCAACTGATAATAAGGGCAACACAGACAACGATAAACACAAAGTATACCAAAGGATTTTAGATAAAGTTAAAATACATCTGTTTTACAGTGTGACAAGAAGTTGGTTTTACTGTCGTTCACTCATAATACTAAATGAAACATTCGTACGTTTAGCAGCAAGTTCATTTTGATATTTACAGTAAGTTGTTGAGAGTATACAATAACAATAATTACACAATGAATGCATAAGATGTATGTTCGTGCTTGGGGCATAGTACGAGTGTTTCGCATTCAAGAGCACTGCTAAACTGCCATAAGAACTCATAATCGTTTGTGTAGCAACTGCTCATTACCCCTTTACCTGAAAGCTATGATAGATTTAGTAATAACGAACCAAACAAAGAGAAAGCTCTGAGATATGAGTATGTGGGCATCATTAGCTAGTGCTTCGTGTGTTGCATAATCTCAAAAATATTTAACTTTTCAATCTTGCATAGCATACCTAAAGCCCGCCTGGGTAGTAGCGTGTCTGCCTCACATTCAAAAGGCCGTTAGTTCGAATCTCGTTTCGGGTGAGTTATCCGAATAAGTTTTCCTTTATCCTGAGAAGACGAATGTCGACTAAGTTACATGGACCCCGAGATCATTTGAGCATCATTTCACTAATTTCATTCATCGTCCGACATGACCATCCAGGTTAAAGGACGTTAAAAACTACAAAAAAAAAAAAAAAAACCCTAAGACTTTCCAAGCTGCAACTTCAAATTCGGACAGCTAAATATAAGTAATGACTATTATATTCTTTTGGTGTCATTTCGACGCAGCGCATAACGGAGTTTGGTCTTTAACTTACTTTTCGTTTTGATTTATGCCCTTCACAAATGCAAACTCAATGTAATTATTTTGGTAGCAGATAAATTAGGGTTTTATGGTAAATAAAACTAAGGTATATTAAATATTTCGTGAAAGCTTTCGTCCTCGGCACTTGCCCACTCGACATTAAATCTTATATCATATTTCTTTGAAGAATAAAGATTTTAATTGATTGCATTACTGTCAACTCCACATATATTATCGTTTTCTGAATGGAAAACCTTTGTAATTATAAGCTCTTGAGATCAGAGATAATTGTGGTTTAGGAGAAATCCCTTTGTGAACTAATTAGAATATCTGGCCTGATAAGTAAATCAATAAAAGCTTGGGCTTATGTATACAAGATACATAGATACTTAAAAGGGTTTGGAATCTATATTTAAAGTTACTCAATATGTCTTCTCATAATTGAGAACACCCCGAAAAAAACTTTATCGTGTAATCCACAGTAATCGAGATTCCAACTCGAGACTTTTTGATTCTGCACGACTTTAGCATAATTGTTTAAACCAACCAGATGAATAAATTCTTACTGGTAGGGTTTGAAAAACACAAAATGTCAAATAAGTGTTTGCTGTAGATTTAACCATATAGGAGATATTTCTTGTTTTTATTTTATATTTAGTCATTACATATATACCGTAGGTCCAGGTAAAGGGACAAAGCTTCATATAGCGACCACCTCTTAACGTTTTTAATATCGCTTTGCCTACGGAGTTCCCTTATTTCCCTTTTACTTACAGGGACTTGTAAGGAAAAATGTCTGCTCATATTTATCTCGTTTAAACTGTTAAAAGAATAGTTTATTGCAGAAAAGGTACAGAATATGATGTGGATATAACTCACCAGAGCTTTACTTACTCTACACGTGCTATGCAAGTACATAATAAGTAGAGAAGGCAATGATTTCCAATGATTTCACAGGAAATATATATTTTGATTCCCCTGAGCCGGAAAAAAACAGGATTGTTAGAAAAAATGAGTATGTGTGTGTGAGAGTGTGTGACTGCCAAATAGAAAATGTGGTATTTTGGTTTAATATCTTCCAAGAATGCAACAGAAAGATTTTTAATAGGGCGCAGGACCGAAGGTAAGCTTAGCAGGTAACAATCTCCCAAGCCTCCCACGAAATTGGTGTATTTAGCCAGCAGGTGGGGTGAAATGGGTATACCAAATTTTTTCCTTGATTTCTTTCAGTGTACGGCAAATTAGTTCACAGTTAACATGTTTTCCGACGAGCCTGAAATTGCGGCGAGGAGGAAAGGAAGGAAACGTCTACTTCGGAACGGTTACACTTTCGGATTCCAGAAGTGTTTAAAAAGTGGGAAAGCGCGATGGGCGTAGAGTGTTAAAAGTTGCAAAAGTTTTATTAAAACCTTTTCCATTGAAGAAATAGTTGCCCTGGATATTCAAGAAGACCATAACCACGCGGCACCACCTAGTGACAAAATTCAGAGACAGAAAGTACTTTGTAATCTGAAGAGAAAAGCTACGGAAGATATACGTGAAATGTCATCAAAACTAATATAATAATAAGATATTATAAACACCAAACTGCAACTCTTACGTATTTCAACTGGAAGGCTACCTGCTCTGGGGAGGCTTGGGGGCTATTTTTCTGACCGCGGGAGGCTTCGGTGCCTCACTCTTTTAAGAAAATTCCCCACCCCACGCCCCTTTTAAGGAAGGTATTTCTTAGCGAATTTGATTAAATTAACCCACATTAAAGATATTTTCATGGCAAATAAAATGTATATCTTCATTTTTGGGAATAGGCTCTGAAATCCTGTGCATTCTCGATGGTTTTGCATAGCTGGTTAACCGTAAGAAATAAAGAAAACTTACTGCACCAAAATTTAGATGTCACATGTACTCCCAAATTAAGTTGTAGAACTACTGTTTCTGAAATATTCCTTCTTATTGGTTTAAATTTTAAAATTCTTTTACTTGTCTCAAACAGAAGTCAACCTTGTTTAATTCTGGCCATAAAACATAACCGAACTCCAGTGACAGTGCCTAGCGACTGCTTTAAAACATTTGACCATGGCTTTATCCTACTGTGTTCACTTACTTTTCTTCCACTTATAAGGTATTAAGTCATTAGACAACTCTGATCACGTTTATTTCGTTTAGCATGAAGTATATAGAACAATAATATTTTGTAAGGAGAATTGCTTGCAGAATAGGAAGAGAAAGTCATGTGAATCGAAACAATGACTATGCTATATTCATAATTATGTGCACTAAAGGGAAAACTTCATGATATACATACGTAAAATATCTTAAACAAATCAAATTTTTGTCAAATTCGTAGTCTTTTTAATAAAATAAAAGATGTAATATATTCCAATCATATGTATTTCTCTAGCTGTTCCACAAACAGACTTTGCTTTCAAAAGAGTATTCCATTATCTAAATTATGCTAATCAACATCAAAATGGCCAGAATTTGTCTTATTTGCTTATTTGAGCAGGGTTTAAGTACCTTAAAACTGAAACCAATAATTTAAATAACTCGAAAACGTGAACTCTAAAAGTAAATAAATAATTAAAATAAAAAAATGGACAAAAATAATTAAAAAAAATCTGATGTGTTCCATTCATATGACTTTCTCTACTTCTGTGTAACAAATTATTGTTAGTAAACTTTTTCTTCTATTTACTTCCTGCTAATCGAGTAAAAATTATCAGAAAATCTTTATTACTTGCTTTCTTGTAAGTAGAAGCGAAATATGGGAGTATCATAGGTTAAAGTGAAGTCAAAAGCTGGTCACTAGGTGACTGAAGTTCCATTGTCTGTATGGACACGAGTTGACAAATTCCTGTATGAGAAAATTACAAGTTTTTCAAAACTGAAACCAAAAGCAAGGAATATCTCAGAAACGATAAACTCCTCGAAAAAAAAAGATGTTACATAAATTCTGTGTTTTAATGTGCTCTACATTTTTTGTGTGTTAAGTTTTTGTCTATCTCTTACGGTTTAGCAGTTATGCAAAATTCTTCCAGAATAAAGTAGTCTTCAGAGACTATTCCCAGAAAATTAAAGATATACATATTATTTGTCAGGTAAATATCGTTAATGTACAATAAATATTTTAATCAAAATCGCTAGAGCCATTTTTGAGAAAATCAAAATTTTCGAAAAAAGTTCCATGTAAAGGGTAGTTGAGGGGATTTTCTTGAAAATCTTCCTGTCGCATCCTTGGAAGATACCAAACTTAAATACCAAGTTTGGTATTTAACGGTCTTTTCGTTTTTGAGCTATGCTGTCCACAGACACACGCACACACGGACATTTTTCTAAAATTTTTTTTTTTTATTCAGGGAGACCCAAAACATGTATTTCCGGTGAAACCCCGGTATCGAATTTTTGGGTGCAATACAATACCTACCTTCTCTATATACTATGTACATAGTACGTGTAGAGAAAGTATATCACAAAATTTGTGTTTTAATAAGCTCTACATTTTTTCTGTAGTAAATTTTTCGCTGCCTCTTACGGTTTAAAAGCTATATAAAAATCTTCCAGAATTAAGTATTAAACAGAAGCTATTCCCAGAAATTTCAAAATATACATTTCCTTTGTCATGAAAATATTTTACCTAAACAAATGACATTTTAATAAAACTATTTCAATCCAGTTTTGAGAAAATAAAATTTTCCGAAGCATGTTTCATGTAAAAGAAAGCTGAGATGGGGTGATTTCTTCAAAATCTTCGTGTCACATCCTTATAAGATATTGGTTGGTGTTTAACAGACTTTTCGTTTTTGAGCTACACACGCGCACACACACATGGACGTGTTTATAAAAATGTTTTAAGGGGGTCAAAAAATATTTATTTCTGATGAAATTAGGAGTGGAATACATTACCTTCTGTATCCACTCTTACATTATATAGGTTAGAGAAAATAAAAAAAATCTGATGTTTACCATTCACATGACTTTCTCTATATCCCCGCAGCAAATTATTCTTAAAAAGCTTATACTTCTATTTACTTTATGCTCATCAGAAAAAATTGGCAGAAATAGTCTTATTACTCGCTTCCTTGTAAGTAGAAACGAAATAAGGAAGTACCATAGGTTAAAGTTATAGTCAAAAGCTGGTTGCTATGTCAATGAAGTTCCTGTGTTTGTATGCATAGGAGTTCACAAGTTCCTATATGAGAAAAGAAGAAGTTTTTCATAGCAGAAAACAAAAATAAGGAGTGTCTCAAAAACGACTAACTCCACGAAAAAAATGCATATAACATAAATTGTGTGTTCTAAAGTGCTCTACATTTTTTGTGCAGTACGCTTTTGTCCATCTCTTACGGTTTAGCAGTTATTCAAAATTCAGTAAAATTCATCCAGCATAAATACTCTTCGGAGGCTATTCCCAGAAAATTCAAGATATACATTTTATTTGCCAGGTAAATATCTTTAATATACGAGATTTTAATAAAAATCGTTACAGCTATTTTTGAGAAAATCAAAATTTTCGAAAAAAGTTCCATGTAAAGGGTAGTTGGGGGTGGGGGGATTTTTCTCAAAATCTTCGTGTCGCATCCACACACACACACACACACACACACACACACACACGCACACACACACACACACACACACACACACATATTTCCGGTGTAATCTCGGTATCGAATTTTTGGGTGTAGTTCAATACCTTCTCTATACACTATGTATATAGTGCGTATAGAGAAAGTAATAAAGTATAATTTGGGGTGGGGTTTTCTTTAAAATCTTGATGCCGCACCGCTGGAAGGTATACTGAACTTCTGTCTTTTTGAGTTATCTGTCCACAGGCACATTCGTTAACTTTGCTCTGAAGAAGCGTTTTCCAGGTGCCTTAAAACATATATTTCTTTAAATCACAATATCCAGGTTTTCGATAAAATATACCAGTTTATTATATTCATAATAATAGTGATATTCTAGCCATGTATCAGATTTCATACTTGCATATATATATTTAAATAATATTTTTTACTGTCTAAATTAATTCTTTTAATAAAAACCTGATGTGTTCCATCCACACACGTTTTCTACATCTGTGTAACAAATTGCTAATTAAAAGACTTATTTTCCTATCTACTTTATGCTAATCGAGCGAAATATTAACAGAAATGCGTTCTTGTAAGTAGAGAGGAAATATTGGAGTACACTAGACTAAATTGATAGTTACATCTTTCAAATGGTTGTCATGTAGATGATTTTTTTTTGCATTGCAAGGAGTTAATTCCCATATGAGAAAAGTTTAAGTATAACACCGAAACCAGTAGCAAGGAACATCTCAAAAAATGGTCAACTCTACGATAAATATGTATATGACATAATTGTATGTTTCAACAAGATTTACATATTTTGTGTAGTAAGTATTTTCTATCTCTTACGGTTACTAATTTTATAAAATCCAGCAAAATTCGTCCAGAATAAAGAGGCCCTAAAAGGCTATTCCCAAAAAATTCAAGACCTACATTATATTTATCGCGTAAATATCTTTAATATTCTGTATTTTAGTCAAAATTATCATACAGGGTACCCTAAAATCTCTGTACACTATGCACATATTACGTATAGAGAAAGTAAAAATGAGCAACGTGATGCATTTTTAAAAATATTCATTATAAAGTAAAGTTTTGCGGTAAATGAGCTTAAAATATATCTGTCGTATGGTATTCTTACTTTACCTACATAGTACACATATAGCATTCCACCCAAAAATTTGGTACTGAAATTTCATTGAAAATGCTCGTTTTAGGGTCCCCTTTATAATGTTTTTACTTTCTCTTACACGCATGTACATACAATGTAAATAGAAGCTAGGGAAGGAATTGTATTTTACCCTAACAAATTCAAAAATTCAATGCTATAGCCGGGATTTGAGCCACAGATCTTCCAGTCTCTATCTGGTTGCTTTACCTCTGAGCTAACATGGTAACATGCCGGAACGACATTAAACCTCTCAACTGGCTCGCATGTTTCCCGGTAAACCACAAAGTGATCTCAAATTATTTTGAGATGAGATACCCCAGTGGCGACATACAATATCGTAAGTTATTTTAAGTCCCAAGATTCATAGTATAGTGAATTTTTTTTCCCACATAAGCCGCGTGTAGAACAGGAGTTGGATACTAGAGTCAGACTGAAAAACTCAGTGCCATAGCCGGGATTTGAACCATTGATCTCCCGGTTTCTAGCTGGTTGCTCAACCACTGAGGTACCATGGTAACATGTCTTGCATGTTTACCGGTAAACCACAAGGTGATTTCAAATTATTTTGAGATGTCAGGGCTTGTGTGAAAAAAAATCTGATGTTTTCCATTCACATGATCTTCTCTACATCTCTGCAAAAATGTTATTAAAAAGCCCATGCTTCTATTTACTTCATGCTAATCGAGAAAGTGTTATTACTTTCTTCCTTGTAAGTAGAAGTGAAATAAGGGAGTACCATAGGTTAAAGTGATAGTCAAAAGCTGGTTACTATATGACTGAAGTTCCTTTGTATGGACAGGAGTTGACAAATTCCTGTATGAGAAAAGATTAAACCAATAAAAAAGAATATCTAAAAGCGATCAACCCCACGAAAAAAAAATATATTACATAAATTGTGTGTTTTAATATGCTCTACATGTTTTGTGGGTTAACTTTTTGTCCATCTCTTTCGGTTTAGCAGTTATAAAAAAAAATCCGTAAAATTTATCCAGAATAAAGTAGTCTTCAGAGGCTATTCTCAGAAAATTAAAGTTATACATTTTATTTGTCAGGTAAATATCTTTACTGTGCAATAGTTTAATCAAGGTCATTAGAGCCATTTTTGAGAAGATGAACATTTTCGAAGAAAGTTCCATGTAAAGGGTAGTTGGGAGGGGGGGGGCTTTTCTTGAAAATCTTCGTGTCGCATCCTTTGAGCTATTTGTCCACAGACTCACACACACATGGATATTTTTCTAAAAATGATTTTTTTGGATTCAGGAGGTCTCAAAATAGGTATGTATTTCTGGTATGTACCTATATCGAATTTTTGTGTGCATTACAATGCCTTCTCTGTAGAGTATATAAATAGTAAGTGCAGAGAAAGTAAATAAACATACAAAAACAATTAAATTGTTTCATAAGTGTTTCAGTATTTGCGGTTTTATGCACTCAAGCTATGAATAAGCTGCCATACCTTTATGGGAAGTTGATGAAGGATGCTGCTGACGGTCAGGAGATGTTCACTGTTCTTAGAGAACTTTGGGCTCGTATATATAAGGATTGTCCATAAAATATACGACCATGACCTCCGGAGATAAGATAAACCTTGCTTTTCTATATCTGACCTCTTCTCAAGTTTGTATACATTGCGTACAAATGCGTCATTTTAGTTATATTTGAAATCTTCACGCGCTGCTTTGTCTTGGACAAACGCCTTCCAACTCAGTAGAAGAAGTTGCTGGGACTTCGTAACATGACTATGGAAACGGCAACCAGGAGCAATGATGCCAACATCGAAACAACAAGATATCTTGGATCGTAAGTTAAATATCTGATGTGTACAGTTCACATGACTTTCTGTACATCTCTACAACAAATTATTCTTAAAAAGCTTATACTTCTATTTACTTCACGCTAATCAGAAAAAAATAGCAGAAATAGTCTTATTACTTGCTTCCTTGTAAGTAGAAGCAAAATAAGGGCGTACCTAGGTTAAAATGATAATCAAAAGTTGGTTGCTATGTGACTGAAGTTCCTCTGTTTTATAGACAGCAGTTGACAAATTCCTTTATGAGAAAAGTATAAGTTTTTCAAAGCAGAAACCAAAAACAAGGAATGTCTCAAAAAGATGAACTCCACGAAAGAAAAAGTATATAACATAAATTGTGCTCTACATTTTTCGTGTAGTAAGTTTTTGTCCATCTCTTACGTTTTAGCAGTTATTCAAAATTCCCTAAAATTCATCCAGAATAAAGTACTCTTCAGAGGCTATTCCCAGAAAGTTCAAGATATACATTTTATTTGCCATGTACCTAAATAACTTTAATATACGATATTTTAATTAAAATCGTTAGAGCCATTTTTAAGAAAATCAAAATTTTCTTAAAAAGTTCCATGTAAAGGGTACTTTGGGGTGGGGTGATTTTTCTCAAAATCTTCGTGTCGCATCCCTGGAAGATACTAAACTTAAATACTAAGTTTGGTATTTCACCGACTTTTCGTTTTTGAGTTATCGTGTTCACAGACACACGGTCACATACTCACACCGCGGACCTTTTTTCCGAAAATGCTCTTTTTAGATAAAGGGGACCCTAATACATATATTTCCGGTGAAATCTTGGTATCGACGTTTTGGGTTTAGTGCAATACCTTCTCTATGCACTATGTACATAGTACGTGTAGTGAAAGTAAAAATCTGATGTGTTACACTCACATGACTTTCTTTAGCTGTTCTATAAGCTTCTTACAGAAGATTATTCTTCTTTCTACACCATTCTAAGCCAGATAAGCATTAACAGAATAAACTTGTTACTTAGTTCCTTATAGGTAGAAGAGAACTAAAGGAATGCACTATGCCAAAGCGTTAGTCAAATGTTTTAAAAGCTATCGTTACGTGCTTATCATTGAAATTTGTTTATTTGCTACGCTAGACAAAGAAATACGGACTCCTCCTGTCCGAGAAAATGAAACCATTTACAAGGAATATCTTGAAAACGATCAACTCTACAACAAAAATACATATAAATTGTGTATTTTAACGAGATCTACATTTTTTGTGTAGTAAGTTTTTGTTCATCTCTTACTGTTTAATATTTATGTAAAACTCTGCAAATATCAATCAGAATAAGGTGCTCTTCAGAGGCTATTCTTAGCAAAATTCAAAATATACATTTTATTTGTGTTGTGAATAACTTTAATATACGGTATTTTAATCAAAATCGTTAGAGCCATTTTTGAGAAATACAAACTTTTCAAAAAGTTTTCCACATAAAGGGTAGTTTGGGGTGAGGGGATTTTCTTGAATATCTTCTTGTGGCATACTTGAAAGATAATAAACGTAATACAAAGTTTAGCATCTAACAGATACTTACGGATCTTTTTCTAATTTTTGTTTATTCAGGGGGACATCATATATTTCCAATTAAATATTTGTATCGAATTTTTGGGTGCAGTACAATATCTTCTGTATACACTACGTACACAGTAAGTGTAGAGAAAGTAAAAATCTAATGCATTATATTCTTTATAAATTATAACCTTCTACTTGTTTATTGAGATGAACTTAAATACACGTGTACAAACCTTGCTGTGGCTATAACAAGTTTGCAATATAGTATGCATGTCAGTTTTTTAAAAAACACAATTCCGTCCTCTTTGCTTGCCGCAAGAAAAAACAATTTGATGCTCCGTTCACATGACTTTCTCTACATCTCTGTTGTATACCTATGCTTCTATCTACTTCATTCTAATCAAAATAAACATTTGCAGAAATGCTTTATTGTAAGTACAAGAAAAATCATGGAATACACTAGGCTAAAATGATAGTCAAAACTTTTAAAAACTGGTTGCCATGTGGTTGCAACATAATGAAGGTATCGTATTCCAACAAAAAATTTGATACCAAGATTTCAATGGAAATACGTATTTTGAGATCCGCTAAATCCTAAAAAAAAAAAAAAAAAAAAAAAAAAAATAGAAAAATGTCCGAATGTGGCATTTAAGTGGTATTTAAGTTCGGTATCTTCCAAGGTTGCGACACGAACACTACAAAGAAAAACAACCCTACTCTTTACATGGAAAACATTTCGAAAAAGTTGATTTTCTCAAAAATGGCGTTAACTATTTTTATTACATTTTCTTATATTTAAGTTATTTACATGACAAATAAAATGTATATCTTCAATTTTCTGGGAATAGGCTCCAAAGACAGGTTTATTGGATGCATTTTTCCGAATTTTGTATAACTGGTAAATCGTATATGTTATGTTATATTTTTTTTTTTTTTTGTGTAGTTGACTGTTTGTGAGATATTCCTTGTTATTAGTTTCAGCTTTAAAATACTTATACTTTTCTCATACGGGTATTTGTTAACTCCTGTCCATACAAATAAGGGAACTTCAGTCACATAGCAACCAGTTTTTGACTGTCACTTTAACCTATGGTGCTCTCTTATTTTTCTCGATTAGCTTGAAATAAATAGAAGCATAATCTTTATAACAATAATTTGTTGCAGAAATGTAGAGAAACTCGTGTGAAAGAAACACATCAGATTTTTTTTTTTTTAAACTTAAAAACCTATTTAGTAAGTTTATTTACGATGCACTCTCTGTATCGAATTATTGAGTGGAATGCAATACCCTGTTTATTAACTTTTAGTTACATAAATAAGTTAAAGATTACACATGTAAGCATTAGTGTGTTGCACAGCCTGTGGTAAATTAGATATCATCAATGGGATTCCCCGTGACACAACTAGTAAGATCAAAGAGCAAGGTGATGACCTTTGATAATGAGTTTTCCTTGTTTTATTTTTCGTTCGTTTTCCTGTTTATCTTTCTTTTTATATTTAATATTTACACAGCTCTGTAATATATAGAGGACTTTAGTGTTTCATATATACGATATAACTAATTATGTACATTGAAATGAATGTTTGGCTCATTTTGGAGGAAAATAGGAAATCAACGAAGAATTCTCCCAAGAAAACAGTTAACTCAAGAAAATTTATGAGACTAAAGGCTTAGTCTTATTCTGTCACTGTTAAATTATATAAATTCAGATCAAATTACCATCCTCGACACTATATTTTAGGATATTAGACTGAACATTTTTCCATTATGTAAATTAAAGATTTATGTTAATAATAATGATTAATAATTCTAACCTCACTATCCAATTATTGAAGGAGACTGGATTTCTTTCTCAAATATTCCATTTTTAAAATCTAATAAATAATTTTTCTCTACCACTTCCTCAACAAACTATTCTAATTAAAACTTATTCTTCTATCTACTTCAGGTTAATTCATAATAAAAAATACATGAAATATAAAATAAAAAAATCATAGCTGCTTTAACTACACATTTCCTATTAGCTACATTTGAATAAGGGAATAAACTGGGTTTAAGTTGGGTATGTAACATACTTATCAAAGATATTGTTCATAACCACACACACACACGCACGCATTCGCTGTATTGTATTCCATCCAAAATTTCGATACCGAAGTCTCATCGAAAATACATGTTTTGAGACCATAATAAGAAAATCTGATGTGTACCATTCACATGACTTTTTCTCTATATCCCGGCAACAAATTATTCTTAAATGGGCTTTTACTTCTATTTACTTTATGCTAATCAGAAAAAATGAGCAGAAATAGTCTTATTACTCGCATCCTTGTAAGTAGAAGCGAAATAAGGGACTACCACAGGTTAAAATGATAGTCAAAAGCTGCTTGCAATGTCAATGAAGTTCCTTTGTTTATATGGATAGGAGTTGACAAGTTCCTGTATGAGAAAAGTATGTTTTTCATAGCAGAAACCAAAAATAAGAAATGTTTCAAAAACGACGAACTTACGAAAAAATGTATATAACATAAATTGTGTGTTTTAAAGTGCTCTACATATTTTGTGTAGTTAGTTTTTGTCCATTTCTTACGGTTTAGCAGTTATTCAAAATTCAGTAAAATTCATCCAGAATAAACTACTCTTCAGATGCTATTCCCAGAAAATTCAAGATACACATTTTATTTGTCAGGTAAATATTTTTAATATACGAAACTTTAATCAAAATCATTAGAGCCATTTTAGAGAATATCAAAATTTTCAAAAAAAATTCCATGTAAAGAGTAGTTGGGTGTGGGAGGATTTTTCTCAAAATCTTCGTGTCGCATCCCTGGAAGATACTAAACTTAAATACCAAGTTTGGTATTTTACCGACTTTTTGTTTTTGAGTTATCGTGTTCACAGACACACGGACACACACACACACGGACCTTTTTGTGAAAATGCTTTTTTTGGATATAGGGGACCCTAAAACATATATTTCCGGTGAAATCTCGGTATCGAATTTTTGGGTGGAGTGCAATACCTTCCCTATACACTATGTACATTGTGCGTATAGAGAAAGTAAAAAAAGAAGCATTTTTAGAAAAATCTGATGTGTTCCATTCACATGACTTTCTCTATATCTCTGTAAAGTATTATTGTTAATAAGCTTATCTTTTATTTATTTCATGCTAATCGAGAAAAATTAGCTGAAATAGTCTTATTTCTCACTTTATTGTAAGCAGAAGCGAAATAAGGGAGTACCATAGGTTAAAATGAAAGCCAAAAGCTGGCTGCTATGTGACTTTTGTTCCTTTGTTTGTATTAACAGGAGTTGACAAATTCCTGTATGAGAAAAGCATAAGTTTTTCAAAGCTGAAACCAAGAAAAAGAAATATCTCAAAACCGATCAACTCCACGAAAAAAATTTATATAACATTAATTGTGTGTTTTAATGTGATCTACATATTTTGTGTGTTAAGTTTTCTCCATCTCTTACGGTTTAGTAGTTACGAAAAATTCATCCAGAATAAAGTAGTCTTTAGAGGCTATGCCCAGAAAATTCAAAATATACATTTTATTTGTCAGGTAAATCACTTTAATATACGATATTTTGATCAAAATCGTTAGAGCCATTTTTGAGAAAATCGAAATTTTCGCAAAAAGGTTCCATGTAAAGGGTAGTTTGGGGTGGGGGGATTTTTCTCAAAATCTTCGTGTCGGATCCCTGGAAGATACTAAACTTAAATACCAAGTTTTTGAGTTATTGTGTTCACAGACACACGGACATACACACTCACACACGGACCTTTTTCTGAAAATACTTTTTTTTTGGATACAGGGGATCCTAAAACATATATTTCCGGTGAAATCTTGGTATCGAATTTTTTGGTGGAGTGGAATACATTCTCTATACACTATGTACATAGTGAGTATAGAGAAAGTAAAAATGCGCGTTTGTGTTTATGCGTGCGAGCGCAGTGTCTATGTACAGACAGCTTAAAAAGAAAAAGTCCATTCAATACCAAACCTGATATTTAAGCTCAGTGTCGTCCAAACATGTAACACAAAGATTTTTCAAAAAAAAAAACCCTAAACTGAAATAGCCTTTACATGGAACTTTTCTCAAATATTTTAGCTTTTACAAAAATATCTCTAATGATTTTAATTAAAATACCACATGTTTAAGATATTTTTAAGAGCAACGAAATGTATACCTTAACTGAGAATAGCCTTTGAAAACATCTGCGATCTGGATTATTTTTCTATAACTGGCAAACCGTAACGGCTGGACAAAAAAATGTAGATCTCATTAAAACACACAATTTATCTCATATACGTCTTATTTTCTCAATACGAACTATATATATAGTGTATAGAGAAGGTATTGCACTCCACCAAAAAATTCGATACCGAGATTTCACCGGTAATATATGTTTTAGGGCCCCTTATATCCAAAAAAGTCATTTTCACAAAAGGGTCCATGTGTGTGTGTGTGTGTGTGTGTGTGTGTGTGTGTGTGTCTGCGAACACGATAACTCAATAACGAAAAGTCGGTAAAACACCAAACTTGGTATTTAAGTTTAGTATCTTCCAGGGATGCTACACGAAGATTTTGAGAAAAATCCCACCACACCAAACTACCCTTTACATGAAACTTTTTTCGAAAATTTTGATTTTTTTAAAAATGGCTCTAACGATTTTGATTAAAATATCGCATATTAAAGATATTTACATGACAAATAAAATGTATATCTTGAATTTTCTGGGAATAGCTTCTAATGACCTGTTTATTCTGGATGAATTTTGCTTAATTTGGGATAACTAATAAACCGTAAGAGATAGGCAAAAACTTACTATACAAAACATGTAGGCCATGTTAAAATATTCAATTTACGTCATATATTTTTTTTTTTCGTGGAGCTTACCGTTTTCGAGGTATTCGTTGTTATTAGTTTCAGTTTGTTCTTCCGTTGAAGGGTCTATAGCTCATCAAAATGCATGCTTGACAGCACCAACACTGACCAATTTTTCTTTGGACGCTATGACACCAGCGTACAATCTTGTAGAAATCCAAAGATAGATGTTTTTGGCTCCCTTTTCTTTTTTGATAGAAATTCTTTCGGCACTTCTCTCTTGTTTTTTCGTACTGTTTTGGTACTTCATTTTTGGGTCAAGGTAGATGTATAATAATATTACACGATCTTCGTCTAACATTGGTAGGGTATTTATTATTCCTCCATTTAGAAATTCTATCTTTTCTTATAAAATCCTGATGTGTTACACTCACATGTCTTTCTCTAGCCGTTCTACAAAGTTCTTACATAAGATTATTCTTCTTTCTGCACCTTGCTAATCGAGGTTTTCATTAGACAATGTTCTTATTACTTAGTTCCTTATAATGTAGGAAGAGAATAAGGGAATTCACTAGACTAAACCCATAGTCAAATGTTTTAAAAGCTGTCGTTATGCGATTGTCATTACAAATCGTTTCTTTTCTTGGCCAATAGTATAACAAAAGAAAAACGGACACTCCCGTCTGAGAAAAGTATAAGTACTTCACAACTGAAACTAATAACAATGAATACCTCGAAAACGATAAGCTCCACGAAAAAAAATGTATACGACGTAAATTGTGTATTTTAACAAGGCCTACATTTTTTGTATCGTAAGTGTTTGTCTATCTCTTACGGTTTATTAGTTATGCCAAATTAAGCAATTCATCCAGAATAAACAGGTGTTTAGAAGCTATTCCCAGAAAATTCAAGATATACAATATATTTGTTAGGCAAATATCTTTAATATACGAAATTTTAATCAAAATCGTTAGAGCCATTTTTTAGAAAATCAAAATTTTCGAAAAAGATTCCATGTAAAGGGTAGTTGGGGGTGGGGCGATTTTTCTCAAAATCTTCGAGTCGCATCCCTGGAAGATACTAAACTTAAATACCAAGTTTGGTATTTTACCTACTTTTCGTTTTTGAGTTATCGTGTTCACGGACACACACATACAGGGACCTTTTTCAGAAAATTGTTTTTTTAGATAAAGGGGACCCTAAAACATATATTCCCGGTGAAATCTCGGTATCGAATGTACATAGTGCGTATAGAGAAAGTAAACATGTGTCCTCCTGATTATTTCTTCCTGTGTTTAAAATTCATAATTTTCTGACACTTCTTCCTCTGCTCCTGAATCATGAACACTTTCATTCACACAATCCTCGTTGTCTGACCCAGAGTTATCACCGTCAGCATCTTTATCACTGAGCTTAAGAAACCATTAAGAGCCACACATCAGTATGTTTGCTAAACTCTGTCCTAGGTATTTTACCAGTGACATTTATGCACAAACTATAAAGTAAAGAGAATAAATATTTTTAGTAGATGATAAGCTAAATAACTGTAATTAATTTTAAAATGTCTAAAATTACGAGGTACGTCCATCAAGTAAGTTCCGTTTCAATTTATCTCCGCTGCAGCGCTGCGATCGCAGCTCCGCACATGCGCGGTAGTCGCTCTGTATCAAGGAGAAGAAACGTGCGCCATTTTGAGATCGCTGTCAGCCACATACGCTTTGTTGTGCTTGTTTAAAATGTCGGTGTTGATTGAAAATCCCGCCGCTTGTGAAATCAGATCTGTGATTCGTTTTCTGAATGCTATGAAAGTGAAACCAATTGAAATTTATCGGCAAATTTGCGAAGTTTACGGACAAAATGCGATGAATGATTCAATGGTGAGAAGACACGATGAAGAACGAAGTGGGCGTCTATCTTTGGTTACAGAAGAACTGGTTCACGCGATTGATTACAAGATCCAGGAAAACCGCCCCTAGCGACTTTCATCTGTTCTTACATCTCAAGTCTTTCCTTGGCGGTCAACACTCCAACAATGACGAAGAGCTGAAAGAAAATGTTTCCAACTTTTTGAAGACACAGGCGGCAAACGTGTATGAAGAAGGTATACAAAAACTTGTGCCACGCTATGACAAATGCCTGCAAAATGTCTTCAGTTATGTGGAAAAGTAGTTTAAGAGTTGTAGAATTTTGTGCAATAAATACTTATTCTGTATCTGTACACAATTTAATTTTATTACCAAACGGAACTTACTTTCTGGATTTACCTCGTATATACATTAAATTAGGATAGAAACTAGGAAAGCAATAAAGTAACATACACTTACTTGGTTACAAATTGTGGCAGTAAAGCTCCGCGGATGACAGGTGTCCTCCAAACTATAATAATGTGTCCTCAACAATGTAACTTGCGTAACTGAAAGCCAATAATGACTGCAACTGATGCACCGAAAGTTAACGGAAAGGTACTGAAAATGGCGCTAACTCAATTCAGCCCAGTCGGACAAAATAGAGCGCGAAAGACACGTGGATGACGGGTTAAGCATAGCTAAGGGGCTATACTGTATTTCTGATGAAATCTCGTTATAGACTTTTTGGTTGGAATATCCTAGGTACTTGCTATAAACAGCAGAGAACGTTAACATTCTGTGTTCTGTTTAGTAAGAAAGTAACTTTAATACACATTAGTTTATTTTACTGTTTATTTCAGGTTTTGGGCAGATAGGAGAGAACTCGCCGCCGGTATTATGGCTGAAAAGGAACTGGAATATTCGCGACACGGACCCGGTGGGAGAAGTGGTGGATATGGTCCAGGCCTACGACAATGAGAACGATCCCCTAGTGTTCGGTCTTGAGACCATCAACTTCAACGGAAAAGCACGACAGTTACCGTTCGTTATTAATGAGACCACAGGGGTCGTGAGAATCAACGAATCTCTCGTCAAGCGGGTAAGTACCAATGTTGATCTTAAAAAAATATGATGTGTTCCATTCACATGACTTTCTCTACATCTCTGCAACAAATTATTATATTTACTTCATCTAACCGAGAAAACATTAGCAGAGATAGTCTTATTACTTGCTTCCCTGTAAGTAGAAACAAAATAAGGCAGTACCATAGGTTAAAGTGATACTCAAAAGCTGGTCGCTATGTACCTGAAGTTCCTTTGTTTGTATGGACAGGAGTTGACAAACTCCTGAATAAAAAATGTGTAGGCTTTTTAAAGCTGAAACCCAAAACAAGGAATATCTCAAAAACGATCAACTCCACGAAAAAAATGTTTATAATCTAAATTGTGTGTTTTAACGTCGCTACATTTTTTGTGTGGTAACTTTTTGTCCATCTCTTACGGTTTAGCAGTTATTCAAAATTCCTTAAACTTCATGCAGACTAAAGTAGTCTTCAGAGGCTATTCCCAGAAAATTGAAGATATACATTTTATTGGCTGGGTGAATATCTTTAATATACGATATCTTAATAAAAACCGTTAGAGCCATTTTTAAGACAATCAAAATGATCGAAAAAAGTTTCATGTAAAGGGTATTTTAGGGTGGGGGGATTTTTCTCTCGCATACCTGGAAGATACTAAGCTTAAATACCAAGTTTGGTATTTTACCTATTTTTTGTTTTTGAGTTATCGTGTTCACACACACACACACACAAGGACCTTTTTCTGAAAATACTTTTTTTAGTTACAGGGGACCCTAAAACACATATTTCCGATGAAATCGCGGTATCAAATTTTTGGGTGGAGTGTAATACTTTCTCTATACACTATATACATAGTACGTGTAGAGAAAGTAATGAGTAAACACCACTAACAACTGAACTTTATGCAGTGAGAACTAGTTGCGAAGCAACATGGAGTTATTAATAAGCTTATTCTTCTATCCACTTCAAACTAATCGAGATCAACACTAGCAAAGTCTCTTTGTCAGCTTAAAAATATCCTAAAATCGAATTTCGGCAAAGATAAGTTTCCGTGCAACTGTTAGGCAGGTAGCACAAATAGAGTTGGGTAGAGTGGCAAGTAAGGGAAAGATTATCGAAAGGGAATTGAAATTTTGGCATAGAGTATTGAAATTGGAAGAAAGGAATTCGTTAAAACAGTGTTTAGTAAAGTTTAAAGAACAAGAGCTGGGTAGACTGTCTCAGAAATAACCTGGAAAACAGTGGGTTAGGGTAAACGTGCAGAAGAAGAAAAAATAACGTGAACAACTTCTGGAAGTTGGCAAGGAAAAGATTTGAGGATATAGAAATACAAAGAATATTTAGTGAGATAACTGAAAAGAGATCTTTAGTTTTCTATATACCAATGAAAGACTCATAGAGAAGGGAAAAGTATATAGATAAGACAAATAAAAATCTGATGTGTACCATTCACATGACTTTCTCTATATCCCTGCAACAAATAATTCTTAAAAAACGTATACTTCTATTAACTTCATGCTAATCAGTAAAACATTAGCAGAAATAGCCATATTACTTGCTTCCTTGTAAGTAGAGGTGAAATAAGGGAGTACCATGGGTTAAAGTGATAATCAAAAGCTGGTTGCTATGTCACTGAAGTTCCTTCGTTTGTTTGGAGAGCACTTGACAAATTCCTGTATGAGAAATGTATGTTTTTCATAGCAAAAACCAGAAACAAGGAATGTCACAAAAACGACGAACTCCACGAAAAAAATGTATATAACATAAATTGTGTGTTTTAACGTGCTCTACCTTTTTTGTGTAGTAAGTTTTTGTCCATCTCTTGCGGTTTAGCAGTTATTCAAAATTTAGTAAAATTCATCCAGAATAAACTACTCTTCAGAGGCTATTCCCAAAGAATTCAAAATATATATTTAATTTGTCAGGTATATAACTTTTAATATAAGATATTTTAATCAAAATCGTTAGAGCCATTTTTTAGAAAATCAAAATTTTGGAAAAATGTTCCCCGTAAAGGGTAGTTTGGGGTGGGGGGATTTTTCTCAAAATCTTCGTGTCGCATCCCTGGAAGATACTAAATTTAAATACCAAGTTTGGTATTTTACCGATTTTTCGTTTTTGAGTTATGGTGTTCACAGACACACGGACACCCACACACACACACGGACCTTTTTGTGAAAATGCTTTTTTAGGATATTGGGGGCCCTAAAACATATATTTCCGGTGAAATCTCGGTATCGAATATTTGGGTGGAGTGGAATACCTTCTCTATACGCTATGTACATAGTGCGTATAGAGAAAGTAAATAAATGGGTGTGGTCAGTAAATAGACAAAATGGTGTAATAAACTAGAATTAATAAAGTATTGTAAAATATGAGTATGGCCGGTAAAGAGCCAGGGCTGAATACCGGTCATATTCACCTGTATGCAGCTTAGCATAAATAAATAATAAAAAAAGTTATCCGAATAAGGGTTTTCTCTTATCCCGAGAAGACTCTTTCCGAGCAGCTTTAAGCTCTATGAGCTTTGAGCGTCACTTCACCGATTCCATTCATTGCCAGGTATGACTGGCTGAGGTATATGACGTCACACATTACACACACATACACATATGTACAGGATGAGGTATGGATAAGTGCAAATATTCGATTTAACGTTTGGGGGTGATATGATGATACTGTCTTTGCAGTTTTTATCGCTGTTTTCTGCAGTTGTGTTCATGAGAAAAATTTTCGCGATGTTTTTAGGATGTCTATTATCCATCTCAAATGTTTTCGGTTATGAATTTAAAAGATTACATGTGACAGAGGGAGCATTTTTATTTCTCATGTAAATGTTGTTAATATACGGTATTTTAATAAAAAACGTTGGCGGCTCGTGGATTAAAAATTTAGGTGTTGACAAAATCAGCAATTTACCACCGCCGCAGCCACTGCCGCCGTCACCGCAACATCACATCTAGTAATATTAGAAACAATGATAGTGCCTAATAACAAGAATATATAAATTTGTTACACAAATCGTCACCCACCCAGTATTGTAAAGATGTTAAATTTCTTAGTCTCCGAGAGTTAACAGCAATATGGTGTGATGAAGCAGCTCATGTGAAGAATGATATTTACATTGTTTAAATTACGCAATTAACACAAAATTAATTAGTACGGAAATTCCACGCGCCGGTTTTTCAAATGTGCAAAGTTTTCTATCACTCGGTGATTAAAGTGTTTTATGCTGTTGACCAGTTTCTTCTAAATAGCAAGCATTGCCAAGTCGGTCTTCACCCATCGTACTCCAGTAAAGGTTTTAATTCTTTTTATTGTGGAAAAGCATCTTTCTGGTTCTGATGTAGTCAAGGTCGTAGTGATAACAATCTACAGTAGCTCGGTTAGTTGCGGAAAAGTTCCTTCGTTGAGATTGTTTTCTGTTTGAACTACTTAACTCTCTCTTAAGCTTAACTCTCGCATAAAATGCAAATTATTAAGAAAAATAGCGCCTCTCACAAAGACTGCAGTTGCACTTCCGGATAGTTTCAACTAAATCTCAAAGATAGCGGCACCTCCTGCTGATAAACAGAACCCTGGAGGTGTTAATGTGCACGGTCGCACTGTGCTCAATTCTGGCTGTAAAATTCCGAGCTGTTTTGTTGGCCGCGCAAGCGCAGAGCTGCTAAACGTTAGTTACACGCTAGCACACGAGGCCTGTGCTACAAGCGTTGTTGCCACATACTCGGGTTCTCGGCTGTGTTCAATCTGAAGAACAGAGCGCGGTATCTTTAAACAAGTGGCACCGGATAGCGCGTTTTATTACATGTTTCCTGAAAGAGAAAAAGGAGATCCACTAAGAAATATTGGAGGTTCACGTGCTCTTGTGCTCCTACATAGCAGCCGCCGCTGGTTGGAACCAATTTTGAGAATAACACCATTTATAAAAAAATCCATATAACGGGTCGTTCAGAGGTCGAGGGATGTTCTTGAAAACCTTCGCGTCGCACCTTAAGTATCATGCCGCAAACTAAAGTTAAATATAACATGTAATATTTGAAAGTATATTATTTTTCGAGATATGCGGTTCACACACATAAGAGAGAGGGGGGGGGGAGTTTTTTGGCATTCAGGGGTTCTCAAAATATGCGTTTTCAATGAAACCGCAGCATCCGATTTTTGGGTGAAATAAAATATTTTTTCTATACACTATTTATTACGTGTAGAGAATTAAAACTATTTATTACGTGTAGAGAATTAAAACTATTTTAGTGGCATTTATGTTTCTTTTTTAGTGTTTAACGCCTGCTTTTGTACTTGTGGCACCGCAGGCAAAGCCACTGGTGATACATGGAGTAAAAATGAAGCACCAATGGTTACTACTCGACCAAGGCGCGGTCAATTTTTGTGATGGTATGTTGTGTAATATACGTCGTATGGAAAAATTCACAAGAAAATGACCAATGAATTATGATTAGCTTCGCCAATACTAGCTGTGTGTGTTAGTAAGGTCTTGGCACAATAAACTTTCTCATGTGGACGTTACCCCTCCCCCAAAGAAATTAGAAACATCTTAATTATCACCTCACAGTGTTTGCTTAGATACATGATGACTGTGCATACACCAGCATGTTTATCTCGGAAATCGTCATTTGGTTTTTTTTTTTTTGCCTGTAATTAGTACTAGTATACTAGACAGAACACCACAACAAGAAGACAAAGTGGAAGCTAGCGGAAATAACGACACATTGTCATGAACAAGTGGCGTGACAAGGCGATATCCATTGCGATCAGCGCATTTCATGCTATTGGGTAATTATTGCCTGGTGTTTTTACGCGGATCATTAAATGAACGGTGTACAAGCTCATTATCTACATTATTTCATTGCGTTCTTACAATAACGTTTTTACCAGGTCCCAGGCTTCTCAATGAAAACAGCATTATTTTTTTTTTGTGCTTTATTTCTCAACATAATCTCCACAAAGGGTTAATACGTTTGTCATATCGGTGTTCTAATTTAAGTAAACATTTTCTGTAGTGCGATTTATCAAGGTTCTCAAAATGGCTGTTTACCGCATCAATGAGAACTGCTGAGAACTCTTCGACCTCCAAGAAATTGTTTGAGCTTTGGGAACAGGTGATAGTCACTGGGTGCTAGATCTGGCGAATAGGGTGGATTTACAAGCAATTCGAACTTAAATTCGTACATTTTTACTTTCTCTATACGCACTATGTACATAGTGTATAGAGAAGATATTGCACTCCACCCAAAAATTCGATACCGAGATTTCACCGGAAATATATGTTTTAGGGTACCCTTTATCTAAAAAAAGTATTTTCAGAAAAAGGTCTCTGTGTGTGTTCTGTGAACACGATAACTCAAAAACGAAAAGTCGGTAAAATACCAAACTTGGTATTTAAGTTTAGAATCTTCCTGGGATCCGACACGAAGGTTTTGAGAAAAATCCCCCCACCCCAAACTACCCCTTACATGGAACTTTTTTCGAAAATTTTGATTTTTTTAAAAAATGGCTCTAACGATTTTGATTAAAATATTATATATTAAAGATATTTACCTGACAAATAAAATGTACATTTTGAATTTTCTGGGAATAGCCTCTGAAGATTACTTTATTCTGAGTGAATTTTCCGGAATTTTGTATAACTGCTAAACCGTAAGAGATAGACAAAAACTTAACCCACAAAAAATGTAGAGCACATTAAAACACACAGTTTATGTTGTGTACATTTTTTTCTTGGAGTTGGTCGTTTTTGAGATATTCCTTGTTTTTGTTTTCAGGGTCGAAACTCTTAACATTTCTCATACAGGAATTTGTCAACTCATGTCCATACAAACAAAGAAACTTCAGTCAGATAGTAACCAGCTTTTGACTATCGCTTTAGCCTATGCTACTCCCTTATTTCCTTTCTACTTACAAGGAAGAAAGTAATAAGACTATTTCTGCTAATTTTTCTAGATTAGCATGAAGTAAATAGAAGTATAAGCTTTTTAAGAATAATTTGTTGCAGGGATATAGAGAAAGTCATCTGAATGGTATTCATCAGATTTTTTCCATTGCAATGACTAAATGATGGGCCGGAGCATTTACGTGATGATATTTTCTTTTTTTTTTTTTTCCGAATGAGATCTTTTTTTTCACCTCATCACTGAAACGTTGCAGTGAGCTTGCGTAGTAGTTGCAGTGGTACATTTATCCTTTTCCAAGTAATCAATAAAAACATTTCCTTGTGCATCCCAGAAAACACTCGCCATAACCTTGTTAGTTGACAAAATTGACTTTGGCTTTTTTTGAGTTGGACTGACTGGCGCAATCCAATGATTTGACTAAGATTTACGTTCTGGAGTGTAGTGATGTATCCAAGTTTCATCCATAGTAATAAGCAGTCTCAAATATCCACTGTGATTTTTATGGTAGAGCTCCACACTCTTAACAGAAACAGTTTCTCTTTGCAACTTTCGATCAGGTGTCAACAAACGCGGTACCCATCTTGCACAGACCTTGTGGAAGCCCAAAACATTACTTAAAATATTACCTGCACGTTTATTTTTTGATAAGTTTACAGCCTCTGCTATCTCAAACAACTTTAATCTGCGGTCTTCCAGTACTAAACAATGAATTTTTTCAATGACTTCGGGAGTTGTCACTTCTACAGGGCGTCCAGAGCAAGGCTCATCACAAGTTCTCGTACTTCACATTTTAAACTCTGCAACGCATCTTTTAATCATTGAATATGAAGGGGCAGAGTCTTTCAATGTACTATCCATTCCTCGTTGATTTCTTTAGGCGTTTAGCCTTTCAAATGGAAGTATTTAATCACTGCTCGTTTCTGCATATCCTCCATTTTCGTGAAAACTCGTAAGTTTTCTTGTTTAAGATGTCATTCGAAAACTAAACAAGCTATTGACCTGTAACTATGGATACAAGCTATACGATATATACAGTTAAACTATACGATGCTACCGCCTAACTGGCCCTGTGGTGCCAAATATGTATGTGCGAGGCCCGGGACTTATCAGCCGAATATCGTATAACTACTATATATATATATATATATATATATATATATATATATATATATATATATTTTTTTTTTTGCTTAAACCTGTGGCATTCATGAAACTATTCAATTGTTTTCGAGCACATTGTGAGGCATAGATACTAAACAACAGCGATAACACAGTGTGTCTCAAACTGATGTACTATACACTCTTTGAAACACTGTTTATAGCGAAACGGTACAAAAATATAGTTTTTTACTTTCTCTAGTCCGTATTTACAATGCATATAGTGGATAGAGAAAGTATTGCATCCCACCCAAAAATTCGATACTGAGGTTTCACTTAAAAAACATATTTTGAGGTCCCGTGAGTCCGAAAAACGAATTTTTAGAAAAACGGTTCGTAGTGTATGTATGTGGATAACATAGTTCAAAAACCAAAAGTCGATTAAATACCAAATTTGGTATTAAGCTCAGTATCTTCAAGGATGCGACACCAAGATTTTCAACCCCGTAACCCCAACTACCCTTAACAAGGAACATTTTTTCGAACATTTTGATTTTCTCAAAAAATAGATTTTGATTAAAATACCGTATAGTAAGGATATTTACATGAGAAATGAAACGATCTCAATAATCCGAGGCAAGTTTTAAAATTAATGTTTCTCTATTATCTAGTTACACATTCAAAAGATTTACAACATGAATCAACTAAACAACTTACATTATTTTCTCTTACGCGTATTAAATTCAATTCTATTTATGGACGCTCTTGACCTGCTGCGAGACTTGGTGTCTCGTTTTGTATACCAGATGTGAAAGACCACTTAATTTTGCTCAGAGGCCTCTTCCATGCTTGAGCTTTTTTGCGCACCGCAAATCTGCGACACGGATCCAACAGTTTTACTTGCCTTCCGAAGGAAGCCGTGCCAATGAAACTTGGGAACCAAGGGTATGTTACCAAGGATGACACTTGCACGTATGCACAATGCAGATAATAGCCAGAGAAAGTATTGTATTCCAACAAAAAGTTCGATACCGAGATTTCACAGGATAAACATGTCTTAAGGAGCCCTAAAACCACCCCCGCGAAAAAATGATTTTAGAAAAATATGAGTATATGTGGCTGTGGGCATCATAACAGAAAAAGAAAAAGTCGCTTATATTCCAAACTTATATTTTAATTTCAGTATCTTCCAAGAATGCAACATGAAGATTTTCAGGAAAATGTAAAGCCATTTACATTGAAAATAAAATGAATCTGCTAATGCTTATCTTATTTAACGTGAAGCTAATTGAAGTCTAAGGTTTTGTAAGTACAATTTATTGCAGAATAGATAGAGATAGCCATGTGAATGTAACACACACGATTTAAATAAATGTCATATTACAATAACCCTCAACGATAAATTACAGTTATTTACAGTTATTTTATTTTGTAAAGATTTTAACCTTTTTCGATAAGTCTGTAGTCAAATACAGGGTTATTCAAAAAGAAAGAACAAATTTAAAACTTTTATTGCTTCCAAACTACAAAAGATAGAAGCATGATTCCAACGTTCCTGGAGAGAGAAAAGTTTACAATTGAAATAGCGCAGGGGGTAGAAGTTCCAATCAGGGCCGCATTGGCGTTGTTGTTTGTTGTTGTATGTCTGTAGTGAAATGGCGGCGGCACCTCAAGAGAAATCATTTTGTGTGCTGCAATTAGCAAAGCTAGAGTCCATTGTTGCAGTTCAACGAAAGGATCCTAAAGAAATCCACATCACGAGCAAGCAACCAACGGTATGGCGAGTTCTAAAACATCGTCTGCACCTGAAGACATACAAACTGCATTGAATCCTTACGACCATAACAAACGGTACGAATTGTACATTGGCATGTTAGAAGATGTGAAAGAAAACAATTTTACTTAATGATTAAGGTTTTCCAATTATTTTTTTCATGCAAGATGGTGCCTCGCCTCATTTCTCTTACTACGTCCGACGTTACTTGAATAACACGTTTGCAGGACGTTGGATTCCAAGAGGAGGAGCAGATCAACTTCATCGCCGGTGGCCTCCCAGGCCTCCACATCTCACTCCGTGTGATTTTTATATATGGGGTTACATAAAAGACCGTGTTTTTATCCTTCCTATGCCTGGCACTCTTGAAGATCTACGACATCGAATTGTTGAAGCTGTAAATTCGATAACTGGAGACCAGCTGATTCGTGTGTGGCAAGAAATGTGCCACCGTTTTGATATATGTCGTGTAACACACGGTGCTCATATTGAATGCATAATATAAAAATCTAATGTGTACCATTCACATAACTTTCTCCATATCCCTGCATCAAATAATTCCTAAAAAACTTATACTTTTATTTATTTTATACTAATCAGAAAAAAATAGCAGAAATAGTCTAATTACTCGCTTCCTTGTAAGTAGAAGCGAAATAAGGGACAACTGTAGGTTAAGGTGATAGTCAAAAGTTGGTTGCTATGTCAATGAAGATCCTTTGTCGATATGGATAGGAGTTGACAAGTTCCTGTATGAGAAAAGTATACGTTTTTCATAGCAGAAACCAAAGATAAGCAATGTCACAAAAACGACGAACTCCACTAAAAAAATGTATACAACATAAATTGTGTGTTTTAATGTGCTCTACATTTTTTGTGTAGTAAGTTTTTGTCCATCTTACGGTTTAGCAATTATTCAAAATTTAGTAAAATTCATTCGAATAAACTACTCTTCAGACGCTATTCCCAGAAAATTCAGAATATACATTTTATTTGTCAGCTAAATATGTTTAATATACGAAATTTTAATCAAAATATCGTTAGAGCCATTTTTGAGAAAATCAAAATGTTCGAAAAAAGTTCTATGTAAAGGGTAGTTGCGGGTGGGGGGATTTTTCTCAAAATCTTCGTGTCGCATCCCTGGAAGATACTAAACTTAAATACCAAGTTTGGTATTTTACCGACTTTTCGATTTTGAGTTATCGTGTTCACAGACTCACGGACACACACACACACACACACACACACACACACACACACACACACACACACACACACCCACACAAACACACACACGGACCTTTTTGTGAAAATGCTTTTTTTGGATATTGGGGACCCTAAAACATATATTTCCGGTGAAATCTCGGTATCGAATTTTTGGTGGAGTGCAATACTTTCTCTATACACTATGTACATAGTGCGTATGGAGAAAGTAAAAATCTGATGTGTACCATTCACATGACTTTCTCCATATACCTGCAACAAATACTTCTTAAAAAGCTAATCAGAAAAAAATAGCAGAAATGGTCTAATTACTCGCTTCCTTGTAAGTAGAAGCGAAACAAAGGACAATCGTAGGTTAAAGTGATAGTCAAAAGCTGGTTGCTATGACAATGAAGCTCCTTTGTTTATATGGATAGGAGTTGACAAGTTCCTGTATGAGAAAAGTATACGTTTTTCATAACATAAACCAAAAATAAGAAATGTCACAAAAACGACGAACTCCACGAAAAAAATGTATATAACATAAATTGTGTGTTTTAACCTGCTCTACACATTTTGTGTAGTTAGTTTTTGTCCATGTCTTACGGTTTAGCAGTTATTCAAAATTTAGTAAAATTCATTCGAATAAACTACTCTTCAGAGGCTATTCCCAGAAAATTCAAGATATACATTTTGTTTGTCAGCTAAATATGTTTAATATCCGAAATTTTATTAAAAATCGTTAAAGGCATTTTTGAGAAAATCAAAATTTTCAAAAAAAGTTCCATGTAAAGGGTAGTTGGGGGTGGGTGGATTTTTCTCAAAATCTTCATGTCGCATCCCTGGAAGATACTAAACTTAAGTACCAAGTTTGGTATTTTACCGACTTTTCGTTTTTGATTTATCGTGTTCACAGACACACGACACACAAACACGGACCTTTCTCTGAAAATACTTTTTTGGGGATACAGGGGACCCTAAAACATATATTTCCGGTGAAATCTCGGTATCGAATTTTTTTGTGGAGTGCAATACATTCTCTATACACTATATACATAGCACGTATAGAGAAAGTAAAAATGAGATTCCAGAGAGCGAGGTTGAATATAGAAGGACAGCCAACCAAATAAAGTAATGTAATAAAGAGAGAATTGACAAGATTTAATCTATATAATAAAAAAGAGATATAAAAGAAAATATGCTCATGTGGGACGGATGTCAGAATTCTGCATTGTCAAGAAGATACTAAAATGGGAAAGACAGAGAAACCAAGAGATGGATGGACCAGATTCTTCGAGAGGAAGGCACGCATGACACTTGTGCTGCTACTAATGCTGACAATATACCCTTAAGGGGCTTATGCACATAGTGTAATTATCTCAATATGCGTTAGCATAGTGTGTTTTCAAACAATTTTAAAATTTGGTTACTCTTTTTACTTTCTCTACACGTACTATATACATAATATATAGAGAAGGTATTACACTCCACCCAAAAATTCTATACCGAGATTTCACCAGAAATATATTATATTTTAAAGTACCTGTATTAAAAAAAAACATTTCCAGAAAAAGGCCCGTATTTGTGTCTGTGAACACGATAACTCAAAAACGAAAAGTCGGTAAAATACCAAACTTGGTATTTAAGTTTAGTATTTTCCAGCGATGCGACACGAAGATTTTGAGAAAAATCCACCCATCCCAAACTAACCTGTACTTGCGACTTTTTTCGAATTTTTTTGATTTTCTCAAAAACGGCTCTAACGTAAAATCTCGTATATTAAAGATATTTACATGACAAATAAAATGTATATCTTGAATTTTTCGGAAATAGCCTCTGAAGACTACTTTATTCTGAATTAATTTTTCGTAATTTTATATAATTGCTAAACGGTAAGAGATGGACAAAAACGTACCACACAAAAATGTAGAGCACGTTAAAACACACATTTTATGTAATATACATTTTTTTTCGTGAGTTGATCGTTTTTAGATATTCCTTGTTTGATTCCAGCTTTGAAAAACATACTTTTCTAATACAGGAAATTGTCAACTCGTGTCCATATAAACAAAGGAACTTCAGTGAGACAGCAACCAGCTTTTGACTATCACTTTAAGCTATGTTACTCCCTTATTTCACTTCTACTTACAAGGAAGCAAGTAATAAGACTATTTCTGCTAATTTGTTCTCGATTAGCATGGGGTGCTGAGAACCACAGCAGATAAAGAGCGTCCATAAATAAAACGTAATTGTTTTCCTACTTACAAGGTTACAGGTAATAAGACCATTTCTGCCAAATTGTTCTCGATTATCATGAAATTAATAAAAGAATAAGCTTTTTAGCTATAATTTGTTGCAGACACATAAAGTAAGTCATGTGAATGGAACACATTAGATTTTTACTTTCTCTACACGTACTATGTGAAAAAATGAAACGGCATTTTATTTATGGACGCTCTTTTACTGCTGTGGTTCTCAGCGTCCCATTCTATACTGGGCGTGAAAGACTGCTCAATTTTGCTCAGAGGTCTCAGGCTTGAGGCATGAGGTTCTTTTACGGGCGGTAAATCTACGACACGGGACCCATGGCTTTACTTTCCTTCCAAAGGAAGCCATGCTAAGGATTTTTACGCCCGAAAAAATCCATCGTCTTCCGTCGGGTTTGAAGTCAGCATGTTAACCATTACACCACGGAAGGCGACACGCACTATGTGCATAGTGTATAGAGAAGGTATTGCACTCCACCCAAAAATCAATTCCGAGATTTCACCGGAAATATATTTTAGGGCCCCTTACATATTTCACAAAAAGGTCCGTGTCGGTGTGTCTGTGCACACGATAACTCAAAAATGAAAAGTCGGTAGAATACCAAACTTAGTATTTAAGTTTAGTATCTTCTTGGGATACGACACGAAGATTTTGAGAGAAATTCCTCCACCCCAAACTACCCTTTACATGGAAAAAGTTTCGAAAATTTTGATTTTCTTAAAAATGGCACTAACGATTTTGATTAAAATATCGCATATTAAAGATATTTCCCTGACAAATAAAATATATATCTTGAATTTTCTGGGAATATCCTCTTAAGACTACTTTATTCTGGATCAATTTTACGGAATTGCACAACTGCTAAACCGTAAGAGATGGACAAAAACTTACCATGCAAAAAATGTAGAGCACGTTAAAACACACAATTTATGCAATATACATTTTTTTCATGGAGTTGATCGTTTTTAAGATATTTCTTGTTTTTAATTTCAGCTTTGAAAATCATACAGGAATTTGTCAACTCCTATCCATACAAACATAGGAATTTCAGTCGCATAGCAATCAGTTTTTGCCTATCACTTTAACCTATGGTACTCTCTTATTTCGCTTCTACTTACAAGGAAGCAAGTAATAAGACTGTTTCGGCTAATTTTTTCTCGATTGGCATGAAGTAAGTAGAGGCATAATCTTTTTATCAATATTTGTTGCAGTGATGTGCAGAAAGGCATGTGAATGGAACCCATTAGATATTTTAGGTTACTACAGACAATATTGGTTAGGGAGAGGGTAATGGGTATATAGTATAATTCACTCACATATCTCGCAGGAAGTTAAAATGCGGCACGCGTATGTATAACGTTCGGCCCCCTGGTAGTGACAAATGGAAGGTTCTCTATGCTGCTGGTCCACTTTGGGCTTAGTGCACTCAAATGGACTGTCAAGGGAGTTCGCTCTCGTATCAATTCCCAAGAGACAGCAGAATTGACCGGAGGATAAATCTCTCCCACATTTTCCACGAAGATCTGCCCATGCAGCGTGGTTGTCAGTACATGGAATCGTGAGCGTAAACCTCTTTATGTGTCCATCGGACTACAAGCGAATTCAACATAGTAGCAAAATCAACAAAGGACATTTTTCATTGAATTATTGAAACAAAAAAAAAAAAAAATCTGACGTGTTCCATTCAGATAACACCTCTAATGCGGATAAGCATTAGCAGAAATGGTTGCGTTACTTAGTTATAAATAGAAGGTAAATGAGGGGATACACTAAAGCGACAGTCAAATCTTTAAAAAGCAGGTCACTATGTGAAACAATTGAAATGTAGTTCTCTTTGCATGGCCAAAAGTAAAATAGAAAATAAATGAAACGAAAGATGACTTCCCGTTTGCGAAAAGATTAAGTGGTTTACAACTGAAACTAATAACAAAGCATATCTCGGAGACGCCTAACTCTACAAAAAAAATATATAGCATCATTTGTGTATTTAAACGAGGTCTATTTTTTTTTTTTTTTTTTTTTGTAATAAGAATTTGTCTATCTCTTAGAAAAGTCATCCATAATGAAGAGTTCTTTAGAGGATATTCCCAGAAAACTCAAGAAGTACATTTTGTTTCTCAGAAAAATATCTTAAACATATGGCATTTAATCAAAATGGTTAGCCATATTTTAAAAAATGTTCCATGTAAAGGGTAGTTGGTTAGGGGGAGATTTACCTGTAGATGTCGTGTCCCATCCTTGGAAGATACTGAACTTAAATACGAAGTTTGGTGTTTAACGTCTTTTCGTTTTTGAGTTTCCTGTCGATACTAATACATACACACATGGACCTTTTTCTTAAAATGTTTTTTTTTTTACTTTCTCTATACGTCCTATAGACATAGTGTATAGAGAAGATATTGCACTCCACCCAACAATTCGATACCGAGATTTCACCGGAAATAGGAGGGCTGTAAAGAAAGTAGTGGCAACATGGTCCCCACATTCACAGGAGAGTGGGTATGAGCCTGTAGGATATGGGAGCGATCAGGTGACTAGTGTCGATGTGTGGTCGGGCTGCTAGGTGAGAGAGTGTTGAAGCTGTGTAGCGTTGAAGTGAACAATGTCAAGTGCACCGCTCTAAAGCATGTTAACCAAAGGCGATCAGCGTTCGTGGATTAAAATCGAGGTTGCCCATGGCAAAAATGCGTCAGCATGTTATCGATGATTACGTGAAGTCTGTGGCGGGAATGCATTGCCGTACAGGACGGTTGCACGATGGGTCAACGCATTTCGTGCAGGTCGGACTGAGACTGCGGATTTGCACCGCACAGGTCGGCCGTTCATTCCGCAAGATCAGATTTACTTCGTGACTGGTCTCGTTGCCATGGACCATCGATGGACTGTCCGGGAGTTATCCATAGAGGTTGGTCTCAGTCACCAAACTGTGTGGCATATGATGGCGAAATGTCTTCACCTGAGGAAAATTGCGTCCCGTTGGTTTCCACATCGACTCACTGAGGTATAGAAATGGCACCGGTATCCACCTGGACAGATACCGCAATGAAGGAGACGCATTTCTGCAGCGTATTGTCGCCATTGATGAGACGTGGGCACGAGCCTATGAGCCGGAATTAAAACATCAGTCGAATGAATGGCGTGACCCAGGTTCACCACGTCCACAGAAAGTTGGACAGGAACCCAGTCGGGTGAAGCTGATGCTGATTGTGGCATACGATTACGAGGAGGTTATTCTTACGCATGCTGTGCCTCAGGGACAAACCGTCAGGGACTACTATTGCCGATTTCTGGAGCGACATCTTCACGATGTTATTTCGCTCTTATTGCAATGGTGGCGTTGGGAGGTTTAGGAACATCCTCCGTGCTCACCAAACATGAGTCCTTGTGACTTCGACCGAGACCATCGATTTCCTGACGTGGCACCTGTAGTCCGCGCAGTAGGGCGCTCCGTCGCAGTCATCGACAGAGATCGCCTTGCCAACGGTCCCCAACGGCTGCCCTACATTTGGCAAAAGGCCAGGGACTTTGCGGGTGACTACATTGAAGGAATGCAATGCAATTGTACTTGTGAGTTCAATAAATATTGTGTTCTATCAATGTTGCCACTACTTTATTTACAGCCCACGTATACGTTTTAGGATCGCCTGTATCCAAAAGAAGTTTTTTTCAGAAAATGGTCCGTGTGTGTGTGTCCGTGTGTCTGTGAACATGATAAGTCAAAAACGAAAAGTCTGTAAAATACCAAACTTGGTATTTAAGTTTAGTATCTTCCAGGGATGCGACACGAAGATTTTGAGAAAAATTTCCCCACCCCAACTATCCTTTACATGGAACTTTTTTCGAAAATTTTGATTTTCTAAAATATGGCTCTAATGATTTTGATTAAAATATTGTATTGAATTTTCTGGGAATAGCCTCTGAAGACTACTTTATTCTGGGTCAGTTTTACGGAATTTTGCATAATTGCTAAACCATAAGAGATGGACAAAAACTTACCGCACAAAAAATGTAGAGCACTTTAAAACACACAGTTTATGTTATATACATTTTTTTCGTGGAGTAGATTGTTTTTGAGATATTCCTTGTTTTTGGTTTCAGCTATAAAAAACCATACTTTTCTCATACAGGAATTTGTCAGCTCCTGTCCATACAAAGGAACTTCAGTCACATAGCAACCAGATTTTGACTATCACTTTAACCTATGGTACTCCCTTATTTCGCTTCTACTTACAAGGAAGCAAGTAATAAGACTATTTCTGCTAATTTTTTCTCGATTAGCATAAAGTAAATAGAAGTATAAGCTTTTTAAGAATACTTTGTTGCAGGGATATAGAGAAAGTCATGTGAATGGTACACATCAGATTTTTTATAATACAAAAGGTTAAACCGTTTCTCAACTGTCTCACTTTAATGCAAAAGGAGAATGGGTAAAGCGTGGATAGCGACAATTTGCAGTTTAGATATTATTATAAGCAGAATCGTGCAAGCAAACTATCGACTTCGGAATATATGGGAGAATTACAGCCCTGCGGGAAATTTACTGCTGCCCGTATCATGAACGGGGATCCAATGGTGCATAATATGTTCCGTTTAGAGAGATTGCAAATGTCATCCATGCAACGTTGGAATTGAGAGTCACTAGCCATTGAAAACGTATGTCTTTGCACTTTCCTGACAGGCCAAATTCTTTACGATTGCTTCTTCTCGACATATTTGACCACCAGATACTAAGAATGCAATTTTTACTATGCACATAGTGTATAGAGTTGTTGTATAACACTCAAAAACTCGATACCCATATTTCACCGGAAAATATATGTTTCAAGACCTCCTGAAAGAAGGGAAAAAAAAAAAAAAAAGAAACATTTTTAGAAAAATGTCCCTGTGTTGTGTCTGTGGGCAGCATAGCTCAAAAACGAAAAGACCATTAAATACCAAACTTGGTATTTAAGTTTCTTATCTTCCAGGGATGCGACACGCGGATTTTGAGAAAAATCCCCCCACCCCAAACTACCCTTTACATGGAATTTTTTTCGAAAATTTGATTTTCTTAAAAATGGCTGTAACGATTTTGATTAACTTATCGTATATTAAAGATATTTACCTGGCAAATAAAATGTATATCTTGAATTTTCCGGGAATAGCTTTTAAAGACCTGTTTATTCTGGATGAATTTTGCTTAATTTGGCATAACTAATAAACCGTAAGAAATAGACAAAAACTTACTCTACAAAAAATGTAGGCCTTGTTAAAATACTCAAGTTACGTCAAAAACATTTTTTTCGTGGAGCTTACCGTTTTCGAGGTTTCAGTTGTGAAGTACTTATACTTTTCTCAGAAGGGAATGTCCGTTTTTCTTTTGTTCTACTCCTGGCCAAGAAAAGAAGTGAGTTGTAATGACAATCGCATAACGACAGTTTTTAAAACATTTGACTATCGATTTGGCCTAGTGTATTCCCTTATTTTCTTCCTACTTATAAGGAACTAAGTAATAAGAACATTGTGCTGAATACCTCGATTAAGAAGGTGCAGAAAGAAGAATAATCTTATGTAAGAAGTTTGTAGAACGGCTAGAGAAAGTCATGTGAGTGTAACACATCAGATTTTTACTTTTCCTATACGTACTATGCACATAGTGTATAGAGGTGTTGTATAGCGCCCAAAAATTCGATACCGAGATTTCATCGGAAATACATATTTTGAGACTTCCTGAACCCAAAAAAGGCATTTTTACTTTCTCTACACGTACTGTGTACCTGGTGCATAGAGAAGGCATTGTAATGCAACGAAAAATTCGATACCGAGATTTCTCCGGAAATATATGTTTTGAGGCCCCCTGAATGCAAAAAAAAAAAAAAAAAGCATTTTTAGAAAAATATCCGTGTGTGTCTTTCTAAGTGTATGTGTGTGTGTGTTGTGTTTGTGGGCAGCATAGCTCAAAACAAAATGACCGTTAAATACCAAAATTGGTATTTAAGTTTCTTATCTTCCAAGGATGAGACACGAAGGTGTTCCAGAAAATCCCGCACCCCAAACTACCCCTTACATGGAAAAGTTTTCGAAAATTTTGTTTTTCTTAAAAATGTCTAGAACGATTTTGATTAAAATACCGCATATTAAAGCCATTTCTATCACAAATAAAAAGTATATCCTGAATTTTCTGGGAATAGCCTCCGAGGAGTACTTTATTCACAATGAATTTTATGGAATGTTGCATAACTGCTAAACCGTAAGAGATGGACAAAAACTTAGCAGACAAAAAATGCAGAGCATGTTTAAACACACAGTTTATGTAATATACATTTTATACAGTTTATCGGTTTTGAGATATTCCTTGTCTTTAGTTTCAGCTTTGAAAACTTGCACTTTTCTCATACAGGAATTTGTCAATTCCTGTTCATACAAACAAAGAAACTTCAGTCACATAGCAACCAGTTTTTGGCTTTCACTTTAACCTATGGTACTCCCTGATTTCGCTTCTACTTACAAGGAAGCAAGTAATAAGACCATTTCTGCTATTTTCTTCTGATTAGAATGAAGTAAATAGAAGTATAAGCTTTTTAATAATAATTTGTTGCAGAGATGTAGAGAAAGTCATGTGAATGGTACACATCAGGATTTTAGAAATAGGTCCATGTTGGAATGTGTGCGTCTGTGGGCAGCATAGTTCAAAAACGAAAAGTCCGTTAAATACCAAGCTTGATACTTAAGTCCAGTATGTTCCAAAGATGGGACACGAAGATTTTTAAATCAACCCCTCCACCCCAAACTACCCTTTACATGTGAAATACTTTAAAATATCTTATATTTATGCTATTTATATGACAAATAAAATGTATATCTCGACTTTTCTGGGAATAGCCTCTAAAGATCTATTTATTTTGAATTAAATGTTCTGAATTTTGCATAAGTGATAAACCGTAAACGATAGACAAAAACCTACTACACAAAAAAAGTTGATCTCGTTAAAATACACAATTTATGTCATATACAACTTTTTTGTGGGGTTGACCGTTTTCGAGATATTGCTTGAAATTGGTTTTAGTTTAAAATAATTGTTGCTGCTAATATTTATCTTGATTAGCATGAAGTAGCAGGAAGAATAAAGCTATTAACCTTAATTTGTTGCAGAGATGGAGAGAAAATGGAACACATCAGATTTTTAGAAGAAGGTAACTGTAAGAGATAGACATCAGATTTTTAGAAGGTCTGTGTGTGTGTGTGTGTGTGTGTGTGTGTGTGTGTGTGTGTGTGTGTGTGTGTGTGTGTGTGTATTTTCAAAGCAATCTTGAAAACCCCAGACTACCCTTTACATGGAAATATTTTAGAAACATTTTATTTTCACAAAAATGGCTCTAACGTTTTCATTAAAATACCGTATATTAAAGATATTTGCATAGCAAACAAAATGCACATCTTGGATTTTCCGGGAATAGTTTCTGAAGACCTGTTTATTTGACATAATTTCTTCTGAATTTTGCATAACTAGTAACCCGTAAGAAATAGTCAAATTCTTACCATGCAAAAAATTAGACCTCCTTGTGAATTTTTTTGCAGAGTTGGCCGTTTTAAATATATTGCTTGTTATTGGTTTCAATTTGAAAATACTAATACTTTTCTCAAGCAGGAAGTGCAAGTTTTTTTGTTTTTTTTGTTACACTCCCGGCCAAGCTGAGGCGAATTCCAATGACAATCGCATAACGATAGCTTTTAAAACATCTGACTCGCTTTAGCATGACGCTTTCCTTTAGATCCCTTCTAATAATTAGGAACTAAGTAATAAGTACATTCTCCTAATGCTAGGCTCAATTAGCATGGCGTAGAAAAAAGAATAATCTTTTGTTAGAGAAAGTCATGTGAGTTTAGCACATCAGATTTTTCTAACTGGAAATGGTAAGCTTCCTTCTAAATCGATGCATATATAGAGTTTTGGTCGATAAAATCATACCGAAACAACAGACGTTGGAAAATAACCTACAGATCTCTATAAATTAATTTCAAAAAATCTGTGTACTATTCACATGACTTTCTCTACATCTCTGCAACAAATTATTCTTAAAAAGCTTATACTTCTATTTACTTCATTCTAATCAGAAAAAAAGAGCAGAAATAGTCTTATTACTTGCTTCCTTGTAAGTAGAAGCGAAATAAGGGGCTACCATAGGTTAAAGTGAAACTCAAAAGCTGGTTGCTATGTCACTGAAGTTCCTTTGTTTCTATGGACAGCAGTTGACAAATTCCTGTATGAGAAAAGTATAAGTTTTTCATAGCAGAAACCAAAAACAAGGAATGTCTCAAAATCGATCAACTCCACGAAAAAAATGCTATAACATAAATTGTGTATTTTAACGTCCTCTACATTTTTTGTGTAGTAAGTTTTTGTCCATCTCTTATGGTTTAGCGATTATTAAAAATTCAGTAAAATTCATCCAGAATAAAGTACTCTTCAGAGGCTATTCCCAGAAAATTCAAGATATACATTTATTTGTCAAATAAATCAAAATCGGTAGAGCCATTTTTGAGAAAATCGAAATTTTCGAAAAAAGTTCTATGTAAAGAGTAGTTTGGTGTGGGGGGATTTTTCTCAAAACCTTCGTGTCGCATCCCTGGAAGATACTAAACTTAAATACCAAGTTTGGTATTTTACCGACTTTTCGTTTTTGAGTTATCGTGTTCACAGACACACGGACACACACACACGGACCTTTTACTGAAAATACCTTTTTGGATACAGGGGACCCTAAAACATATATTTCCGGTGAAATCTCGGTATCGAATTTTTTGGTAGAATGCAATACATTCTCTATACACTATGTACATAGTGCCTATAGAGAAAGTAAAAATCTAATGTGTTCCATTCGCATTATTTCCTCCAGATTTCTGTAATAAATTGTTATTCTTCTATCTACTTCGTGCTAATCGAGGTAGACGTTAGCAGACATGTTCTTATTTTTACTTCCATGTAGGGAAATAAAAGGATACAATAAGCTAAAGTGGCATTCAAAAATCTTAAAAGCTATCACTATATGATTGAAAGTCCTTTCTTTACATAACCAACATTTGAAAAATTCCCGCAGAGAAAATATTTAAATATTTTAAACCTAAATTAATAACAAAGAATACATCAGAAATGTCCAACTTTGCGAAACAAAATGTATATGATATAAATTATGTGTTTTAACGAGAATTAAAGTTTTCCTGCACAAAGTTTTTTTTCTATTTCTTACGGTTTACCAGTTATGAAAAATTCATCAAAATTTATTCAGAATAAAGAGCGCTTCGGAGACTATTCACAGAAAATGCGAGATGTACCGGGTATTTGTCACAAAAATATTTTTAATGTGCGGTATTTTAATCAAAATCATTAGTGTCATTTTTGGGAATATAAAAAAATCGATATTTTTACATGTGCAAGGTGGTTTGGGGGGGGGGAGTATTTGACAAACTTGTATGAGAAAAGTTTATTTTAAAAACTAAACCAATAAAATTGATATACTGTATTTTAATCAACATCTTAAGAGCTATGTTTAAGAAAATAAAAGTTTTAGAAACTTTTTCCACATAAAGGGTCGTTTCTTTTGGGAGGATTTTCCTCAAATTGTTAATTTCGCATCCTTGGAAGATAGTAAAGTTAAATATCAAGTTTGGAGTTTTATCGACTTTTCGTTTTTGAGTTATCGTGTTGAAAGACACACGGACACAAAAACACACTGCCTTTTTTCTAAAAATGCTTTATTTACATACAGGAGACCCTAAAACGTGTATTTAATGAAATCTCGGAATCAAATTTTGGAACGCAATACCTCTAGGTATCATTATTACGTAGAGAAAGTAAGAATAAAAAGATAAATAACAAAATTGTTTAATAACAATTCGAAATGAAAGGTACGTATTAGTAGGGAGTCTTAAGGAAACTCCATTTTAAAGATCTTCCTTTAATTAAAATTAACTCGCTGTTTATGATAGAGGTTACAAAATACTGTTCACAACAGAAATGCATTAAAGCAATACGTTTATTACATAAGTTAGTCCACAGCGGAGATAATCTCTTCGATTTTTCCCCTTCTTTAACCTCAACCATTAGCGTTCAGCTGTTTTGTCAGCCATTATACCAAACGATATTAATCTCTAGTCATTTGTTACAATGTGTAGCACAGCATTGTGGGACATGCAACTTCATTTGGCTTTTGGTGGAGTGTTTTTGTTTTCGCGTCCACGTTCAATCGGATTTTGACAGCAGCAGTTAGCAGGAAACGTGGGGAATGTTGGTGGCATTTAAGGCCCTGTGATTTTAATTTCCTAAAAGCTATCTATTTTATATACTTACTCCAACACGGTAACTGAATAGAGAGGAATAATCTCGTTACCATATGCACAACGCAATTTAAAACTGTGCATGGAAGCGTCAAATCCAGCAGAGACTGCATTTCATAACTACATGGAGTTGCTTTACTTTTCAATGTCCATAAGTGAACAATTCTAATTAAGTTAAACAAACATTAATTACATTTTGCATTGTTTATACAATGTACTTTTCTTTTAGATTGCACCATTCTGTAAACTTCATTTTAGTTATCGTTGAATAATGGTCTGTATTCATCCAATAGACTTCGTATCTTACGAGTGCGGTCCATATAAACCTGAACAATTTTAGTAGGCCATAATTTCTCTCTGAAAGCTCATAGAAATGTGAAATTCTTAAGTTTTTATTTTTCTCTTTACTTTCTCTACATATACTATGTACATAGTGTATAGAGAAGGTATTCTAATGCACCCAGAAATTCAATACCGAGAATTTCACCGAAAATATACATTTTGGGTCCCTCTGAATCCAAAAAAAAACATTTTTACAAAAAGGTCCATGTGTGTCTGTGTGTCGTTGGACAGCATAGCTCAAAAACGAAAAGATCGTTAAATACCAAACTTGGTATTTAAGTTTGGCATCTTCCAAGGATGCGACACGAAGATTTTCAAGAAAATCCCCCCACCCCCAACTACTCTTTACATGGAACATTTTTCGAACATTTTATTTTCTTAAAAATGGCTGTAACGATTTTGATTAAGATATCAAATATTAAAATATATTTACTTGACAAATAAAATGTATATCTTGAATTTTCTGCGAACAGCCTCTGAAGGCTACTTTATTCTGGATGAATTTTACGGAATTTTGCATAACTGCTAAACCGTAAGAGATGTACAAAAACTTAACACACGAAAAATGTAGAGCACATTAAAACACACAATTTATGTCATATACATTTTTTTCGTGGAGTTGATCTTTTTTGACATATTTCTTGTTTTTTGTTTCAGCTTTGAAAAACTTATACTTTTTCATACAGGAATTTGTCAACTCCTGTCCATACAAACAAAGGAACTTCAGTCACATAGCAATCAACTTTTGATTATCAGTTTAGCCTATGGTACTCCCTTATTTCGCTTCTACTTACAAGGAAGCAAGTAATAAAACTATTTCCGGTAATTTTCCTAAATTAGCAAGAAGTAAATAGAAGAATAAGCTTTATAACTATAATTTGTTGCAGAGATGTAGAGAAAGTCATGTGAATGGAATACATAAGATTTTTTGTATAACTCCCTTTAACCTGGTTGGTCATATCGGACGATGATTGAAATTGGTGAAATGATGCTCAAATGATCTCGGGGTCCATGGAGCTTAAAGTTATTCGACATTCAGGATAAGGGAAAGCCCCGAAAAAAATCTTATCCGAGTAACTCACCCTAAGCAAGATTCGAACTCAATACCTGTTAAATGTAAAGCAGACACAATACCACCATACTACCCAGGCGGACTAAAAGTGTTTTAATAATCTCAGTGGCTCAGGAAGAATCAACAATCATGGCAACAATCGATTAGTGCCATCTGTTGACTTTGTATATTGCTGATTTCGATGAAAATTAGAGCTTTTCATGGCATTGTAGATAATTACAGCTCTTTGACATGTGCCATATGAGTACCCTGAATCCTAGCTCAATGGACGCAAGCATTTGTTTGCGAGAGTTCACTAGCCTTCTTGAAACATTTGTAAGAGTGTTTGCACTCAGTGGTGGTGTATATGTTTCCACTCTCACTAACGAGTACCCAGTTGTCTCCAGCTTTCTTGCTGGCGATAAAATTATCGGAACACCTTATACATTAAATTCTCTTCGAAATTCCCGTTGTGTTGTTACCAAGGAATTTGTCTTCCAATATGTTTTCATAATGAAAACACACTCTCGAAGTGAGTGGTGCATGTTGCTGTCATGCTTGCAAACTAAAGAAATTCGAAATTTACATTTTAATGTCTATATAAATATTTTAGAATCCGTATTTTAATCAAAATCTATTGCGGGTAAATAAACTTTTTCGATTTTTTTTTTCCTCAAAATCTTCATTTTGTATCCTTGTAAGAATCAAATACCAAGGTTGGTATTTTCATTTATCGTGATTGCAAACGCACCTGATCTATTTTTTTTAATACATGTGAAATTTTGGTATACATGCAATTCCTGCTCTACTTATATTCGATGTGACTCCATGGCACAGACTTCAATGGATGGATCGCCCTCGGTCAGTTAATAAAACCTACATCAGGTAGGTCCCCCGGTTCAGGTCTCCCAGCGGGGGAAAAATTCCCACGCCGATACTGGGAATGGAACCCAGGTCTCCCGCTTGGTAAGCAGCAACGCCACCACCGCGCTAATGACCTATGTTCTGTGTAGATAAAGTAAAAAATAAAGAAGTAAATAAAAATAAATAATTCATAGCAATTGTCTGTGTACAATGCCATGAAAATGCTAGTAATTTCCATCGAAATCATAAATATATTCAACACTGATCTATTGTTGCCATGATTGTTGTCGATTCTCCCTGAGACATTGAGATCATTAAAATAAATTTCACATTTCTACGGACTTTCAGAGAGAAATTATGGTCTATTAAAATCGTTCAGATTTATATGGTTCGCACTGTACTTCATTGATACATACCTAATACTTTAAGGTCTTATATGACTGACAATTTGAAATTCCAAACTAATACTATAGGTGTAATATAATGCAAATAAGTTACAATGCTATTTTATTCATTTCTCCTTAATGATTTGGAAGTTATGATCAAATTGGTTTATGTTTTTGTCACTTCACTAAGAAAAACCCTCACCATTAAAATTTTGCTTTTATATTTTAACCCTAGGTTCACAATACATCTTTTAAAGTTATGAATATGCCTTTTGGGTGTATTTTAATTGTTGTGTTTGGAAATTAAAATTAAAAATACATCTGGCAATAAATCCTTGGATAATTCTTATTCATTGTGCCTCTGTGAATATGTACAGAATTTGTGTAACAGAAAAGTTTCTCCGCAGGGAGCATTTGATAGGAAGAAAAATACTGAAAATATCAACAGCGAGGAAACAAGGGATTTTTTTTTTTTAAATTTATAAGTCGCTTCAAAAATGACGCCATACCGCGACTGAACACTGAGTAGTACAATGACGTAGAATTACAAAATATTGCATTAAATCTTACAGTGGCTAATTAACAATAACAAGCTTGCAACAATTTAAATATCATCAATAATTTTGCAATGAAGTTGATGACTTTCCTGCGGCATTGTTGGTCACTCAAGGCTTGGAACTCCACGGTTAAGTCGCTCAGCAGTATATCTCGGGCAAGCTGTGATCAGATGAACGGTGAGAGCAGAGTTACATAGAGTACATGTAGGAGCAGGTTCATGAGACAGGAGGTAAGAATGGGTTAGCGCAGTGTGACCAATGCATAGTCGAGTAACTAGTATTTGGTCTCGCCGGGTAAGAGTTGTATATACATACTATTAATATACACAACATTAATAAAATAAAAGATTTTACGGATAGAAATTTGGTTAAGCTGTTCCAACTTTTTGTTGAATAAAGTTTAAAATTAATAATTCTATATTACTTTCTTATCTTAAATCTGTTTTTTCTTCTGGATCTCTGGATTTAAGTGCTCTATTTGTTCCAGTTTTTTGATGAATACATTTTAAAATTACTATTTCTCTATTCATTTCTTCTCTTATAATATTTTTCTTCTCCTGGACCTCAAGGTTTAAGTAATATATCTGTTCTAACTTTTTAATGAATACAATTTAAAGTTATTATTTCTGCATTCATTTCTTTTCTTATAATCATTTCTTCTTCTTCTTGTAGACCTCAAGATTTAAGTAATCTATCTGCTCCAACTTTTTGTTGAATAAAATTAAAATTAGATTTCCTACATTAATATCTTCTTTTATAATCTTTTTTCTTCCTTCTGAACCTCAAGATAGTAATCTACCTGTTCCAACTTTTTGATGAATACAATTTAAAATTAGTATTTCTACATTCATTTCCTCTCTTATAATCGATTTCTTCTCCTGAACCTCATTTAAATAATCCACATGTTCCAACTTTTTGTTCAATACAAGTTATTAATATTTATACATTCACTTCTTATGTTATCTTTTCCTCTTCTGGACCTCAATGTTTAAGTGATCTACATGTTCCAAATTTTTGTTGAATACATTTTAAAAGTAATATTTATACATCCATTTCTTATCTTATCTTTTTCCTCTTCTGGACCTCAATATTTAAGTAATCTACCTGTTCAAACTTTTTGTTGAATACATTTAAAAGTTAATATTTCTACATTAATTTCTTATCTTATAATATTTTTGTTCTTCTGGACCTCAAGGTTAAAAGTAATCTACCTGTTCCAACATTTTGTTCAATAAAATTTAAAATGAATTATTCTACATTCATTTCTTATCTTATCCTTTTCCTCTTCTGGACCTCAATGTTTAACTAATCAACTTTTTGTTGCAAATTTTTGTTCAATACACTTTAAAATTAATATTTCTACATTCATTGCATTTCTTATAATCTTTTTCTTCTTCTGGACTTCTACCTGTTCCAACTTTTTGTGGAGTGCATTTTAAAATTAGCATTTCTACATTAATTTCTTCTCCTGGATCGAAGGGTTTAAGTGATCTATCTGCTCCAATTCTTTGATGAATACAATTTAAAGTTAGTATTTAAACATTCATTTCTTCTCTTATAATATTTTATTTCCCTGGTCTTCAATGTGTAAGTAATCTATCTGTTCCAACTTTTTATAGATTAAACTTTAAAATCAATATTTTTACATTCATTTTTTTCCCTTTTAATTTTTTACTTTCTCTATAGGCACTATGTACATGGTGTATAGAGAATGTATTGCACTCCACAAAAAAATTCGATACCGAGATTTCGCCGGAAATACATGTTTTAGGACCCCCTATATCCATAAAAAGCATTTTCAGAGAAAGGTCCGTGTGAGTGTGTGTGTCCGTGTGTCTGTGAACACAATAACTCAAAAACGAAAAGAAGCTAAAGTACCAAACTTGGTATTTAAGTTTAGTATCTTCCAGGGATCCTCCACCCTAAACTACCTTTTACATGGAACATTTTTCGAAAATTTCGATTTTCTCAAAAATAGCTCTAACGATTTTGGTTAAAATATCATATATTAAAGACATTTACCTGACAAATAAAATATATATCTTGAATTTTCTGTGAATAGACTCTGAAGAGTAGTTTATTCTGGATGAATTTTACTGAATTTTCAATAACTGCTAAATCGTAAGAGATGGACAAAAATTTACTACAGAAAAAATGTAGAACACGTTAAAACACACAATTTCTGTTATATACATTCTTTTCGTGGAGTTCGTCGTTTTTGGGACATTCCTTATTTTGGGTTTCTGCTATGAAAAACATACTTTTCTCATACAGGAACTTGTCAACTCCTATCCATATAAACAAAGGAACTTCATTGACATAGCAACCAGCTTTTGACTATCACTTTAACCTATGGTACTCCCTTATTTCGCTTCTACTTATAAGGAAGCAAATAATAAAACTATTTCTGCTAATTTTTTCTGATTAGCATAAAGTAAATATAAATATAAGCTTGTTAAGAATAATTTGTTGCAGATTTTTTCTTCTTCTCAACCTCAAGGATTAGATAATTTACCTGTTCTAACTTTTTGTTGAATAAAATTAAAATTAGTTTTTCTACATTCGTTTCTCCTCTGATCTTCTTCCTCTCCCCTTAAGGTTTAGGCAAGCTGCCACTTCCTTTTGTAGTCACCTTTAATGGTCCTTCCTTCTTTGTCCTGCGGGTTTATACTTGTTTACAACGACAAGAATTCTGTTTTCATCCGTCCGCCTGAGGTGTTGTTTCCATTTTGCTCTGTATTTTTCACTCGTCTCATTTAAATTTTAGCCTGTTCCGGCTCCAAAATCTGTTCTGTGCATTTGTTTTTTGGTCGTCCTGGATTTTTATAGCCTTATGGTTTGTAGTTATATGATGCTTGAGGTATCCGTTTACTCATATTCTTTCCAAGTGTTGTTTCCAGTTGGTTCTATAGTCTGTTATTATTTTATTTAACTGTTCTATTTGTATTAAGTTTTGACTTCTTTCATTGTTTGATTTTTATTACTGTCCCTAGCCCCATATGTACAATGCACATAGGGATAGAGTATTGCATTGCACCCAAAAATTCGATACCGAGATTTCACCGGAAATACATGTTTTAGGACCCCCCGTATCCAAAAAAGTAATTTTCAGAAAAAGGTCCGTGTGTCTGTGAACACGATAACTCAAAAACGAAAAGTAGGTAAAATATCAAACTTGGTATTTAAGTGCAGTATCTTCCAGGCATGCGACACGAAGATTTTGAGAAAAATGCCCCCACCCCAAACTACCCTTTACATGGACCTTTTTTCGAAAATTTTGATTTTCTTAAAAATGGCTCTAACGATTTTGATTAAAATATCATATATTAAAGCTATTTACCTAACAAATAAAATGTATATCTTGAATTTTCTGGGAATAGCTTCTGAAGACCTGTGTAATTTGGATGAATTTTGCTTAATTTGGCATAACTAGTAAACCGTAAGAGATTTAGATCTTGTTAAAATACACTAGTTATGTCATATACATTTTTCTCGTGGAGCTTACCGTTTTAGAGGTATTCATTGTTATTAGTTTCAGTTGTGAAGTACTTATACTTTTCTCAGGCGGGAGTGTCCTGGCCATGAAAAGAAGCGATTTGTAATGACAATCGCATAACGACAGCTTTTAAAACATTTGACTATTGGTTTAGCCTAGTGTATTCCCTTATTTTCTTCCTACTTATACGGAACTAAATAATAAGAACATTGTGCTAATGAGCACCACGATTAGCAAGGTGCAGAAAGAAGAAGAATCTTATGTATGAAGTTTGTAGAACAGCTAGAGAAAGTCATGTGAGTTAACACATCAGATTTTCTAATCTTAAGTATCCTGTTATAGGTCTATGAAATTTCATTTTGGATGTCTGTATTCTTCTTTTATTTTCTGTAGGCGGACCGGCTTCGATCCCAATGTGTGATTCATGATGGACGAAGCGGCGTTTTGGCAGGTTTTCTCCAGATCCTCCGGTTTCTCCGCCACTCATTCTACCGATTACTCCATCATCAATTTTGCTTACATTTCATGTCATCCACTTCCGACCCATCGTAACAGGTTCTCCATTCTGTGATTTCGTTTATTCCTGAACTGTAAAACTACGATTATCACCACTGTGATGTTTATTGTATGAAAGAACAAAAGCGAATCTGCAGCGTAAGCGGTTGTTTTAGCTGAAGGGCTAAAAACAAATGAAGTGTAACTTAACAAAGACTGAAGTGTAACTTAACAAAGACGAGCTTTCAGTCTTGCATGTACTTTAGCGTGTATACATAGCAAGATAGCCAGAGGCACACAGAATGTTCTGAAGTGTTCTGTATGGGATTTTGCAGAGATTTCGTCTTTCAGATTTTGTAAAAATCTGATGTGTTCCATTCACATGACTTTCTCTATATCTCTGTAAATTATTGTTAATAAGCCTATCTTTTTATTATTTCATGCCAATCGAGAAAAATTAGCAGAAATAGTCTAATTTCTTGATTTATTGTAAGTAGAAGCGAAATAAGGGAGTCCCATAGGTTAAAGTGAAAGCCAACAGCTGGTTGCTATGTGACTGATGTTCCTTTGTTTGTATGGACACGAGTTGACAAATTCCTGTATGAGAAAAGTATGTTTTTAAAAGCTGAAACGAAGAAAAAGGAATATCTCAAAAACGATCAACTCCACTAAAAAAATGTATATAACATAAATTGTGTGTTTTAACGTGCTCTACATTTTTTGTGTAGTAAGTTTTTGTCCATCTCTTACGGTTTAGTAGTTATGAAAAATTCATCCAGAATAAAGTAGTCTTCTAAGGTTATTCCCAGAAAATTCAAAATATACACTTTATTTGTCAGGTAAATAACTTTAATATACGATATTTTAATCAAAATCGTTAGAGCCATTTTTTAGAAAATCAAAATGTTCGAAAAAAGTTCCATGTAAAGGGTAATTTGGGGTGGGGGGATTTTTCTCAAAATCTTCGTGTCGCATCCCTGGAAGATACTAAACTTAAATACCAAGTTTGGTGTGTTACCGACTTTACGTTTTTGAGTTATCGTGTTCACAGACACACTGACACACCCACACGGACCTTTTTTTGAAAATACTTTTTTTCGATACAGGGGACCCTAAAACATATATTTCCGGTGAAATCTCGGTATCGAATTTTTTGGTGGAGTGCAATAAATTCTCTATATACTATGTACATAGTGAGTATAGAGAAAGTAAAAACAGATGAAATGATGAATCCTTTAAGTGCAGCTGGTATTGCATTCTACACAACATTTCGATACCGAGATTTCACCGGAAATTCAAGCTTTAGGGTGCCCTATATTCAAATAGAGCATTTTTGGAACAAGGGCATGTGTTTGTGAAAAAAGAAAAGTCCATCAAATAACAAACTTGCCATTTAAGTTTAGTATGTTCCAAAGATGTCAAACGACACATTTGAGGAAAATCTACCCACTCTAAAGTACCCTTTTTATGGAAAACATTTCGAAAATGTTAATTTTCTCAGAAAAGTCTGTAACGATTTTAATTAAAATATAGCATATTATAGATGTTTACATGGTAAATAAAATGTATATCTTGAATTTTCTGGGAATAGTCTCTTAAGACCTCTTCATTTTGGATGACTTTTGGATAATTAGTAAACTGTAAGAGATAGACAGAAACTTAAAACACAAATACTATAGATCTCGTTACAACACACATTTTTGTGATATACAGCTTTTTCGTGGAGTTTACCATTTCCTTTTTGTTTCAGTTTTAAAGTAAAGTTTTTTCCTAAAATATTTCAACCTCTGGGATTGCAAAGAAACTATGTTCAAGCATATAGTAACAGCTTTTAAAACATTTAACTATCGCTTTAATCTAAGGTATTCCCTTATTTTCCTTCTACTTATAGGGAAGTAATAAATACGATTATTTTCTGTGTATGTTGATTAGGACGAAATAGAGAGAGAGATCAGCTTTTGTAAGAATAACTGTTGCAGAACATAGAAGGTTCTGAGAATGTAACACTCTAGATTTTTACTTTCTCTACACGTACTATGTACATAGAGTATAGCGAAGGTATTGTAATTCACCCAAAAATTCGATACCGAGGTTTCACCGGAAATACTTGCTTTGTATCCCCCTGAATAAAAAAAAATAATTTTTGGAAAAAGGTTCGTGTGTATCTGTGTCTGTGTACAGCGTAGCTCAAAACGAAAATTCCGTTAAATACCAAACTTGGTATTCAAGTTCATTATCTTCCAAGGATGCGACACGAATATTTTCAAGAAAATTCACCCACCCCCGACTACCCCTTACATGGAAAGGTTTTCGAAAATATTGATTTTCTCAAAAATAGTCTCTAACGATTTTGATTAAAATATCCTATATTAAAGATGTTTACATGACAAATAAATTGTATATCTTGAAATTTCTGGGAATAGTTTCTGAAGGCTACTTTATTCTAGATGAATTTTAATGAATTTTGCATAATTGGTAAACCCCAAGAGATAGGCAAAAACTTACAATACAATACTTGTAGAGCTCGTTAAAACACACAATTTATATTATACATTTTTTTTCGAGGGGTTGTTTGTTATTATGATATTCCTTGTTTTTGATTTCTGCTGTGAAAAACTTATAGCTACTTTTCTCATACAGGGATTTGTCAACTCCTGTCCATAGAAACAAAGGAACTTCAGTCACATAGCAACCAGCTTTTGGCTATCAATTTAACCTATGGTACTCAGTTATTTCCCTTCTACTTACAAGGAAGCAAGTAATAAGACTATTTCTGCTAATTTTTTTCTCGTTTAGCATGAAGTAAATCGAAGGATAAGCGTTTTAAAACTAGTTTGTTGCAGAGATGTAGAGAAAGTCATGTGAATAGAACACATAAGGTTTTTATATTTTCCTTTCATTTTGTTCTCTGATATTTAAACATAACCCCCAATACAATGAAATATAATACAAGGTTTAGGCTGCCCGCCCTATTAAGGCCAGATTATTTTACTATTGGCAATGATTTCACGCTACCTAAACCATAGAAAGGTAGATGTTATGGCCAGCATTTCCCTGTGTTTGCACTAAGTTTCTAAAGAGTTTCAGTATTTAATTAAATATTCTAAAGTTTAAAATTTATGGACCCACATTTCACATTCTATACAACAGTTTTCTATGAAGCGTTTTACTTTCTCTACTCGTATTATGTAGGTAGTGTATAGAGAAGGTATTGTAATGCACCCAAAAATTCGATACCGAGATTTCACCGGAAATACATGTTTTGAGGCCCTCAGAATCCAAAAAACATGCATATATTTTTCTTTGGGCAGCATAGCTCAAAAAAAAAAAGGCCGTTAAATACCAAACTTGATATTTTAGGTTCAGTATCTTCCAAGGATGCGACACGAAGATTTTCAAGAAAATTCCCCCATCCAAAGCTACCCTTTACATGGATTCAAAGCACCAAAATAAAAAAAACCGACATTGCATATGAGACAACCTAATAATCAACATTTCTGTTACCTTGGGAGCGAAGTCTCGTCATACCTGAGGAGTAATCGATGACCAATTATTTCAAGTTGTTAGATGAACCTAATGAAGTACTTAGATGAGTGACCAACCACTCGCATGCCAACATGGGCCATACGGTCCTTGAGAAAGTTACACTCCTGAAGACCCTGAAGAAGCACACCGAGCAGAACTCAAGAGTTTACATTCCTTGGGGGGTTCATCCTAATACCGCGATCTGCCGACGCCCTAGAAATGCGTAGGCTTAGCACTTTCCAAGGATCACATGATTTGCAGAGCGCAGCTCAGAGTCTCCAGAAAGAAAGGAAATTATAGCATAGTGAAATCCCTTAGAAATGTCAAGGGATATGGTAGGCCATTGTTTCCTGCCCCGTAAACAATTACTAGAACTTAAGCCAAATTAAGAAATTTAAAATATGAATGTATATGAAGTTCAGAAACTTGTGACAGATTAATAAAATAATTGGATTAATTATTTTTTCACATAAGCTGGATGTAGGACAGGAGTTGGATAGGTAGAATCAGACTGAAAAATTCAATGCCATAGCCGGGATTTGAACCACGGATCTCCCGATCTCTAGCCGGATGCTCTTCCACTGAGCTAACACAGCAACATGCCGGCATAGAATTGAATTTCTCAACTGACTCGCATGTTTCCCGGTAAACCACAAGGTGAACTCAAATTATTTTGAGATGACAACCCCAATGGCATCTTACAATGTTTTAAGTACTTTAAATCCCAGGATTCATAGTATAGCCAACTATTATGGTCAATATTTCCCCCCCCCCCCCACACAAACCGCGTGTGGGACAGGAGTTGGATATATTAGAGTCAGACTGAAAAATTCAATACCATAGCCGGGATTTTAACCATAAATAATAACATAATTTGAGATCACTCAGTGGAAAAACAACAGGCTAAAGACCCGGAGATCTGTGGTTCAAATCCCGGCTATCGTATTGGATTTTTCAGTCTGACTCTACCTTATAAAATAATAAATACAATATGAATCTTCTCAACCAGTTCAAGACAATATGTTCCACAAAAGGGACATGTAATCAACGTGTTATGTATTTGCCTGCCTTCATTAGCTCATACCTGGTCTTGTGCAAATGCAGCTGATATAAATTTGTTTTTGTTCTCAGGGAGGTGAGCAGTTTCTGCTGTACGTTACTGCGTTCGATGGCGACCTCGTAGCCAAGAGTGAGGTCTGGGTAAAGATAATAAACTCTTCGGATCCTGGAAGTCAGAAACCTGGTGCCCCTTCTCCAGGTACTCCTGGCTTCATATCTCAGTTCCAGCCACAGTTTCCTGTGAATGCACCGGGCAGTAAGGGCAACAATGGCTTCAGTTATTCTTTACCAGGCTTCACGCGTAGACCGAAACCTCCGTCAGTGCCACCAGCACCTCCATCATTCTCTCCCGCCACTGTAACGAAAAACGTCACGAATACAACAGAGCTGCAACATCGTAATATAGGTATTATTCTCCCTATACTAACTTTTGTAACCCTTGTGAATTAACTGTTTGTAATTATATTCTTAACGCTTCATAAAGTATTTAAACAAATTATACATTTATTGTTTAAAACCAATTAAATGTACTCATGACTAAGCTTTTACTTTCTCTAGCCCAGTATGTACAATGTACATAGGATAGTGAAGTATTGTATTCCGCCCAAAAATTCGATGTCAAGATTTTGTCGAGATTTCACCGGAAATATGTGTTTTACGGTCCTCTGAGTCCGAAAAAATCATTTTTAGAAAACGGTACGTGTGTGTGTGGGTGTTTGTGGATAACGTAGCTCAAAACAAAATGACCGTTTAATACCAAACTTGCGACACGAAGATTTTCAAGAAAATCTGCTTCACCACAAACTACATTTAACATAAAAAAAAATTCTCGAAAATTTTGATTTTCTGAAAAATGGCTCTAACGATTTTCATTGAAATCCCGTATATTAAAGCTATTTACATCCCAAATAAAATGCATATCTGGAATACTCTTGACATAGCCTCTGAAGGCCTCTTTATTCAGGATGAATGTTGCCCAATTTTGCTTAACCGTTAAACCGTAAGAGATAGACAAAAACTTACATCTCGTGAAAATACACATTTTGTGCCTTTTATGTTGTGGAAGTATCCGTTTCAAGATATTTCTTGTTATTGTGTGTGTGTGTGTATATGTGTCTGTGATGTGGGCAGCATAATTCCAAAACGAAAAGCCCGTTAAAAACCAAACTTGGTATTTAAGTTTAGTATCTTTCAAGGATGTGACACGAAGCTTTTGAGAAAAATCTCCCCATCCCAAACTACCATTTACATGGAAAAAATTACGAAAATTTTGATTTTATCAAAAATGCCTTTAACGATTTTGATCAAAATCTCTTGTATTTAAGATATTTATGTGAGAAATAAGCTGTATATCCTCAATTTTCTGGGAATAGCCTCTGAAGAATGTTTATTCTAGATGAGGTTTACGGAAATTTGCGTAAGCCGTAAGAGATAGACAAAAACTTACCACACCAAAAATGTACAGCTCGTTAAAACACACAATTTATTTTGTACAAATTTTTTTTTCTCGTGAGATTGACCATTTTTGAGATATTTCTTGTTATAACTTTCAGTTGTAAAGTATTTATACTTTTCTCAGTCCGTAAGTGTTTCTTTTTCTTTTGTTCTACTCCTGGTCAAGTAAAGAAGCGATTTGCAGTGACAATCGCATAACGACAGCTTTTAAAACATTTGACTATCACTTTAGCAAAGCCCATTCCTTTAGTTCCCTTCTACTTATAAAGAACTAAATAATAAGAACATTCTGCCAATGTTTATCTCGGTTAATATGTTGTAAATAGAAGAACTTTTGTAAGAAGTTTGTTTGCAAAGCAGCTAGAGAAAGTCATCACATCAGATTTATTAAATGATACTCCATCTGCCATTTCTTACTGTGAATTCTGCTGTTCACAAAATATATCAGAACTCCTACAGTTCTACCCAAAACAGCAGAACAAGATCATGTTTAGGTTATGTATTGTCTTAGTTATTAGAACTAAAATAATTTTGAGTCACGTATATGCAAAATAAGAATACCACTTCATACGAAAAATCTGTCAGATTTATATATAAAAATTCTGATGTGTTTCCCATCCACATGAGCTGTTCTGCATAAATACAAACTTTTATATGCATCATGCAAATCGAAATCAACATTAGCAGAATTGCTGTTATTACTTGCTTCCTTGTGAGTAGAAGGGAAATACGGGAAGCATTAGAATAAAGGGATAGTTAAGTCTTTTAAAAGCTGATATATGAGGTACGTCCAGAAAGTAAGTTCCGTTTCAATTTATCTCCGCTGCAGCGCTGCGATCGCAGTTCCGCACATGCGCGGTAGACGCTCTGTATCAAGGAGAAGAAACGTGCGCCATTTTGAGATCACTGTCAGCCACATACGCTTTGTTGTACTTGTTTACAATGTCGGTATTGATTGAAAATCCCGCCGCTTGCGAAATCAGATCAGTGATTCGTTTTCTGAATGCTAGGAAAGTGAAACCAATTGAAATTTATCGGAAAATTTGCGAAGCTTGTGATGAGTGATTCAATGGTGAGAAGATGGGTCCGACAGTTCAATGAAGGACGTAGTAAAGTGCACGATGAAGAACGAAGTGGGCGTCCATCTTTGGTTACAGAAGAACTGGTTCACGCGATTAATGACAACATCCGGGAAAACCGCAAGTTTACAATTAGTACTCTCGCTATGGGATTTTCCCAAAGCTCACGATCACAAATTCATGAAATTGTTACCGAAAAACTGAAATTTCGTAAGCTTTGCTCACGCTGGGTATCAAAGATTCTTACTGAGCAACACAAAACAAAACGGATGGGTAGTGCACTCCAGTTTTTTTAACCCGTTATGATGAAGACTGTGAAGAATTTCTGACACAGATAGTCACAGGAGATGAGACTTGGGTTTCTTACGACACCCCTGAAAGTAAGCGGCAATCAATGGAATGGAGGCACACTTCATCCCCAGCAAAGGTTAAGCCGAAACAAAACTTGACACCTCGAAAAATGATGTGCACAGTGTTCTGGGACTGGAAAGGCATCTTACTCATTGATTTCTTACCGCGTGGTCAAACAATCAAAGCAGGTGTTTATTGCGAGACACTTAGGAAATCGCGCCACGCAATACAGAATAAGCGCCGAGGATTGCTGTCAAAAGTTGTTGTTTTTCTTCACGACAACGCACGACCACACACTGCAAACGTGACGAAAAACCTCCTACAGGGATTTGGCTGGGACGTGCTTGACCATCCTCCGTACAGCCCTGACCTCGCTCCTAGCGACTTTCATCTGTTCTTACATCTCAAGTCTTTCCTTGGCGGTCAACACTTCAACAATGACGAAGAGCAGAAAGAAAATGTTTCCAACTTTTTGAAGACACAGGCGGCAAACTTCTATGAAGAAGGTATACAAAAACTTGTGCCACGCTATGACAAATGCCTGCAAAATTTCGGCAGTTGTGTGGAAAAGTAGTTTAAGAGTTGTAGACTTTTGTGCAATAAATAATTATTCTGTATCTGTACACAATTTAATTTTATTACCAAACGGAACTTACTTTCTGGACGTATCTCGTATGTGTAAAACGATTGGCATATCGCGAAAACGTTCATCGGAACAAGAAAAACATGTATGACAAATTACGTGTTTTAATGAGATCTGAATTTTTTGTGTGGTAAGATTTTATCTATCTTTTGCGGTTTAACGGTTATGCAAAATTCTGCAAAACTCATCCAGAATAAACAGATCTTCAGAGCCTATTCCCAGAAAATTATAAAATACACATTTTATTTCTAATACTGTATATTAATCGCAACCGTTAAGACCATTTTTGGGAAGAACATATTTTTGTAAAATTTTTCCAAGTTTTGTAAACTTTTAAATACCAAGTTTGTTATTGAACCGTCTTTTCGGTTTTGAGCTATGCTGTCCACACACACACGCGGACGTTTTTCCAAAAACGCTTTTTTCGCATTCAGGGGGACACAAAACATGTATTTCCGGTGAAATCTCGGTATCGAATTTTTGGATGGAATACAATACGTCCTCTACATAGTACATAGTACGTGTAGAGAAAGTAAAAATCAACATCTTTGATGTCTACTTAGTTGGTAACTGGTATCCTGCTATATTATATTCAAGAATTACAGTATTTTGATACGTTCACATGTTTTTTATGGTATCTACATTTTATTTAATTTCTGATTCAAGTATGGATTAGTTGATATTCCTTACTTTAAATATTGTTTTACAAAGCGTACCTCGATATTTGTGGATATATTCCTGCAAAATGTTAGTTATTAGTCTGTATTAGTCACTGGGTATTTTAAAGGTGATTAGAAGGAATAGGAACAGTTTCTTAACAGATTCTCTAAATGATTGATTTAATTGGTGAGCACTCTTAGAAGCTAAAACACCTTAATTATCATTTTAGACGCTTATATGCACTGTAGATATTTAAAACAATCTGTTGCCTGCAGTGTTATGTTTCCCCCATACGCAGCTGTAAAAGAAGTTGCCGCACCACTGATTTTCAAAGCGGCCTTCCAGGATTGAAGCGAAAGGTTATGTTATTAGCAGGGATAGGAATTTCGTACAGTTCGATGTTCCGTATATACGTTGCGACCATCTCACTGCATCAAAATAAGTCATTGATAAGAATACAGGGGAGGAATGAAAACAGCACTGTTTCCAGAGAACAAAAATGAGACTTTCGTAAAAACATACCTATTTAAATCATTATGTATAACACGAATTGTAATATTTACTGATCAATGTAAAATAATATCCAAATAATAAAATTAATTTCTTAAATATCTTTAGACTCTTAGCAGGTAAAAACGAAATCAGGAATTAAACTTATTCTTCACTCATCTGCGGCTGTATTTTTGAAAACTACATGTACTTCTGGAGCCTTTCAAATGAAAACCTCATTCTACGCTCCGACAAACAAGATTTGTAATGCGAAAAAGTTCGTTCCACTTCGCATGATGTATAGGATAGTATAGGAAATAATATTCGTTGGTATGTAAATGTGCAGCTTGTATGTGATACATCACACTGAACCCTGCATTTTTTTCAATTACATTTTTTATTTTCATCTTTATTTTAGGTGGGATTCGTGTGGCTTAGTAGATCCGTCTTGACAGTTCTACATGCCGCACAGGTTTAGTTCAGCTTCACACCTCTGGACTAAACAATGTGATAGTTGTGGGTAACTTCTTGAACAAAATTGCAATTATTATGTTTTTGTGAAGCTATTCTGCTCTGCCACCGGCTTCTGCATAAGTACACTGCTAAAACAGTTACCATGGTTGTAAAACAAATTAGTTTTCCTCACATTTGAGCAGGACAAAGATGTTATTCGAACGTCTTACTTCCTACCCACGTGGCTTTGTGTTATGCAGTGAAAGCTGTTCCGCAGTAATGGGTTGCACTCTACGTTGACCTTTGCTCACGCAAGTAGCGCCGCATGGTATTGTCAACCTTGGCCGCTCTTAATCTCTATAAGGAAATTGATACGAACTTCCTAGCTCTGGTTATTAGGTAATGCTTATTTGTTTTTCAACCTATTTTCAACATCATTAGAAACATACAATTCCTCCAACGTTTCTGTTATTTTTAACCCTTGCAAAATATAAGAATTGTCAAGCTGTACAAATACGCCTCTGTCTCGAATATGACCGCATTTGATTTAAGTTTTGTGAACAATTTCTTCATATTTGGGAACTTGGAATCTTCGGGAGCCTTCGGGAGTCAGATAGGGCGAATAGGGAAGGGGTACGGCAGCAATTTATAACGCAATTCATTCAGTTTTGCGGCGACAACACCGGATGAATGTGCTGGTACGTTGTGGTTATACATAACTATCTCTTCTTCGCCAAAGGGTGCTGTGCTTCCTTCAAATATTTGTTGAATGGGGCATATAACTTATAATATTATCCAGTACTCATGTTTTCCAAGAAGTTTTCAATGAATATGACGGGCTTTACATTCAAAATTAATCGTCACCACCACTTTTATGGCCGGTGGGACCCATTGTTTGAATGTTGCTTGATTTACGTAATATAATAATGAATCCAAGTCGATGACAACTCGATTCAAGTTTGGATTTCGCTTAAGTAGCTCCAAAAATATCTTCGAAATTGTCAACTGTGAGGAATCATGACTCAGCTTCTCTCCGAAATATGAATTGCCTTTCCGTTGACACATTTACGCCCTCTGCCACTTTGCAAACTTTTGTTCGACCATCAGCGAGAATCATATTCAATGATTTCATCAGTAACCACTTCTGACAGATTTTCTAGGCACTTCACATCAAATAAAGTCGAACCAATATCTGTTACCACATTTGACGAAAGATCCCTGAAAACAGTATCCCATTCCGCTTGTATCATCTCGCAACTTTCCCCATGGTGTACACACGATTTTTGAGAAAACCGCACTCCTATGAATGGAGCTTTAAATTAATAGAATTCTTACTTGCTCAGATTCTTGGAACTTAATTATCTTCAGTACTTTATGAGCTAATTGCTCCTCTGTATATTCTAAGTTTTGCTGTTTTAACAGTTTACCTCCCTAGTGATTTTCCTACTACAATATATTTTTAAGCTGTTGAATTTCAATATATGAAATCATTTATCACAATTATTTTTATGTCCTCATTACATATGTGTGTGCGCGCGCGACTTGTGATCACAGCAAATATAGTCACCCTCCGGTTCCTAGTTGTAATTTTTATCTTTCCATACAATCATCCTCCCGCAGATTTATTTTTGGCATAGCAGTGGTGATGGACTTCTTCCAAAAATCGCGTTGATGTTCTCGCTGTCTTTTCCCTTTTGGAATCCACTTCATGATCATATTTGGAAGTCATTATTCTCCCATGTGGGATTTATTCCATACCAAAATAATTCTTCCTTTAGGCTTTCTGCTAAAGTACATTTGTTATTTTTAACTAACCTTCTATTTCCTCAGTTTTTACTTTATCCAACCTTGATGCATTAAGGTGTTCGTAGAAAGCCCATTTCTGCTGTCAAAAGCTTCTTTTTCAGCATAGAGTCATATCATTTTAGTTCTGATCTAATTTTGATATTACTCTTTTACATAACATAGACTTTTTGGATCCGTTAGTTCTATTTGCTTGAGCTATGTGTTGTTGAATTTATCATGATTTTATGGTTGTCATAAATATTCAATTTTACCTCCAAATAATGCATATTATTACGAAACATAATTATTTTTCCATATATATTAAAATTTTGTTTGCCTCTTCATATACAAAATATATCTTTTGAATCCTGTGCAAGGACTATTTGGTTATCTGGACAATGTAAAGTAATATTTGTTATGTCTCCTCACATTCAAGAGCTTCCGAGTACGAATCTCCGTTAGAATGAATTACTTGGATAAGGTTTTTATCCAAGCTCATTTGAACAACAATTTTATTCGTCCGATAAGACCTATCAAGTTAAAGGATGTTAAACAAACAAGAAAAACAAAACTAAAACAAACAAATCTCTTGACTGAACTCTATAGCTCAGTCGGTAGAACACTCGCTTCCCATGCGATGGATCAAGGGATCAATTCCCGGTGGGGGTCAGGGGTAGGAATTTTTCACTATGATTATTTTCTGTATTTTGCAGTGTTAATTTGGTGTGTTAATCTAAGGATAACAACCCAAAGATACAAAAAGGAATGAAAGGAAAATAATAGTTAAAAATGCAAGACCGTATAATGGTAGTTATTGGGATATGAGTGAGAGGTAACTTTGGACGCGAGCGAAGTGAGCGTCGAAAAACCTCACGAGTGTTCTAATTACTGCCATTATAGGATCGTTGCATACATAATTTTTTTATGATATGAGATAATCAATAAATATTTAATATTTAGATATCCTACATACAAAAGATAAACTCCGTCAACCGCTATGCGTATTGTACGCATACGTCGATAACAAATTAAATTCGATTCACAGTGATAATTGATTTCCAAGATAGATGCTGAGGAATTTTGGCCTAGTGATAATCATATAGAACATATAGTTCTACGCCTCCTGATATAAGAGAGGAGGCGAGTGATGTTAACAATTTACTTTCACAGAAATCAAAAAAAGATGTATGAAAAGTTATATGATAAATTCATAGCATGGGGGTAACAAAAAATGTAACTTCATTCTCGGAAAATGCCCTAATAGTTTTTTTTTTTAAACAGATGTCAAAAACATGAAATCCCTAAACTTGTGGAAAAATTATTCCCTATTGAAGACTACTCGAAATGTGAAACATGGAATTGATATATCCCAATATAAAAAGTTGACTCCCTGTTAAAATAGCGAAAATATTTTCCTTCTCTGATGAACTACCTGAGCTTGGTTGAAAGTAGGGCTAGCGCGCTTGCCCTGGGTTATTGATTTCTTCGTATCTGTGATGCCAATGTCATGACCTACTTTGCTTTGCTTACGTAATATTATGACTTTAGATTCGGGAGAAAATTATATATTCTTGTAGATTTTTGTACGTGTAAGATGCTTCTGTAATTTTATGGAGATTAGCAAACGAAAATCATTTCGATATAGATTTTTAACAGTAAATGAACTCATTTCAGTATATGAGTGGAAAAATATATATTCAAAATTTCTATATATTTTCTCGTTAATGAGTATTTATTACATTTTCATCTGCAATTATTTAATGCTGCAAGGATGACATGATATGTACTCATATCTTCAGTTCTTGCTTACAACCTAGCAGCTGACTCCCTAAAATGTCTAAAGTTAATGCACAGAATCAGCTTAAAGTTATAATCTGTGAAGCCACAGTAGTGGCATAATTGTGTGGTATATTTTGGTTAAATTAAATTAAATTTCAGATTACAATATTTCATTGAATTCTTATTCAGGATTCTTATCTCATAAATTAATAGCCAGGAAGTGTTACCATAATGGAGTGATGGTATAAACTGTAGTTTATTTGGACCTCAGTGGTACTTTTGCCAGAGTTTGGAAAGAAATATATTTTATAAATAATATATTATTTTTTGAAATGACGACTAGAGCTCGGTTTTGGGTTCCCAAGCGCACACAGCAATGAACACACAGAGCAGTCAGCAGTATAAAGAAGGGTATTGAGAAGGGTTTGTGGCGTAAAAATGCACACTTTGAGGTATAATCTGTTCCAAAAGTACCTGATTACATGTATTGGCATTATATACACCGTTCTAATATATATTAACACTTATTAAAAAATTAATTTATTAACTATTATTTATAATTATTGTAAACATTAGTATAATGTATTATTTTTACTTTCTCTATACGCACTATGTATATAGTGTATAGAGAAGGTATTGCACTCCTCCCAAAAATTCGATACCTAGATTTCACCGGAAATATACGTTTTAGGGTCCCCTTTATCTAAAAAAAGCATTTTCACAAAAAGGTCCGTGTGTGTGTGTGTGTGTCCATGTGTCTGTGAACACGATAGCTCAAAAACGAAAAGTCGGTAAAATATCAAACTTGGTATTTAAGTTTAGTATCTTCCAGGGATGCGACACGAAGATTTTGAGAAAAATCCCCCCACCCCAAACTACCCTTTACATGGGACTTTTTTCGAAAAATTCAATTTTCTCAAAAATAGCTCTAACGATTTTGATTAAAATTTCGTATATTAAAGATATTTACCTGACAAATAAAATGTATATCTTGAATTTTCTTGGAATAGCCTCTGAAGAGTACTTTATCCTGGATGAATTTTGAATAGTTGCTAAACCGTAAGAGATGGACAAAAACTTACCACACAAAAAATATAGAACACGATAAAACACACAATTTATGTTATATACATTTTTTTCGTGGAGTTCGTCGTTTTTGTGACATTCTTTATTTTTGGTTTCTGCTATGAAAAACTTATACATTTCTCATACAGGAATTTGTCAACTGCTGTCCATACAAACAAAGGAACTTCAGTGACATAGCAACCAGCTTTTGGTTATCACTTTAACCTATGTTACTCCCGTATTTCACCTCTACTTACAAGGAAGCAAGTAATATGGCTATTTCTGTTAATGTTTTACTGATTAGCATGAAGTTAATAGAAGTATAAGCTTTTTAAGAATAATTTGTTGCAGGGATATAGAGATATAAAATTAAACAGAAAATTGTAATTTCTAAGACTGCATAAAAACTTAAAATATCGTTATTTTGAGGGAATTTCCACAATTTTCTTTTTAAGTTATAATCTAATGAGGATATAAGACAAAATGACACTCAAGATATTTTCTTTAGACTGTAAACTGTGTACGTTATTTTTAGAATCAGCAGTTACTACAGCCATAGCCAGTTCTACCACTCCTACAACTACCAGCACCACAAGCCGCAGCACCACGACAACCACCGAACCGCCAACTCAGCGAAACGTGACGACGGTGGTGACGCCCGCCACAGCTGCCAATACTACAAGCGACCTGGCCTTCACTCTGGTCCCTGTTGTTATCCTATGTGGTCTGTTCCTAATGAGCGGTGCCATCGCCTGGATGTTCCGCAAAAAACTGTGTCGACGAACCAAGAGCAACAAGGGTGACATGGTACGTTCATAACTTCAGTTCTTGCTTACAGCTGACTCATCTTAAATTTATAGTCCCCAATGCCAGGACAGATTTTTAATTAAATAACATTTCAAATTACAATATTTCATTAAACTCTTATTCAGGAAACTTCCTATAGCCAGGAAGTGTTGCCATAATAGAGTGATGAATTTTTACTTTCTTTATCTAAAAAAGTTATTTTCAGAAAAATGTCCGGGTGTGTGTGTCCGTGTGTCTGTGAACACAACTCGAAAACGAAAAGTCGGTAAAATACCAAACTTAGTATTTAAGTTTAGTATCTTCCAGGGATGCGATACGAAGATTTTGAAAAAAATCCCCCACCCCAAACTACCCTTTACATGCAACTTTTTTCGAAAATTTTGATTTTTTAAAAAAATGGCGCTAACGATTTTGATTAAAATTTCGGATATTAAACATATTTACCTGACAAATAAAATGTGTATCTTAAATTTTTTGGGAATAGCTTCTAAAGATCTGTTTATTTCGGATGAATTTTGCTTAATTTGGCATAACTAATAAACCGTAAGAGATAGGCAAAAGCTTACTTTACAAGAAATTTATATCTTGTTAAAATACACAAGTTATGTTATATACATTTTTCTCGTGGAGCTTACCGTTTTCGAGGTATTCATTGTTATTAGTTTCAGTTGTGAAGTACTTATACTTTTCTCAGACGAGAAGGTCCGTTTTTCTTTTGTTCTACTCCTGGCCAAGAAAAGACGCGATTTTGTAATGACAATCGCAAAACGACACCTTTTAAAACATTTGACTATCGATTTAGCCTAGTGTATTTCTTCCTACTTATAAGGATTTAAGTAATAAGAACATTGTGCTAATGAGTACTACGATTAACAAGGTGCAGAAAGAAGAATAATCTTATGTATGAAGTTTGTAGAACAGCTAGAGAAAGTCATGTGAGTGTAACACATCAGATTTTTGATAATACGAAAGGCGTTCAATAAATCCTTAGAAAAACAGAAAAACAAATTATTTTCCGTAGATTCTTATGTATTTTTCAACATAATCTCCTTTTAGCTCGATACACTTTTCCCAGAATTTCTCCAACTGTTTTAAGCGTTCCAAAAAGAAGGATTTTGGAAGGTTCTGAAAATAGGCATCTGTTTGGCAGATGACCTCTTCGTTAGACGTTAATCATTTTCTACTGAAGTACTTTTTGGGAATTAAAAATAAGTCACTGGGGGCCAAATCAGGTGAATACGGTGGATGTTGTAGCAACTTGAACACTAGTTCTATAATTTTTGCTATCGACTGCGTAGGTGTACAGCTTTGCATGGTTTTGACGGAAGAGAATATTTTTCTTCGCCAAACGAGGGCGTTTTTTCTTGATTTCTCCATTCAACTGGTGCAATAGCGGTACATAATACTCTCCATTTAACGTTCTTTCTTTCCGTAAGTAATCAATGTAGATGTGTTTTCCTTTATTTCCCTTCTATTACAACGAAGCAAGTAATAAAGTAATTTCTGATTATGTTTAGCTAGATGTACACAAAGAATAGTATTTATAATAATAGTTTGTTTATCTTGATTAGTATATTAAAGAACATTTTGAATAATAGTTTCTTTGCAAAGAGCTACACAAAGGCTTGTGAATGGAGCACATAAGAGTTTTAATAATACAGCTGTTAAATGCATCTGCTATTCAAACTGAGTTCTTTGTTTCATGGCAGGAATATTTGAGCAGCGGAATACTCAACTATTCTCAGCATGTCTGAATCACATTTCCGCAATCACTTTTTCTTCCTGTATTCTACGTAAAATGAAATTCTTTTCCAGGCTTCGTAAACCAGTCTGTGTTACTCACCAGTGCATGCATGCATATATTTGTCACGTCTGTTTATATTCCATGCTCGAAGCGAACACTTCGCAAATATGATTACTTAATGCCTGCGTTCATTTCAGTATCAGGAACATACCTTTCTTTGTGTTTTGTAAGCATACCTACATTTAGTGAAATCTTTTTATGATTAACGGCACAGAAAGACATGTTACTGAATTGAATACGTTTATTTGTTGAAGATACCTGTAATTAAATTATTTTTCCCGCATAAATAGAATTACCGGTAGATAAAGTAAACAAAAATGTATTACAATTATTGTGAAAGAATTAAAATCTAATCTATTCTCATACTTTTCTCTAATCTGTTCTAAAAACTATTATTATAAAAATTATTCTTTTATACACATAATTATAATCGAGATAGGTGTTAGTAGATGTGTTCCTTAGTAGAAGGGAAATAAAGGACCAGTAGACTAAACCGATAGTCAAATTTTTTAAAAGCTGTCGCTATGCGATTGATACTGAAATTTGGGTCTCTTGCCATCAACAGGAGTAAAGCAAAATATATATATGAAATGGATGATAGCTTCCTGTATGAGAAAATTTTATGTTTTAAAATTGAAATCAATAACAGGGTATATCTTTGAAATAGTTAGCTTAAAAAAAAAGGTGCATGAAAAATTGTGTGATTTAACGAGATCTACATTTTCTTGTAAATATCTTAGTTTATCAATTATGAAAAAGCCTCTCAAAATGAAGGAGACTTCAGGACCTATTCCAAGAAATTCATGATATACATTTTATTTGCCATGTAAACATTTTAATATACGATATTGAAACTAAAATCGTTAGAGCCATTTTTATAAAATCGAAAATTTCGAAAAATGTTCCATGTAAAGGGTAGTTTAGGGTGGGAGGATTTTTCTGAAAATATTTGGTTACATGGAAGATACGGAATTTAAATACCAAGTTTGGTATGGCATCGACTTTTCGTTTTTGAATTATTCTGTCCAAACACACACACCATATACATGGACTTTTTTCTAAACATATTTCCGGTGAAATCTCGGTACCGAATTTTTGGGTTAATACAATATACTTTCTCTAGCTAATATGTGCATTGTACATACGCGGTAGAGAAAGTAAAAGAAATTATTATGGTACAAAAGAAAATGTTTAAACGTTTCAAATGTTTAAAATGTGACACATATGCTGTATAGGTAAACTTATTAAAGCTCGGATTTTCCGAAAAGTTCCACCAAGCCATAAGGGTATATTGGACAACCCTAAGGGTGGTTTGTTAATCAAGGGAATATCTAATTTGCGAGTTTCACTTTGTGAGCATGATGGCGAGAACATCTCATTGCCCATAGAATGGCTCCATATTAAGATATCAGGTCTTACAGACGTGAAAATGACAGAATTTAGCCCAGAAACCTTTTCTTTCAGCATGAGGTTCTTTTACGTGCAAATAGCAAACGGTTTTACTTCCCTTCCGAAGGAAGGCAATTAACAAGAAAGCTATCACTGTGTTCATATTTCCAATACCTCAAATCATCTATGTGGCGTAAGAGAACCATGATCCAAGCATAAGCTGCCGTTAAAAAGCTTATGCTTCTATTTACTTCATGCTAATCGAGAAAAATAGCAGAAATGGACTTATTGCTTGCTTCCTTGTAAGCAGAAGCGAAATAAGAGAGTATTATAGGTTAAAGTGATAGTCAAAATCTGGTTGCTGTGTGACTGAAGTTCCTTTGTTTGTATGGACAGGAGTTGACAAATTCCTGTATGAGAAGAGTATAAGTTTTTCAAAGATGAAACCAAAAACAACGAATATCTCAAAAACGATTAACGAAAAAAAATTATATAACATAAATTGTGTGCTTTAATGAGCTCCACATTTTTTGTGTGGTAAGTTTTTACCCATCTCTTACGGTTTAGCAGTTATGCAAAATTCCGTAAAACTCATTCAGAATAAAGTAGTCATCAGAGACTATTTCCAGAAAATTCAAGATATACATTTTATTTGGCATGTAAATATCATTAATATACGATGTTTTAATCAAAATAGTTAGAGCCATTTTTGAGAAATTGAAATGGTCGAAAAAAGTTCCATGTAAAGGGTAATTGGGGTTGGGGGGGATTTTCTTGAAAATCTTTGTGTCGCATCCTTGGAATACACCAAACTTGAATAGAAAGTTTGATACACACGCGGAATCGAAGTTTTGGGTGGAATACAATACATTCTTAATGCACTATGTACGTAGTAGTTGTAGAGAAAGTAAGTTCCATTGGCACGACTTTCTCTACTTCTCTGTAATAAATTGCTATTAAAAGGCTTTCTCTTGTGTTAATTTTATGCTAATATAGATATACATTAGTACAAATGGTCTTATTACTTACCTCCTTGTCAGAAGAAGGGACTAAACTAGACCTTTCTACTTTCTCTGCACATACTATGTACATGGTGTATAGAGAAGGTATTGCACTCCAGCCAAAAATTCGATACCGAGATTTCACCGGAAATATATCTTTTAGGGTCCCCTGGATCCAGAAAAAGTATTTTCAGAAAAAGGTCCATGTGTCGGTAAAATACCATACTTGGTATTTAAGTTAAGTGCCTTCCAGGGATGCAACACGAAGATTTTGATAAAAAAAAAAAAAAACCCTAACCCAATCGACCCTTTACACGGAACTTTTTTCAATCATTTTGATTTTCTCAAAAATGGCTATAGCAATTTTGATTAAAATATCGTATATTAAAGATATTTACCTGACAAATAAAATATATATCTTGAATTTTCTGGGAATAGCCTCTGAAGGCTACTTTATTCTGGATGAATTTTACAGGATTATGCATAACTGCTTAACCGTAGGAGATGGACAGAAACTTAACACACAAAAAATGTAGAGCACGTTAAAACACACAATTTATGTTTTATATATATTTGTGGAGTGGATCGTTTTTTAGTTATTCCTTGCGTTTAGCTTCAGCTTTGAAAAACTTAACCTTTATCATACAGGCATTTGTCAAACCCTATCCATAGAAACAAAGGAACTTCAGTCACATAGCAACCAGCTTTTGACGATCACTTTAACCTATGGTACTCCATTATTTCGTTTCTACTTTCAAGGAAGTAAGTAATAAGGCTATTCTGCTAATTTTTCCCCATTAGAATGAACAATTTTTAGCAATAATTTGTTGAAGAGATGTAGAGAAATTCATGTGAATGGAACACATCAGATTTTTTAAAAGCTGGTGCCTATGTGTTTAGAAATCGAGTCTTAGCATGATCAGGTGCTGACAAACTCTCATATAAGAATGACCTTTACTATTACAAAGTTGAATAACTATTGTTAGAAGCCGCTAAAAAACATATTAGCCAACAAAAGGCGACCCTGTACTAGGGACCAGAGGCAATGTAGTAAAATTTGTTTCCTGGAGACACTGCTTGCAACTCTAGAATCGCGCCTCCAGAAAGTGGAAGACCTTGCAATGGCGAGGGTTGGTTTCCAACCGCAATGTCTAACCCCAAACTGACTTCTGCCTTTGGAAGAATAGTGGGCGAGGATCATCATGTTCTGAAAAATCTGATGTGTTCCATTCACATGACTTTCGCTATATCTCTGTATTATTTTTAAAAACCTTATGCTTCTATTTACTTCCTGCTAATCGAGAAAAAATTAGCAGAAATAGTCTTATTTCTTGCTTCCTTTTAAGTAGAAACGAAATAAGGGCGTACCATCGGTTAAAGTGATAGTCAAAGGCTGATTGCTTTGTGACTGAAGTTCCTTTGTTTGTATGGACACGAGTTCACAAAGTCCTGTATGAGAAAAATATAAGTTTTTATAGCTTAAAGCAAAAACAAGGAATATCTCAAAAACAATAAACTCCACGAAAAACATGTATACAACATAAATTGTGTGTTTTAACGTGCTCTACATTTTTTGTGGGGTAAGTTTTTGTCTCTCTCTTACTTTTGAAAAAAGTCCATTTAAAAGGTAGTTTGGAGTGGGGGATTTTTCTCAAAATCTTCGTGACGCATCCCCGGAAGACACTAAACTTAAATACCAAGTTTGGTATTTTACCGACTTTTCGTTTTTGAGTTATCGCGTTCACGGACACACACACACACACGCGCGGACCTTTTTCTGAAAATATTTTTTTGGATACAGGTGACCCTAAGACATTTATTTCCGGTGAAGTCTCGGTATCAAATTTTTGGTGGAGTGCAACACCTTCTCTATACACTATGTACATAATGCGTATAAAGAAAGTAAAAATACTGTAGTTACAAATAAGCAAATAACAGGACAATTTTTGCTAATGTTTATCTCAATAAGCATGATGATAGTTTCCCTGTAAGCATTTTTACTTCCAAAAACAATCCATTGTCCTCTGCCGGGTTTAAACCGGTGATTGCTGAGTACAAATGTACTCTTAAATTGGAACATAAAAATGTCAAAATTACAAGCAGATGGTAAAATGGGAATAAAATAATTTGACTGTTTGCATGCTAGGTGGTTGTTGGAGCGAAACGATTTAAACCTAGTTTTGGCAATGTTGTCAGCAACCAGATTGCTTCTATATAGGTAGATGGACTGTAGTCTACATATGGAGAATGATTTATGTAGAAATAGCACATTGTTTTACTTTCTCTACACGTACTATGTACATAGTGTATAGAAAGGTATTGCATTCTACCCAAAAATTCGATACCGAGATTTCACTGGAAATATATATTTTAGGGTGCCTTATATAAAAAAAAATCCACAAAAAGGTCCGTGTGTGTGTGTGCTTCTGAACAGCATAGCTCTAAAACGGAACGACCGTTAAGTACCAAACTTGGTAATTAAGTTCGGTATCTTGCAAGGATGCGACACGAAGCTTTTCAAAAAATCCCCCTACCCACAGCTACTCTTTACATGGAACTTTTTTCGAAAATTTTGAATTTTTCAAAAATGGCTCTAACGATTTTGATTAAAATATCGTATAGTAAAGATATTTACCTGACAAAATGTATATCTTGATTTTCTGGGAATAGCCTCTGAAGAGCTCATTAAAACACACAATTTATATCATATACATTTTTTTCGTGGAGTTGATCGTTTTTGAGATATTCCTTGCGTTTGTTTTCAGCTTTGGAAAACTTATACTTTTCTCATACTGGAATTTGTCAACTCCTGTCCATACAAACAAAGGAACATCAGTCACATAGCAACCAGCTTTTGGCTTTCACTTTAACCTATGGTACTCCCTTATTTCGCTTCTACTTACAAGAAAGCAAGTAATAAGACTATTTCTACTAATTTTTTCTCGGTTAGCATGAAGTAAATAGAAGCATAAGCTTTTAACAAAGGTTGTTGCAGCGATGTAGAGAAAGTCATGTGAATGGAACACATCAGATTTTTATTTTATTTATTCGAAGTTCACCTAACGCTCCCGGTGTGATGTCACATTTCGTAGCATATTTGGGAGGTTATATTATCTGTCAGGAGATGCACGGATTTTGATCCGTTATTGGTTTTTCTACTTAGTACAATGTACCAAGAAAAGATGTTGCATTCCACCCAAGAATTAGAGACCAGTATGTAAGTATCTCTTAGTAAGAAAAGAACATTTTTGGAAAAAAAATCCGCGTGCGCGTGTGTTTCTTAAAGCACAACAAAAAGTCCTTAAAATACGAAACTTAGCATGTAAGCCCAGTATCTCACAAGAATGAGACACGAATATGTTCAGAAAAATTCCCCATCCGCAACTATGAACCCTTTCCATAGATATTCTTTTTCTAAATTTTAGATGTTACGAGTTTTGATTTAACCCCATTTACTAAAGATATTTACATTAAATATAATGTAAATATCTTGGTTTTCTCAAGCTGTGTTGATTCTGGATGATTTTTCCATAACTATTTAACCATAGAAGATATACAAAAAAATCAGAACTAAGTAAAAACACACAAAAAATACAGATATCATTAAAATGCATAAGTTAAAACACACAATTTATTTCAAATAGACTTTTTTTACTTTCTCTACACGTACTATGTACATAGTGTAAAGAGAAGGTATTGTAATGCACCCATAAATTCGATACCGAGATTTCCACGTAAATACATGTTTTGAGATCCGCTGAATACAAAAAAAAGCATTTCTAGAAAAATGTCCCTGTGTGGGGTGCCCCCCCCCCCATAACTCAAAAACGAAAAGACCGTTAAGTATCAAACTTGGTATTTAGGTTTGGTATTTTCAAAGGATGCGACACGAAGATTTTCAAGAAAATCTCCCCACCACCAACTACCCTTTACATGGAACTTTTTTTCGAAAATGTCGATTTTCTCAAACGATTTTGGTTAAACTGTCATAAAAGACAAATAAAATGTATATCTTGAATTTTCTGGGAATAGCTTCCGAAGACTACTTTATTCTGGATGAATTTTACAGAATTTTGCATAACTGCTAAACTGTAAGAGATAGACAAAAACTTGTTACACAGAAAATGTAGAGCACATTAAAAAATAACAATTTGTTATATATTTAGTTTTTGTGAAGTTGATCATTTTTAAAATATTCCATGTTTTTAGTTTCAGGTTTGAAAAACTTTACTTTTCTCATACAGGAATTTGTCACCTCGTTTTCATACAAATAAAGGAACTTCAGTTACATAGCACCATCTTTTGACTGTCACTTTAACCGATGGTAATCCCTTATTTTGCTTCTACATACAAGAAAGCAAGGTATTTCTGCTAATTTATTTCTCAGTTAGCATCAAGTAAATAGAAGGTTAAACTTTTTAACAATAATTTGTTGCAGAGATGTAGAAAAATTCATGTGAATGACACATAAGAATTTTTTATTTGCATTAAATTGACAACCTGTAGTTTGGAATTGGCATATCACAGAATATTATAAAATTTATTTTATAGAATATACAAAAAATATTCTTGAAGCAAGCAGGTGATCATGTTGAAGGTTCTGACTCTGATGATGTTATGAGGATCTTCAGGGCCTGGAGCACTTCTTGCTTTGATGGTACTTAGGCTGGCCTCTTGAGAACAGTGTGCATTCCGTCAGTACATGAATTACTGTGGTGTGTTCGGGCAGCTGTATAATGGACAGAGTGATTTGTTGATCCACGTATGATCTGAAGCATTCATGGTTGGTCATGAATGTAATTTGGCCTTAAGGTTATGGACAACCTACGTATGTGTGTTGGAGGGGATCAACTGTTTGGTGTGCATTCTTGCTTCTTGAGTGGATGTATATCAGCGTTCCTGATGTTTATGGAGTAGCTTAGCAGAAGTGGCTTTATCAGCGATATCGGAATGGATGTTTCTCATGAGGCAAATAAAAATCTGATGTGTTCCTTTCACATGACTTTCTCTACATCTCTGCAACGAATTACTGTTAAAAAGCTTATGCCGAGAAATAATTAGCAGAAGTCTTATTACTTACTTCCTTGTAAGAAGAAGCGAAATAAGGGAGTAGAATGTGTAAGTTTTTTAAAGCTGAAACCAAAAACAAGGAATATCTAAAAACCTATTAACCCTACAAAAAATTAAGATAACATAAATTGTGTGTTTTAAAGTGCTCCACATTTTTTGTGTGGTAAGTTTTTCCCAATATCACACGGTTTAATAGTTATGCCAAATTCCGTAAAATTCATTCAGAATAAAGTAGTCTTCAGAGGCTATTCCCAGAAATATCAAGATATACATATTATTTGTCAGGTAAATATATTTAATATATGATATTTTAATCAAAATCTTTAGAGCCATTTTTGCGAAAATAAAAAAATTCGAAAAAAGTTCCATGTAAAGGGTAGTTTGGGGTGGGGAAATTTTTCTCAAAATGTTCGTGTCACATCCCCGGAAGATATTTAACTTAAATACCAAGTTTGGTATTTTACGGCTTTTTCGTTTTTGAGTTATACTGTTCACAGGCACACATTTTTCTGGAAATGCCATTTTTGGATACAGGGGACCCTAAAACATATATTTCCGGTGAAATCTCGGTGCCGAATTTTTGGGTGCATTACAGTACCTTCTCTATACGCTAAGTACGTAGTATGTGTGGAGAAAGTAAAATTGTGATTTTTTTCTTCCAACATGTTTGTAATGTCAAAAAAGTACTTATACAAATGTTTATAACGAGAGTGTTATTCATTCGCCAGTTATTTACGTATTAATAAGAGCGGGGGAGGGGGTAACGTTTAGTTTCATGTGAGAAGAAATCAAATTTCTTTTCTTGATTAATTGAAGCTTCTCGGAAGTACTACACATCTTCAAATGCTGTTATTTTACCCTGTAGTAATGGTATCACAAAAAAAAGTGTGGAAAGCATTATTTTACACCATACACACCTAATAACTTCCATTTCTTTGTATTTATCACATAGTCCTTCCAGTATGGTTGGCTGCTGGCTGGACAATCAGAAAAAATCTGATGTGTACCTTTCACATGACTTTCTCTACATCTCTGCAACAAATTATTCTTAAAATGCTTATATTTCCATTTACTTCATGCTAATCAGTAAAAAATTAGGAGAAATAGCCATATTACTTGCTTCCTTGTAAGCAGAAGCGAAATAAGAGAGTACCATAGGTTAAAACGATAGTCAAAAGCTGGTAGCTATGTCACTGAGGTTCCTTGTTTGTATGGACAGCACTTGACACATTTCTGTATGAGAAAAGTATAAGTTTTTATAAGAAAGATCTCAACGACGAACTCCACGAAAAAATGTATATAACATAAATTGTGTGTTTTAACGTGCTATATGTGTTTTGTGTAGTAAGTTTTTGTTTATCTCTTACGGTTTAGTAGTTATTCAAAATTCAGTAACATTCATCCAGAATAAACTACTCTTCAGAGACTATTCCCAGAAAATTCAAGATATGCATTTCATTTTCAGGTAAATATCTTTGATATACAAAATTTTAATCCAAATCGTTAGAGCCAGTTTTGAGAAAATCAAAGTTTTCGAAAAAAGGTCCAGTTAAAGGGTAGTTGGGGTTAGGGGATTTTTTTCAAAAATCTTCATGTCGCATTCCTGGAAGATACTAAAATTAAATACCAAGTTTGGTATTTTACCTACTTTTCGTTTTTGAGTTATCGTGTTCACAGGCACATGGATACACGGACACACACACACACGGACCTTTTTCCGAAAATGCATTTTCTAGATAAAGGGGACCCTAAAACATATATTTCCGTTGAAATCTCGGTATTGAATTTTTGGGTGTAGTGTCATACCTTCTCTATCCACTATGTACATAGTGCGTAAAGAGAAAGTAAAAAAAAATAAAACCGTTTCCAAAACACAACGGATTATTATTTTAAGAATTTGAAAGGACTATGAGGTCTTCTTTTCTTCGCTCTCGAAATATAACAAGCCAAGCTCAGATATAATTAGCAATTGACAAAATGTCATCATAGCGGTCCATTTTTTTTTTAGTTATATTTTGTCATCCCAACAAAGGAAGCATTGTGGATCGATGTTAAGTTAACAATTAAATATTTATAACAACCATATTTTTACTCAGTTTCTTTCGGATATTATTTTATGGACAATTTAAAATAAATGTTACAAATGGTTTTCTGTGTGTGTCGAGTGTGTTTCACCTTTGGAATACATATATAAATAACCTGTTTTTACTTTCTCTATACATACTATATACATAGTGTATAGGGAAGGTATTGCACTCCAATAAAAAAAATCGATACCCAGATTTCACCGGAAATATATGTTTTAGGGTCCCCTGTATCCAAAAAAAAAAGCATTTTCAAAAAAAGGTCCGTGTGTGAGTGTGTTCGTGTGTCTGTGAACACGATAACTCAAAAAAGAAAAGTCGGTAAAATATCAAATTTGGTATTTAAGTTTAGTATCTTCCTGGGAAACGACTCGAAGATTTTGAGAGAAATTCCCCCACCACAAACTACCCTTTACATGGAACTTTTTTCGAAATTTTTATTTTCTGAAAAATGGCTCTAACGATTTTGATTAAAATATCGTATATTAAATATATTTAGCTGACAAAATGTATATCTTGAATTTTCTGGGAATAGGCTCTGAAGACTGCTCTATTGCGGATGAAATTTACGGAATTTTGCATGGCTGTTAAACCATAAGAGATGAATAAAAGCTTACCACACAAAAAATGTAGAGCACGTTAAAACACACAATTTGTGTTCTATACATTTATATATATTTGTGCACAGGTACGAAAAATGTCTCAAACTTTTCGGTGGTTATGTTGAAAAGTGACCATAAGTGTACACAACTTTTATTAATAAAATCATTTTATTCTATGAACTTCTCTTTTACTTATAGCCTATCGGAGGTTGAAAAAAAATCTGATGCGTTCCATTCACATGACGTTCTTTATATCTCTGTAAATTATTATTGTTAATAAGCTTATCTTTTATTTATTTCATGCTAATCGAGAAAAATTAGCAGAAATAGTCTTATTTCTTGCTTTATTGTAAATAGAAGCGAAATAAGGGAGTACCATAGGTTAAAGTGAAAGCCAAAAGCTGGTTGCTATGTGACTGATGTTCGTTTGTATGGACAGGAGTTGATAAATTCCTGTATGAGAAAAGTATAAGTTTTTCAAAGCTGAAACCAAGAAAAAGGAATACGAAGGAACGATCAACTCCACGAAAAAAAATTATATAATATAAATTCTGTGTTTTAACGTGCTCTACATTTTTTGTGGGCTAAGTTTTTGTCCATCTCTTACGGTTTAGTAGTTATGAAAAATGCATCCAGAATAAAGTAGTCTTCAGAGACTATTCTCAGAAAATTCAAAATATACATTTTATTTGTCGGGTAAATAACTTTAATATACGATATTTTAATCAAAATCGTTAGAGCCATTTTTTAGAAAATCAAAATTTTCGAAAAAAGTTCCATGTAAAGCGTAGTTTGGGATGAGGGGATTTTTCTCAAAATCTTCGTGTCGCATCCCTGGAAGATACTAAACTTCAATACCAAGTTTGTTATTTTACCGACTTTTCGTTTTTGAGTTATCGTGTTCACACACTGACACACACACACACACACATACCTTTTTCTGGAAATACTTTTTTTGGATACAGGGGACCCTAAAACATATATTTCCGGTGAAATCTCGGTATCGAATTTTTTGGAGGAGTGCAATACCTTCTCTATACACTATGTCGGTATATAACACGTATAGAGAGTCTTCGTACTTACGTAAAATAGTGTCAATGAATGGAGATCTAATAAATACATTTGAAGACAGGTACATATGTTAGGTATGTTCAATGAACAGTATATTTATTATTGATTGCTATTTGTTGAAGTTAAATATTGATGAGAGTGGGCTAGCTGTTACATAAATCCTGTCATGTTTCTGTCTGCAGAAGGAGCCTCCGGAAGCGATGGTGCTAGAAGGTTGGCGAGGTCCGCGGGCACACAGCAACCGTTACGAAGGCTGGGATAGAGACTCGCAACAGGTGGGTGTATTCATGTTCCCTAAACTTTGTAAATCGAAACGTTAAATAATTATGAGCAGGCTCCCCGAGCACTTCAAGATAAACAACGTACGCTTAACGGCTGCATTTGCATTTTCTCTTTGTTGTGAACTCAGTCTCAATATCTAAGGAGGAGGTATATTTGAAGGAGCAAACTTATAATTAGTTTAAAATGTAAATATACCACAGCGCTTGCGCATATAGCACGACTAGCGGCCAACGCAACAGCCTGCTGCATCATGGGTAATGTCAAGTGGTCGATGTTGGATTGCTACTTTAAATACCAGCGTAACAGTTTAAGGATTGTTGTCAAACCAAAATACTGCTCACATAGACATATATAAAATAAAATGCTATTTTTAGCTACTAATAATAAACGCTTTCGGCACGTAATAAAAGCAAGGAATAAATTAAATTGAGTTTTATTAATGGACGCTCTTTAACTTCTGTGATTCTTGGCATCGCTCTTTAACTCAGATTACTTAGTTTGCTCAGAGGCCTCTTTATCACTCTTGACGCTCTTTTATATGCCGTAAATCTACGACATGGGACCTAAAGGAAACCATGCTAAGGCATTTTACGCCCCCAAAAATTCCATCGCCCTCCGCTGACCTTGAACCCACAAGTTTGGAATCCAAAGGATGACATTTGAGGAATAAATAACGTGTCATGTATAGCGTTTTAATAACTGGTAAACTGTGATTGACAACATTTTGCTGCACAAAATATGTAGATCTCGTCAGTGAGAAATACTTTTTTTTTTTTTCGTAGAGTTAACAACTTCCGAGATATTCCAAGCTCGCTTCTGTGTTTTTTTTTTTTTCTTTCCTTTTTGCGTCTGACCATGTAGAGAGAAAAAAATTCAAAGTCATCACACAGCTAGTAGCTTGCAAAAGTTCTGATTAAGTGTTGTACATTACCTTATTTCTCTTCTACCTCAAGAAAGCTCCCCTGGGTACTGTGGTTCGAATCTCGCTTAGGGTGAGCTACTCGGATAAGATTTTCTCAGGGTTTTCCCTTATCCTGAGAAGACGAATGTGAAGTAACTTTAGGTTCCATGGATCCCGATATCATTTGAGCATTAATATCACCAATTTTATTCATCGTTCGATATAACCAAGGACGTTAAGCTAGGAAAAAGGGAATTAATAAGACAATTTCTGAAAATATTTATTTCGATTAGCATGAAGCAGAGTAAATAATGTAAACGTTACACAAGACTTTTTTTATATAATGTTAGAATATTAGCATAATACAACATAACTTAATTTTGTATCTATTTGTAATAACCGATTCTTATTCAAACCCCTCTGCATGGCATCACTCAAAGGGCTTGAAAACAAAAAAGAATAGATGTTAAATTACGTAGAACCCACTTCGATATATTTTGTCGCGTCTATGCATTTAGTATCGGCAAACCCCGTAGGTTTGTTCCATGCTGCGGTTTATCAATAATCTTTCATTTACATTTTATTTTATAGCAGTGGTTAAAGAAATGAATAAAGACTCCTACAACACAGATTTAAATTCGGCCAAACATTTTAAGACAAGAGTTGGACAGAAAAATTCAATGACATAGCTGGAATTGGAAGCATGGATCTCCCGGTATCTAGCCGGTTGCTCTGCCACTGAGCTACCATTCAGTGCAATTCCGGTGTTGCCGTGACAGCTCAGTGGCAGAGCAACCGGTTAAAGACCGCGAGATCCGTAGTTCAAACTCCTGTCCTACTCAAGGCTTGTGCAAAAGAAAATTTAAGACAATACAAAGGGAAAAATGTGTTAAATTTACATGAATCTTTCTACCATGTCAGCATATTCATAAAGAGCCTACTCTGCTTTCTTTAAGTTAATACAAACAAATATCTCCATACGTTCTTTCATATTTAAGCAATTGTCAAACCTTTTATAAGCAAGTCGGTTTGTGGTTACTGTGAAATCCAGTTCTGTTTGCTAGACCTGAAGCAACAAAAACGAATAACCTTATCCCATATGAGGAAGCCATACAATGAATATCATGGAAATTACCATCCGTTAGCGCAGTGATTAGCCTCTGGCACGGCGGATCCGGGTTCAATTCTCGGTACTAGCAAGTACAGTGTTGTCATTTTCTTCCCCGGGGGGGAGGGGGTGATTGGTGTGTGTAAACTTTCACGATCACTTCGGACATGACTTTAGATTCAACTGACTACTGGTATAGATGCTGGTACTTTGTTTACAAGCGAGTAGAGAGGCGAGAGGCAGAAATCCCATGCGCTACTGAGTTGGTACTATAGTTATAACTGTACAGAAATAATAGTAGTTCTGTAGTAAACATACGTTTTTATTACAAGGTGTAATTAATATGGCACAGAATAATTAATCAGTATGAAATAATCGTTTCATATTGAATTACAGCTTGGTCAACAATTGAAATGTATTTCAACTTATTTTCTGAATGTATCAAAAGAAAAACGCTTGCTTAGAGTGAATCACCGGCAGTGCTTGAGGAGAGGGAGGTCGCATAAAGCCTTGTGAGCACATAACTTTTCCAACCAGAATGCCTAATCATCATCGGCCTGTGTAAGGGAAATGGCAACACCACCGCGGTATCGTCATTGCCTAAACACCAAAGTTGGGTTGCAGTCTCACTTACAATTATGTTCCGGCACTTGACAGAATTTCGGTTTCAATACTCATTATCATCTCGGAAAGTGTTAAATCCACCAAAGAAATGAACGACAAATTATATTCCACAACAAAATCTGTATTTTGTGTGTAGTCAGTTATATACGATTTATCAGTTATACAAAAGTCATTCAGAATGAAGGGAACATCAGAAAATTCAAAATATACATTTTATTTGAAAAACTTTTAAACATTGTAATAAAAATCCTTGGAGAAAAATTTTGATGAAATAAAAAATTTAACAAAAATATTCCGTGTAAAGGCTACCTTGCTGTGGGGGGTTTTCCAGAAAATCTTCGTTTCGCATCCTAGAAATGTGCTGAACTTAATTATTTAAGTATTTAAATGAATTTGAAAAGGAATTTTCGTTTTTTAGCTATGCTGCGCGCACGCACACACACACACTCACTCACTGATATTTTTTACTTTCTCTATACACACTATGTACATGGTGTATAGAGAAGGTATGGCACTCCACTCAAAAATTCGATACCGAGATTTCACCGGAAATACATGTTTTAGGGTCCCCAATATCCAAAAAAAACATTCTCACAAAAAGGTCTGTGTGGCTGTGAACACGATAACTTAAAAATGAAAAGTCGGTAAAATACCAGATTTAGTATTTAAGTTTAGTATCTTCCAGGGATGCGACACGAAGATTTTGAGAAAAATCCCCCCACCCCCCAACTACCCTTTACATGGAACTTTTTTCGAAAATTTTGATTTTCTTAAAAATGGTTCTAACGATTTTGATTAAAATTTCGTATATTAAAAATATTTACGTGACAAATAAAATGTATATCTTGAATAACCTCTGAAGAGTAGTTTATTCGGGATGAATTTTACGGAATTTTGAATAACTGCTAAACCGTAAGAGATGGACAAAATCTTACTCAACAAAAAATGTAGAGCACGTTAAAACACACAATTTATGTTGTATACATTTTTTTCGTGGAGTTCGTCGTTTTTGAGACATTCCTTAATTTTGGTTTCTGCTATAAAAAACTTATATTTTTCTCATACAGGAACTTGTCAACTCCGATCCATATAAACAAAGGAACTTCATTCACATAGCAACCAGCTTTTAACTATTACTTTAACCTATGGTAGTCCCTTATTTCGCTTCTACTTACAAGGAAGCAATTAATAAGACTATTTCTGCTAATTTTTTCTGATTAGCATAAAGTAAATAGATGTATAAGCTTTTTAAGAATAATTTGTTGCAGGGATATAAAGAAAGTCTTGTGAATGGTACACATCAGATTTTCTTAAAATGTTTTTCTTTTTGGATTCCTAAAACAGTATTTGCGGTATAATCACGGTATCGAATTTTTGGGTGCATTACAAAACCTTCTCTGTATATTACGTACATAGTACGTAGTGAGAAAGTGATATTATGGCGCATCTATCTGTAAAGTCAGAGGTTTTATGATATTATTTTTAAAAAAATCATCATGTGACATTATTTCAGTAAAACAATGAATTTAGACAGTAAATCCTAGCTAGCATTTTGATAAATGGCTAAAATATCAATATTATCGTATTATATTCAATAAGATATCTTACATATTGTGGATTTTCCAAATTTCACAGATGCATCTCCTTAAATAAAATTCTAACACTACGAGAATGCCATTTCATACTTCTCTTAATATGATGGTGCAAGGCAGTTTTAGAAAATTAATTTTGTCACTAGGTAAATATTTGGGTTTCCTCCCAAAGAAATTATTTGAGGTTTTACACAATTATTTCTTTGTTTACTCATATTTTCTTGTAAATAGCTTTGAGTCCGCGACGGTCAGTAATACATTAAAAACAATGATAGTCATCTAAAATACACTGTACTCAAAATGTAAAACGTGTTTTCCAATCTCCAAGGTCTGTGCTTTGAGACACTGTAAGAGGAATATATTTAAACATTATAAATATAAATATTTTTCATATTGTTTCTGCCCCACCCTGTATTAGAAAAGGCATCTCAGCATTTGACTAGCGACCAGGGAAAACCATGAAGAAACCCGTCCTCCCGAATGGAGTCACAGATAAAACAGTGTAGGCCATTTTACTCCTGTCTTTGTGTTGTACTCGCCGTATGTTACACGTTTTAACTTATTTAACTTAAGTACACTCATATCCACTCTTCTGGAATCTGCTGAGGATAGCTATCACTAGCCTAATTTTATTGTTGAAAGTTGAGGTAATACGAAATTAGAACAAAACATCTGATGTGTTAATTCACATGACTTTCTCTACTTCTGTGTAACAAATTATTGTTAATAAGCTTATTCTTCAATTTACTTCGTGCTAATCAGAAAAAAATTAACAGAAATAGTCTGAATACTTGCTTCCTTGTAAGTAGAAGTGAAATAAGGGACTACCATAGGTTAAAGTAAAGTCAAAAGCTGGTTACTAAGTAACTGAAGTTCCTTTGTTTATATGGACACGAGTTGACAAATTCCTGTATGAGAAAAGTGCAAGTTTTTTTTAAACCTGAAATCAGAAACAAGGAATATCTCAAAAAACAAATAACTACTCGAAAAAAATGTATATAACATAAATTGTGTGTTTTAAAGTGCTCTACATTGTTTATGTGGTAAGGTTTTGTCCATTTCTTACTGTTTTGCAGTTATGCAAAATTTCGTAAAATTCATCCAGAATAAAGTAGTCTTCAGAGGCTATTCCTAGAAAATTCAAGATATACATATTATTTGTCAGGTAAATATCTTTAATATACGATATTTTAATCAACATTTTCGAAAAAAGTTCCATGTAAAGGGTAGTTGGGTTGGGAGCATTTTCTTGAAAATCTTTGTGTCGCATCCTTGGAAGATACCAAACTTAAATACCAAGTTTGGTGTTTAACGGACTTTTCGTTTTTGAGCTATGCTGTGCATAGACACACACACACGCACACATGGACCTTTTTCCAAAAATGCTTTTTTTTTTATTCAGGGGGACCCAAAACATGTATTTCCGGTGAAATCTGGGTATCGAATTTTTGGGTGCAATACAACATTTTCTCTGTACAGTATGTACATAGTACGTGTAGAGAAAGTAAAAAGGCCACTAAAATACTAAGGCAACAAATCCCATGCAATAGGGGATTAAAACGTGGTTTGGTCCGCAATATCCGCACATGATAATGCAGGGTAGCGACGGATTTTTGAGAAATCGGACGATTATTCCACAGTATTCCCATTATACAGTATTCCACAATATGACGCTAAATGTCGCTCATCAAAACAATTCACGCTGTGGAATTGAAACTTTCATTCACGTGCAGATAACATTTCAAGAATTTGAAGATCTGATGCATTTTACACAAAAGAAAAATTGTTAAAATTCAGTTCCAGTGTTGCCTTATTAATAAGAAATTTGGGCTTGAAATTTATTATCAATGTGAATTTTCCTTGTTAATTCCAAAGCTTTGCATTGGTTCTTCTTAGGTGATGAAAGTTTTCACTGTGAATATGTTGGTAACACTTTTGTTTATTTAGGTACCACAGCCACCACCCCTCCAGGGTGCTGCTAGTACAGGAGGCAGCAATGGGACTGTGAAGCCACCAGCCGACCGCTGGGAGTTTCCTCGACATCACCTCAAAGTGTTCAACATCCTGGGTGAGGGATGTTTCGGCCAAGTCTGGCGGTGCGAGGCATTGAACATAGATGGTAAGTCTCAATCATCCATCACTTTACAAATATTTATCAAAATACTCGTTGGTGAAAGTAACGGAAGAAATTTGTGTATTCAAACTCTAAGAAATGACATTTTATTAATGGACGCCTCTTTAACTGCAATGGTTCATCGTCCCACTCTTTATTGGGCGTGAAAGACAGCTTAATTATGCTCAGAGGACTCTTTATCAGACTTGAAGTTCTTTTATGTGCCGTAACATGGTAACCACTACACCACGGAGGGCGACACAACTTTAAATTGAACTATTTTAGTGCTGTCTGTAAGTTGTTTCTGGAGTGCACCATGAGGTGTGGATACTTTTGGTCTGATTTATTTCATATTTACTTTCTCTCTCACATACCTTTAGGAGTAAGTATATGTAGTTACTGTATTATACCAAAAATTCGATGTTAATAATTCACTGGAACTACCGTTTTGAGATTCCATAAGTGCAATACCAAACACTTTTTAAAAATCTGCGTTTCTTATTGAGTGTGTGTGTATGTGTACATGAAGGATAGGTAGCTCTAAAATAATTCTTCGATAAATACAGAAAAACATAATAAAACATGCTTTTTTTAATTATGTGGACTTGTCGGAAGTTTTTATTTCAGAAACAGCAATACTGTTCATGGCTTTATTTAGTTTTTTTTATATTTTTTTTTATATATTTATTTATTTGCTTATTTTTTGCACAAGGGGCAGAGGGGGGTTTAAACACTGTGGTCAGAGACGTAAGGTGGCGTACACAACCTCCGGAAGAAAGGGAGAAGATGAAAGATCCAAAGGGTTGTTGCCCAGACAAAGTCGCAGGTTCGAGTCCCTGCGCGATCCCTAAAGTTCACAGACGGAGACGTCCACGCAGGCACACTATAGCGCTTCTGACAAACATGCCCGAACTACCCTGCTTCCGTACCAGAGGTGGAGGAAAAGAATCCTAGCACCACATACCACTAAACTTCCTAATCAAACTCTGTACCCCGAAACGTGATAGAAAATGAAATGGGCGAATGTGGGCCTTGAATGATGTACAGTAGGGCAGAAAAAAATCGCTGTTTTGAATGTGGCGGGTTAATTGTAGCGAATGTGTGGCAGGATTATAGAGTAGACCTTGGAAACGAGCTTGACAGTTTGTTTCCTTTCTGTTTAAGCTCCCTGTGGTTGATATTACTGATGCAACGATAGAGAGTATAATAGCACCAGTAGTAGCGGATTTGCAGATCCCAGCACTTTTATATGCGGACGATTTAGTTTGTGCTTTACGACAGTTAACGGATTGCAACGAGGACTGGACAAACTTAAGAATTATTGCGATGAATGGCTACTTATGGTAAATGTGAATAAGACTAAGGCAATGCCTTTCAAAAATGGTTCTGTTTATAGCAGGAAGGAGACGTGTACAAATGCAGGGCAGATACTGGACAATGTTAAATCTTTTGTGTACTTAGGACTCACATTTACAATGAATGGATAATGGACAAAACACATTGACATCACGAAACACAAGGCAAGGGTGAAAACAGCGGAAGCTCTCCGGATAGGTTGCAGAATTCCGAATATGTCCATAACTCTAACAGAACTGTATACGGAGCGACAGTTAGATCCACGATAACATGGAGGAGAAATATGGGGGGTGGGAAGAAGCAAGGAATCTGGACCAAGTGAAGACCTAATTTTTGAAAGGAATTCTGGTTGTAGGCAGGGGTACGGCCAACTGCGGAATAATGAGGGAATTCGGGGCGCAAAATAGAGTGCAAAATCAGAAGAGTTAAATATTGGATGGCAATCGTTCACGGAAACCAATCCATAATTAGGGCAGTCTGCTTCCATGAACAGTTGCTAATGGAAGGTAATTCCATGTGGGCTTCAAAATTAAAGAAACCAATGGGATGGGATACAGTTGGATGGCGGGGCAGGCAAACAGACGGAGTATTTGGAAAAAAATTAAGAACTGTTTCTGTGATATTGACAGACAGCAGAATTGTGCAATGCAGGGAGGTTTCATTAGAAGTACAGTCTGGGCGAAAATCGGAGTGGGGTATGGAGCAATACATCAGAACAGGTCATCAGAACAAGTACCAAACTCATTAGAGAGAGGTTCGCGTGGATTATACTAGGAGCATAAAACTTGCTGACGAGAATGGTATAGGAATGTGCCCCATTTGCGAGGAGGAACAGTCGTGGGCCCAGTAAGTCATGGAGCGCTGGTTAGCGAGGAAGTGTATGTGTGCCATAAATTGGTACATCAGAATCAATTCAATCATTCAACCCCAGAGAGCATTTCGACGGGAACTTAATCGATGTAATTTACCATCTAAGGACGCTATTCATCCTTCCCAAATCCCCAGGTGAACGCTCTCGGTCTTTACGACCACACGCTGCCTAGGAGACGCGTAAGCTACCGCCTTCCCAAGGACGCCTTGGGATGGTAGTTTTCCGGCCGCCTCTCCCTTTATTGTTCTACCCGCCAAGTTAAGCAGCATCGGGTATGGTCACGACTCGGACGGGTGACCATCCAGTTGTACTCCGACCAGATCTGCAACACTGGCTTCCCCCACCCCGTACCTATATCCCTTCAGGTCTCCCCGCTAGCCGGCACTGCTTTCCTTGACAGCCCGCAAGCGGCTGGCCAAGGTAAGCAGCATCGGGCCTGGTCCCTCTCTGGGTGGGTGGCCACTCAGATAGGTAAGCCAGCCCGCGCCGGCTGCACAGAGGGAACACCCTGCCCAATTACTTGACACAGACAAAAACGCTTGCATAAGACTACATCTTTTATATCACACGGGTAAATCCGCGAGAAAAGCGGATAGGTACCGTGGTGATTTGCCCCCGCCCGAGTACACTCGGGCGACTAGTTCCTGCTCCTGGCTCCTGGCTCCTTGGGTGCAAAAATCACTTACAGAAGGTGGCGTCAAAAACCAACCATCGCTTGGGTGACCTCGTTCTGTACGTACAGAACAAAACAGCACGAGTTCAGACATCTGTGGAACAGAGTCCGCGACGGTCAATGGTGGTCATCTAAAATACATTGTATTCAAAAAGTGAAATGTGTTCTCCAATCTCCAAGGACTATGCTTTGAGGTCTTTGTAAGAAGAATATATTTAAATATTATAAATATTTTTCATATTGTCTCTGCCCCTGTATTAGAAAAAACACCCAAGTATTTGCCTAGCGCCAAGGGTAAAACAATGAAGAAACGTAAGTAGAACAGAACTCATAATCTCCCGAATGGAGCCACAGATAGAATGGTTGACGTCATTCTACTCCTCTTTTTTTGTGTTTTACTCGCTGGATTTTACACGTTTAAATTTATTTAACTCATATCCACTCTTCTAAGATCTGTTGACAATAGCTAATGTCTTTGGTTAAAAAAAAATCCCTCCTACGCACTAAATCACACCCGAGATTTCCGAAAAACAAGCAAATACATTAAATTAGTCAAAAATCTTTATTTTATTTTTTTCCTTTCTCTCTATGTATTATGTACATAGTGTATAGAGAAGGTATTGCACTCCAACAAAAAATTCGATACCGAGATATCACCGGAAATATATGTTTTAGGGTCCCCTGTATCCAAAAAAAGTATTTTCAGAAAAAGGTCCGTGTGTGTGTCCGTGTATCTGTGAACACGATAATTCAAAAACGAAAAGTCGGTAAAATACCAAACTTGGTTTTTAAGTTTAGTATCTTCCAGGGATGCGACACGAAGATTTTGAGAAACCCCCCACCCCAAACTACCCTTTACATGGAATTTTTTCAAAAATTTTTATTTTCTAAAAAATGGCTCTAACGATTTTGATTAAAATATCGTATATTAAAGATATTTACATGACAAATAAAGTATATACTTTGAATCTTCTGAGAATAGCCTCTGAAGATTACTTTATTCTTGGTCAATTTTACGGAATTTTGCATAACTGCTAAACCGTAAGAGATGGACAAAAACTTACCACACAACAAATGTAGAGCACCTTAAAACACACAATTTATATCATATACACTTTTTTTTCGTGGAGTTGATTGTTTTTGAGATATTCCTTGTTTTTTTTTCAGCTATAAAGACTTATACTTTTCTCATAGGACTTTGTGAACTCGGGTGCATACAAACAAAGGAACTTCAGTCGCAGAGCAACCAGCTATTGACTATCACTTTAACCTATGGTACTCCCTTATTTCGCTTCTACTAACAAGGAAGCAAGTAATAAGACTATTTCTGCTAATTTTTGTTCCATTAGATGAAGTAAATAGAATAATTTGTTGCAGTGGTATAGAGAAAGTCATGTGAATGGAACACATCAGATTTTTTTATTTATGGACACCCTTTAACTATTGTGGTTCTCAGCGTCCCATTCTATGTTGGGCGTGAAAGACCACTTAATTTTAATCTGAGGCCTCTCTGTCAGGCTTGAGATTCTTTTACGTGCCGTAAATCTACGACACGGGACCAACGGCTTTACTTCCCTTCCGATGGAAGTCATGCTAAGGATTTTTACGCCCGAAAAAATTCATTGTCCTCCACCGGGTTTGAACCCGCGAACATGGTAACCATTACACCACGGAAGGCAATAAAAATCTTTTAAAAGTTCGTCCCCACGTGATGCAGTTGAATAGGTTCTCTTTGTATGCCTAGATAAAACGAATGAAAACTTTCAGTTTGAGAACATTATAATTATTTTTAAATTGAAACAAATAACAAGTAATATCTTGGAAATTGTAAACTCTATAAAAAATATATATGACATAATATTATGAGATCTACATTTGTGTAGAAAATCTTTGTCTATGTCGTACGGTTTTTTTAAACATGTTTCTCTACCTCCTATGTACGTAATAGAGGAAGTAAAACACACAAATGGTTGGATGAGTGATGCAAATTGGATTTTAGGGTTTTTATCTGTGCTAACACTTCCATAACTTCTCTTGAGAGTTTAATTAAAAACATTGAATCACAAAAGCAATGCTGTAAATGAGGCATATCTGCATGCTATTATTTAGAATTTAATTTCCTGTCTGAGAAGTTCTGAAGGAAAGCCTCCGAAGTGGTTTATGCCTCGAAAATGTACCACTGCTTTATGATAATGCTGTACATGAATGGAACAAGAAAGAGTTCCCATTGGAAGTTACTTCTAACACAAATAAAATAACAAAGCTCTGTGATTTTTATTGGTTTAATAGCTATAATGTAAGAAGATATTACGTTTGAGATAAGATTTGGTTTATATTTAACCTAGACTGTAGGATATCTCCAAATCTAAGCGTTATAGAAAGAAACGTTTTGATAAAAGTTGCTTTAACACGGGAAAGCAAACTCAATTTGTTGTGTTTTAATTGGAGAAGATTTGGATGGTAATTTGAAGGTCATGGTACTGTTTATTTTCTTGTAGAGGTTCTTTTAATGGTTTAGATAGCTAAACATTGCTGAAAGGTAGATGCACAGAGTATCGGACTGCGCGAGCATTGTACAATTATATTTCATAAGCATCTTATCTAGTGTAATAAATATGTAAAATGATACCCTTTTATCTTAATGAATTTTTCAACTCTGTGAATAAACGATTGCTGTGTCCGTAAAAGTATGTCTCTTCCAATACTGACACAAGCATTTTCGCATATGCGCCTTTATGTTGTCTAGAGTCGTTAGTATTGGAAAAGACATGCTTTAACAAACATTTATCCACAGATTTCGGAAACGAATTGAGGTGAAAGGGCATCATGTTGAATTGTTAAATAAATCATTAAAACAGAGATAGATAGTAAAGAATATCTAGTAAATAGCTCACTTCACGAAAAAGAAAATGTATATTTCATAAATTGTGTGCTTTACATTTTTACTTTCTCTATGAACTATTTACATGGTGTATAGAGAAAGTATTGTATTTCAATAAAAATTCGAACAGAAATTTCACTAAGAATACATGCTTTGAGACCCCTGAGTCCAAAAAAGCGTTTTATAAAAAGGCTAGTGTGGGCAGCATAGTTAAAAACGAAAAGTCGGTTAAATACCTTGCTATTTAACTTGGTATTTAAGTTTAGTATCCTCCAAGAATGCAACACGAAGATTTTTAAGATAATCCCCCCCCCATCCCAACCACCATTTATTTACATGGAACATTTTTAGAACTTTTTTTTTTTCAAAAACGCCTCTTAACGATTTTGATTAAAATACCACTTGTTTAACACATTTTTATTAAAAAAAAATGCATGTGTTGAATGTTCTGGGAATAGCCGGTGAAGATCTCTTCATTCTAGATGACTTTTGTGCAATTGGTAAACCTTAAGAGGTAGAGAAAAACGCTTCCTTTCGTAATCGGCCTACCCTCCCCATGTATTCGCAGGACTGACACTTCCCTAGGTCTTACAAGTGAATGCCAACGGGTCAGAAGAATGTCGGGGAGACAACGGCACGAAACCACAGAATGGGGAACCTGTTACGAGGGGTCGGCCCATAGCCAGGCATGAGCACAAGGAACTGGATATGAAATGTAAGCGTAAGCGAAATTGATGATAGGAAAGGTAATGAACACGCAATGACTGGCGGGGGAAACCGGAGGACCCGGAGAAAACCGGCCCAGACGCCGCTTCGTCCACATCCGGGCGTTTGGGATCGAACCCGAGCCGCCTAGATGGGAGGTGAGAGGTCTAATCACTCAGTTCCGCCAGAGAAAAACGTACTACACAAAAAATATAGATCTTGTTAAAACACAATTTATCTTGTATCATTTTTAGAGATAGCAATTTCCGAGGAATTGGTTTTAATTTTAAAATTTTTATGTTTATTCTCAAACGTGAAGTCCTCATTTGTTTCATCTGTCCTTAGCTTTATTCCGGTCATTAAAAACAACCGAACCTCAAGTGTATCACATAGACACCAGCATTTAAAATACTTAACTAGCGCTTTAATATAATTTATCCTCTTATTTCCCTTCCACTTGCAAAGCACTAAGTAATAAGAGCTTTACTGATAATGTTTATCTCGATTAGCTGATATAGATAAGAGAATAATCTTTTGCATGAATAGTTTGCAGAACGGAACACGTGATTATTGTATTTAATGCTATTCAGAATAAATCTTTCCAGAAATAGTTGCATCACACATGTAAAACTCTGATGTGTTCCATTCACATGACTTTCTCTATATCTCTGTAAAGTATTATTGTTAATAAGCTTATCTTTTATTTATTTCATGCTAATCGAGAAAAATTAGCAGAAATAGTCTTATTTCTTGCTTTATTGTAAGTAGCAGCGAAATAAAGAAGTACCATAAGTTAAAGTGAAAGACAAAAGCTGGTTGCTATGTGACTGATGTTCATTTGTTTGTATGGACAGGAGTTAACAAATTCCTGTATGAGAAAAGTATGTTTTTCAAAGCTGAAACCAAGAAAAAGGAATATCTCAAAACTCCACGAAAAACATGTATATAACATAAATTGTGATTTTAACATGCTCTACATGTTTTGTGTAGTAAGTTTTTGTCCATCTCTTACGGTTTAGCAGTTATTCAAAATGCTGTAAAATTCACCCAGAATAAAATAGTCTTCAGAGGCTATTCCCAGAAAATTCAAGATACACATTTTATTTGTCAGGTAAATATATCTTTAATATACAATATTTTAATCAAAATCGTTAGAGCCATTTTTTAAAAAATCAAAATTTTCGAAAAAAGTTCCATGTAAAGGGTAGATTGGGGTAGGGGGATTTTTCTGAAAATCTTCGTGTCGCGTCCCTGGAAGGTACTAAACTTAAATACCAAATTTGGTATTTTACCGACTTTTCGTTTTTGAGTTATCGTGTTCCCGGACACACGGTCCTTTTTTTGAAAATACTTTTTTTTAAATAGATGGAACCCTAAAACATATATTTGCAGTGAAATCTCGGCATCGAATTTTTGGTGGAACCAGTTCAACGAATTCCGTAAGCAACGAGGCCATGATTTATGATAAGGACATCAAGTTGCAATTGGGATTTTAGTAATATTATTCTTCGTGTCCATATAGGTTAATCATTGTAATTTTACCCACGTAATAGTCTTATTAAATACAACTCGGACTACAACTTTTCTCTGAAAGTTATTACTTATGATAATACATGTAATGAAAACGAATTAGATAATAAAAGTTCTGGATTGAATGGCGGATGAAACCGAAGAACTCAAAGACGCCTTAAATCCCACATATGGTTCCCTGGGATTGAACCCCGGGCCGCTTTACCGACAGGCGAGCAGTCTAACGCCGCCGTCGATCAACACAACAGAAACATTCCCCTTCATGCTATGTGTACTTGCATATGAAGTCATACTCTTATAATTCGGATAAACATGAATGATGCAAGAATTTAACTTTATTACGTAAATTGCATTCTTACAATTACTTAACGCTTGCTTACACGGACCTTTTACGTATTCAGGAGACCTCAAAACGTGTATTTCGGTGAAATTTCAGCATCCCATTTTTCGGTAGCATACCTGTTCAGTTCTAGATTTGAACTCTGCCATTATTCCATTGACTAACTTGGCTGCGCATGCGCAAGCAGAAGCCAGTGGAAGCCATGTTGGAAAGATGAGCCGATTTTCAGAAACTCCATTATTACCCCGTATTTCGATTCAGTCCATTTACATACACCTAACCTAACCTCAACGAAATCTCATAACGTGTCGTTCACCTGTCACGTAGCCATTTTGTCTCCGTAACCAATAGGAAAGACTCAGGAAAGGCTCCATCTCAAACTGAATACTATACTTAGTATTCAGTTAACCATACTGTTAATAAGTATGGTTACTATTTTGCGTTTGGATTACACATCATATGTCCGTATGACTGAAACCAATATTTGTACATGAAAAGCTTTCTCTTTTAATAAACCTTTTGTATACAGGACAATACAATAATTTAAAAGTTGGTAGCTATGACACGCAAACAATCTGGTAAAGACAAGGTTTTTAATGTGCAACAAACAAAAGATAATTCACACCCAGTCTACTCCCTTTTTGTTTGACCTTTATTAGCCACTTCTACAGAAACATTGCCTTATATATCTGAAGGTTGTTACAAGGCAATGTTTGACTAAATTGGGTGTTAATGAAACATTGTTGATACTGCATCATATTTATAGATTGTTGTTCTGGTAGCTATTGCACTTCTTTGTGTGCTACTCCAGTAAAACTAATGTAAACTGAATAAAAGGAAACAAACGACAACCATAAAGAAACGAACGGAGCTTTGGACAATGTATGTAATCAGGACCTTGCATGTGTATTGACTGGAGCATGAAGGGAATCAGCGAAACATGAAAATCTACCCAGGCAAATGGTCGCCTCGTATGTGAATAATTCACTCGGCTATTTGACAATCTAGTACCATTTCTTTAAATCCTTTCCTGCACTGCACTTTACTTTCCATACCACCTACATATTAGGTAGAAAGGGTATTGCATTCCACCCAAAATGTCAATGCTTAGATTTCAAAGAAACTCTAGTTTTGAGGGTTCTCTAAATAAAAAGATCTGCTGTGTTATATTCGTATAAGCTGTTCTATTTTGCAAAAATGTATTCTTAAAAAACGCTTAATGTTATTTCTATGTCGTGTAAATTGAGATAAAACAGCAGAAATGGTGCATTTCCTTCTAGTTAAAAGACGAATTTGGAAATGCATTACGATAAAGTGATAGTCAAATCTTTTAAAATCTCGTTGCCATGTGATTGGATTGGAATCAGGTTCATTTTGAACAGAAATAAAAAAAGAAAAAAAAAGGTTTACACTTGAGAAAACTATTAGAACTATTAGAAATTTTGAATGAATAATGAAGAATATGTTGGCAATGTTTAACTGTACAAAACATAATATAAATTGTGTTTTTACTGGGTCTGCATTTTTTGTGTAGCACCATTTTGTCTATCCTTTACGGATTATCAATTATGCAATACTAATCCTAAATAAAGAGGTTCAAAGAGTAACTGAAAATTCAAGTTATAAATTCCATCTATCTAAAAAATATCTTAAATATGTGGTATTTTAGTTAAAATTGTTGGCCATTTTTGGAATGTATATTTTAAACATCAAGTTTTGTATTTAACGACTTTTTGTCTTTAAGTTATGCTGCTCACAGACACACGCGCCAGGGTTCGATTCCAGGCAACTATTTGAATGGAACACAGATTTTTTTTTTTTTTTTTTTTTTTTTTTTTGTTTTTTGTTTTTTGTTTTTTTTTTTTTTTGCGAAAGCCAGAGTACAAAGAATACATTTACATAAGCCATTTAAAACTTTTCGGCGATATTTATTCACTCATTTATCTATTTATGGTTTTAATTTCGTGCATCGAATACCTTCCAATTTGCACGTTAGTAATCAAAGAATAGGTATTATGTGCTGTCTTCATGAAAGAATGTCATGTGAGTGTATTATAGGCAACCATTTTAAAGCATGGCGTACGTACTTCACCTTGTACTTTAACTATTCAGCCACCCCCTCTTCCATTCATCCTGCTTCTCCAACATGCGTACATAGGCTATGAAAACTCTTGGCATTTTCAAAGTTCTGTCGACATCTTTCATTCTCGTCTCTATGCTCTAGGAACCCTTTTTGTATTATTCTTTCTGCTCATTCATATATTCACCTCACCTATTCCTTCAGCAGTAGTTTTACTTCGTCTTCTAAAATCTCCCGTGCGAGTATAAAATCATTGTTGGCTGTGATATATTCTTGATGTTACTTTCCCCGCTTATCCTCAGAATGCTTTACTCAAATCTAGATCTATTACGAGGTACGCCCAGAAAGTAAGTTCCGTTTGGTAATAACATTAAATTGTGTACAGATACAGAATAATTATTTATTGCACAAAATTCTACAACTCTTAAACTATTTTTCCACATAACTGCCGAAATTTTGCAGGCATAACATTTTCTTTCAGCTCTTCGTCATTGTTGAAGTGTTGACCGCCAAGGAAAGATTTGAGATGTAAGAACAGATGAAAGTCGCTAGGAGCGAGGTCAGGGCTGTACGGAGGATGGTCAAACACGTCCCAGCCAAATCCCTGTAGGAGGTTTTTCGTCACATTTGCAGTGTGTGGTCGTGCGTTGTCGTGAAGAAAAACAACACCTTTTGACAGCAATCCTCGGCGCTTATTCTGTATTGCGCGGCGCAATTTCCTAAGTGTCTCGCAATAAACATCTGCTTTGATTGTTTGACCACGCGGTAAGAAATCAATGAGTAAGATGCCTTTCCAGTCCCAGAACACTGTGCACATCATTTTTCGAGGTGTCAAGATTTGTTTCGGCTTAACCTTTGCTGGGGATGAAGTGTGCCTCCATTCCATTGATTGCCGCTTACTTTCAGGGGTCGTAAGAAACCCAAGTCTCATTTCATGTGACTATCTGTGTCAGAAATTCTTCGCCGTCTTCATCATAACGGGTTAAAAACTGAAGTGCACTAGCCATCCGTTTTGTTTTGTGTTGCTCAGTAAGAATCTTTGGTACCCAACTTGAGCAAAGTTTACAAAATTTCAGTTTTTCGGTAACAATTTCATGAATTAGTGATCGTGAGCTTTGGGGAAATTCTACAGCGAGAGCACTAATTGTAAACTTGCGGTTTTCCTGGATCTTGTCATCAATCGCGTGAACCAGTTCTTCTGTAACCAAAGATGGACGCCCACTTCGTTCTTCATCGTGCACTTCACTACGTCCATCATTGAACTGTCGGACCCATCTTCTCACCATTGAATCACTCATCGCTATTTGTCCATAAACTTCGTAAATTTGCCGATAAATTTCAATTGCTTTCACTTTCCTAGCATTCGGAAAACGAATCACAGATCTGATTTCACAAGCGGTGGGATTTTCAATCAACACCGACATTGTAAACAAGCACAACAAAGCGTATGTGGCTAACAGCGATCTTCTCAAAATGGCGCACGTTTCTTCTCCTAGATACAGAGCGTCTACTGCGCATGTGCGAAACTGCGATCGCAGCGCTGCAGCGGAGATAAATTGAAACGGAATTTACTTTCTGGACGTACCTCGTATTTAAAGATCCTAGTATGTTTCATTTTTTGGCACATGGTAATACACGACCTAATCCGTTAGTAACTCTACATATTACCCTTCTTTCTTTCACTATACTTCTACATATGTAGAGGAAGTATCGTATTCCACACAAATATTCCATACCGAGATTTTACCGGAAATATATGTTTTGAGACTCCCTGAGTTCAAAACTAGATTTTTTAGAAAAAGGTCCGAGTGTGTGTCTGTAGACAGTATAGCTCAAAAGCGAAAAGTCCCTTCAATATGAAACTTTGTATTAATTCAGTGTCATCCAAGGATGCGACACGGAGGTTTTCAAGAAAAATCCCCCACCCCAAACTACCTTTACATACAAAAATGTTTGAAATTATTGTTTTTCCTAAAAGTGAATTTAACAATTTTGATTAAAATATCGTATATTAAAGATATTTACATTACAAATTATATGTATAACTTAAATTTTCTGGGAATAAGTTCTGAAGATCACATTACTCTGTATTAATTTTGCATAACTGGTAGATAAACTATAAGAGATAAATAAACACCTACTTCAACAAAAAGTATAGAGCTCGTTAAAACACACAAGTTATGTTATATACATTTTTTTCGTGTATTTTACCTTGTTATTGGTTTCAGTTTTAAAATTTACGTATAAGAAAGTCATGTGAATCGAACACATCAATTTTTACTTTCTCTAGCCCCATATGTACAATGTACATAGGGATAGAGAAGTATTGTATTCCACCCAAAAATTCGATACCGAGATTTCACCGGAAATACATGTTTTAGGACCCCCTGAAGCCAAAAAATGCATTTTGAGAAAATGGTCCGTGTGTGTGTGTGTGTGTGTGTGTGACCGTGTGTGTGTGTGTGTGACCGTGTGTGTGTGTGTGTGACCGTGTGTCCGTGAACACGATAACTCAAAAACGAAAAGTGGCTAAAATACCAAACTTGGTATTTAAGTTTAGTATCTTCCAGAGATGCGACACGAAGATTTTGAGAAAAATCCGCCCATTCCAAAGTACCCTTTACATGGAACTTTTTTCGAAAATTTTGATTTTCTAAAAAATGGCTCTAACGATTTTGATTAAGATATCATATAGTAAAGATATTTACCTGACAAATGAAATGTATATCTTGAATTTTCTGGAAATAGCTTCTAAAGACTTGTTTATTCTGGATGAAGTTTGCTTAATTTGGCATAATTAATAAACCGTAAGAGATAGACAAAAAACTTACTGTACAAAAAATGTAGGCCTTGTTAAAGTACACAATTTATGTAAAATACATTTTTTTCGTGGAGCTTACCGTTTTCGAGGTATTCATTGTTATTAGTTTCAGCTGTGAAGTATTTATACTTTTCTCAGACGGGAGTGTCCGTTTTTCTTTTGTTCTACTCCTGGCCAAGAAAAGAAGCGGTTTGTAATGACAATCGCATAACGACAGCTTTTAAAACATTTGACTATCGATTTAGCCTAGCGTATTCCCTTATTTTCTTCCTACTTATAAGGAACTAAGTAATAAGAACATTGTGCTGAATACCTCGATTAACAAGGTGCAGAAAGAAGAATAATCTTGTGTAAGAAGTTTGTAGAACGGCTAGAGAAAGTCATGTGAGTGTAACACATCAGATTTTTAAAGAAGGCATTGGTATTTTGCGACATTGTTATACAACTAGAGTTCTTAATTGTAATAAAAGTTGATATATATTATTGAACGAACGTTCCTCCTTCCTATTTGCTTAATTTATGTGTTTAAAATTAGTCTGTAGGTAGTAAATGGTCGTTTGTCTTCTGTTAACATATTATGCATTTCGTTTTGTTTAATGATATACTAAGTTTTGCTCTATGCAGGTATTGTGTATGTGTCTTCTTCTCTAATGAAACTTGCCTTCTGCGTGACTCCGTGGTTTTAGTTTGGGTATATTCCGTGACATTGGGCAGTAAGGGTAACAAAAGGATTGGGTCACATCCCGGCTCATTATTTCATTGTCTTCCTCTATGTTGGTCTGAAGGAGCTTTGAGGTCACACAGATCGTTTGGAGCAATAATATTTAATGTGGCTAACTTTCCGATTTAGAAATGCGCTTTGAAACTTCTAGGTTACGAGACGTTTTATATTAATTGAGAATACTGTAAATATATGGCTCGCTTATCAGTTTTATATCAGTTATGTTAATATGTTATACAAACATAGAAAATCAATCAATTGAATGATGCTTCTAATATATCAGACACTATACAGGGTATTAACGAACTATAACGAAATATTTTCACAGATTACTTAAATAAGTAATTTGAGATAGGAGACTTATGGCCTGTTTATTGAAATTTCGAAGCAGCGGCTACAAATTTCTGAAGTTCCAGTATCGCGGCTTCGTCTGGAATGAAAATAATAATAATTATATTAATTAACATTTATTCTATGATGTTTGGGATAACAGTTTTCCACGTTATGCATTAAGCCACCATAGCAGTTGAAAAAACGCCTCCAGAATAGGTTACATAACTCAAGAACGTAGTTAATGAATGCTCAAGTGATTTGATCGAGATTTTGCGGAGTTTTGCGACATTAAATATTGAGAACGCTAGTAACGAGCTGCTAAAAATAGATATGTCTATACTCGGGCAGTAGCTTTGAAGGCATTCTAAGCCATTTTTACTTTCTCTAGCCTCGTATGTACAATGTACATAGGGATAGAGAAGTATTGTATTCCACTCAAAAATTCGATACCGAGATTTCACCGGAAATACATGTTTTAGGACCCCCTGAATCCAAACAAAGCATTTTAAGAAAAAGGTTCGTGTCTGTGTGTGTGTGTGTCCCTGTGTCTGTGAACACGATAACTCAAGAACGAAAAGTCGGTAAAATACCAAACTTGGTACTTAAGTTTAGTGTCTTCCAGGGGTACGACACGAAGATTTTGAGAAAAATCCCCCCACCCCCAACTACCCTTTACGTGCAACTTTTTTCGAAAATTTTGATTTTCTTAAAAATGGTTGTAACGATTTTGATTAAAATATCATATGTAAAAAATATTTGTTTGACAAATAAAATGTATATCTTGAATTTTCTGGGAATAGCTTCTAAAGATCTGTTTATTCTGGATGACCTTTGTTTAATTTGGCATAACTAGTAAACCGTAAGAGATAGACAAAACCTTACTATATAAAAATGTATGTTTTGTTAAAATACACAACTTACGTCATATACATTTTTGTTCGTGGAGCTTACCGTTTTCAAGGTATTCATGTTATTAGTTTCAGTTGTGAAGTACTTATACTTTTCTCAGACGGCAGCGTCCGTTTTTCTTTTGTTCTACTCCTGGCCAAGAAAAGAAGCGATTTGAATGACAATCGCATAACGACAGCTTTTAAAACATTTGAATAAAGGTTTAGCCTAGTGTATTCCCTTATTTTCGTAATAAGAACATTACACTAATGAGTACCTCGATTAACAAGGTGCAGAAAGAAGAAGAATCTTATATAACATCAGATTTTTATACATGTGAGTTGTTGGGTGATGTCACCCAAAGTACTGAGAGAGAGAGTACAAAATATAATCCTAAGCCCTCCATTCACTTATCTTTCTCTACATCTCTGTAACAAATTATTATTAACATTTTTATTAGCTTCTATTCTGTCTAATCGAAATAAACATTAACAAATGATATTTGATACTACTTGGTTCCTTACAAGTAGAAGGGATAAAATCATATTTTATTTGTCATGCAAAAATCTTTAATATATGATATTAAATCAAAATCGTCGGATCTATTTTAGAGAAAATACAAAATTTCAAACATTTTTGCATGTAGAGGTTAGTTTGTGGTGGAGAGATATTCCTCAAAATCTTTGTGACGTATCCCTGTAAAGTACTGACAGACTTTCCGTGTATTTGTGGTGAAATCCCAGTAGCGAATTTTTGGGTGGAGTGCAATACTTTCTCTACGTATGTACCATTACTAAGTAGTGAACATAAAAATGATAAGTTTAAATTGTCATTAATTTTATTTAATGTGCCAGTTTACATTAACAGTAACCGTTATGATCCATAAAAGTGAATTATACATCTCAATATTTTCTTTCACAAAGTTGATTACATTTGGCTAGAGATTTAATAAACAACACATTAGAATTCACCCGGAGGTCCCGGGTTCGATTCCCAGTTCGGGCGTGTAAGTTTTCGCTAACTAGAATTATTCCCATCTAACATATATTCAGATTCTGGAAGTATCTATGTAGAGTCAATATAAGTGTGTGTGTGTGTGTGTTTTTTTGTTTTCTTTTGCTTTGTGTTTTGTTTTTTTTAGGAAAATAAAATGATTTAAACCAAACGTAAAAGAACCTACAGACAACGAGTTTTTTCAAGAGCAAATCCCTCGAGGTTAAAGCAGGCTATATAAATGAAAAAAAAAAAAAAGAAAAAAAAATAAGATTCCATTTTAAGCACCTTTATAGATTTTAGATTCAGTGAAAACTTATGCAATATAAAAGCAATTAATGCTAATTTGCACCATATGTCAGTGTATGTTAGCGGCGAGGAAAGCGGACGGTATATTTCCGCCTGAAGTCCTCAGCTTTGAAATTGTGAGGAAACAATGTAATTTTCAATCATTAAACCGTTGAAAAAAGAATAGCAATTTTTCTTGATTGGTAGCATCATCAAAGTGTAACATCAATGTAAATATGACCGCTTTTAAGTTTTATATCATTCGAGAAGTGTTTGTATATATCCTTTGATTTAACGGTTCTGCAAATTTACTCAAATTTGCTTTGTAATAAAACATTCATACAATACTGAACATATAAGTTTTTAATAATATATATACATATATATATATATATATATATATATATTGTCTATAAAAACATTTTCAGAAAAAGGTCCGTGTGTGTGTCTGTGTGTCTGTGAACACGATAACTCAAAAACGAAAAGTCGGTAAAGCACCAAACTTGGTATTTAAGATTAGTATCTTCCAGGGATGCGACACGAAGTTTTTGAGAAAAATCCCCACACCTTAAATTACCCTTTACATGGAGCTTTTTTCGAAAATTTATATTTTCTAAAAAATGGCTCGAACGATTTTGATTAAAATGTCGTAGATTAAAGATATTTACCTGAAAAATAAAATCTTTATCTTGAATTTTCTGGGAGTAACCTCTAAAGACTACTTTATTCTGGATGAATTTTGCATAGCTGCTAAACCGTAAGAGATGGACAAAAACTTACCACACAACAAATGTAGATCACTTTAAAACACACAATTTATGTTACATACATATTTTTCGTGGAGTTGATTGTTTTTGAGATATTCCTTGTTTTTGGTTTCAGCTATAAAAACGTACTTTTCTCATACAGGACTTTGTGAACTCGTATCCATACAAACAAAAGAACTTCAGTCCCATAGCAACCAGCTTTTGACCATCACTTTAACCTATGGTACTCCCTTATTTCGCTTCTACTTACAAGGAAGCAAGTAATAAGACTATTTCTGCTATTTTTTTCTCGATTAGCAGGAAGTAAATAGAAGCATAAGCTTTTTAAGAATAATTTATTGCAGAGTTGAGAAAGTCATGTGAATGGAACACATCAGATTTTTGTTGGTTACAATGACTGTAAAATTGTGTCTCAGCGAAAAGATGAAACTAACTTGTGAACATTTTCGTGCGACGATTTATCATAGTTTTCGACGTGAATTATCAAGACGAAAGTGTATTGATTAAGTTATCTACTGCTACATTTAGTGATGAAGCTCCATCTTTTGACATGGTAAAATGCTGACTTAACGAGTTAAATCTTTGCCGTCGTTCGCTCACTGAGGACATTCTTGAAGGCCGTCCAAATACAGGTGTTGTGACAGAAAACATTGATTCTGTACAAAAACTGATAGTGCAGGATTTCATGCCACATTCTGTGATATAGAGCAACCCTTGGCATTAGATCCACCTGTATGTATAAAATATTCATGATCATTCACTCTGAAAAAGGTTTGCTCTCGTTGGATCCCGCATAATTTGACACAATCTCAACAGGATGTTCGTGTCTTTGGTGCACACAAATGCTCAAGAAATATTATAGTGGGGTCTCAAAAGTTGTATACAGGATTTTGACCAGTATATATAAAATATTGTATGATCATTTAACCCTGAAAAAGTTTGCTCTCGTTGGATCCCATATAATTTGCTGCAATCTCAACAGGATGTTCGTGTCTTTGGTGCACACAAATGCTCAAGGAATATTATAGTGGAGTCTCAAAGGTTGTATGCAGGATTTTGACCAGTATATATAAAATATTGTATGATCATTTAACCCTGAAAAAGTTTGCTCTCGTTGGATCCCATATAATTTGCTGCAATCTCAACAGGATGTTCGTGTCTTTGGTCCACACAAATGCTCAAGGAATATTATAGTGGAGTCTCAAAGGTTGTATGCAGGATTTTGACCAGTATATATAAAATATTGTATGATCATTTAACCCTGAAAAAGGTTTGCTCTCGTTGAATCCCGCATAATTTGATACAATCTCAACAGGATGCTCGTGTCTTTGGTGCACACAAATGCTCAAGGAATATTATAGTGGAGTCTCAAAGGTTGTATACAGGATTTTGACCAGTATATATAAAATATTGTATGATCATTTAACCCTGAAAAAGGTTTGCTCTCGTTGGATCCCATATAATTTGCTGCAATCTCAACAGGATGCTCGTGTCTTTGGTGCATACAGATGTTCAAGAAATATAATAGTGAGGTCTCAAAAGTTGCATACAAGATTGTAACATGACGAATCATGTACCTATGCACATGGGCTGAAACGTAAACAGCAGTCAACTGTATGATTGCTTCAAGATGAACCAAATTCAACATAAGTTGTTTGGACTCGAAGCACTTCGGAACAAATGATCATCTGTTTTTCCTGAAAAACTGGCAATAGTGCCTTTAGAGTCAGTTATGAATGGTACGCAACCATTTTTTTGCCAGAAGCCTCCGATGAAATAGGGAAAATATAGCACCGTCGGAATGTTCTTCTTGAAGACAAGAGTGCGCTCATCATCTCGTCTAACAACCGACTCTTTGAACACTCAAAAAACGAATTGATGAGTCACTTGCCCAGTTACTTCTTTTTCGTTCCCGAACATCAAGAATGAAATGAGTGGACATCGATTTTCGTTGACAGAAGAAGCTGTTGATGCGTTCAAAAACAATCTTTTGGAAGTATCTGAAGCAGATTGGAAAAAAAAAATACTGTGACAAATGGTTCGAACCCATGCAACATGCAAAGGTGTAAAGATAATAAAGCAGAATAAATTGGATATTCAATATATGCATTTTATTTGCCATGTGAATATCTTTAATATTCAGTATTTTAATTAAAATCGTTAGATCCATTTTGAGAGTAACAAACTTTTCAATATTGTTTCATAAACAGGTTAGTTTGGGGTGTCGCATCCTGGAAAGATACTGAACATAAATAACACGTTTGGTTTAAAAATGTCTTTTTGGATTCAGCGGATCCCAAAACTGTATTATTTATTGGGCATCGAATTTTTGCGTGGATACAATACGTACATTGAAGTATATTTGTGCTGGAGAAAATAAAAAGTTATAAAACTTAATACCCGTGTTTCTAAATATGCGAAATTCTCCATAATCTAAATCTACCTAAAGATAGCTAAACTCCTAAGGTTTGTTCTGGGTCTCAGGCTTGAACTCCTAGGAAATTTCACACGAATAATTTAATTGTTTGAATACATCCCTTACTAAACTTCAGGACTACATTACTCAGAACAACATCCAAGCTTTGCAGTTAGAGAATAGGCCATTAATTGCTCCAGAACTCGAACCATTTCGTGAGTATTCCTGCAAATATTACAGAGCCGTCAGTGATACAAAAAGCCTCTGACCTTATAGCTCATTTACTCTTTAGTCAGTTTCCAGCTGGATGTATGCCTTGAAGCGACTGAAAGCTTCAGTGGAAACTAAAATTAACGTTTGAGTTCGGTGCACCTAATGTTTGTCTTTCTTTCTAAAGCATATTATTGCTGCTGTATCATTTCACCTCAAGCGGCTTAGATGTAATAGCTTAATCGTTCCAAAGCTAACAGTCTCTGTATGTTTGTCACAGTATAATTTCAATTTAAGAGATATAACGTAAAACGTTTGTACTTCAGGAATTTTATAGAGAAGTTCAAAATATTGTGTTAAGGAAACATCAGTATCAAGGTAATATGCCTGTACCAAATATATAAAAAAATCTGATGTGTTCCATTCACATGACTTTCTCTACATCTCTGCAACAAATTATTCTTAAAATGTTTATACTTGTTTTTACTCAACTCTAATCGAGAAAAAAAATATAACAGAAATAGTCTTATTACTTGCTTCCATTCCCGTACTAGTAAAGTTGCAAGTTGTTTAAAGCTGAAACCAATAACAAGGAATATCTCCAACACGATCCACTCCACGAAAAATGGTGTATAACATAAATTGTGTGTTTTATCAAGCTTTACATTTTCTGTTAAGTAAGTTTTGTCTATCTCTTACGGTTTGCCAGTAAAATTCCGTAAAATTCATCCACAATAAAGTAGTCTGCAGGGGCTATTCCCAGAAAATTCAAGATATACATTTTATTTGTCAGATAAATATCTTTAATAAACGATATTTAAATCAAAATCGTTAGTCATTTTTAAGAAAATAAAAAAATTAAAAAAAAAAAATTCAATATAAAGGGTAGTTAGTGGTGGGGGGCCTTTTCTCAAAATCTTCGTGTCGCATGCCTGGAAGGTACTAAACTTAAATACCAAGTTTTGTATTTTACCGACTTTACTTTTTAAAGTTATCGTGTTCAAATACACACGGACACACACACGGATCTTTTTTTTTGAACATGCTTTTTTTGGTTGCAGTGGACCCTAAAACATATATTTCCGGTGAAATCTCGCTATCGAATTTTTGGGTGGAGTGCAATACCTTCTCTATACACCATATACATATTACGTGTAGAGAAAGTAAAAAAGCAATATAAGTTTATTTGAAACAAAACATAAATGATATTAAGTCAGAACCAAGAAAACTTGCTCATATCAATTTTCATAAGTGAAATACGGAAGTACTGATAAGTGACTTTTTAAGGTATTAAAGCTACAGATTTAACATTTACTTTCTCTACTTAGTACATAAGTAGATTTAGGAGGTATAGCATTCACCCAAAAATTCGAAATCAAGATTTCACCGCAAATATATATTTTAGGGTCCTCTGAGTCCAAAAACAAATTTTTTTAGAAAAAGGTCGGTGCTTAAGTATATAAGTGTCAATGTTTCCGTGTATCTGTGAATATGATAATTAAAAATCGAAAGTCAATAAAATACCAAAGTTAATATTGAAGATAGTAAACATTTTACTATCTTCTAAGAACACAAGGACGCGATACGAAGGTTTAGCGGAAAATATCCTACCACAAACTATTCTTTGTATGGGAAACATTTCGAAAACCTTAATTTTCTTCACAGCACCGCTAGCAGTTTTGATTGAAAAGCCGTATATTAAAAATATTTTACATCATAAATAAAATGTATATCTTGAATTTTCTGGGAACGCCTCTGAAGAGCTCTTCATTCTGATGACTTTTCCCTTATTGATATACTATAAGAGACACAGAAAATTTTCCTACACAAAATATGTATATCCCGTTAAAAACATTTTAAATATACAATTTTTATTAATGTTGGTCATTTCCAAGATAAAAAATCTGATGTGTACCATTCCTATGATTATCTCTTTATCTCTGCAGCAAATTATTGCTAAAAAGCTTATAATTATATTTACTTCATGTTAATCAGAAAACATTAGCAGAAATTGTGTTATTACTTGCTTACTTATAAGTAGAAGCGAAGTAAACGAGTACCATAGGTTAAAGTGATAGTTAAAAGCTGGTTGCTCTGTCACTGAAGTTCCTTTGTTTGTATGGACAGGAGTTGACAAACTCCTGTGTGAGAAAAATATATCATTTCAAAGCAGAAACTAAAAACAAGGAATGTCTCAAAAACGATGAGCTCCACGAAAAAAATGTATATAACATAAATTGTGTGTTTTAACGTGCTCTACATTTTTCGTGCAGTAAGTTTTTGTCCATCTTTTACGGTTTAGCAGTTAATATATATATTCTTAGCATTTTACGTTCGTGTGAGTCTAAGTTTAGCAGCTATTTTCAGGTATATGGCACAGAAGGACATATTAATGAAATGTAAGATAAAAAAAAAATATTATACAATAAGGTTAATATGTTTCTTTTTCAGGTCGTGAAGGGACAACAGTGGTAGCTGTGAAGACTCTGAAAGAAAACGCCTCTGAGAAGGAACGCTCAGATCTTGTCCAGGAGCTGCAGGTGATGAAGATGCTGGAATCTCACCCCAATGTTGTAAGACTACTTGGTTGTTGTACAGAAAAAGGTGAGTTGACACAAAACATTTCATCTAACTAATCCAGAAATATGATTCAACAGGCTATCTAGGTTCTGAAAATATTTATTTCCTTCTTCTATGAGCTTCTTATATTAGATAATTTCAACATCAGTGAGCTAACCTCATCTGCTTACACTCGCAAAAGCTATTCTTCCATTATCTTTGAAACCTTAAACGGAATCCAACCTGCTATTTAAAAAAAAATGCTTTTAGAGCAGACCAATGTATTAGATTTTTCTCTTTAGTTAGATATACAAGCGACGTTAAATATGTCCTTAGAAAAACATAAAAAAGAGTTATTCTGGATTTTGCTTTCCATTTTTCATCTCCTTATGGCTCGATACACTTTTCCCAGCGTTTCTTCAACTGTAGGATTTTGGAAGAACCATCTGTTTGGGAGATGGCCTGTTCGTTTAACGAGAATCGTTTTCCATCGAGTCAGTTTTTCAAGCTTGGATGTAAAAAAGTCACTGGGGACCAAATCTGGTGACTACGGTGGAAGTTGTAGTAATTCGAACCTTAATTGTACGATGTTTAACATCGAAACTGCGCAAGTGTTCACCCTTTGTTTTTATGGAAGATAGTCTTTACCTTTGCCAAATGAGGGTGGTTTTTCTTGTTTTCTCCGTTCAACCAGTGCAATAACATTGCAGACCACTCTCTATTTATTGTTATTCCTTTCTGCAAGAAATAAATGTAGATGATTCCACGTGCTTCCCAAAAATCAGCAGATTTCACCACCTTTGCCTACTTTGGGTCCGGTTCGCCTTTAAGAACCACGCTCTTTCTACTGTATTTTTGGGAGTGAACAGTGGCGGATGGCCATCAGCCCGCAGAAGAGCTCAGCTCTACTGCTGGCTAAAGTCCGTGGCTGGCGACCGGAGAGGTCGCTGAGGTTGCGGCGGCGGCGGATCCCCTGGGTCCGCACCGCCAAATACCTTGGAGTCCTCCTCGACCGCGGCCTTACTTTCACTCCACATGTCAGGGAGAAGGTCGGTATGGGACACGCTGCCCTACGGCAATTGTTTCCCATCTTCCGCTCCACCATGCCTACACACCTAAAACTACGGCTGTACCACGCAGTCATCCCACCCCTGATGCTGTACGGCTGCGAGGTCTGGAGTTCGGTGGCTCGTTCCACCATCCGCAGGCTACAGACCGTGCAGAACAGGGCATTGAGGATGATATATGGCACAGACCGTAGATTCCCGTCCCACATTCTCCATTCCCACTCCGGAATCCCTTACATAGTGGACGTTGTGCGAGAAAGAGCTCGCACAATATACACTAAACTTGCTCCTCACCCAAATCCTCAGGTGAACACTCTCGGTCTTTACGGCCACACGCTGCCTAGGAGACGCGTAAGCTACCGCCTTCCCAAGGACGCCTTGGGATGGCAGTTTTCCGGCCGCCTCTCCCTTCTTTACAGTTCTACCCGCCAAGTTAAGCAGCATCGGGCCCGGTCCCGACTCGGACGGGTGACCGTCCAGTTGTACTCCGACCAGATCTGCAACACTGGCTTCCCCCACCCCGTACCTACATCCCTTCAGTTCTCCCCGCTAGCCGGCACTGCTTTCCTTGACAGCCCGCAAGCGGCTGGCCAAGGTAAGCATCATCGGGCCTGGTCCCTCTCTGGGTGGGTGACCACTCAGGTAGGTAAGCCTGCTCGCGCCGACTGCACAGAGGGAAACACCCTGCCCACATTATTTCGACACAGACATAAACGCTTGCATAAGACTACATCTTTTATATCACACGGGTAAATCCGCGAGAAAAGCGGATAGGTACCGTGGTGATTTGCCCCCGCCCGAGTACACTCAGGCGACTAGTTCTGGCTCCTGGCTCCTGTATTTTTTGTCTCTGGAGTGTATTAGTGTATCCCTGTTTCATTACAGTTATGTATCGACGCAGAAATTTGTCAGGATTGCGACGGGAAAGTGCCAAACTAGCTTCCGAATCAATCAAACGATTGTGTTTATTCTCCATTGAGAGCAAGTTTAAATTCATTTAGCTAATTGTAAATTGTTGCAAAAGCAAGAGCAGATGTCCCATGAAGTTCATCCAACTCAGCTTTTATCTCTTTTTGTGTTAAGCCTTATAAATAGAAGTGTTTAAACACCGCACGAAACTCGTTTTTTTTCTTCTTCTTCCATTTTTCTAAAGAAGCACAAGATACTTGGTTCAATCGCCTGTTGCAATGAAACCACGTGATTGATATAGCTGAAACTTTGTCATCTAATAAGAGACGACGGTTACTAAATACATTTTTTTTTTTTTTTACGACACGAGTGTAATTTAAAGGAGTGTCTAAGGGCTTATTGAACGTCCTTATTATTTAAGGTACAATACTTTATGTTAAAAACTATCTAAAACTCCTGTTCTGCTAATTTACAACACTTCACTGAAAAAACTATAACTTCTCGATTTGGAGAAGTAAATTTTAACTAACTACTAAGGAAAAGGTTGCTCTCTATAAATGACTACTGCTGTAAGATATAGCAGCTTCTGTATTCTCCAGACACGTACTTTTTTACTTTCTCTACACCTACTATGTACACAGTGTATAGAGAAGGTATTGTATTGCACCCACAAATTCGATACCGAGATTTCACCGGAAATACATGTTTTGGGTGCCCCTGAATCCAAAAAATAGCATTTTTGGAAAAAGGTCCCTATGTGTGCGTGTATGTGTGACTGTGGTCAGCATAGCTCAAAAACGAAAAGTCCGTTAAAAACCAAATTTGGTATTTAGGTTTGGTATCTTCCAAGGATGCGACACGAAGATTTTCAAGAAAATCCCCCCATCCCTAGCTACCCTTTACATGGAACTTTTTTAGAAAATTTTGATTTTCTAAAAAATATCTCTAATGGTTTTGATTAAAATATCATATATTACAGATGTGTGTCTGGCAAATAAAATGTATATTTTGAATTTTCTGGAAATAGCATCTGAAGACTACTTTATTCTGGCTCAATTTTACGGAATTTTACGTTACTGCTAAACCGTAAGAGATAGATAAAAACTTACTACACAGAAAATGTAGAGCACATTAAAGCACGCAAGTTATGTTATATACATTTTTTTCGTGGAGGTGATCGTTTTTAAGATACTCTTTGTTTTTGTTTTCAGCTTTGAAAAAAACTATACTTTTCTCATACAGGAATTTGTCAACTGCAGTCCATACAAACAAATGAACTTCAGTGACATAGCAACCAGCTTTTGACTATCACTTTAACCTATGGTACTCCCTTATTTCGCTTCTACTTACAAGGAAGCAGCTAATAATACTATTTCTGCTATGTTTTTCTGATTAGCATAAAGTAAATAGAAGTATAAGCTTTTTAAGAATAATTTGTTGCAGAGATGTAGAGAAAGTCATGTGAATCGTGCACATCACATTTTTGCTTTCATGACAAATAAAATGTACATGTTGAATTTTCTGGGAATAGTGTCTAAAGAACTCGTTATTTTCATGAATTTTGCTGAAGTTTGCATAACAGATAAACATAACAAACATAAACAATTTTTTATTTACAAAGATTTAGTTTTAAGCTAAGCACGATTGCCTAGAAATGTCAACAAAAACAAAGTTTATGGATGGCCCTGCGTGGCAAAGAAGAACAAAGAATAAAAATAGTGCTGAATGGAGGAACACTAGAACAAGTCACAGATTTTAATTATCTTGGAAGTTGTAGAGAAAAATACATAAATAATAAATTACAAATATTAATGTTATCTGTGTGGTACCCTGAAAAAAACATTGGCAAAAAATCTGATGTGTTCCATTCACATGACTTTCTCTATATCTCTGTAAATTATTATTGTTAATAAGCTTATCTGTTATTTATTTCATGCTAATCGAGAAAAATTAACAGAAATAGTCTTATTTCTTGATTTATTGTAAGTAGAAGCAAAATAAGGGAGTACCATAGGTTAAAGTGAAAGCTAAAAGCTGGTTGCTATGTGACTGATGTTCCTTTGTTTGTAGGGACAGGAGTTGACAAATTCCTGTATGAGCAAAGTATAAGTTTTTCAAAGCCGAAACCAAGAAAAAGGAATATCTCAATAACGATCAACTCCACGAAAAAAATGTATATAGTATAAATTGTTTGTTTTAACGTGCTCTATATTACTTGAGTGTTGAGTTTTTGTCCATCTCTTACGGTTAAGTAGTTATGCAAAATTCATCCAGAATAAAGTAGTCTTTAGAGGCTATTCCCAGAAAATTCAAAATATACTTTTTATTTGTCAGGTAAATATCTTTAATATATGATATTTTAATCAAAATCGTTAGAGCCATTTTTTAGAAAATCAAAATTTTCGAAAAAAGTTCCATGTAAAGGGCAGTTTGGGTGTGGGGGGATTTTTCTCAAAATCTTCGTGTCGCATCCCTGGAAGATACTGAACTTAAATACCAAGTTTGGTATTTTAGCTACTTTTCGTTTTTGAGTTATCGTGTTCACAGATACACACACACAGACACACGGACCTTTTTCTGGAAATGCTTTTTATGGATTCAGGGGGTCCTAAAACATCTATTTCCGATGAAATCTCGACATCGAATTTTTGGGTGGAATGCAATACTTCCCTATCCCTATGTACATTGTACATACGGGGCTAGAGAAAGTAAAAAGTGTCCGTAATAAATGGCGCTACTGTAATTTCTAAATGTGTTGAAAAAGAGGCCTATTGGTGAATTACAACCTAAGCCTAAATGTGATAATTCAAAATCGTCTAACTACAGCCAAGTCCGAACATCTCAGCTAGTATAAAATGTAACGCATTTTCCATAGCATAATTAGCGTCAAACCTGCGATAATATTCCTGGTAGCGTCTCCTTCAAGGTAAACTAATAAACAGGTTCTCGACTGCTTACAGGTAATTAACTCAATATACATAATTATTCACTTTACAGGACCGTGAACTTTCAATGTTCTGTGTCGTTGATGTTTTTACAGTTTCTATTGCTTTTTTTCTTCTTAATGTTGCTCATTTATCCACTAGCTGTAGTAATAATCAGTGTCAGTCACTTCTCCGTCTACGTAATCTTATTTTCTATCCGAGATGTGTTTAAAATAAAATTTTAGAGCATTACATTAATTAACCTATAGCTTCTCCTAACTACTATTCTTAAAGGGTTTCGGACTCAAAAAAGATTAAGGAGAATTTTATTTAAATATAAATTAAACTATTATTTTAATTTTAACCGCTCATGCTTTCATTGCAATTTTCTTTATTGTAATACCTATTATAGATTGTTACTGGTACCTATTTGAATATGAAATAGGAATTAGGATAATAATTAATATGCTTTTATGATCTATTAGATTGTACAATGTGCGCACGTTTTCTTGGGCGCAATTTAGGAAGCAAAACAAAGATTAAATACGTTATACATCCTGTCATCTAGTGGTTTCAGTATTAAGACTTCGAACTGGAAATTTAAGAATCCAATAAGAATCCCAAATTATACTATAATTTCCAAATTCTCCCTTTCCCATGAAACATCAGTTAAGAGTATACGTAAATAGGAATAAAGTTAACGATCCACTTTATCACTAATGAATATTAAATTTTTACTTTGTGAGCGCATGACTACGCGCGGCAGTGTTTGTGTTTTGACTCGAACCCTTCCACTGTAAGAGACTCAATTGCTGCATTCCGGTATTGCCAAACTGTACAGGGCATGCATCGAGATCTGGTAGGCTCGTGGTGAGCCTAGGTGTTGTTGCTGTGTACCCTGGTAAGGGTTTAACCACAGGCATGAGGTGAAGGTTGAGGTTATAATTTTGAGGTTTCGAGAGTTGGTGTTAGGAGGTAGAGCTAGATAGGCTCCTCGAGCGGTTGCATTTTCAAGAGCAGCACCATTTCCTCTACTCCGCTGGTGTTTAATTTTTAAAATAATTTATGTTGGTTAATTTTGATAGACCACTCCCAATGGGAGGGGGGGGGGAGTACTTAGTTCAGCTATTTTGCTGTTGGCTGGTTTGAAGCCATGCGGGGAACTTTCGCCTCTTTCGGTGTTCAGTGGGTAAGTACTCCCCCAACGATCTGACAAGTGCGTTCTCATGTTCACCCAATCTGGCGCAGAATTTCTGAGCCCGGCGCCTAATGACATCTTCCACATATGGGAGGGTCGAAGGTTCGTATAGTAGCATCAAAGGAAAACGTCATACAGAATATATGGACCGGAGTCCTCTATTCTGTACCCGCTTTAACCAGAGAAGTCAGGAGTCTGCTGCCATGCCCCACACTTCGCAGGCGTGGAGCATCAGGGGGATTACGAGCGCTTTAAAAAGACGTAACTTTAAGTGAACCGGCATTTGGGAGGTCAGTACAGGGTAAAGGGAGGCCACCGCCCCCTTCGCTCTGTCCGACGTTCCCCGCACGTGTTCACAAAAAGTTAGACCCTTATCAAGAGTGACGCCCAGGTATTTGATGGAATTTCCCCACTCTATCCTCTGGTCCTGATAGGAAAAGTTGGGTATCTGGTTTATTGCGGGGCGTTTTCTGGAGAACAGAACATCATGACTTTTGCCCGGGTTAACGGACATCCGCCACTGTCTGCACCTGTCCTGGACGAGACGGAGGTGTCTGTATGGGATTGAAGAAGCTAACATCAGATTGGTTCGCGGATATTAGATGTTAGCTTCATTCCAGCTCTTATAAATACAAGTCTCCGCAAGCTCAATCCATCAGTTCACCCTGAAGACGAGGAAGATGCACTGCTTCGAAACGTTGGTGTCAAACCAAGTTTTTACCTGGTTAGAAGCCCGAGAAGATTTTGAATTAATACGTCGCCAGGAAAGCTTCAGTTCTTATTTTGTTTTATTATAAAAAACGTATTTTTTCATTTTTCAGATTTTTTGTTCAATGTTCACAGATGCATCCCTTTAAATTCTCCTGGTGAGCTGCGTTTTATTATGTGAGTTGTTCACAACACCCGGTGCCAGTGGGTCAATATTGTTATAGTTTATCTTCAACTAAGAGCTTGTGTCCCTAACGTTCCAAGCTGTTGCGTTATCAGGGGAAACATTAACGCAATCCCTGAGCACTTACCTCTCCTGTCCCTTAACCCCAATAGAGTATATTGTAACGTCATTTTGTTATATACAAAGGCAGTCAAACAGTAAATTGATGCTGATTTTGAGACAATAGTGCAATGAGGAACTAGTTGGAGAGGTCTGTTCTTATTCATTATTGCAGAGAAGTAATATAGTATTATTGTTCTGTGCTTAAAGGAGGTGTAGTATCACTAAATGTAAGACATTACAAATTCGAAAAAAATAACTGTTTATTAGCTTTACCAATGCATTCTATATTGATAGCCTTGATAAATGAAATGACATGTTATTTATGGACGCTATGGTTCTCAGCGTCCCATTCTATACTGGGCATGAAAGACCGCTTAATTTGACTCAGAGACCTCTCTATCAGCTTGAGGTTCTTTTACGTGCCGTAAATCTGCCCGAAAAAATCCATCGTCCTCCGCAAGGTTTGTACCCACGACCTTGGGTATATGAAGTTAGCATGGTAACCATTACACCACGGAGGGCGACTAATAGCCTTGATCATTTAGCCCCTACACTTTTTTTTTTTTTTTAAATTTTTACTTTCTTTATACTCACTATGTACATAGCGTATAGAGAATGTATTGCACTCCACCAAAAAATTCGATACCGAGATTTCACCGGAAATATATGTTTTAGGGTCCCCTGTATCCAAAAAAAGTATTTTCAGGAAAAGGTCCGTGTGTGTGTGTGTGTGTGTGTGTGTGTGTGTGTGTGTGTGAACACGATAACTCAAAAACGAAAAGTCGGTAAAATACCAAACTTGGTATTTAAGTTTAGTATCTTTCAGGGATGCGACACGAAGATTTTGAGAAAAATCTCCCCACCCCAAACTACCCTTTAAATGGAACTTTTTTCGAAAATTTTGATTTTCTAAAAAATGACTAACGATTTTTACTAAAATATCGTATATTAAAGTTATTTACCTGACAAATAAAATGCATATTTTGAATTTTCTGGGAATGGCCTCTGAAGACTACTTTATTCTGGATTAATTTTTCATAACTACAAAACCGTAAGAGATGGACAAAAACTTAACACACAAAAAATGTAGGGCACGTTAAAACACACAATTTATGTTATATACCTTTTTTTCGTGGAGTTTATCGTTATTGAAATATTCCTTTTTCTTGGTTTCAACTTTGAAAAACTTATACTTTTCTAAAACAGGAATTTGTCAACTCCTGTCCATACAAACAAAGGAACATAAGGACTATTTTTGCTAATTTTTCTCGATTAGCATGAAATAAATAAAAGCAATGCTTATTAACAATAATAATTTACAGAGATATAGAGAAAGTCATGTGAATGGTACACATGGATTTTTTTAATAAAAATGCAGTTCCGGAGTGTTGTCGGAACTCCTGCGCTGTATTCCGTTTCCTCTTTTGTTTTCTATTTTATTGCTGTTATGCTTTTTGCTTTTCATGCACACACATTTACACATTTACAAACTTACTTCCCTTTTTCCATTTTCGTAACATTTCCTTTATTTTTCTATTTGATTGCTGTTATGCTTTTTGCTTCTCATACACAACACACATATATACACATTTACAAACTCGCACCCATGCCCAAGGAGAGACTCGAACCCATGATACCCTGCGTCACGAAGCACCAAAGCGAAGCACCTAAGCAAGCGTCATTGGGACCGTCAATATCGTACCTGAGGCGTTGCACTTGCTAGCAGACTCCCACTGACTGATTTCCACACACACAAACCTGAAGAGTTTCCTCGGTTATGCGCCTGCGCGATCCTGGAAGAACACCATGTATGTGATAAGGCACTGTAAAATCTAGCATAGTGACTGTCTGCTGTTGAACAGCAGGCAATGTGTAGAGAAAAGAATGCAGAATTCTTCCTTTATGTACGACATGCTAGGATAAAGTTCGGGCAATTCTTGAATTGCGTAGCATGTTCCAGGTGTCTATGTGAATGCTTACGTTGAAAATCATGGGTGCAAAGTACCCTTCCATCCTCTCTGTTAAGCTCCTCTTTATACACTTCTCAACTTGAATATCTGAACATAAATGATTGATGGAAACTAAAGCTTCTCAGATGCATGAAGTTGTTCTAAATGCAGGGTGATTTGTATAGAGCTAACACACTTCTTTCATTAATTGTTTCAGAACGTGTATGCTAACGACAACTTATGCCTAAATTATAGAGGAATTTTGGGATATTATTTACCTCTATAGCAAATGTCCTCCATCCTGCATAAGGCACAACTCAACACGTCGTACTGGCCACTCGTTGGAGGATTCTGTTGCCAATAGCCTGTATCTCCTTTGTGGGTTGTGCTTCAGATCGATTGCATATCTCTTCGCTATATCCGATTTCTTTAGGCTTTATTAACTTCTAAGATTTTAACTGTTCAGATGCTAACATGTGAAGTGAAGAGATGTGTTCTGTGTTTGTTCATGCTTTTTATTTATCTTATGTTGTTTAATGTACCTCTTCTTTTTATCAAGGTGTTTTTTTTTTTTTTTTTTTTTGAGACTAGCACTAGAATAATGTACTTCTATTGTGTTGTACCGCAATGCATTGGTTTTGGCGTGGATCAACTTAAAGAGCGAATAGAAAATGTCAGGTGTTTTCTGTTGCAGATCCAGTATTTGTCATTATGGAGTATGTGGCGGGAGGCAAGCTACAAAGTTTCCTGAGGAATTCCCGCGCAGAACGCTACTACGGCAACTTGCACGGACCAAGCAAGACCCTGACCTCTCGTGACCTCACTTCGTTTGTTTACCAGGTTGCTCGAGGCATGGACTTCCTCTCCTCCAAGGGTGTAAGTATATCTACCTACAATAGATTAAGCGAGCACTGTGTTAGCTACATTGTTGCACAAATCAATAAGCTTTCCTGTCCATGTATGAATTTGTCTGGAATTAATACAACTATACTCAGCGTCAGATTTGTTGGTCATACATGGGTGCGTTCAAGGGAGTTGCATGGTTTTGAGATATGGCGAATTACACATCCGCGGTTAGATAGCAAAATTAAACCCTCACTTACACGTTTTTCATGGGAGACTACTAAAATACTTTATAAATGAGAAATCTGTAACTGATTTTCTCTTCTGGACCTCACCAATTTTTCATCAAGAGTTAAGGATTTTCTTGTTTTTTTCCTTGCTGGTTGATATTCATACATGTTTTGTAACTCGAAACACCACATTAGACATGGGACGATTCATGAACGAATCGTACATATGAACGAATACAAGGAAAGAATCGTATGAATCGTGTCAATCTTGGCATGAATCGTTGTTCAAAAAGAATCGCATGAATCGAAAAGAATCGTATGAGTCGAAAAGAATAGCATGAATCGTGTCAACCATAGCAGATATCGTCGTTAAAAAATAGTAGCAGAGTTGAAGAATCGTGAAGCTTATGCTTCTATTTACTTCATGCTAATCGAGAAAAGTTAGCACAAATATTACTTTCGTCCTTGTACGTAGAAGGAAAATAGGGCTTACAGTGACTGAAGTTCCTTTGTTTGTATGGACAGGAGTTGACAAATTCCTGTATGAGAAAGGTATGCTTTTTAAAGCTGAAACCAATAACAAGCAATATTCCAAAAGTGATCAACTCCAAGAAGAAAATGTATATTACATAAATTGTATGTTTTATCGTGATCTATATTTTTTGTGTGGTAAGTTTTTGTCCTTCTCTTGCGGTTTAGCAGTTATGCAAACTTCTCTAAAATTCATCCAGAATAAAGTAGTCTTCAGAGGCTACTCACAGAAAATTCATGATATACATTGTATTTGGCATGTAGATATCTTAAATATAAGAGATTTTAATCAAAATCATTAGAGCTATTTTTGAGAAAATCAAAATTTCCGCAATTTTTTCCATGTAAAGGGTAGTTTGCAGTGGGGGAATTTTCTTTAAAATCTTCGTGTTGCATCCTTAGAAGATACCAAACATAAATACCAAGTTTGATATTTAATGGTCTTTTCGTTTTTCAGCTATGCTGTCCACAGACACCCACACACGGACCTTTTTGTAAAATACTTTTTTGTTTGTTTCAGTGGTACCCAAAACATATATTTACGGTGAAATCTCGGTATTGAAATTTTGGGTGGAATGCAATACCTTCTCTATAGACAAGGTTCCATGAGCGGTCCCGTTTGAGGGCTATCATGTTTTGGAAAAACCTATTCTTCCTGCTAATGGAAATAAACATTAGCAGAATTCTCTTATTATTTAATTCTTGTAAGTAGAATGGAAATAAGCTGATATACTAGGCTAAAGTGAAAGTCAAATGTTTTAAAAGCTGTCACTTTGCGATTGTCATTGAAATCCGGTTCCATTAGATAGCCAGGAATATAACAAAAGAAACAGGATGACTTCCGCGTGAGAAAAATATATAAGTATTTTAAAATTCAAACCAATAGGAAGGAATATCTTGGAAACTGTTTAGCTTTCTTTCTCGTACGGTTTTAACAATCATGCAAAACTCGTCCAGACTGCAGAGGACTTTAGAGGCAATTTCCAACATTTTGAAGATATACACTTTATTTCACATGTAAATTCTTCAATATTCTGAATTTAAACAAAACCATTGCAGATATCGAGAAAATCGAAAATTTCCAAAAATATTCCATGTGAAGGGTAGGCTACGTCCTTGGAAGATACTAAACCTAAATACCAAGTTTGCTATTTAACGAAGTTTTCGTTTTTGAGTTATGCTGCCCAGACTCGCCCACTATCACACACGAGCGCGCGCTCGGACCTGTTTTCTAAAAATGTGTTTGGGGGGGGGGCTCGAGAACCTCATTCCGGAGAGATCTTCACATCAAATTTTTGGGTGGAGTACATTACCTTCTCTGTCTACTATGTCCATTCTACATACGTGCTAGAGAAAGTAATAAATATAAAATATTTTGCCTTTAGCAAGAAAGGGAATTCGACACAGAGATTTCACCGGAAATATAGGGTTTAAGATGCACCGAACCCAATAAAAGAAGAAGGAAAGAAATAATAAAAATGTTCTGAAAAGAGGTCTGTGAACAATACAAGTCAAAAACGAAAATAAAAATTGAACAGGTACTTAACTTAATCTTTTAAGTATAGATCTTCGAAATAGGTGACAAAGATATAATAATAAAATAAAATTATAAAGATAGGTTTGAAAGTGTTAACCTTCTCAAATATGCCCCAAAAGATTTTGATTAAAATACCAGGTACCAGTTGGTCCAGCTGCTGCGTATTTCACTTTTGCAGATATCCCTTCGCGCGATAAAAGAGTTGCAGAACTCAACGGAGCTATTTCAAGTTATAACCCGGCAGTGGAGAACTGGCAAGAGCGCCCTTCGTTTTACCCTCACCGCCTATGCTGATAAGCAAGATGGGGAAAATGAAGGTTACACTCTCCAGTTCTCAAATATCTATAAAATAGAACATTAAAACATAAAGTGATGAACTTATATAAAATAGTTTTCGTAATACTTCCATACACATTATTGTATTTGTATATAAATCACAATCAGTACACTCGTAAAGCAACAGCTTTGTGGAGCAGAAGAACCCATGAATGTTGTAAGCGCGTTGCAAGTTGGGTGACACCACACCTTTGGTTGAAAAATGTATTAATTACATAGTTGAACTAGGTAGGTCTAGCCTCCTTTGCAGGTAAGTATCGAGGCTGCCAAGCACATAGCCTTCGTTCTCTTTAGCTATCGCAACAATAGTTTACAGAAGCTATATAAGTATTAACAATAGTGGCAAGAGAGATTCATGAATGAAATTCGAATGTCTTGTACGATCAGGAGTAAAACAAACGGGATGAAACAAAAAATGATTCCCACTTGAGCAAAGTTTTGGTAGTTTAAAGATGAAACCAATAACAAATAATATCTCGGAAACGTTTATTTCTACGAAAAACACTATTCGACAAAAATTGTGTGTTTTAACGAGATCTACAGTTTTAAGTACTACATCTCTTTCGCTTAACCAGTCGTCTAGATTAATGAGCTATTCAGAGGATTTCCCCAGAATATTCAGAATATGCATTTATTTTGCCATAAAATATGTTTAAAAATTCACGGTATGATAATCATATTGCTTAGTAATTTTTAAGAAAATCAAGTTTTTCAAAAAATGTTCATGTAAATGGTAGTTGATGGCGCAATTTTTCTTAAAATCTTCGTGTGCCATCCTTGAAAGATAATGATCTTAGAGTATTGTATTTAACCAAAATTTCGTTTTTGAGTTATGCCTACTTTCTTTAGCCACCACATACGTACGTATTTTTATTTATTTTTCTTTATTCTTTATTCAATATTTCTTGAGAATCGAATTCATATAGAACTTTTGGATACCATACAATTATTCCGCTCCTCATTAGAAACGTTTATTTGAGTTGTTCCAACAATTCCTTTGTAAAACTTAAGCATTTCTTTAATGGAAAAGAGGAAAATAAGAACAGAGCTGTTCGGTTTTACAAACGCGTTGTTAATTCATTGTGCTGATGCTTTCTGTATAATTAAAGCAAATAGGGTCAAAGGAACAGGAACAAGACAAGTGATCCTGAGCGCTAGAATTGTCTCTGTGTGAATCGTTACTTAACTTAATGAGCCTATAAAAGCATTATTCAAGTATACTCATGGATTTCTTTCTTTTAACCTTGATTACATTTGATGGTGGGCGGGGTTGGCCTTTGATAAATAAACAGTCTCAAAATATGATTTGTTTTGTCTTCTCAGATTTTAAGAAATATATAAATTAACGTTTCTTTATCACATACACACCACACACACACAAAGAAGTTATTCTAATACTCTTTCTACCTTCTTTTTACTTTCTCTAGCCCAATATGTACAATGTACATAGGGATAGAGAAGGTGTTGTAATGCACCCAAAAATTCGATATCGAGATTTCACCTGAAATATATGTTTTGGGGTCCCCTGAGTCCGAAAAAAACATTCTTAAAAAAAAGGTCCGTGTGTGTCTGTCTGTCTGTGTGTGTCTGTGGACAGCATAGCCCCAAAACGAAAAGACAGTTAAATACCAAACTTGGTATTTAAGTTTAGTATCTTCCAAGGATGCGACACGAAGATTTTAAAAAAAAATCCCTCTACCACAAACTACCCTTTACATGGAAAAAATTTCGAAAATGTTAAATTTCTTAAAAATGGCTCTAACGATTTTGATTAAAATTTCGCATATTAAAACTATTTATGTCTGAAATAAAATGTATATCTCGAATTTTTGGGGAATAGCCTCTGAAGAGCTCTTTATTCTGGATGAATTTTGCTTAACTGCTAAACCGTAAGAGATAGAAAGAAAGAAAAAAAAAAAAAAAAAACTCACTACACAAAAAATGTACATCACGTCAAAACACACAATTTATGTCCTTTACGTTTTTGTTTCCGAAATATTCCTTGTTTCTGGTTTCAATTGTGAAGTACTTAAAATTTTCTCAGACAGAAAGTGTCCGTTTTTCTTTTGTTCTACTCCTGGCCAAGCAAAGAAGTGATTTGTAATGACAATCGCATGACGATATCTTTTAAAACATTTGACAATCACTTTAGCATAGCGCATTCCCTTATTCTCTCCTACTTATAAGGAACTAAGTAATAAGAACGTTCTAAGTAATAATATTTATCTCGATTAGCATTGTGTACAAAGAAGAAGAATCTTCTGTAGGAGGTTTGTAGAGCAGCTAGAGAAAGTTATGTCAGTGTAACAAATCAGATTTATTTTATTCAAAGGGGCCTGGATGCATGTTTCCAGTGAAAAATCAATATTGAATTTTTTGGTGTAGTACAATGCCTTCTATATTGCTGTATAGGTAGACCAAGTCAGGTGTTCAGGCTTTTCGTCTAAGACTGACATTCGGGAGATCGTAAGATCGATTCCTGCGGTCGACCTTCAGAACCATGAGTTTCTCGGGGTCTTTCGGTTCACTGGCAAATGCCCGGAAGGTTTCTTCATTTCCTCGAACTTCCTGTGCCATCATTTCATCTCCCTTTCATCCAACCAGTCATTTTCAAAGCTGTAAATGTCGACGAGGACTGCGTAGGGGCGCTTTGCCGTGATGGTGACTGCGCTCTGGAAATACAGATCTTGACGCGGGATGGTGTTGAAAGTGGTCTGCAGATCTAAGGTGTTCAGTCAAACTCCTAGCGCTCCCCGTGTCGAGATGAACTGCTTAGGGACCTCCACGATGGCTCTTTCCACCGTCTGGTTTTGGCCTCCCGTTGACGTTACTCTCATTTCGTCTTATCTTCCAGACGTACTATAACCGAATGACTGGAGTGTGGAACACCCTCCGGCATCACACACACTCACCCACTGTATAGATAAAGTAGTAAATATTTTGAGCGAAGATATAAAAATCTGAAGAATAATTTTTTGCAGTATAACTGTATATATTCATCGCTGTGCTGCTTGCCTCCCTCCTAAGTGGCAGGGTTCAATCCCAGAGGGCCGCATGCGGGGTTTGTGGATGCGGTTTTCTGGGTGCTACGGTTTTTCCCTCCATTCTTTTCACTAATTGCCCCACCATCTTTCCTATCATTTACATTTCATATCATTTACTTTCTTACGTTCACACCACACATTGGCCGCGCCGTGGCCGAGTGGTTACACCACTTGCCTCTCACCTAGACGGCGGGGGTTCAATCCCAAGCGACCGCATGTGAGATTTGTGGTGGACAAAGTGGCGCTGGGCGGGTTTTCCATCATCATTCTTGTATCATCAGTGTCACCGCCTGCGGTGCCATAAGTAGTTAAAGTGGGCGTTAAACACTACCACACCACGCATTGACCTGATTTTCTATACTAGAAACTTTATCCGATCCCAGTTCGTCGGCTCCTCAACAAGTGCCAGATCCCAGGCGCTGACTTGTAAATCCTTCATATGAGAAGTGTAAGCCGGCAAAGAAGATCTATGAAATATACGAGGGCTGCTCCAGAAGTACCCGATCTAACAAAAAAGCACAAACATTTGGGGGAAAAACATCTTTATTTCTCTACATAATCTCCTTTCAGCTCGATACACTTTTCCCAGCGATGTTCAATAGCGTCGATACCCTGTTTATAGTGAAAACTATCGAGGTCTCAAAACAGCCTTCCACTGCAGACTCCACCTCTTCATTGTTGGCAAATCTTCTACCACCAAGCCATTTCTTCAAATATGAAAACAGAAAATAATCAGAGCGGGCTAAATTTGACATGAAACAAGAATTTGAGAAAAATCCCCCCACCCGTAACTACCCTTTACATGGAAAATTTTGATTTTCTCAAAAATAGCTCTAACGATTTTGATTAAAATAGCATATATTAAAGATACTTACCTGACAAATAATATGTATATCTTGAATTTTCTGGGAATAGCCTCTAAAGACTACTTTATTCTGGATGAATTTCGCGGAATTTTACATAACTGCTAAACTGTAAGAGATGGACAAAAACTTACCACACAAAAAACGTAGAGCACGTTAAAACACTCAATTTATGTTATGTAACTTTTTTGTGGAAGTGATCGTTTTTCAGATATTGCTTGTTTTTAGTTTCAGCTTTAAAAAACTTATACCTTTCTCATACAGGAATGTCTCAACTCCTGTCCATACAAACAAAGGAACCTCAGTCACATAGCAACCAGCTTTTGACTGTCACTTTAACCTATGGTACTCCTTTATTTAGCTTGTACTTACAGGGAAGCAAGTAATAGGACTATTAATGCTTTTTTTTTCTGGATTAACGTGGAGTAAATAAAAACATAAGCTTTTTAACAACAATTTATTGCATACATGTAGAGATGATGTGAATTAAACACGCCAGGCTTTTTTACCATATATTTAAAATCCGATATTTTTTCATTCTTTTCCTGTTCGTGCAAAGAGAACAGAATTTCAAGCTGTCACAGCAGCTTTATAAAAACTTCACTATCGCCTTAGTTTAAATTTCATATTACAAATTGCATTAATACGATTAATATGAATTAACACAAAAATAGAGAACATCTGAAAGTATACGTTTTTGTAAGAATGGCTTGCGGAAGAGTGAGCAGAGAAAGTCATGCTTTTACAGCAATTGTTAAGTTTTCATTAAATTTGCGTAATCTACACAGGCTCGTGCTCGGTAACATTTTATTCCTGTCCTTTGCTGCTCTTTTCTTTAATGATATTTACCATCTGGAACCATCACCACAATTAATGCATTCCCTTCAAATATTTCATCCTGATGAAATTTTGACTTTCTGTTAGGTTTAGTTTCACGAATCCAAATAATAATTTTACTGTAGATGCTAGTACCTTGTTAAAATAAAACGACAGACGATGCATTTTTAAAAATCCGATGTGTTCCATTCACATGACTTTCTCTACATTTCTGCAACAAATTATAGTTAAAAAGCTTATTCTTCTATTTACTTCTTGCTAATTTAGAAAAATTAGCAGAAATTGTCTTATTACTTGCTTCCTTGCAAGTAGAAGGCAAATAAGGAAGTACCATAGGTTAAAGTGATAGTCAAAAGCTGGTTGCATGTGACTGAGGTTTCTTTATTTGTATGGACAGAAGTTGACAAATTCCGTATGAGAAATGTATAAGTTTTTCAAAGCTGAAACCAAAAACAAGAAATATCTAAAAAAAAAAAAAAAAACGATCAACTCCACGAAAAAAACGTATATGACATAAATTGTGTGTTTTAATGTGCTCCACGTTTTTTGTGTGTTAAATTTTTGTCCATCTCTTACAGTTTAGCAGTTATACAAAATTCCGTAAAATTCAATCAGAATACAGTAGTCTTCAGAGGCTATTCCCAGAAAATTCAAGATATACATTTTATTTGTCAGGTAAATATCTTTAATAGTTGTCGTTTTAATCAAAATTGCTAGAGCCATTTTTATGAAAATCAAAATGTTCGAAAAAAGTTCCATGTAAAGGGTAGTTGGGGGTGGGGGGATTTTCCTGAAAATCTTCATGTTGCATCCTTGGAATATGCCAAACTTAAATACCAAGTTTGGTATTTAACGGTCTTTTTGTTTTTGAGCTATGCTGTCCAGACACACACACACACGCACATGGACCTTTTTGTAAAAATGCTTTTTTTGGATTCAGGGGGACTCAAAACATCTATTTCCAGTGAAATCTCGGTATCGAATTTTTGGGTGGAATACAATACCTTCTCTATACACTATATTCATAGCACGTGTAGAAAAGGTAAAAATATTCACATTTCAAATTCAAGTTTTACAGTAAATGACTTTACAAATGTGTGTGTATATATATTATACCATACTTTTATTTCCTCTATGTACATAGTGTAAAGAGAAGGTATTGTATTGCACCCAAAATTTGATACTGAGATCTCACCGTAACTATATGGTTTGTGGTCCCCTGAGTTAAAAACATTATTTTTAGAAAATGATCCGTATGTGTGTACTTGTTTCTGTGGACAGCATAGCTCAAAAACGAAAATATCTTAAAATACCAAACTTAGTATTTATTTAAGGTTAGTATCACCTAAGGATGAGGCAGGAAGATGTTCAAGAATTCTCCGCACCGCAAACCAAAACTTTTCGAAAATGTTCTCAAAATAGCTGTAACGATTTAGATTAAAATACTATATTTTAATAAAGTGTATATCTTAAGCTTTCTGTGAATAACTTTTGGAGATTAATTTATTCTGGATTATGTACATAGTGTACAGAGAAGTATTGTATTGCACCCAAAATTCCATACCGAGATTTCACTGGAAATATATGTTTTGTGACACACTGAATCCAAAAAATGTAGAAAAATGTCCGTGTGTGTATGTGAGGAGCAAATCTCAAAAACAAAAGGTTCGTTACATACCAAACTTGGTATTTAAGTACAGTATCTTCCAAGGATGCAACATGAAGATATTTACAGGGCAAATAAAATGTATATCTTGGATTTCTGGTAAAAGCCTGTGAAGACATCTTTATTCTGGATGAATTTTGCGGAATTTTTCATTACTGTTAAATACGTACACAAATACGTATTTAACAAAAAAAATGTAGATTTCGTTGAAGCCAACTTATATTATATACATTTTTTTCATGGAGTTGACTTTTTTATCTTAGATATTCCTTGTTGTTACTTTCAGATTTAAGATACCTGCTTTTCTCATACGGGAATTTGTCCACTCTGTCCATACAAAGGAACTTCAATCACATAGCAACCAGATTTAAAAACATTTGACTATCGCTTTTGCCTATGGCACTCCCTTATTTCCCTTCTACTTATAAAGAAGTAAATACGAAGTTTTCTGCTAATTTTTTCTCGATTAGAAATAAATAAATAGAAGAATAAGCTTTTTAACAATAATTTGTTGGAGAAATTAAAGAAAGTCATTTGTGTGGAACACATCAGATTTTTTTTTAATGTAAAGTCCTTTATCTTGTTTGGTTATATTGGAAAATGAATGAAATCGGTGAAATGCTATTTGTATATTGTGATCCATGTAGCTTTATGTTCCTCGTCGTTTTTCTATTTTTAGGATAAGAGAGAATCCCGAAAAAGAACCCTTATCCGGATAGCTCACCGTAAGAATGATTCGAACTAGTGTCCTCTTGTATGTGAGGCACATATACTTCACCACACTATAGAGGTGGTTTAAAAATATTTTAATACTTCACAGTTTTGGGTCGAAAATCACCATTACGAAAGTTAGTATCGATATTGTTATGCCTAAAATGTGATTACCCTTAGCCGAAAGTTGGTGAAAATTTACAAATAATTGAAAAATTAATTTTTTTTAATAAAAAATACTTTGAAATTTTACAATCACCTACTGTCATAACTTTTGTCTCAGAGCCCATCAAAGTGTAAGAATTTAAATTTTTAAGAGCATACGATTGCTTTGGTAATCTTATATTAATTCCTAACACTTCAAAAATCCCACACAATTGTAAAGCATTAAAAGCTGAAAATGTTCGAAATTTAGAAGAATTTTCAAGACTTGTCATTGTGAAACCTGAAAAATGGGCTTGTTTTAACATTTTAAACATGGTAAAACCAAGAAAATTAAAGAACATTGTTTTGTATCTAGATTTATAAGTTGTTAAAATGATTAACAATTTGTAGAAAAATCTGATGTGTTCCATTCACATGACTTTCTCTATATCTCTGCAATAAATGATTGTTAAAAAGCTTATGCTTCTATTTACTTCCTGCTAGTCGAGAAAAAATTAGCAGAAATAGTCTTAATACTTGCTTCCTTGTAAGTAGGAGCGAAATAAGGGAGTACCATAGGTTAAAGTGATGGTCAAAAGCTGGTTGCTATGTGATTGAAGTTTCTTTGTTTGTATGGACACGAGTTCACAAAGTCCTGTATGAGAAAAGTATGTTTTTTATAGCTGAAACCAAAAACAAGGAATATCTCAAAAACAATCAACTCCACGAAAAAAAGAAATACGACATAAATTGTGTGTTTTAAAGTGCTCTACATTTATTGTGTGGTAAGTTTTTGTCCATCTCTTACTGTTTAGTAGTTATGCAAAATTCCGTGAAATTGACCCAGAATAAAGTGGTCTTCAGAGGCTTTTCCCAGAAAATTCAAGATGTACATTTTATTTGTCAGGTAAATATCTTTAATATATTAAATTTTTATCCAAATCGTTAGAGCCATTTTTTAAAAAATCAAAATTTTCGAAAAATGTTCCATGTAAAGGATAGTTGGGGGGGGGGATTTTTCTCAAAATCTTCGTGTCGCATCCCTGAAAGATACTAAACTTAAATACCAAGTTTGATATTTTACCGACTTTTCGTTTTTGAGTTATCGTGTTCACATATACACGAACACACACACACACACACACACACGGACCTTTTTCCGAATTTTTTTTTTAGATAAAGGGGACCCTAAAACATATATTTCCGGTGAAATCTCGGTATCGAATTTTTTGGTGGAGTGCAATACATTCTCTATACACTATGCACATAGTGCCTATAGAGAAAGTAAAAATGTTGCCAAAGTAAATGAAACATTAAAGGTTGTAAAACGTGTAATATTTTCATATAGTTACACAGATCGTTTGTGGAAGAGGGTGGGGGCAAGAATGGAGCCAAGACGCTTTTGGTTTGAAAGCCACCGGACAGACGATTAAATCCCAGGGGCAGCGACTCAAGTTAGTTCAACTCACTTCCGAAATACCAGCATCAAACAGTAAACCAGTTCCACTATAAAGGAGTCTGAAAGCACCGGGGAATTAATGTTCCTTCCTACTAAACACTTCTCCTTTGGGACACTACATGCCTCATGCCAGTGGGAAACAAATGTACAGAGAGCGCGCATGCGCAAAGAAAGATACGCGCTTGCTGTACATGTATGAAATTAATTTGTAAACCTTATCCATTCACCTATGAATAAGATTCTTCAATTTGATTGAAGAACGCTTGCAAAACAAATAATATTTAATACACAAAAGGTACAATATAATGTAAAACTGTAAATAAAAAACCATGATGTGTTCCTTTCACATGACTTTCTCTATACATCTGAAATAATTCTTCTATTTGCTTAATGCTAATCGAGAAAAAAATTGGCAGAAAGGGTCTTATTACTTGCTTCCTCGTAAGAAGGAAAATAATGGAATGCACTAGGCTAAAACGATAGTCAACTCTTTTAAAACCTGGTTGCCATGTGGATGAAATCCGTTTCTTTGCATTGCCAGAAGTTGACAAATTCCTATATGTGAACAGTTTTAAGTGTTTTAAACCTGAAACCAATAACAAGAAATATTTCAAAAATTATCAACGTCACGAAACAAATGTATAAGTATGCCATAAATTGTCTTTTAACGAGATCTACAATTTTTGTGTAGTAATTTTTACTTTCTCTATACGTACTATGTACATAGTGTATAGAGAAGGTATTGCACTCCACCAAAAAATTCGATATCGAGATTTCACCGGAAATATATGTTTTAGGGTCCCCTGTATCCAAAAAAAGTATTTTCATAAAAAGATCCGCGCGCGCGCGCGCGCGCGTGTGTGTGTGTCCATGTATCTGTGAACACGATAACTCAAAAACGAAAAGTCGGTAAGATACCAAACTTGGTATTTAAGTTTAATATCTTCCAGGGATGCGACACGAAGATTTTGAGAAAAATCCCCCACCCCAAACTACCCTTTAAATGGAACTTTTTTCGAAAATGTTGGTTTTCTAAAAAATGGTTCTAACGATTTTGATTAAAATATCGTATATTAAAGATATTGACAAATAAAGTGTATATTTTGAATTTTCTGGGAATAACCTCTGAAGACTATTTTATTCTTGGTCAATTTTACGGAATTTTGCATAACTGCTAAACCGTAAGAGATGGACAAAAACTTACCACACAACAAATGTAGAGCACCTTAAAACACACAATTTATGTCATATACATTTTTTTCGTGGAGTTGATTGTTTTTGAGATATACCTTGTTTTTGGTTTCAGCTTTCAAAATCATACTTTTCACATACAGGAATTTAACAATCCCTGTCCATACAAAGAAAGGAACTTCAGTCACATAGCAACCAGCTTTTGACTATCTCTTTAACTTATGGTACTCCTTTATCTCGCTTCTACTTACAAGGAAGCAAGTGGTAAGACTAATTCTACTAATTGTTTCTCCATTAACATGAAGTAAGTGGAAGCATAGGCTATTTAACAATAATTTGTTGCAGAGATATAAGATACCTATTTTATTTATGTAAATGTCTTTAATATAGGGCATTTATACAATTTCGTTACAGCCATTTTTGGGAAAATACACATTTTTGAAGTGCAGTATATTAAACTGTAATAACAGCAAAAAATTCATATCAGAAAAAAATACTCCTTATTTATCTTCACATGATTATTCTTTGTGCGTCTGCTGATATAATATAACCCAAAATTATTCAATATAATCGCATTGCTTAAAACTTTTCTGCGGAGCTCAGACATTACTAATATAGTGTAATAGATAAGTCGCTATTAATATCAAATTCTGTGACCATATTCGGACATACATTTAGTATAATGTTTAGTTTCTGAATTTTTGTAATCAGCGGGTTTCTTTCTCGATGGGCAGATTGTAATGTTTTGTAAGTATAAAAACATATAAAAAAGACAAAGTGGGCGAGGTTAGAATCAACACGAACCAACCAGATGAAGTACCACGTTTTCTTTCTGTTTTCTTTTATATTTTCGTTTTGTTGGTTTTTCTTTTCTATTTGTCTTTGTATTGTTTTTTTAGTAGTTTTTTGTATTTACGTTACTTAAGCTGGTATTACTTGGATTAATTGTTTTTTCACACAAGCCGTGTGTAGGACAGAAGTTGGATAGGTACAGTCAGACTGAAAAATTCAATGCCATAGCCGGGATTTGAACCATGGATCTCTGAGGTTTTATCTGTAAAAAGTGACAAGTCACCCTAATTTAACAATGCGAAAATCAGGGCTGCGTTCACTAGAAACTATCATTTCAAACTTGTTGTTCAGCCGTGCGTTTGATAATTTTTATCAGTTACTTCTATTTGTTTTTAGTGTCCTGAGTTTTAATAATTATTTGTTGGAGTTCAATAATTTTTAAATACGTCTAAAGAAAAGCAACCTAAAGGTAAATGTGGAACCAGTAAACCGTCAAAACTCGAGCAAACCTGTGTATTTCAGCCAGTAATAAAATCACGAACCTTATTTTCTGTAGTACATTTAAACCTTGATTTAGAATTAAGAAGATGATATTCTGTTTCAGATTATTCACCGTGATTTGGCAGCAAGGAACGTTCTGGTTGGCGAAGGCAATATCTGCAAGGTGGCTGATTTCGGCTTCGCAAGGGATATAATATCCTCACATGTGTACGAGCGGAAGTCAGAGGGGCGACTACCGATCCGATGGATGGCACCGGAATCGCTGTACGATAACATTTTCTCAATAAAATCGGATGTTTGGAGCTTCGGCGTCCTGATATGGGAGATCGTTACTCTTGGTTCGACGCCTTACCCTGGAATGGCCGCCGCCGAGGTGATGCGTCGTGTCAGGGATGGTTACCGCCTGGACAAGCCAGAGCACTGTCGTCGGGAGCTGTACAATATCATGTATTATTGCTGGGATAAAGATCCCAAAGAGAGACCCCAATTTAGCGAGTTAGTTAAACTGCTAGAGCAGCTTTTGCTCACTGAAACAGAATATATAGAACTGGAGCGCTTTCCAGACCATTCCTACTATAATATGATCAGCCTTAGTGGAGAGAAACTATAACATATACTACTATTAGCCTCCAGCCTCAGAACCAAACTTGATGTAAACACATGACGTCATTAACTAGCCCGCTACGCGGGAAACCAAAGTACACCATAACATTATAGTACTCTAAATAAGCGCGGTTATTTGTAGATTTTCAAGAGGTATGTTGGGTAAACATAGTGATTTACCGCGGCAGAATGGTTGGTTCTCTCGCCTCTCACCTTGGTAGTCCGGGTTCATTACCATGTGACCACTTTTAGGATTTCTGTTGGACGGCGTCTGGGTTTTCTCCAGATCTTCCGGTTTCCCCTGTCAAATGACATTTAGTGTCATTTATGGACGCTTTTGAACTGCTGTGGTTCTCAACGTCTCATATTTTGTGCGTCAAATACTACTTAATTTTCCTAAGAGACCTTCTATTAGGCTTAAGGTTCTTTTATGTGCCGTAAATCTACGACAAAGAACCACCGGCTTTACTTCCCTTCCGAAGGAAGCCATTCTAAGGATGTTTTCTGGGTTTTTGTACCCGCGTCCTTGCAAACCCCAGACCATAGATGCTCCCTGTCACTCATTCCACTAATGCTCCATCATCATCATATCTTTTCTCTTATTCATAAGCCTTAATTTATCAACTTCCTCGCTTCATACCACGCACTGCACTTATCCCTCATCCTTGGATCTCTATCAGACAGATATGCCACTGGTCCTCAACATAAATTTAACACAGGCATTGGTTTTTAACTCCTGAGGCAGGTGTAAGTTCTCCATATGAGGTTGAACAGGCGGAGATGAAGAGAAGATGTTAAGGGAAAGTGGATCGAAGGAAGCCCATGGCTGAGTTTGAACATGTTTACTCAGAGCTGTGAGGCTAAGGAAGAAATAGAGTGGATGGACAGGACATCAGGCCCATGTCTGCCTTTCATTTCGTCTAGGTAGGTTGAAATCCGGCTCCGAAGATTCCAGAAGACGACTTTCTCTGGGTTTGAGGTATTGGGGCGGGGCACTTGCAACGGGAATGTATACCCGTCTTTTTTGGCCAAGCTATTCAATACCACTTTGTTGACCATGTATCCAAGTGCATGGGAAGCTAACAGGACCATCTTTATCCCTAAGGGTGGGGATTATGTTAATTTGAGAGGGTGGCGTCCAATCACGATAGGCTAGCTTTTCGGTAGGACATTTTCCGCACTTCTTGATCGCTGCATAAGAGCTAAAGCGGATATCACCTCTGAATTAAAGGGAATTTTGCTCTCGGGAATGGAACTTTCCGGAACATTGCTCTTCTAAAAGAGGTGATCACACGGGGCCAGGAGGGAATGGTGCTGGCTGCGGTTATAATAGCGAAGGCTTTCGATACGTTAGCCATAGTAGCGTCCTCAGCGGTTTGAAGGTGTAAGAGTTCCATCCGCACATTGTTAATCTTGTAGGGACATACATCCAAATGGAAAATGGTCGCCGCTTGGCCATTAGAAGAGTTAAACATAACCATTCCCTTCTTTTTAATCTCGACATCGACTGGTGTTGAGAGTGTCGGGCATTTTCCAACGACATATTTTGACTGGCAGGAGTACAGATGAAGATTCAAAACATGGTAAACGAGATCCGTCCTCTTGAGTTAAATGTGTCGCCGCCAAAATCATCGCTGGAAAGAAGAACTGGGCAATGGCAGATCCTGACCTTATGAATGGTCAGCCCTTCTCAGTGGCTAAGCCTGATGACTTCGTTAGGTATCTTGGGCAGGTCAAGTGGACCACAGCTATAGAGAACACCTTGTGGCAGCTGCCGAATGTTGTGCGATCCTTCCCCTCAAACCATGGCAAAAGTTGCGGCTGTTTGTGAGACATATTATTCCTCGGTTTTTGCACCACTCAACAGTGGATCCTCCCTCTAGAACGTTACTAGCCGACATTGATAGCAGGCTTCGGCTTGCTTCCGCCAAAGTCGGAGGCCACGGGGCTTTTTTACAACCGGGGCAGGAATAGTGGGAATGCCAAAGATGGCAGGCCTGGTCCCATTGCTTTCTTGCTGGCTGGGACGATCCTTTTGGACCGGGGCCGATGAACTGGCAAAGGATGCTCTAGAGGCGGGAAACGTTACATCTAGGCCCCAGCAGAGCCTCTTGGCTTGAGACGGCCGTGCACCCTTAAGGATATCAACTCCCATAAGCTAACGTTGAAAGCTAAGGCGTGGGGCAAGTGGTACTCCTGCCCCCTTACAGGGGAAAGACGTTTGGACGTTTTACGACGATCCGATTGATAACGGATTTGCTTCCTAAGGGGACGCTCTAGTAACAAATGGACTTTCTTCCTAATCAACCAATGTTAATGATATTTTTAGGATACATTTCACCTTCTATGATATATTGTTGGTGTAAGTTTCATTGCTCTAGATTAAGTAGTTCAGTAATTAAAAGTTAATTATATGTTTAGCAAGAATTGAATAGCAATAAGAGGTAGACGTTTTACATTTTAGAACTTAAATAAAGGTCTGAAATTTGATATGCTATTTTTCTAAGCCTGTGCAGCAAAATTGTGCATTTCTTTTCCAAAATATTAATATTTAAAAGAAATATATTTTTTTTATTTAGAACACACACAAAAAAAGATTACAAAAACCTACAAAGAAAAAAATCATATACTTGTATGTTTGAGTGTAATCAACAAACCAATGCACAGTTTTTTTCTAACAACTTATATTCTACATATTCTGAAAATTTCAGCTTGATTCAACAAGATTTACTCCAAAAAAGTTTATCCCTAAGTACAAAAATTGTTACATGGAGAAAAAGACATATAAAGCTTTGAAACACAGTTATTATATAATAACCTGCAGGTTTATTTATTCTGTGAAAGTAGCAGCAATTTTTAAATCAATTATAGCTGTTAACTCTCACGGAATGTTTACACTAATTCCGAGTATTTTATAAAGCAGGGAAATCTCCAAGTCATTTGGTCCGAGTCAAGCTGCATTCTGCTGCCAAAACAGGTCTATTTAAATGAAACAGAAAATAATATAGTGTTTGTTATTGGTCAAAACCAAATTTTGGATTTTTAGCAAAAAATCACGGATTTTTACCATAGTGTCCCCTTAGGCCTTCAAGGTTTACACATCCCTTAAACTCCGAACAAAGACACAACCTTGTCAGATCGTCAAGTCCAGATACAACCCTGGCATGGATGTCAACTGCCGGTGGTGCTGTGGAGGCTGAAAGTTATGTTCTTGGCCTGTATCTCCACCAAACTTGCTAGAATCAGGAGACATGACACCATGGTGAATGAGGTCTAAAACAAAGTTGAATCAAATAGTCCTCCTCAAACCACAGTATACTAGAGCACTCATTCCTGGTGGAAAACGGTCAGCTTCTCAAACCCAATCTGGTGATCGTCAGAGATAGTGAAGCTTTCTTTATCAAGTGACCATCAGATATGAGCATGGAGATACTCTATCTAGTACGAAGTTAGAAAAGATCAAGAAGTACCAAACGCTGCATTCGCGCTGTGCACCATACAACCCTTGATGTTCAGCTGGTGGTTGTCGCCCTCTATGGTGTAATGGTTACCATGATAACTTCATATACCCAAAGTCAGGGGTTCAAATTCAGGGGAAGATGATGGATTTTTTTTTAAGTGTAAAAATCCTTAGCATGGATTCCTTTGGAAGGGAAGTAAAGCTGTTGGTCCCATGTCGTAGATTTATGGCACGTGAAAGTACCTCAAGCCTGATAGAGAGGTCTCTGAGCAAAATTAAGCAGTCTTTCATGCCCAGAATGGGACCTTGAGAACCACAGCCGTTAAAGAGCAAGAGCATCCATAAATAAAACTCCATTTACATTTAATAGTGGTATTCTTTCTTCACTCATGTACTGTTTCCAATTATGTTTATTTTCTTCAATTTTATTGTGCAATTTATATATATTGAATTCTTTGCTAATTATTTCATTTCTTATTAGGCCTAATCTGGTACATCCCTTAATTTGTAATAAAAATCTCATTTCTGCAGACTTAATTTTACTTTTGTCCTTGTCTTTTGCTATCCACAATTCACTACCATATATAACAGGGACAACCATGGTCTTGTGGAACTTATTTTTGTTTCTTTTCTTGCTTTATTTTGTAATGTTCTTGTTATTGTTCCACATATTTGTTGGAATTAATTTATCATGTTTTCTATATCTCTATTGACATCAAAGCTTATGTCATTACCTAAATAGTTAAAATGTTTACTTGTTCGAGGATATTATTTCCTATACACATTTTTGTTCTTACTGGTGTTTTCCTTCATGAGCCACTATTTTCGTCTTTTTTAAAGAAATTTTAATGGTCAGTTGTGTGAGCATAAGCTACCAACTGACAAGAGGAGAACCGGAACCAAGAGCATCCCAAAATGGGTTGATGAGACTGAGTCCTGTACGTCCATTCATTCAAAATCAAACCCCTGGAAAACGTCTCTCATTAGTCTTGGAAGACAACCCTCTAAGGAAAGGAGATCTTGACAGAAAACCCTGCTAGGGGGTACCTCCTCCATGTAAAACAATATTACTCATAATCTTCGTATTCAGATATTTCAATTTTGTTATTTCATACATTCTTATTAACATTATTAAGAATATTAATTGAATATTACCAAGTTCCATTGCATTATAAACAAGAGACTTGAGCCTACATGGCGGAGGGATACAAAATGTTCTGTATACATCAAGTATGGTTCTAAGACTGGATGTACAGCACTGTAGTACAAACACAAAAATTGTTAAGCGCAGGATTTTCGAAGAAGTGCAAACCAGGAATGTAAAAGAGTACAGCATATTTCTGCTCTACTGGTGAAGAAAGTTAGGAAAACAAAACGAAAAAAAGTAAAAATAAACTCGAGCTGAACGATATAAATATTTTATAGTGTATCTTTATTTGTAAACACAATAAATTAAAGCAAGACAAGAAAAGGAATATAATTGAGGATCAATATGAGCTATTGTTAAAAAGTCTGTCAGTACTGCCTTTCTTGCATGTACATTGTGGTCTCAAGAAACATTTGTAACTAAAGAAATCTGAATGAGCAAAATAATAATTATGAACTAAAAATATAATTGTTAATGAGAAATTCTCTTAAGTAATACCAAAAGTTAGTAGTATTCAATAATTTAATTATCTGGCGACAACAAGGAGTTTGAAAGCTCAATTAAATAGCCTATGAACAATTATAGTCAAGACGGAGATTCAACAAAATTGTTACTATGTGAGAGTGATACAATTATTTTTTACTTTTACTATAAACAGTGAAGTGGCTTACCTGTTTCAGCTTGAATAGAGGGTTTTTATACCTAATCCTCTCCTTGCACCTCATAAATTTAATTTCATGGAGTCATATAGAGTTCAAATAACACATGAAAAATTGCCTGATATTCATAGAAAAGGAGGAAAGATCCACAGAACATCTGACTTCCTTAAGCATCTCTTGACTATCTACCAAATTCTGGAAATACTACTTAGTGTATAAAGTATAGTTTGGCACCAAAGTTTCTTTGGTCGGAATGGTTTTTTTAAGGTTTTCAAATAATTAACAGTACAAGGTAATGTGGTTGTAGCGCTTTAACAATTTGTCAAAATTAACTCCTCACATTACAGGAAATACTAAATACATTTTCATGAACATTTTGTGGCATGTACAATAACAGTCTGCATTTCTCTTGGTGGAAAGTTTTTGCTTTTATCTGCAAATATTTATTTTAAAAAATTATAATGTTGGAAGAAAAAAAAAAGAAATTTACATTAAAAAACATATGTGATTTCATGTATCTCTTAATTCAGAAACCTTTCAAAGCAGAATATTCAAATTTGTTACACATTTTCTGATTATACTTATTTACACTAGCTGCCAGAATTAGAAGTAAATGGCTCAAGATAATTATTTTAAAAAATACCATATTTTTGCGAGAAAAAAAATTAAAATATCTCAATTTTCATATGGTTAAAAATGTCTGATTCCCAAGTTAGGCTTATGAAACAGGCAGTCAGAAGTCATTAATGTGTTAGATAAGTGTAGAAAATTTCAACATTCTAGCACCAATGGTTCCTGAGTAAAAGGCACATATGTATCAGAAAATGTAATATCGAGAAAATTGAACTTAAAAATTTGCAATACTAATCTGACTTACTTCAATACATTCCAGGGTCATAATCATATGAATCCTAGTCTCTCTCTGCTTCTCAGCATTCCTCCTATTGGTCCTGGCTTGCTTTGCGCACTGTTGGGCAGCTCGTTTAGCATGAAAATTTCCCTTAAGTTTCTATCTTAGAACGCAGAAAAATTGAAGATGCAGAAAAGGGGCTGTGGCGCTCTATCTGGGAGCATTTAAAAGATTGCGCGTCATATTTAAAAGGACATTTAAATGCTAAAAAAATTGATGCAACATATTCAAAGTATATATTTTTTTTAATCAGAAAACTTCAGAGAATTTAAGTATGCCAAAAACAAAAATTGTCATTTTTGACCCCTTCATTTTTGTACCCTTAAAGGAGAAATTACACAAAAATAATCCATTATTCCTGATTTTAAATAACAATATTTCAATACTGGTCTGCTTTAAAATTCGTTAAAATATCTATCAATACTATTAAAGATGCCAAAGCCATAAAATAATCCATTATTGCTGATTTTAAATAACATTATTTCAATATTGACCTTCTTTATAATTTCCATCTAATTCTCCAAACAGTATTAACTTCTGACTCAGTAGGAAATGATTATAACATGATCTGGTACAGCTGTTGCATTTTAAATAGTATACAATTGAGAAAAGGACCAAATGATCAAAATTGATAAATATAGACTTTAGAGCCATTCAATACTACAAACCTTCTCCATTATTGTGTATAACTTTTATTAAACTATGAGCTTGAAAGCATGTAAAGATAAGGATTTTAATATTTGGCTGTAAGTCTAACTTCCTATAAAATCGTACTGGTAAACAATACGTCTGTCGTAATCAAAATGAACAGAATCTTTCAAGAGAAGCCTCAAATCTCTTAAAATACTAAATTAGTTGCAGAGGATTAAAAAAAGATGAAAGCAGCTTTTTTAAATCTTAACAGTACACAGTCAGAAACTGTGTTAAGTTTAGGCTATCCACTTTAAACCGCGTTTTCTCAGGTTTTCATTTGTGGTACATATTCATTTTATTCCACATACTTTTCAGTACAAATGAATAAAATGTCACTATCTTCTTATAAATAACAAGATAGAGTATGAGTTTAAAATATTTAACTGTGAAGTTCATTGTTCAACTATAATAATTTGATCTAAGATGCAAGTCTACGATTTAATAATAATTTGTGTATAAGGGGATAATTATAAGATATGATTTTTAAAAAAATTACATACTATAAAGAAAAATTTCAAACAATAAAATAATTATAAAATTGACTATTTTGGAAGATAATTTATAAATATAAGTGAAATTTGAAGTACGTAGTTTTGATTAATCACTGAATGACATTGAAATTATAATTTTAAAAATTTTAGAGATGGTATCCTTAAGGTAAGAATGCCAATTTATAAATGACCAATTAAAAATAAAATGAAGAAAAGAGGAATGATGTAAATTGATTACTCTTAATAAAAAAATTCTTAGTGTTGCTGATCCAAAGTATTTGGATGATTGAACGGTACAGTAAAGAAAAATTAATTTTAAGGCCTCAGTTAACTGATTTCTCATTTTACTATGGGACTATGCATGGTTTAAAAGCATTTAAGAGGTATAAAACTCAAATTTCTACCAGTAAGATTGATTTTGTTTATCTCTTTCCTATATTTTCACTTCTGTATAACTAAGTCTAGAATACATGTAAGTTTTTCAGGAAATATATTTCAGTAGCAGACTTGGAGCAATATGCCATCTTAAGAAAACTAGTTAAATAACTAAATAAGTAAAATTATGAGCAAGTAGGGTACGTGTTGTTGAAGATGTAGACTGTGTAGTACCCTCCTTGCTTGTATTAAGAGGAAGTCCTTTAGACAGCAGAATACCAATGTATTGAGTTTTGATAAAATTAATTCACCTTTTTTACTTTCTCTATACAACTATGTACATAGTGTATAGAGAAGGTATTGTACTCCACCCAAAAATTTGACACAGAGATTTCACTGGAAACACTGTTTTGGGTCCCCCTGAATCCAAAAAAAGCATTTTTACAAAAAGGTCCATGTGTGTGCGTGTATGTGTCTTTGGACAGCATAGCTCAGAAACAAAAAGTCCGTTAAAAACTAAATTTCGTATTTAGGTTTGGTATCTTCCAAGAATGTGACACGCAGATTTTCAAGAAAATCCCCCCCACCCCCAACTACCCTTTACATGGAAAAATTTTCGAAAAATTTTGATTTTCTAAAAAATGGTTGTAACAATTTTGATTAAAATCCTGTATATTAAAGATATTTACATACCAAATAAACTGTATATTTTGAATTTTTTGGGAATAGCTTCTGAAGACTACTTTATTCTGGATGAATTTTACGGAATTTTACATATCTGTTAAACTGAAAGAGATGAATAAATCTTACTATATAGAAAATGTAGAGCACATTACAAAACACACAAGTTATGTTATGTACATTTTTTTCGTGGAGGTGATCATTTTTAAGGTATTCATTGTTTTTGGTTTCAGCTTTGAAAAACTTATATTTTTCTCATTCAGGAATTTGTCAACTCCTATCCATACAAACAAAGAAAATTCAATCACATTGGAAACAGCTTTTAACTATATCAGTTTACCCTATGGTTTCTCTTATTTTGCTTCTACTTACAAGGTAGCAAGTAATAAAACTATTTCTGCTAATTTTTTCTTGATTTGCATGAAGTAAATAGAGGCATAAACAACAATTTCTGACACAGATGTAGAGAAAGTCATGTGAATGGAACACATCAAATTTTTGCAGTTTAAACTCCTTTTGCAGGTCATTTGGGAAGACCAGTTTCAGAGTACCTTTTGCCTATCTTCCATAAATCTGTTTTCATTATCAAGAAAATGCGATAAAATGAATACTTTTGCAATATAATATCCAAGTTGTGTGAGTGTCTAACACATGTTCTGTAACCCTTACTTAAGGATTGTGTTTCTTTTTCCGTAAACGTTTCGGACTAAATACTTTTTATGTCATTTGATGATAAAATTTCTATTTTTGTAATTTGATGGCAATGATGTGGATTGTTAATTATTTTGTTTGAAAATTATTGTTGCATATATCATCATAAATCTTGCAAAGATAATTTGTTACAACAAAGATAAATTTTAAGAATATTTGTAAATAGATTGGGAATAAACTGAGATATGAAGGTGTTAATTATTATATTTACTATGGTGCCTTTAGTTGTTCTGTGGAACTTTATAGGTTATGAACTGTTGTATTTTCTTTCTGGTGTGAAAGAATATAACATTTATAATATCACACACACACACACAGAGTTCAATTTGACGATAAAGATCTGTTGGTATTGTGAGTGGCAAGGCAAGCATCTTCCTTTTATATATTTATGTCCTCATGCTAATATATCTATGTGAATGACCCTTAAGGCTTAATAAATTAAATATAAAGCATGCAGATTAGTATAAGTTTTGATTTGAATGTATTTCAAGATACTAGAAAAAGACCACTTTTACATGCACAATATATTTTCCTATTGTGTTCAACAAATGTGTTTAAATATAAACAATGGAGATTTTGAATTTTCTGAAAGATCTCTAAACCGAAGTGTTCATTGTTATTTCTTTAAACTCTAATCCCTGACTTCTTATTTTGTTACATAAGGAATGTAAAGAGAACTTTGTATTATATGCTAAAACTATAAACTTACTGATGTGTTTCTAATGCTTAATTTAATGTGATTATTTAAATGTATGTAAACAGTTCATTTCCCCAGAACAGTGATATTTGAAACAATGTAGCTGCTAAAATATTGATATACATTGAATGGTGAGAAAGAGTTTGTATTTGTACAAAACTTATTAAAAATTATGTAAAATGAAGTTTTGTTACAAGCAATTACATATTTTATTTTTTACTCTGTAAAATAAATATACTGTCTTTTGTTTTATACTTGCTGTGTATTTGAAAATTTGATTTTATCAAGTATCCTTCACTTTAACATTAAGCAGCAAAACTCTGAATATTGCAGACCACTGCTGGACAGTGAGGAGTAAACAAAAACGTGCAGATGCTTCTTTACTGTATCAGTTTTCTTCATATAAGAGCAGCAGAATCCTGTATCAGTGTGTTCTACCCCTACCTGGTTGTGCTAACGGTTTATTAGTTTGAACAAAGTAAGCGGCAATGGGGAGGGAAATGGAAGGTTTTACCTAAGTGGCTGGAAGACGCTCACTAGATGTGTCAGTCTCCAAGTGGTTTGAGTTAAATGTGAAACCTAACCAATGAATTGAGGGTCAGTTCCCGCATTAGGAGAGAAGGAAACAAGATAAATAATATGTGGATGGGGTGCATGAAATTGCCCTGATTATTATGTATATATGTGAATTGAAAGAAATGAATGACATGGTCAACATACTGAGAATTACTGCCCTTATTAAGCAAGTTATTGGTGAGTGCTGCAGAGCTACACAGAGTAGGTATGTACCTCCAAGAATAGTGTTAAACTAATGGAAGAAATACAAGGAATGGGATTACCGGATAAGTTTGGCATTATAAACAGAAATAAGCAACTGAATTACACTGATGAACCACTTAAAATAAAAAATCTGATGTGTTCCATTTACATGACTTTCTCTACATCTCTGCAACAAATTATTGTTTAAAGCTTATTCTTCTACAGGGTGATTTATATAGAACTGACACAATTCTTTCATTAATTGTTTCAAAACGTGTTATGCAAGCGACAACTTATTATACCTAAATTGTAGAAGAATTTTGGGAGATTATTTACCTCTATAGCAAATGTTGAAAATGCACTCCATCCTGCATAAGGCACAACTCAATACATCGTTCAATGTTACTGGCCACTCGTTGGAGGACTCTGCTGTCAATAGTTTGAATATCTTTTGTGATGTGCTTCAGGTCGTCCAATGTCTGGGGACGTCTGGCATAAAACCTGTCTTTTAAGTAACCCATAGAAAGAAGTCCGGAGATCTCGGTGGCCACAGGTTCTGGAAATTATCCGGTCGTCAAAGAAACTTGCAATTAGGTTCATGGATTCATTTGATGTATGGCATCTTGCAGAAAATATCCTTGACTCAGCTCTACATCGTAGTGCATTTTCACGTTGACTACAAGAACAAATTGTTGAAACAGCTGCCAACAATGCAATTAGGAATAAAACATAAACATCTGCACACCTAGTGACAAGGAATCGAAACTCCAGAACATTCTGCTTAATTTGGTGCTAAAATTGGGTCATTGAATAAATTTCCAACTGAATAATTAAAGAAAGAAATGTGTCAATTCTACATAAATCACTCTGTATTACTTAATGCTAATCGAGAAGAATAAATGCAGAAATAGTCTTATTACTTGCTTCTTTGTATGTAGAAGAGGAATAAGGGAGTACCATATGTTAAAGTGAAGTCAAAAGCTGCTTGCTAATTGACTGAAGTTCCTTTGTTTGTATAGATTTGTTCTCTAGGAGTTCTATTACAATTCCCATAATCTGTCTGTTTAGCTGCTTCCTCTGTTCTGACCGTTTCTTCACAAGTGGATGATAAATCATTATTCACAGGCAATTCGGGCACTGATTGACCCTTATCTCTATTATATCTATATCCAAATTAAATTTCCTGGTGCGATATGTAATTTTCGCTTTCGTTGGGCATTCGACTTATTTTTTGCTCCATGTGGAACATTCTGAAGCATCTCTTCAAAACTCGAAGACCAGCCTTCCAGAGAATTGTTTCGAGAGTTTTCTGAGGACTCTTTCAGGGTTAAACGGAATTAATCCAACTGTAGGGAATGCATTTTTTTATATTTTCCTCTCCAGTTGCTGATATTTTTTGAAGAGTTGCATTCAAAAGTGTGGGGAATGGCCCACGGAAGTATTTCTTCCATTGGGTAAACATAGCCTGTCATGCAGCTTCCAAAGGTCTTAAGAAACCTACACCTAATGGCTGCAAGAGATGAGTGCTGCTTGGCGGCAACGAAATGAAATGATTTTATTCTTCTCACATGTATCAATCACTCTCAGCGAAATGTGATTTGAGAGGTTATCTCGTATCATAACGTGCTTCCACCATTGACCTCAATTATTACACCTCAGAAGAGCACCAAGTCTGCGGCATTATCAGATATTCCCACAATGTATGTAGAGCACTGTAAATAGTTTACTAGACAGAACAATTGAGATAAGTGAAAAAGCTAAATTCAGGTTTTCTTTGTAACAATAAAATAAGGAAATTGTGCTTACGTCTTATTTCTCTTCTAGTACAATGACGAAAGTATTCGCGTAAGGATAACTAGTAGTTTTTGTGCAGTGTACTTTTTTTTTTGGTAGTTTAACGTCCTTTAACCTGGTTGGTCATATCGGACGATAAATGCAATTGGTGAAATGAAGCTCAAATGATCTCGGGGCCCATTAAGTTTAAAGTTACTCGAAAAGGGAAAGCCCCGAAAAAAACCTTATCTGGGTAACTCACCTTAAGCGAGATAAAAACTCACGACGTTTTGAATGTGAGGTAGACACGCTACCACCACACTACCCAGACGGGCTAACAAATTGTTGTTCTACACCAGAATGTCTGAATTTGCTTAACAATGTGCAAGATGTAATCAGCACAACGCGCGCACGGTATAACAGCTGGCATTCAGTGATACCAACGTAAGAAAAGAAGTATACTGTTCTCGTTCGAATTTACTCCTGGTTACAATATTTCCCCATCACATAATTTAACGTTGTATTAAAGCAGAGTAATATGAGTTGGTAATGGCAAATATTTTTCATTAAATATTCAAGTTTACTCACTATGACTAGCTATGGACCGAACATTCCCTCTAATTATGTTTTAATACATTGCGAGGGACCGGGTCTGTGTGAATTTTGCAAAAGCAAATCCAGTCTCTATTCGTTTTTGCATTAAGCCCACGTCAACTATCCTGCTCGTATACCTACTCTATCCTGAAGCCTTTAATCTATTTAACGAAGCTTTATCGTAGCAACGCATATTGATAAAATCGCCCATCAAATAACGCATGCATTTTTCAATCCATTTTTGCCTTGATGGCCGCTATCTTTTTACTTTTTCTACCATTTATATAATGTGTGGAGAAGGTATTAAATCCCACTCCACAGATTCCACCGAAAGTACTATTTTCAGCATCCGAAATACAAAAAAAATAATAGAAAAAGTTTGTTTGCGTGTTTGTAATTGAAAAAAAAAAAATTATTAATACCAAAATGAGTTACGTTCAAGGAAAAACCTCCAACTCAAACTACCTTTACCATGGAACAATTTCGAAAGTTTTGATTTTCTCACAAATGGCAGTAATGATTGTTATTAAAATACCATATGTTTAAGGTATGATCATGGAAAAGCAAATGTATATCTTTAATTCTCTAGGAATAACCTCTAAAATCCTCTTCATTCTAGATTTGTTTTTCATACTGGCAATATGATATTACATAAAAAAATCTGATGTGTTCCATTCACCTGACTTTCTCTACATCTCTACATACATTATTTTTAAAAAATGTATGCTTCTATTTACTTCCTGCTAATCGAGAAAAAATTAGCAGAAATAGTCTTATTTCTTGTTTACTTGTAAGTAGAAGTCTATATTTGTGTGATTAAGTTTTTGTCCATCTCTTACGGTTTAGCAGTTATACAAAATTCCGTAAAATTTACCCAGAATAAAGTAGTCTTCAGAGGCTATTTCCAGAAAATTCAAAATATCATTTTATTTGTCCAGTAAATTTCTTTAATATACGATATTTTAGTCAAAACCGTTAGAGCCATTTTTGAGAAAATCAAACTTTTCGAAAAAGGTTCTATGTATAGGGTAGTTTGGGGAGGGGGGATTTTTCTCAAAATCTTCGTGTCGCATCTCTGGAAGATACTAATCTTAAATACCAAGTTTGGTATTTTACCGACTTTTCGTTTTTGAGTTATCGTGTTCAAAGACATACGGACACACACACACGGACCTTTTTCTGAAAATAATTTTTTTTGGATACTGGGGACTCTAAAACATATATTTTCGGTGAAATCTCGGTATCGAATTTTTTGGTGTAGTGCAATATCTTCTCTACACACTTCATTTGTTTAACATTTTCACCAAATACTTTTCTCTAATTAATATTTTTCTTCTTTCATCCTAGTCATGCACGGAGAATGGAATTTCCAAGCTATCACACAGCAACCAACTGAGCCTAGTATACTACCTTATTTTCATTCTACCTATAAGAAAATTCGAAATAAAGTCATTCTTCAAAAGTTTATCTCGATTAAATAAAGTACTTACATGGAAGAATAAGCATTTGAAGGAATAGCTTGTTGTAGAATAGTCATGTGAATGTAACACAGGCAATTTTTACTTTCTCTACACGTATTATGTGCATAGTGTATAGAGAACCTCTGAAGACTACTTTATTCTGGATCAACTTTACGGAATTTTGCATAACTGCTAAACCGTAAGAGATGGACAAAAACGTACCACACAAAAAATGTAGAGCGCGTTAAAGCACACAATTTATGTAATATACATGTTTTGTGTAGTTGATCGTTTTTTGTTTCAGCTTTGAAAAACTTGTACAAGAATTAGTCAACTTCTGGCCATACAAACAAAGGAACATCAGTCACATAGCAACCAGCTTTTGGCTTTCACTTTAACCTATGTTACTCTCTTATTTCGCTTCTACTTACAAGGACGCAAGTAATAAGACTATTTCTGCTAATTTTTTCTCGATTAGTATGAAGTAAAAAGAAACATAAGCTTTTTAACAATAATTTGCTACAGAGATGTAGAGAAAGTCATGTGAATGGAACACATCAATTTTTTGTATTTTTCTTTATGTAGATGTGATAATTTATATAATGAGAAACCAAGCAATATGACTCGGCGATAATGTATGAGATTCATATTCGGGAGGTCTTGGGTGCAATTTCTGGTGGTTCTTCCTCTAACCATAAGTTTTTAAGGATTTTCCTTATTGGCAAGGTGATTGCTAGGGTGGTACATTTTACCATGACTTTCCTCTTTCCCATTTCCTATTCATTTCCCTGTTTTATGTTTCAGGTTGATTCCAAAACTCGTGGCAATTGGTATCGAGCAGTTAGTCCAAGGAATGTGGTATATAACGTGTTCCCTGCCAGTTGGCAGCCTTTCGAGCCAACATTGGTGGAGTCGTGTTTCCTCGGCTCCACTAGGGGGAAGCCTCTGAAAAAAAAAAATAAAATGTTCAAAGATTTTTCCATGTAAAGGGTAGTTTGTGTGGTGGTTTTTTTTTTAATTTTCGTTTTTTGATTTTTAACGATCATTTCGTTTTTGAGCTATGGCGTCCACAGACACACACAAACACACATCTACGATAGGATAAAATTATTTCGTCTCCTGTCCTTTTGTTGTGCTCTGTTTCCCATTTCCTTAATGTTTCTTCTCGTAATTTTTTTCCTAAATGCGCCTTTTGGGTATCTATATAGCTTTCTGTGCTGTCATTTGTTACTTTCTCTACGCATACTATGTACACAGTGTATAGAGAGGGAATTGCATTCCACCCAAAAATTCGATACCGAGATTTCACCGGAAATACATGTTTTGGGTCCCCCTGAATAAAAAAAAAAGCATTTTTGGAAAAAGATCCGTGCATGTGTGTATATGCCTGTGGACAGCATAGCTCAAAAACGAAAAGTCCGTTAAATACCAAACTTGGTTTTAAGTTTGGTATCTTCCAAGGATGCGACACGAAGGTTTTCAGGATAATTCCCCACCACAAACTACCTTTTACATGGAAAATTTTTCGAAAATGTTTATTTTCTCAAAATTAGTCCTAACTGTTTTGATTAAAATATTAAAGATATTTACATCCCAAATAAAATGTATATCTTGAATTTTCTTGGAATAGCCTCTAAAGACCTTTATTCTGGATGAATATTGTATGATTGGTAACCGTAAGAGATAGACCAACACTTACCCCTCAAAAATGTAGATCTTGTCAAAACACACAATTTATGGCCTTTTCGTTTTTATTGTGAAGGTAACCGTTTCTGAGATATTCTTTGTTATTGGTTTCAATTGCAAAGTAATATTTCTTTTTATTGGTTTCAATTGCTACGTACTTATACTTTTCTCAGACAGGATGTGTCGTTTTTCTTTTGTTCTACTCCTGGCCAAGCAAAGAAGCGATTTGCAATGGCAATAGCATAACGATAGCTTTTAAAACATTTGACAATCACTTTAGCATAGTGTATTCCCTTAGTTACCTTGCACTTATAAAGAACTAAGTAATAAGAACATTCTGCTAATGTTTAACTCCATTACATTGTGTAGAAAGCAGGATAGCCTTTTGTAAGAAGTCTATCTGTAGAGCAGTTATAGAAAGTCATATGAATGCAACACATCAGATTTATTTTTTCTCGTTGATTTGTGTTATTTCCAGATTCTGTGTTTCAGTGCTTTTAGAGTTGCTAGTTGTTCTGTTTGGTTGTTTGAGCAATGTTTGTTTAATTTATACTGTAACTGGTGAAATATATTTTTGTTCTTGTAGATCACTACTCCCCGCAGCTACACCTTGATCTATTTTACTTCCGTGAGTGTAAATTTCAATGACATAATTTTCATGTAGTTTTGCTTGTTTTATACCTGGAACGTGTACCGGATTTGTAACACAAATATATGCACCTCATGTTGTCGCTGGAGCCGTGTTATTTCTGTAGCTTTCATGTTAGAAGCTAATGCTGAAAATATCACACATTTTGTAAACACTTCCAAATACGTCCAGCTTTTCCGATAATCCAGGTAACCCTTGTTTGGCGTCACTACCTATAAAGCAAGGCATAATAAAAACAGATGCGAACGTATAGATTACAATAATGATAACAAAATATTGACCCTATACTTACTAGATGAATACTTCATTAAAATTTAATAAAATAAGATTTGCTTGCTACAAATATTTGCGCGCAATAACGTGCTAAACGTGATTTACAGCCAACATTTCGTAGCGAAGAGAAAATCGCCGCAGATTGTTTAAATGTTTACTTTCCCTATCCAATGTACAACGTACATAGCAAAAGTACTGCATTCCATCCAATATTCAATACCGAGATTGGAAATATGCTTTGAGCCACCCTGAATCCAAAGTAAGCATTTTTAGAAAAAGATCAGTATGTGTTTGTGTCTTTGGACAACTTAACTCAAACCGAAAAAGTCCGTTAAAACCAACCATATTTAGGTTTAGCGTTTCCCAAAGATGTTACACATAGATTTCATGGAAAATCATTGTTATTCTCTTCCACCGCTAAAGATCTAAGCCAAGATGTCACTGGCACTTTGAGGTCTTCATGGCTGGGAAATCTTTTCCGTCCAAAAGTGAAACACCGGTTTTTACTTTCTCTATACTCACTATGTACATAGTGTATAGAGAATTTATTGCACTCCAAAAAACAATTCAATACCGAGATTTCACCGGAAATACATATATGTTTTAGGGTCCCCTGTATCCAAAAAAAGTATTTTCAAAAAAAGGTCCGTGTGTGTGTGTGTCCGTGTGTCCGTGTGCCTTTGAACACGATAACTCAAAAACGAAAAGTCGGTAAAATACCAAACTTGGTATTTAAGTTTGGTATCTTCCAGGGATGCGACACGAAGATTTTGAGAAAAATCCCCCCACCCCAAACTACCCTTTACATGGAACTTTTTTCGAAAAATTTGATTTTCTAAAAAATGGTTCTAACGATTTTGATTAAAATATCGTATATTAAAGCTATTTACCTGACAAATAAAATGTATATTCTGAATTTTCTGGGAATAGCCTCTGAAGACTACTTTATTCTGGATGAATTTTTCATAACTACTAAACCGTAAGAGATGGACAAAAACTTAACCCATAAAGAATGTAGAGCACGTTAAAACACACAATTTATGTTACATACATTTTTTCGTGGAGTTGATTGTTTTTGAGATATTCCTTTTTATTGGTTTCAGCTTTGAAAAACAACACTTTTCTCATACAGGAATTTGTCAACTCCTGTCAATACAAACAAAGAAACATCAGTCACATAGCAACCAGCTTTTGGCTTTCACTTTAATCTATGGCACTCCCTTATTTCACCTCTACTTACAAGGAAGCTAGTAATATGGCTATTTCTGCTAATGTTTTACTGATTAGCATGAAGGTAATAGAAGTATAAGCTTTATAAGAATAATTTGTTGCAGGGATATAGAGAAAGTCATGTGAATAGTACACATCAGATTTTTTTAATTGTTTTATCAGCATTTGCTTTCAACTCCTTCTTCATAACGATTGATGAACTTCCACTCCGGTCTTTTTCGTACACACTAGTTCATTCTTGATTGCTCGTAAATTTTGCGCAATTTTCTCACAGAAGGCTCGTTCATTGCATTATCACTATACACTTGAGTTATTTGTCTGTATAATTCGATTGGCCGAATATTTTGTGCATTCAAAAAAAAAAGTTCTTTTAGGGTAGAAAAGAGTAAAATCGGCATTGAAAAATCGGCAACCTGTGACAATAAATACCTTGATAATAATGAAAAGTACTTGGAAAAAGCAGAGTAAGGTTCTGTAACTTTGTAAATAAGGTTTTCTGTTGATAACTTTTGTTATTATTTAGTTATGCCAAATTGTTTGTAGCTTTCTGGATGGCGCTCTATTTTACAATGTAAAACTTGTTTTTCAGTCAAATGTTTAGTTAAATTGAATATTTTCGGATTTCCCCTTTTGACAAATGACTTTCGGGCCTTGTATATACTCGCAAATGAGGTAATCACTATTTTAAACGAATCAAACCTTTCAAGAGCTAGTCGTTATGTGATGTGTTTACAATTCACATATTGATGACAGGAAAGAAAACAAAACATGATTTTCCATTTGAGAAATGTGTAAATATTTTAAAACTGAAGCCGCAGACTGGAACCCTCTCAGAAACGGCTGTATTTGACATAATTGTATGTTATAACATGATCTAAATTTTTGTTTAAGCAAGATTTTCTGTATCTCTTATGGTTTACGAGTTATGCCAGAATCATCCAGAATGAACAGGGTTTCAGAGAATTTTTCCCCAGAAACATCAAGGTATACATTTTACTTCACATACAAATATCTTCAAGTGATATTTTAATCAAAGTTCATTGAGGCGTTTTTGAGAAAAACGAAACTATCGAAAAATGTTTGATATAAAATATTTTTGGGGTGGGGTGGGGGCTTTCTTGGTAATCTTTGATCATCTTTGGAAGATGGCGACTTTCCGTATCTAGTTTAGTATTTAGTTTTTGAGTTATGTTGTTCACAAACAAATTAACACACAAAGGACCTCTTTATAGAAATACTTTTTATAGATTCAGGGGCCCCTAAAACATGTATTTCCAGTAAACTTTTGGTATCTAATTTTTGGGTGGATATCGAAACCTTAAAGGTGGTCTGCTCCATTCACATGACTTTCTCTGTTCCACAAACAATTCTTTAAACTTCGTCATACAGATCAAGACAAACATTAGCAGAAACGGTCTTATTACTTGCTTTCTTATAACTAGAAGGAATACACTAGGAAAAGCAAAAGTTAAATATTTTAAAATGTATAGGCATGTGATACAATTGAAATTCAGTTCTTTTTTGCATTCCCGCAAGTAAAACAAAAGAGGTGAAATGAAAGTGTCTGGAAAAAGGTTTAAGGTGTTTAAAATTGAAACAAATAAAAAGAAATACCACAGAAAGAGTTAACTCTATAAAATATATATATATATATATAGGGCATAAATTGTGTGTTTTAATGAGATCTATATTTTCGTATAGTAATTTTTTGTGTATCTTTTAGGGTTTACGAATTTTCCAAAAGTCGTGAAGAATGCATAGCTACCCAGAGACTATTCCTAGAAAATTCAAGATATACACTTTGTTTGCCATGAATGTATCTTAAATATATTGCGCTTAAATCAAAATTTTTGGGGCTATTTATGAATAAAAGCAACTTAATTTTCGAAAAATGTTTCATGTAAATGGTAGTTGGGCGTGGGAGTGTTTTCCTGAAAATCTTCGTGACTTAAGATATAACTTAAAAATCAATTTTGGTATTTAACGGAAATTTCGTTTTTGAGATATACTATTCTTAGACACTGTCATGAGTCTAAAAAGGCTTTTTTTGATTCGGGGTATCTCAAAACATGTATTTTCCCGTGAAATCTAATATAGAATTTTTGAGTGGAATGCAATAGCTTACTATGTACAGTGTATATATGTGATGGAAAAATTAAAAAGAAATAAATGAGTGATAATATCTATATTTCAAGAATTATACGCTTTTCTAAGAATATATGTAGAATAGTGAATAGAGAAATCAAGTAAACGTAGCACTTAAAAATGTTACTTTCTCTACACGTACTACATACATAGTGTACGGAGAAGATATTGCACTCCACCCAAAATTTCGATACAGAAATTTTCCCGGAAATATATGTTTTAGTATCCCATGTATCCAAAAAAAGCATTTTAACAAAAAGGTCCACGTGTGTGTGTGTGGGTGTCCGTGTGTCTGTGAACACGATATCTCAAAAACGAAAAGTCGGTAAAATACCAGACTTGGTATTTAAGTTTAGTATCTTCCAGGGATACGACACGAATATTTTTCAGAAAAAACCTCCCACACCAAACTATCCTTTACATGGAACATTTTTAGAAAATTTTGATTTTCTCAAAAATGGCTCTAAAGATTTTGATTAAAATTTCGTATATAAAATATATTTATGTGACACATCAGATTTTTACTTTCTCTATAGGCACTATGTACATAGTGTATAGAGAATGTATTGCACTCCACCAAAAAATTCGATACCGAGATTTCACCGGAAATGTATGTTTTAGGGTACCCTTTATCTAAAAAAAGCATTTTCGGAAAAAGGACCATGTGTGTGTGTGTCCGTGTGTCTGTGAACACAATAACTCAAAACTAACTACTTGGTATTTAAGTTTAGTATCTTCCAGGGCTGCGACCGAAGATTTTGAGAAAAATCCCCCCACCGCCAACTACCATTTGCATGGAACTTTTTTCGAAAATTTTTGATTTTCTCAAAAATGGCTCTAACGATTTTGATTAAAATTTCATATATTAAACATATTTACCTGACAAATAAAATGTATATCTTGAATTTTCTGGGAATAGCCTCTGAAGAGTAGTTTATTCTGGATGAATTTTACGGAATTTTGAATAACTGCTAAACCGTAAGAGATGGATAAAAACTTACTACAGAAAAAATGTAGAGCACTTTAAAACACACAATTTAAGTCATATAAATTTTTTTCGCGGAGTTCGTCGTTTTTGTGACATTCCTTATTTTTAGTTTCTGCTATGAAAAACATATTTTTCTCATACAGGAACTTGTCAACTCCGATCCATATAAACAAAGGAACTTCATTGACATAGCAAACAGCTTTTGACTATCACTTTAACTTATGGTAATCCCTTATTTCGCTTCTATTTATAGGGAAGCAAGTAATAGGACTATTTCTGCTATTTTTTTCTGATTAGCATAAAGTAAATGAAGTATAAGCTTTTTAAGAATAATTTGTTGCAGGGATATAGAGAAAGTCATGTGAATGGTACACATCAGATTTTTTCATATGGAAGTTGAAATCAGAATCTGTGTTACATTTATACCCATTTGAAACAACAGTGTTGGCTCGTCAATTGTTGGGTTATTGCTTTTCAAGATTACCTTACAGGCACACAGAAAGATTTCCTGTCATTAATAATAGTATAGATTGTATAGTAGTAAATCTAAATACATACTAACCTGTCTGTGTTTTCGCGGGCGCCCTAATGTTTTCGAAAGCTTCATCCATTTAAATGGCGTTTCACAGGCTATGATTATTAATTATCTGTTAATTCCAATATATAACGATATTATATCTTGTAAAATAATCAAAACTGGCACAAATAAATGACAAAATGGGTCTCTAGCATTCTGTGTGTGATATACATGTTTTAGCTTAAACCATCAAACCACTCTATTTTCTGATTTCATCAAGCGATATGTTTGCTGCACTAAATGACGGGCTTTACATTTTATGGTCCATAATCATATTGAAATTTAAAGCAAAAACACATGTAGATTAATTTTAGTAAAAGCCCTTCATGAGTTTAGGACCAAAACAGGGCATCTCAAAGGATGATTAGTATGTGTTGACATTTTTAGTTAACTTCTCTAGAGTATAATGTTCTTAGAACTGCAAATATATAGGATTGAATAATAGCTAGTGCAGATTCTAAAGTTAAAGGTAAAATTTGTGTTAAAGTAGTATTTAATTCTTTACTTTTTTTCCCTTCTTTCTCTGTTTACCTTTCTCGTATATAGTGCGCAGATCTATATATCTCTATTTAATTTCAATTAATAAGTAAGTATATTTATATATCTTTGCGGTGTTATCGTTTTGTACCACATTTTGGACTCCTTATGCGGTGAGCTCAGACGTTGGGCGCCATTAGTGGTGGCCTTATCCCCACACTCAAAACACTATATGCTGAGTTCTCTGCTTCGAGCCCAGATTGAAGACGTTGACAAGACTCACTCCGCTACCTATGAGTAGGCCCACGTACCTGGTGAGATGAATTTTGCCTCGGCGTTGCTCAGCCTGCACGATGGTTGACTCCTTCGGGGTGGTGCAACTAATAGGGGTACTTCAGGGAGTGATCTTATAATAACTAAAACTTACGTAACTTTCCTGGAGTTTATTTCTTACTAGGAGAAGCGAGATAAGCACTTTTGCTTTACAATTATGCTAACTTGTACACTTGTTACGACTTTAACACTTTGCTGATTACACGTAGTTATAGTTCCTTCTGCTTCCTTAATTATGCGTTATACAATATACTTTAACACACGTGACTGACTTTAAAGATGCTTAGAGCACTGGAGACTACTAAGCTTTCGTTACACGTTACAGTGTTTAACTTTGTGTGAAGAAGTTACGTTCAGCCCGACAACATGACAGCGACAGACAGATATCAACAGACAGTAACAGCCATCCCCGATGCGCCTTCTTGGGCTCTTTATAGGCTAAAAATACCGTCATGGCAGCCTCTTTCTGATTGGACAGAAAGCCCGCGCGATTGACGTAAATATTATCCAAAAGTAAATTTTCTCTTAAGAGGGTGCACTGCAAACCTCACGTGACATGTCTAGTACAATGAAGAGTTACCGTCTTCCGAATTTTAAGGTTTACCGCCGTTGTCACTCGATTGTACATGACTGGACAAAATAAACCTTTCCAACAAAAGCACTTCTCGCCCTCTGCTACTCTCTTGGCGTCAGCTTTCTATTTCTGTTCCAAGCTGAATTTACTCTGTTAAATACATACATTAATACTGTTTTAGTTTTACATTGATAAATAATAAACAACTAATAATAGCTTTGATAGGGAAGCTAATTAACGGCCTCATCTTACTATGAGGTATTTATATATAAAATCAGGTCGAAAGTGATTTCAATCAACTTGCACCTTACTTAATTTATATTAAGTCAGGATGTTTATATATCTTATTATGAAGTAGTACTGATTACAATAAATTTGCTTCTTACTTAATTTATAAAAAATAGGAATATTTATATATTTACTACCTGGTCGAAAGTGATTACAATCGATTTACTTGTTACTTAATTTATAAAAAGTAAAGATTTTTATACATCTTACTATCAAGTCGAAACTGATTATAATCAAGTTGTTTCTTACTTAATTTATAAAAAGTAAGACTATTAATATATTTTACTACAAGGTTGAAACGAATCAACTCCTTTTAATAGTGTTAACGCCCGCTTTTACTACTATGGCACCGCAGGCGATGATCCTGATGATATAAGGAATGAAGATGGAGCATCGGTGGAATGCGATGGTGGGGGAAACCGGAGAAAACCCGCCCCTGGGTTGAACTCCTTACGAGGGTTAAAAGGAAGGTAGCTTCCATCATTTCTCCACTGCGGTGTTTAATTTTAAATTGCCCCGTTGAGTTCTGTAATTCTTTTAACGTACCAAGGGATATCAGGCCAAATATTAGGTAGTTGGGCCACTTGGTATATTTACTATAGGTAAACAGCGGATAAAGTAAGTGGAAACTTCTCGTATAGGACAACAACATCTCGAAAATTCAGAAAAGGTATCAACCGTATGCCGCTTATTTGTAAGAGTCCTAAACGCAAACCTCCTCATAGTCTTTTCTTTGTTAGAGGTATAAATGTGGACATGTCTTTGTGCACTGGCTGGAACCTTCAGTAAAGATTACTCTCGTAATAAATTTGCTTATAGGAAAGAATGGTAGAGTGATTTCTTTAATTACTCCGTTGGAATTTCATTCAATTACCCAATTTTAGCACCAAATTAAGCAGAATGTTCTTGAGTTTCGATTCCTTGTCACTAGACGCGCAGATATTTATTTTTTATTCCTAATTGCATTGTTGGCACTGTTTCGACATTTTGTTCTTGTAGTCAATGTGAAAATACACTACGATGTACAGCTGAGTCAACGATATATGGCGCTACATGCCACACATCAAATGAATCAATGAACCTAATTGCAAGTTTCTTTGACGACCGGATAATTTCAGGAACCTGTGGCCACCGAGATCTCCGGATTTGACATCACCGGATTTCTTTCTATGGGGTTACTTAAAAGACAGGTTTCACACCACACGTCCCTAGACTTTGGACGATCTGAAGCACAACATCATAAAGGAGATTCAAGCAATTGACAACAGAGTCCTCCAACGAGTGGCCAGTAACATGGAAAGACCTGTTGAGCTGTGGACATTTTCAACATTTGCTATAGAGGTAAATAAATTCCCAAAATTCCTCTTCAATTTAGGTATAATAAGTTGTCACTAGCATAACATGTTTTGAAAGAAATGTTAGCTCTATATAAATCACCCTGTAACTTTTATCATTCACTCAAGCGGCATATCTTTTGAACCGTTTCTAAATGTTGTAGGAACTATATTCCTAAAACAATGACGTAACCGGAGCTCAGCGTCTCGCGTAGGTTTACCTCTCCAATTACCGTAGTCGCTACCACAAACATGGTATTTACTAGCGCTAGTAATTACGTGTCCGGGAGTAGGTACTTCCGCCTCCATTGATGACGTAACGTGAAACTTGGAGTCCGGTTAGTTATTCATTACGTCGTTACCGTGGTATTTCATTAACAAAACAACCAGATCGCAGGTCTATTTCATGCCATCTAGCGCCTTAGCTTCCTCTTCTACAATGTCCTCATTCCTGTGATGATATTTACATTTGTCCATAACACATAATATTTGAGCTATGGGCAATTCGATTAGCGAGGGGAATGGAAGGGGTACTGTGACATAAGTAGCTACTCTAAGGTCTTATACAAAGTTTGAGGACAGCTTCCTTACATCAAAACAAGAAACAATCTGATGTGTTTCATTCACATGATTTTCTCTGCATCTCTGCAACAAATGATTGTTAAAAATCTTATAATTGTCTCTACTACATGCTAATCAAGAAAACATTAGCAAAAATAATCTTATTACTTGCTTCCTTGTAAGTATAGCGAAATAAGAGACCACCATAGGTTATAGTGATAGTCAAAAGCTGGTTCCTATGTGACTGAAGTTCGTTTGTTTGTATGGACAGGAGTTGACAAATTTCTGTATTAGAAAAGTATACATTTTTTAAAGCTGAAACCAAAATCAAAGAATATCTAAAAAACGATCAACTCCACCAAAAAAAATATATAACATAAATTGTGTGTTTCACTGTGCTCTACAATTTTTGTGGTGAGCTTTTGTCCCCTTCTTACGGTTTAGCAGTTAAAATTCCATAAAATTCATTTAGAATAAAGTAGTCTTCAGAGGCTATTCCCAGAAAATTCAAGATATACATTTTATTTGTGAGGTAAATATCTTTAATATACGATGTGTTAATCAAAATCGTTAGAGCCATTTTTGAAAAAATAAAAATTTTCGAAAAAAGTTCCATGTAAAGGGTAGTTTGGGGTGGAGGGATTTTTTTGAAAGTCTTCTTGTCGCATCCTTGGACGATACCAAACTTAAATATCAAGTTTGGTATTTTACCGACTTTTCGTTTCTGAGCTATCGTGTTCATAGACACACATACGGACCTTTTTCTGAAAATGCTTTTTTTGGATACAGGTGACCCTAAAACAGATATTTCCGGTGAAATCTCAGTATTGAATTTTCGGATGGAGTGCAATACCTTCTCTATACACCATATACATAGTACGTATAGAGAAAGTAAAAATGTTTATATAAACTTCATCACCATCATCATCATTATCAATTCTTTAATTTTTAGGAGAATTCTGATATTCCGGCCTCATTTTTCTTCCCATCTTTTAACTGGTCTCGTATTGCTCTATAGACTAAAGGTTTATATTTGTATGTCTGTAACAGAATGCGAGAGTTATCCATTCTTTGTAAATGAATTTTCCAGTTTTCTCTATTTTTTTGTCTTTTCTTTTAAGAAAACATGTCTAAATCTATCCTTATGTCTTCGTTTCTAATGTGATCTTGTCTGGTTTGCTTTTATTGTTTGAATATATATTTTATTTCTGCCACTTGTATTTGGCTCCAAACTTTCTTTCTATTGCAATTTCAGACTGATTATTATTCCAGCAGAGCAATTTGGCTCCAAAATAGTAGCCGTGATAAGCGACAACAAGCTTCCTCGTCAAGAATCTTCGAGGTGACATAATTTTTTGCTCCAAAGTACACTATAATGTTGAACATTTAAATATGCTGCGCAGAATTAAATAAAGTGAAAACAAAGGGAATTAAAAAAATATATAATTAACAACTGTAAATGAATGCACACTACTGATAATATTCTGCAGTTATTAATCGTGAAGCATGCTTAAATAATAATGATTTTTATTATTATTATTTATTATTATTATTGTTGTTGAAATGTTCACACAATCTAAGGTCCTAGGCTCGTAAATGTATATATGTGCATGTACCTATTATAACAAAAATGATGTTCCATTCACATGACTTTCTCTACATCCCCATAACAAATTATTACTAGAAAGCATATTCTTCTATCTACTTTATGATAATCGAGATAAACATTAGCAGAAATTGTCTTAATTACTTGCTTCCTTGTAAGTAGAAGGAAAATAATGGAATACACTTGGCTAAAACGATAATCAAATTGTTAAAATCTAGTTGTCCTGTGGTTGAAATCCATTTCTATGCAGGGCCAGGAGTTCACAACTTTCCGTGTGAGAAAAGTTTAAGCATTTTACATCTGAAACAAATAACAAGGAATATCTCAGAAATGGACAATTCAACGAAAAGAAACTTATAAGACATAACTTGTGTGATTTAACGTGATCTACGTTTTTTATGAAGTAAGTTTTTGTCTATCCCTTACGGTTTATGAGCTACGCAACATTAAGCATAATTCATTCAAAATAAAGAGGTCTTTAGAGGCTATTCCCAGAAAATTCAAGATGTACAGTACATTTGTCATATACATATCTTGAATATACGGTATTCTAATCAAAATCGTTATGGCCATTTTTGAGAAAATTAAAATTTTTCAAATTTTTTCTATGTAATATTATTTTATAAATTACTCAGCAACAAATTACTCTTACAAAAGCTTATTCTTCCATCCGCTTCATGCTAATTGAGACAAACATTTGCAGCAATGGATTTATTACTAAGGACTACATAAAGCTAAATGTCTTTGCATGACCGGGAGTAAAACCAAAGAAATACAAAACAAATGATACGTTCTCATTTATTTATTTTAAAATTGAGACAAATAACAAGGAATATCTCGGAAATGATTAGTGCCATGAAAAACATTTCTATTACATAAATTGTGTGTTTTAAGATAATTACATTTTTTGTGTAGTGGTTTTTGTGTACCTTCCACGGTTTAACTACAATGGAGAGGACTTCAGAAACTTTCTAGAAAATTTAAAATATACATGTTACTTGTCAAGTAAAAAGTTTAATCAAAACTCTTATAGCCATTTTTGAGAAAGTCAAAATTTCGTAAAACTTCCATATAAGGGGTAGTTTTGAGTGGGAAGATTTTCTTGAAAATTTTCGTGTCTGTTCCTTGAAAGATGTGAGCTTCAAAAATCAAGTTTGGTAACTAACCAACTTTTCATTTTTAGTTATTTTTACACACATACTCACACAGATCTTTTTCTAAAAAACTCTTTATTTGACTCATGAATCCTCAAAGCATGTAGCTTTTGTAAAATATGTATATATGATTTATTGGTGGAATGTAGTACCTTCTCTACCTACCTTTACATAGGTGCATAGACAAAGTAAAAATTGAAAAAATCTGATGTGTACCATTCACATGACTTTCTCTATATCCCTGCAACAAATTATTCTTAAAAAGCTTATACTTCTGTTTACTTTATGCTAATCAGAAAAATAAGCAGAAATAGTCTTATTACTTGCTTCCTTGTAAGTAGGAGCGAAATAAGGGACTACCATATGTTAAAATGATAGTCAAAAGCTGGTTGCTATGTCAATGAAGTTCCTTTGTTTATATAGACAGGAGTTGACAAGTTCCTGTATGAGAAAAGTATACGTTTTTCATAGCAGAAACCAAAAATAAGGAATGTCTCAAAAACAACGAACTCCACGAAAAAAAAATGTGTGTTAACGTGCTCTACATTTTTTGTGTAGTAAGTTTTTGTCCATCTCTTACGGTTTAGTAGTTATTCAAAATTCAGTAAAATTTATCCAGAGTAAACTACTCTTCTGAGTTTATTCCCAGAAAAATCAAGATATGCATTTTATTTATCAGGTAAATGTCTTTAATATACGATATTTTAATCAAAATCGTTAGAGCCATTTTTGAGAAAATCAAAATTTTCGAAAAACGTTCCACGTAAAGGGTAGTTGGAGGTGGGGGATTATTCTCAAAATCTTCGTGTCGCATCCCTGGAAGATACTAAACTTAAATATAAAGTTTGGTATTTTACCGACTTTTCGTTTTTGAATTATCGTGCTCACAGACACACGGACACACGGACAGATACACACACACGGACCTTTTTGTGAAAATGCTTTTTTACTTTCTCCATACGCACTATGTACATAGTGTATAAAGTATTGCACTCCACAAAAAAATTCGATACCGAGATTTCACCGGAAATACATGTTTTAGGGTCCCCAATATCCAAAAAAAGCATTTTCACAAAAAGGTCCGTGTGTGTATGTGTGTGTGTCCGTGTGTCTGTGAACACGATAACTCAAAAACGAAAAGTCGGTAAAATACCAAACTTGGTATTTAAGTTTAGTATGTTTCAGGGATGCGACACAAAGATTTTAAGAAAAATCCCCCCAACCCCAACTACCCTTTACATGGAACTTTTTTCGAAAATTTTGATTTTCTCAAAAATGGCTCCAACGATTTTGATTAAAATTTCGTATATTAAACGTATTTACCTGTCAAATAAAATTTATATCTTGAATTTTCTGGGAATAGCCTCTGAAGAGTAGTTTATTCTGGATGAACTTTACTGAATTTTGAATAACTGCTAAACCGTAAGAGATGGACAAAAACTTACTGCACAAAAAATGTAGAGCACATTAAAACACACAATTTATGTTATATACATTTTTTTCGTGAGCTCGTCGTTTTTCAGACATTCCTTATTTTTGGTTTCTGCTGTGAAAAACATACTTTTCTCATATAGGATCTTGTCAACTCCTATCCATATAAACAAATGTACTTCATTGACATAGAAACCAGCTTTTGACTATCATTTTAACCTATGGTAGTCCCTTATTTTGTTTCTACTTACAAGGAAGCAAGTAATAAGACTATTTCTGCTAATTTTTTCTGATTAGCATGAAGTAAATAGAAGTATAAGCTTTATAAGAATAATTTGTTGCTGGGATATAGAGAAAGTCATGTGAATGGTGCACATCAGATTTTTTGGATATTGGGGACCCTAAAACATATATTTCTGGCGTAATCTTGGTATCGAATTTTTGGTGGAGTGCAATACCTTCTCTATACACTATGTACATAGTGCATATAAAGAAAGTAAAAAAGTACTTTTAATGCACTTAAATACTTCAGTGGCCAATTTTTCCAAGCTGACTAGAGTTAGCAGGCAATTTACATGCCATTTATTGCTGTTTTAATGTGTTTTATAACATTTGATATTGCCAATTTTCAGTACTGAAGGACACATTTAAACAATCTAAAAACCAATATACATTGAAATTAATCCATATTAGAATAGTCATACCTTTGCAATTCATTGCTTATAATCAAAATATTGCACAATAGTTAAATAAACATGCAAATAAATGGATGAATATTGATTAAATAATTCTGCATATACATTGAGATGAAATCCCCAGGAGCCACTACTTCCCCTCTCAGCAACTGTTAGTGTTTTCATATGATTTTCACAACACAAAACATCGTTGTGTTGAATGATTTTGTTTTATTGCCTATAATTGTTTGAATATATATAGGGTGTTCAATTGAGTAAAATAAAATAAAGCTCTTTCCTCACAAAAAAAAAAAAAAAATAATTTTTGCCCTGCTATTAACATCGTAAGAATGTAAGAGGTAACAGAATTACATAGAAATGCATCATTCATATCTGTGAATCTAATGTGAAAGGATTATAGAGGATAGAGCATATTAACAGTGGGGGACACCTTGGCAACTGAGAACGGGTATTGATCTATTGCGGTCTACCACTCCCTGGAGGAAGGGATGAGGTCGTCATACAGGAAACAACGGAGCTAAACGTTGAAACGCACGGAAGTCCCTAACAGTTCACTAGATATTGGATTACTTATTTTTTCACGCAAGCCGTGTGTAGGACAGGTAGAGTCAGACTGAAAAATTCAATGCCATACCCGGGACTTGAACCACGGATCCGCCGCACTCTAGCCGGTTGCTCTACCACTGAGCTACCATGGCAACATGCCGGAATAGCATTGAATTTCTAAACTGATTCGCATGTCTTCCACTAAACCATAAGGGGGCCTCAAATTATTTTGAGATGCTAACTCCTGTACTACACACGGCTTGTGTGAAAAAATAATTAATCCAATACCAATTGACCATAATAGTTGGCTATACTATGAATCCTAGGACTTACTTACAACCATGTAAGTCGCCATTGAGGTTGTCATCTCAAAATAATTTGAGAACACCTTGAGGTTTACCGGGAAACATGCAAATCAGTTGAGAAATTCAATGCTATGCCGGCATGTTGCCTTGGTAGTTCAGTGGCAGAGCAACCGGCTAGAGATCGGGAGATCCGTGGTTCAAATCCCGGCTATGGCATTGAATTTTTCAGTCTGACCCTACCTATCCAAGTTCACTAGATGCCAGGTCTGCGGCGCCCTCTGGTGCACACTTTGGGCGACTATGACCATAGGGCGCCAAGAAGGAGAAAATCCTACCTCCTGCCAAGGGACGCTCTCGGGCCCCTAGCCTGAGAGACTGCCATCCCTTAAACCAATAACCCTCAGGTTAAGCAGCAACAGGAAGGGATGCAGCCGGATGGGTGACCATCCAGGTAGCACCCTGCCCCCTATTTAACTTGGAAATCTCCTCCCAACCCATATTCCCTATCCTACCAACTTTCCTTAATATATGGCCACACATACGGCCTGCTGAGTTAAGCCGCATTGAGCGTGGTCACCTCTTGGGTGGGTGACCGCCCAAGCGACCGTCAGCGCTCTAGCCTAAGGATGCGGAGGAATTTTAACACCGCCCGGCGGTGTGAACAAATTTTTTTTCCCTACAATATCGCAAACTGGACTCTACAACTTCACACAGCCTCAGCCAGCGCAACCAGGGGGAAGAGAGTTTTACTCCGAGCCAGCGACCGTGCTATATGCCTGCAAAGCCTCAAGCTACATCTGCCGCGGACCTGAAAGATGAAGAAGGGAAATGAAATGAAGGAATGGAAAGGAACCGTGGTAGATATACAACACCCCAGCATTCACCTGAGCAGCCCCAGGGAAACCATGGAAGAACCAAATGCGCGTTCCTCGGGGAGCGAACCCGGACCTCCTAAATGCCAGTTGCAGACGAAATCCTGAGTCACCTGGCTTGGTTGAAAGGATGGTATAATCACGACGCACTTGCGATGTGTACCATTCACATGACTTTCTCTACATCTCTGCAACAAATTATTCTTAAAAAGCTTCTACTTCTATTTACTTCATGCTAATCAGAAAAAAATAGCAGAAAAGTCTTATTACTTGCTTCCTTGTAAGTAGAAGCGAAATAAGGGAGCACCATAGGTTAAAGTGATAGTGAAAACCTGGTTGCTATGTAATGAACCTCCTTTGTTTCTATGGACACGAGTTCACAAAGTCCTGCATGAGAAAAGTATGTTTTTTATAGCTGAAACCAAAAACAAGGAATATCTAAAAAACAATCGACTACACGAAAAAAATGTCTATAACATAAATTGTGTGTTTTAAAGTGCTCTACATTTGTTGTGTGATAAGTTTTGTCCATCTTTTACAGTTTAGCAGTTATGCAGAATTCCGTAAAATTGACTCAGAATAAACTAGTCTTCAGAGGCCATTCCCAGAAAATTCAAGATATACATTTTAGTTGTCAGGTAAATATCTTTAATATACGAAATTTTAATCAAAATCGTTAGAGACATTTTTGAGAGAATCAAAATGTTCGAAAAAAGTTTCATGTAAAGGGTAGTTGGTGATGGGGGGATTTGTCTCAAAATCTTCGTGTCGCATCCCTGGAAGATCCTAAACTTAAATACCAAGTTTGGTATTTTACCGACTTTTCGTTTTTGAGTTATCGTGTTCACAGACACACACCCACACACATACACACACACACACACACACACACACACGGACCTTTTTGTGAAAATGCTTTTTTTGGATGTTGGGGACCCTAAAACATATATTTCCGGTGAAATCTCGGTATCGAATTTTTGGGTGTAGTACAATACCTTCTCTATACACTATGTACATAGTGCGTATAGAGAAAGTAAAAATGGCTCGACGCAGCAGTATACTATGCTATATATTACAGGTAATTAGTGCCTTTGATGATAGTGCATTCTGTTTTATCAAGATTGTAAAATCTGTTGCTTCAAATGGATGCATGAAGATTTGCAGTCTATACAGTAATACATATTCGGAAACATCGAACATTGAACTGCCTTGAGCCCTGAAAGCTGTCGATGAGCTATCACAAGCAAAATCCGTGACACGCGTAAAAAAGAAAGTGAAGACAGTGTTTGGAAAAAATGTCTAATTTTCAAGAATGCGTGAAATACAAAACGTGCTACGAGATGTTGCCTCGGAAATAATTGCCTGTTGGAGCATCTTACCAAACATTCGATGATGCGTCCTGCTTTCGTTTTGCTCCACTTATATCTTGTGCTATGGAGTAAGTTTTTCACAATATAAAACTGTCTACGTACCAATTGGAGACGATTCACGTTTGAGACGTTACGAATGTACCCCATACAACCTAGTCAACTTGGAGACTCAGCGCAACAAAAGGTGCTTCCTTGTAAAGCAAAGGAGAGTAAATTGCTGTTTCCACCGCTTAAAAACAAAGAGTAAGTACAGAAGTAGAAAGGTACATTTCTCGCTTACAGGAGAAACAGGATCCTGTGGCATAAAAAGTGAGTGAGGCAACGAGAGACACTCACATGATATTTGCAAGAGGTGGGGGACCATTAACTTAAGATGTGAAAATTAATCTTAGCGTAATGTTGTAACAAGATTATCAGCAACTTTCAATGGCCGCCGATATCTCCAGATTCTCAATACTTGATTTATCTTTGGAGGATCTGAAGGACTGAATTCTTACCAGAAACCCTGAAAATTTGAACTAGCTGAGCTTCATACTCCAGCAGATGACTAGATCGCAACGCTTACGAATTGTTGTTATGTTAAATCATTAATTTAAAGGTATATTATGTTTGTTCTTTGAGAATATTTCTGAATTGAGAGTATTTGTTTTCTTACTAAAACTTAATTTGTTATTCAAAAATGTACAGCAATTTATTCTTTGTCTTCTTTGCTTGTCATTCTGCGATTAAAGGAAATAAATGCTTCAAAAAAAAAAAAAAAGTGGGGTAGATACATATACTTCTTATGACTTGAATTTTTCTGTGTACTACAAAGGTACGGAAAAAATTCCTGAAAATGTATATGTGTTCAATTCTATCCATTCTTATAAAAGCTTATTCTTCTACTTACTTCATGTTAATAAACATAAACATTTTTTAAAAATGGTAATATATATATATATATATATATATATATATATATATATATATATATATGTTGTTGTGCAGTTATCTGTGTATCTTGAGAGAATATGAAACGGATAATGATGCTGATGACTTGTTGCAGAACATCAATTGAGTGTATGTAAATATTAAAATTGTTATTCCCATAAATCACTGCCCTATTTTCCTCCTATTAATACCACTATGTACTATATACATTGTCAACACATCACAACGTATACCGTGATGCGCTAACTACGATTCTATTCCGCTATTAGTCTCCAAGATGATATACTTACTGATTATAGAGCAATCCCACATGCGGGCACTTGGGATCAAACCCTGCAAGGCAATCTTATCTCAAGGCAATAAATGCTAGTATGGTGATATGACATACGGATACGATGAAGGTAATAAATCATGGTCTACATTAAACCAATTTGCTCCACAATACAGAACGAGTACAAATTGAAGAACCTAATAGTATATGACCAGCTGTTTTGATTCGATAAGCGCGCATCTCCGACTTGATAAAACATCGGAGGTGTATGATGGTTGACGAAACAAGCTAACAAGGCCATTGAATCTGAGCATAAAGTGTATGTCGATCCTTATGACCAGCTCTGTATTGAGAAACAACATACGTGCTGTCATTTGTAAGTGACAAAAAACATCTGATGTGTTCCATTCACATGACTTTCTCTACATCTCTGCAACAAATTATTCTATTTACTTCATCTAATCGAGAAAAAATTAGCAGGAATAGTCTTATCATTTGCTTCCTTGTTAGTAGAAGCGAAATAAGGGGGTACCATAGGTTAGAGAGATAGTCAAAAGCTGGTAGCTATGTAACTGACGCTCCTTTGTTTGTATGGACACGAGTTCACAAAGTCCTGTATGAGAAAAGTTTTTTATAGCTGAAACCAAAAACAAGGAATATCTCAAAATAATCAACTCCACGAAAAAAAAAAAAAAATATGTCACTGAAGTTCCTTTGTATGGACACGAGTTGGCAAATTCCTGTATGAGAAAAGTATGTTTTTCTAAGCTGAAACCAAAAACAAGGAATATCTCAAAAACGATCAACTCCACGAAGAAATGTATTTAACATAAACTGTGTGTTTTAACGTGCTCTACATTTCTTGAGTTTTAAGTTTTGTCCATCTCTTACGGTTTAGTAGTTATGCACAATTTCGTAAAATGCATCTAGAATAAAGTAGTCTTCAGAGAATATTCCTAGAAAATTCAAGATTTACATATTACTTGTCAGGTAAATATCTTTAATATACGACATTTTAATTATAATCTTCAGAAAATAAAAATTTTCGAAAAAAATTCCATGTAAAGGGTAGTTGGGGTGCGGGTATTTTCTTAAAAATCTTCGTGTCGTATCCTTGCAAGACACCAAACTTGAATACCAAGTTTGGTATTTAACGATATTTTCGTTTTTGAGCTATGCTGTCCACAGACACGCACATACACATACACACAATAATCTTTTTACAGAAATGTTTTTTTTTTTTTTTTGGATTCAGGGGAACCTAAATATATATTTCTGATGAAATCTCGGTATCAAATTTTTGGGTGGAATGCAATACCTTCTCTATACATTATGTACATATGCGTATAGAGAAAGTAAAAATCATTACAGATATTTTTGGAGAAAATAAAAATGTTCTTAAAATTTCTCCAAGTAAAGAGTAATTTTAGGTGGAGTGATTTTCTTGGAAATGTTTGTTTCTCATCTTTGGGAGGTAATGGACTTAAATACCAAGTTTGGTATTTAAAGTACTTTTAATTTTTGGGTTATGCTTTTTTTTTTTTTTTTTTTTTTTTTTGGAACAGGTAAACCGTGTAAACTCGGTATTGAATTTTGGTTAGAATATAATAGCACAGAAAATAAATAAATAAATAAATTTTTAAATAAATAAAAAAGAAAACCGATATAGCTACAACCAAATGTAGCCCCATTAACTCCCAAGCATCACACCGAATATTTTACTTGGGCTCTCCCCGTCACTGGAATTTGTACTTGCAACATTTGGCTTTTAATAGATGGCCAGTCCATTACCTATCACCTAACACCCATGGCCATTTGAACCACTTTTTTGGTAGTACATTTGGCAGAATTATGAAAACAGGTTTAGAAGAATTTAAACATTTAATTGGGAAGAAAAATATTAATAAACGATCTACATTTATTTTCATGTCTATTCTCTCTATTATTTTATATAATACTTTTAAAGGTTTATTCCCAAATATTTTTACTAGAACTCCAGTTTTAAACGGCATTCTAACGCATTAGAATTTGAAAGGCACTACAGTTTCAGCTTTCCATGTCAATTTACAAGGATTTACAGAAACGTTTCGGGAATTAAGAGGCCAGAAACTGAATAAAGTGGGACTAGTTTTGCTAACTTGCTTGCTTTTTGTTTGTTTCTCTCTTTCTTTTTTTTTCTGGTAAGTCTGGTTCTATGATAACGTATGTTGAACGTACGAGCAGCAGAAACGTTTGGTACTTCGTTGACATGTTTGTTTCACTGCCTCAGTGTTCGAGTGGTCAGAGAGCTGACTTGTAACTTAGAGATCCCGGGTTCGATTCCGGCTCGGAATCGGATTTTTTTTAAATACCGGAATTGCTCCTTATCTCCCAAAGAGTCTGGAAATATGTATATGTGAATGAATGTGCTTGTGTTTCAAGGAATGGAGTGAACAGTAGTTTGGGATGAGGTATTATTTTTGAAAATCTTCGTGTCTCAACCTTGGGAGATGTTAAACTTAAATATCAGTTTAATATTTAACGAACTTTTCGATTTTGTGTAATGCCATCCACGGACAGAGAGACGCACAACCTAAAAAGGTTGCTTTTGGATTTAAGGGGTCTAAAGCAAGTAAAGTTTTAATAAGGTATCCAACACACCATGGATTTTTCAAATTTCATAGGGACAGTGATGCGTTAGAATGTCAAAGGTTTGTTTACAGTTTGAAATGCACCACCTACACTTTCAGTTTGCTATTTTCCAAGGAAGTACAGAAACGTTTTGGGAATCAAGAGGCGAGAAATTGAATGAAATGAGTCGGCTCTAGTTAACACTAGTGTCATTAAAAGTGCGGAAAAACACGCAAGAGGCAAAGACACGCCGGCCTCCATATTAGTGCTGATGCGCCGGTCGGAGTGTCGCAGTAGACACCTAGTGGCCGCGCGACGTCGGTCCGAACATTTCTCCAGTTTACCGCGTTCACCGGAACGGTTCGGTAGTGAATACGCGAGCAGTGTCTAGTTCGTGAACACGTACAGGTATCCGCCCTACGCTACCTACTCGTTTCGTCGTATAAATCATGAATATTTCCAACAAACACGAAAAAAAAAAAAAGGATAATGCCGAAGTGATAAAGTGTTTCCAAATGTTTACGCATTTTTTATTTATTTTATGTGAACATGTGATTCTCACAAGTGAATGTAATTGTATAACATTTTAATTACGTTTTCGTGAGAAATACATTGCCCATCTATCGTTTGCAACAGGAAAATTGTGAGTGGTGCTTTAGGCTCATTCAACAGGTTAAATGCTTGGAAGGACAAAGGACAAACTTGAGTGATAAAACCGTCAAACCGTGATGCAAACAGTTTAATGAAGCATTAGAAAGGTAAAAATAAAAATAATTATCATTCTTAAGTTATTATTAATCGTTAGAGTAGGTTATTTTAATCTTCTCTCTATATAGTATTCCACACAAACATTCGATGTGATTTTAATATATGTTTTGAGCCCCCTTAACGTAAAAGAAGTGAGCTAATGTGTCTGTGAACAGAAAAAATAAATAAATACTAAGTTTGGTATTTAACCCTCGCTTCGTTTAAGTTCAGAAACCTTAAGAATATTTCAAGAAAATCCTTCCAATCCAAACTTCCTTTTTAATGGGAACATTTTCGAAAGATTTGAGTATCTTAAAAACTCGTGAACAGTTTTGATTATTTTAATGTTTAAAGATCCATATAATGCCAGATTTGAAGCCCATTAAATTTCCGAAGTTCTAGCTTCTTCGTCTATAATTAGGGTTTTGGTTTCATAGAAACCCTCGCTAATCTTTGCAGCTTAGGACTCTAAAAGTTTAAGGCTCTTGCATTTGACAGTGGCCGTACTAAATAACTAACTACACTAATAGCCGAGTAACCCAAATCTGAATCCAACAAAAATGTAACGGAAAATATATATTAGTACAGCTATTTAGCACAAAAAAATCTGATGTGTTCCATTCAAATGACTTTCTCTGCAACTCTGCAATAAATTATGGTTAAAAAGCTTATGCTTCCATTTACTTCCTGCTAATCGAGAAAAATTAGCAGAAATAGTGTTATTACTTGCTTTCTTGTAAGTAGAAGCGAAATAAGGGAGTACCATAGGTTAAAGTGAGAGTCAAAAGCTGGTTGCTATGTGATTGATGTTCCTTTGTTTGTATGGACACGAGTTCACAAAGTCCTGTAAGAGAAAAGTATGCTTTTTATAGCTGAAACTAAAAACAATGAATATCTCAAAAACAATCAACTCCACGAAAAAAATGTATATATCATAAATTGTGTGTTTTAATGTGCTCTACATTTTCTGTTATGTAAGTTTTTATCCATCTCTTACGGTTTATCAGATATGCAATTTTCCGTAAAATTCATCCAGAATAAAGTAGTCTTCAGAGGCTATTCCCAGAAAATTTTATTTGTTAGGCAAATATCTGTAATATACGATATTTTAATCAAAATAGTTAGAGCCATTTTTTAAAAAATCAAAATTTTTGAAGAAAGTTCCATGTAAAGGGTAGTTGCGGGTAGAGGATTTTCTTGAATATCTTCGTACGCATCCTTGGAAGATAAAAAACTTAAATACCAAATTTGGTTTTTAACGAACTTTTCGTTTTTGAGCTATGCTGTCCACACACACATACACATGGATCTTTTTGTAAAAATGCTTTTTTTTTTTGGACTCATGGGGACCCAAAACATTCTCAAGTTATTAATAATCATTAGAGTAGGTTATTTTAATCTTATGTCTATATAGTAGAAGAAGAATTGTATTCCACCCAAGAATTCGATGTCAAATTTTAACGGAAGTATGTGTTTTGAAGAAATGCGCGTGTGTGGCTCTGAATAGAATAAATAAATAAATGAAATAAGGGTTAAAATAAAATATAAGTTCAGGGTCTTTTAAGGATGTCACGAAGATTTATAAGAAAATCCTTCCAATCCAAAACTTCACTTTAAGTGGAAAATCTTCGAAATGCTTGATTTTCTTAAAATCTGCTCTTAACATTTTGGTAATTTTAATAAGTCGTAACAGAGTAGGTGTATCGGAAGATATGCCTAGAAAGAGAAACTAGCTTAAATTTGAAAGTTAGGGTTTTCATTTCCGTGGATATATTTATCGTAAATTCGATGAAAATAATAAAGATCCATATAGTGCCAAATTTGGTCCGTTAAATTACCAAAGCACTGCTTTTCTCTTCGGATAATTAGGGTTTTAGTTTCATAGAATCCCTCGCTAGTCTTTGCAGCTTAGAGCCTTAAAAGTTTAAGGCGGTTCTTGCGTTTGACAGCGGCCGTAGTAAATAACTAAATACACAGCTGCTCTAATGACCAAGTAACCCATATCTGAATCTAACAAGCGTCTAAGTCCAAAATACCTACATATAACAGCTATTTAGCATAAAAACATAAGCACAAAAATAAACTAAAATTAATCTAATTTAAAAATAAACGTTTTGGGCCATAAGCACAAAGATAAAGATTTCATTAAAACTGGTCTATTTAAAAAATAAACATTTTGGGCCATAAGGCATCTCTAAGAAATCCGTCAAATTGTTCAAACATTTGACATCATTTTAAAGGCTTTTCGAACTTAAGTTTTTATTACGATTAGATGGAGAGAGTACGTAACTTGAAGGGCAGTTATAACGTCAGTTCTTAAATATTTGGTTATTTCTATTCGCTTTCCATTTATAAATAAGTATGTAATGTAGGTTTTTTCTCGCAAGAGTAGCTTCTATTCTCATTAATAAACAATAGAAGATAGATAAAGTTATTTGAAGGTAACGCATCGTATTTTAAGAAAAGCGACGAACTTGGTATATAAGGTTCCGCATGTTCCACCTTAAACGGGCCTTCAGATGGAAAACTTTTCAAAAATGTTGACTTTTTTTAATAAAATAACTCTAAATAGTTTTGGTTAAATTTCTATGCGTTTAAGATATTTTAATGACAAAAAATCTGATGTGTACCATTCACATGACTTTCTCTATATCTCTGCAACAAATTATTCTTAAAAAGCTTATACTTCTATTTACTTCATGCTAATCAGTAAAAAATTAGCAGAAATAGCCATATTACTTGCTTCCTTGTAAGTAGAAGCGTAATAAGGGAGTACCATAGGTTAAAGTGTTAATCAAAAGCTGGTTGCTATGTCACTGTAGTTCCTTTGTTTGTATGGGCAGAGTTGACAAATTCCTGTATGAGAAATGATAGGAAAAACCAGAAATAAGGAATGTCTCAAAAATGACGAACTCCACGAAAAAAATGTATATAACTTAAATTGTGTGTTTTAACGTGTTCTACATTTTTTGTGTAGTAACTTTTTGTCCATCTCTTACGGTTTAGCAGTTATTCAAAATTCAGTAAAATTCATCCAGAATAAACTAATCTTCAGAGGCTATTCCCAGAAAATTCAAGATATACATTTTATGTGTCAGTTAAATATCTTTGATATACGAAATTTTAATCAAAATCGTTAGAGCCATTTTTTAAAGAATCAAAATTTTCGAAAAAAGTTCCATGTAAAGGGTAGTTGGGGTTGGGGGGATTTTTCTCAAAATCTTCGTGTCGCATCCCTGGAAGATACTAAACTTAAATACTAAGTTTGGTACTTTACCTAGTTTTCGTTTTTGAGTTATCGTGTTCACACACACACACACACACACACACACACACACACACACACAGAGAACTTTTTCCGAAAATACTTTTTTTTTTTTTTTTAGATAAAGGGGACTCTAAAACCTAGTGCATTTAGAGAAAGTAATATCTATAATCTTGAATTTTTTGGGCAATTTATTTTAAGCCCTGTTCACTTATTACTTTTGCATAATTGGTAAATCGTAGGAATTGACAAAATTTTAAAGCACAAACATTTAGAAATCTTAATGCACACAATTTATTAAAATACATCTTTTATTGTATTAACAATTTCTTAAATATTTCTTGATACTGGTTTGAATTCCTTATTCGAATCCCTAGCAAACTGTATTAAGTGTCTTAAAAAGCAATAAAATTTATCTTAGGATATTTATTATTGCCATAATGTTAAACAGTATTATACTAGAGCGACACATGTTTAAGATTTGCATTCTTAAAACCTGTTATATTCCCCTAATTCATACGACTTCCTTTTTACATACAAGGAAACGCTAACATAATATCGGTAACTCTCTATCTATATTACACGAAATAGACAAGACAATACACGTTATAATAGTAAACATATTCTAATGAATACTTAAATAATTTGAAAAGTAGCGGCGATTTATACAGAAAATTCTGATATTATTTCACGCATATAACTTTCCTAAATTCTCAGTCCTCTACAAATATTCTATCTACTTTTGTCAATCGAAATAATCTTACGTCACCCATTGTTATATTTAATTAAGGTATATGAAGGATACACTAAACTAAAGCGATAGTCAGATTTTTACTTTCCCCAACACGCACTATGTACATAGTGTATAGAGAAAGTATTGCACTCCACCAAAAATTCGATACCGAGATTTCACCGGAAATGTGTTTTAGGATCCCATGTGTAAAAAAAAAGTATTTTTAGAAAAACGTCCGTGTGTCTGTGTGTCCAATAACACGATAACTCAAAAACGAAAAGTTGGTAAAATACAAACTTGGTATTTAAATTTACTATCGTCCAGGCATACGACACGAAGCTTTTGAGAAAAATCCCCCCCCCATCTCAAACTACGCTTTACATGGAACTTTTTTCAAACATTTTGATTTTCTCTAAAATGGCTCTAACGATTTTGATTAAAATATCGTACATTAAAGATATTTACCTGACAAATAAAATGTATATTTTGAATTTTCTGGGAACAGTCTCTGAAGACTACTTTATTCCGAGTGAAATTTACAGAATTTTGCTTAACTGCTAAACCGTAAGCGATAGATAAAAACTTACGAGACAAAACAAGTAGAGTACGTTAAAACACACAATTTATGTTACGTACATTTTTTTTCGTGGAGTTCATTGTTTTTTAGATATTCCTTGTGTTTTTTTTTTCAGCTTTAAAAACTTGTACATTTCTCATACAGGAGTTTCTCAACTCCTGTCCATACAAACAAAGGAACTTCAGTCACATAGAAACCTCCTTTTGACTATCAATTTAATCTATGGTACTCCCTTGTTCGCCTTTACTTACAAGTAAGCAAGTATAAGGACTATTTCTGCTAATTTTTACTCGATTAGCATGAAGTAAATAGACGCACAAGCATTTTAACAACAATTTATTGCAGAGAAGTAGAGAAAGTCATGTGAATTGAACACATCAGATTTTTAAAATCCTGATCGCTTTGAAGGCTTTCATTGTTTTGGCACCAGAAAAAGCGAATGCAGTTAGCCGCTTTAGAAAAGTGTTTGTAATTCTAACGAAAACAAAGAATATCTTGAGAATGCTTAGCGCCACAAAAAATGTATTTCATTTAAATTGAGTGATATAACGGTTTTTAAATTATTATTTCTCTACCACTTGTATGAACTTAGTAGGTAGATATGTTACATTACATCAAAATATTCCACATTGAGTTTTCACTTGGAATACATTTTTTGAGAATCCTCGAGTCTCTAGAAAGCAGTTTCAGAAAAAGACGTGATCGCGCGCATGTATGTTTGCTTCTAAACAGCATAATTGAAACCAAAAAGTATTTTAAGTTATGTATAACCCAAAGGTGTGACTGGAAAATGTTCAACAAAATACATCCCCCCCCCTCCACTTCCAAACTACTCTTTACATGGAACTTAGGGCCAGAGCGAAACCAGGCAAAACGCCGGAGCCACCATAGTATTCCATATCGCATGTTTTCTTGGGCACTCGGCTTGCTAATCTTCATTCGACAGTTTCATGCAATTCCGGAAACGGAACACACAAATGACATTGACTCATAAAGTACATTATACAACTTGTGGCTTGCACATTTTGTTTTTTTTACTTTCTCTATACGTACCTACTATGCACATAGTGTTTAGAGGAAGTACTGTATTCCACCCAAAAATTCGATACTGAGATTACACCGAAAGTGCATGTTTTAGGACCCCCTGAATAAAAAAAAAAAGCATTTTTAAAAAAATGGTCCGTGTGTGTGTGTCTGTGGACAACATAGCTCAAAAACGAAAACGCCGTTAAATACTAAACTTGGTATTTAGGTTTGGTATCTTCCAAGGATGTGACACGAAGCTTTCCAAGAAAATTCCCCCACCCCCAACCACCCTTTACATGGAACTTTTTTCGAAAATTTTGGTTTTCTTAAAAATAGCTCTAATGATTATGATTAAAATTTTGAATTTTCTGAATTTTCTACCCCTGAAGACTACTTTATTCTGGACGAATTTTACGGAATTTTGCATAACTGCTAAACCGTAAGAGATGAACAAAAACTTACCACACAAAAAACTTAGAGCACGTTAAAACGCACAATTTATGTTATATACATTTTTTTTTTTTCAGGAGTTGATCGGTTTTTAGATATTCCTTATTTTTGGTTTCAGCTTTAAAAACTTATACTTTTCTCATACAGGAATTTGTCAACTCCTGTCCATAAAAACAAAGGAACTTCAGTCACATAGCAATCAGCTTTTGAGTATAACTTTAACCTATGGTACTCCCTTATTTTCCTTCTACTTACTAGGAAGCAAGTAACAAGAATATTTGTTATTTTTTCTCGATTAGTTAGAAGTAAATAGAAAAACAGGCTTTTGAACAATAATTTGTTGCAGAGATACAGAGAAAGTCATGTGAATGGAACACATCAGATTTTTTGATTCAGAAGGCCTCGAAACATATATTTTCGGTGCAATTTCGACATGGATTTTTTGGGTGAAATATAAAACTTTCTCTATCGCTTATGTACTTGGAGAAAGTAAAAACGCATTGACTTAATTGTACAGCTGTGTCACTTGCTGCAGTCAGTCTCCATTCTTGCAGTAATTTCAATATTTTAGCTAGATAATTGTACTGCGAATCAGCGTTACGGAGTAATAGTATTTTAAATATGCTTAACATTGAATTCCTTCATATAACTTTATCTTTCCCACGAATTTAACAAGCAATTTATTTCTGTGTGTAGAATTAGAGTATTAGGTGGCTGTAATTTTACTTTGTTAGGCCATGACTTGATTACAAAAATCGCACGATTTCAGTTCGCGCTGTTTTTTTTTTTTTTAACAGTACCGGAGTCTGATCAGGACTCCGGCGCTGTATCTCCGTTTACATTACCCCCCCCTAAGTTTACTGTATGATTACACCCATGCCCAAGGCGGGACTCGAACCCACGATCCCCTGCCCACGAAGTACAAAAGCGAGACGCCTTAGCGTGGCCAAGGTGACCGGCGCGCTGTTAGCCGTGTGCGAGCGTTAGTTGTGCTTCTAAAAATTCTATGCAGAAAAGTTGATTGCATTTTCTTATGTTATATTGTTATGTAAATTCAGTTGGAAGCTTGCGGTACGCATGAAAGTTTTCCGCACGTAATTTACGGATCTAGAAATCCGTGCCAACTTTTTGATTTACGCTTTCGACTGCATTGGAGTGGTCTACTCTTGCTCCTGCTCTTATTTTATTGTTAGCACCTCGTAATGAATGTAGTCTAATTTACAGTAGTGCTATTAATACTGAATAATCCAAATTTGAATTTTTTGTATTCAGGTTAATTTACAGTAGTGGCATTAATTAGGACCTTTTTTACTTTCTCTATACTACTATGTGCATGGTGTATAGAGAAAATATTGTATTCGAACCAAAAATTCGATCCGAGTTTTTACTGAAATACACGTTTTATGGTTCCCTGTATAAAAAAAAAAAAACATTTATAGAAAAAATCCGTGTGGTGAGCGTGGTGTTGTTGCTCGCCTTTGAACACGATAGCTCTAAAACGAAGAGTCCGCTAAATACCAAACTTGGTATTTAAGTTCAGTGTCTTCCAAGGATGGGACAGGAAAATTTTGAAGAAAAATTCCCACCCCCAATTACCCTTTACATGAAAACATTTTCAAAAATTTTTATTTTTCAAAAATGTTGATTAAAATGTCGCATAATAAAAGATTCGACTGCCTCCGTGGTCGAGTGTTCAGCGAGCTCACTTCTCACCCGGAGGTCCCGGGTTCGATTCCCGGCTGGGGCGGGGAAATTTTTCTTTAACCAGTTTTATTCCCTATCCCCCACAGAGTCTGGAAGTGTGAATGTGCGTGTGTATTAGTAATATAATAATGATTAACCTACAGTAATACGAGTTGTTTCACAAGTCAAAGCCCACGATATGACCGTTGAAGTTAAAGTGGGCTATACAAATGAAACAATATAAATAAAAATAAAAAAAAAGTAAAAGATTTTTAGATCATAAATAAAATATATATCTAGAATTTTCTGGGAATAGCCTCTGAAGGTCTGTTCATTCTGGATAAATTGTTCTGATTTTGCATAACTAGTAAACTTTAAGAAATGGTCAAAAACGTACCACATAAAAATGTCCTCTTTAAAACCCAAATTTTTTCTTATGCATTTTTGTTGTAGTGTTGACCGTTTCCAAGATATTCCTTGTTATTGGTTCCAATTTTCTTATTTTCTGTTGCTCTACTCCTGGTCAAGCAAAGAAGCGAATTTCAATGACAATCCATAACTATAGCCATTAAAACTTTTGACTATCGCTTTAACATAGTGCATTTTTACTTTCTCTAGCCCCGTATGTACAAAGTACATAGTATTGTATTCCACCCATAAATTCGATGTCGAGATTTCACCGGAAATACCTGTTTTAGGACCCCCTGTATCAAAAAAAAAAAAGCATTTTCAGAAAGAAGTACTTGTGTGTGTGTGTGTGTGTCCGTGTGTCTGTGAACACGATAACTCAAAAACGAAAAGTAGCTAAAATACCAAACTTGGTATTTAACTTCAGTATCTTCCACGGATGCGACACGAAGATTGTGAGAAAATTTCCGCCACCCCAAACTACCCTTTACATGGAACTTTTTTCGAAAATTTTGATTTTCTTAAAAATGGCTCTAACGATTTTGATTGAAATATCGTATGTTAAAGATATTTACCTGATAAATAAAATGTATATCTTGAATTTTCAGGCATTAGCTTCTAAAGATCTGTTTATTCTGGATGAATTTTGCTTAATTTGGCATAACTAATACACGTAAGAGATAGACAAAAACTTAGTATACAAAATATGTAGGTCTTGTTAAAATACACAAGTTATGTCATATACATTTTTTTCGTGGAGCTTACCATTTTCGGGGTATTCATTGTTACTAGTTCCAGTTGTGAAGTACTCATACTTTTCTCAGACGGGAGTGTCCGTTTTTCTTTTGTTCTACTCCTGGCCAAGAAAAGAAGCGATTTGTAATGCAAATCGATAAACGACAGCTTTTAAAACATTTGACTATCGATTTAGCCTAGTGTATTCCCTTATTTCTTCCAACTTATAAAGAACTAAATAATAAGAACATTTTGCTAATGAGTACCTCTACTAGCAAGGTGCAGAAAGAAGAATAATCTTATGTAAGCAGTTTGTAGAACAGCTAGAGAAAGTCATGTGAATGTAACATGTAAGATTTTTTTTAGTAAAGCTTGATTGCATTTTCGTATGTTATATTGTTATGTAAATTCAGTTGGAAGCTTGCGGTACGCATGAAAGTTTTCCGCACCTAATTTACGGATCTAGAAATCCGTGCCAACTTTTTGATTTACGCTTTCGACTGCATTGGAGTGGTCTACTCTTGCTCCTGCTCTTATTTTATTGTTATAGTTGTTTTTTTTTTGTTTTTTTTTTTTTTTTGTGGACACTTTCCAATTTCTATATTGCATTTAGTTTAATTTACAGTAGTGGCATTAATTTGGACCCTTTTTTACTTTCTCTACACGAACTATGTACGCGGTGTATACAGAAGGTATTGTATTGTACCCAAAAATTCGATACCGAGATTTCACCGAAAATATGTTTTCAGACCTCCTGAATCCAAAAAAAAAAAGTTAATTAGAAAAATGTCTGTGTGCGTGTGTCTGTGGGCAGTATTGCTCAAAGACGTAAAGTCCTTTGAATACCAAACTTGGTATTTAAGTTCAGCATCTTCCAGAGATGTGACACGAAGATTTTGAGAAAATTCCCTCTGCCCTAACCTACACTTTACATAGAAAAAGTTTAGAAAATTTTGATTTTTTCAAAAATGGCTGTAACGATTTTGATTAAAATACCTTATATTAAAGATATTTATACGACAAATAAAATGTTTATCTTGAATTTTCTGGGAATAGCTTCTAAAGACCACTTTATTCTGGACGAATATTGCGTAAAAAGCAAACCATAAGAGATAGAAAATACTTAGTATACAAAAGAATGTAGATCTCGTTAAAACACACGTTATGTCATATACTTTATTTCATTGAGATATTCCTTGTTATTTGTTTCTGATTTAAAATATTTAAAATTTTCTCACATGAAACGGATTTCAACCACATGGCAACCAGCTTTTAAAATCATAGTGTACTGCCTTATTTCCCTTCTACTGACAAGGAAGCGAGTAATGAAAACAATTTCTGACAGCTTTTATCTGGATTATCATAAAGTAAATAAAATATAGGCTGTTTAACAATAATTTGTTATAGTGATATAAAGAAAGCCATGTGAATGAAATTCATCAGATTCTTTGTTTTGTGGACACTTACAAATTTGAATATTTCATTCAACTTACATTCAGGATCATTTTTACTTTCTCTATACGCACTATGTACATAGTGTATAGAGAAGGTATTGCGCTCCACCCAAAAATTCAGTACCGAGATTTCACCGGAAATATATGTTTTAGGGTCCCCAATATCCAACAAAAGTATTTTCACAAAAAGGTCCGTGTGTGTGTGTGTCCGTGTGTCAGTATGTCCGTGTGTCTGTGAACACTATAACTCAAAAACAACAAGTCGGTAAAATTCCAAATTTGGTACTTAAGTTTGGTATATTCCAAGGATGCGACACGAAGATTTGGAAGAAAATCCCCCCACCCCCAACTACCCTTTACATGGAACTCTTTTCGAAAATTTTGATTTTCTTAAAAATGGCTCTAACGATTTTGATTAAAATATCCTATATTAAAGATATTTACCTCACAAATAATATGTATATCTTGAATTTTCTGGAAATAGCCTTTGAGGACTACTTTATTCTGGAGGATTTTTGTATTATTGCTAAACCGTAAGAAATGGACAAAAACTTACCACACGCAAAATGTAGAGCATATTAAAACACAATTTATGTTATATGATTTTTTTTCGAAGAGTTGATCGTTTTTGAGATATTCTTTGTTTTTGGTTTCAGCTTTGAAAAACTTATACTTTTCTCATACAGGATTTTGTCAATTCGTGTCCATACAAACAAAGGAACTTCGGTCACCTAGTAACCAGCTTTTGACTTCACTTTAACCTATGGTACTCCCATATTTCGCTTCTACTTATAGAAGACTATTTCTGCTAATTTTTTCTCGATTAGCTTGAAATAAATAGAAGAATAAGCTTACTAACCATAATTTGTCACACAGAAGTAGAGAAAGTCATGTGAATGGAACACGTCATATTTTTAGCTTATAAGTTATAACAGGACGTGCTACTATAATACAGTATTTAACTTTTTATAATAAATTGGAACTAATTTCATCCTTAATAGCCTACTTTGGACACGTATATTTATATGCAATATTGTAGCTTTAGGACCTTTAATGTGTTTGGCCATATCGGACGATGAGCAAAACCGTTGAAATGCTGCTCTTTCCTGGAAGACTTAGCAATGAGAGTATTCTTTCTTGGTTTGTCACTCCGTTTGACAATTTCTCACAAAAAATTTAATATCGTAGGCCTTTCAGTTTCTAATTAGTACTTTGAGCTACACAATGTCCACCAGCAAGGGCTTTAATATGTGAATAACTTTTATCAGCATTTCAGTAAACTACTATACATTCTATTTGTTTCGGAACAAAGTTACAGTAAGCCCTAAATTGTAGCGTGATATATCTCCTAAAATTATTGTGTTTATAACGGCAAACTAGACTTGTGCTGTCATTTTATGGAAAGTTGAGCTCACGCGAGTTAGTGGCGTGCTGTGTCCTATTTCACAGATTATCTCAGTGACGTGTTATTTGAGAGATTAACAGAAATGATTTGCATGAAACGTACCGTGAGGACACATGAATGTTATACGATATAAGGTAGTTATCCATGTCAATTTATATTTTCAATTAGACATACAGGTGTCCGCAGAAACAATTCTCGTTAAATAGCGTTGGTAACCGAGGTTGGATTTGCATGAATTGGGGGTCATGGTTTTAGTTTCCATCTCAAAGATGCTGGAAAGTGTATTATTCGCCGCACGTGTGCGAGGATGCTCTCTCTCTCTCTCTCTCTTTCTTTCTCTCTCTCTACATATATATATATCTATCACGTGACTGATATGAGTAATTTGAGATCAGCGATGCATGGTCCCCGGATAAACATAACGCAACTACATAGCGTTAAACGTGTGGATATCAGGTGCTGATAAGTCGGTGTTAAAGCAAAGCAGGTTGAAAAAATGACTTAGAATGTCTTTAAAACTGCTGCCCGGATATAGAAATATCGATTTTTTAGCAGCTCGTTACTAGCGTTCTCAAGATTTAATGTCGCAAAAATCCGTAAAATCTCGAACTAATCACTTGACAGTGCGACACTGAGCTTTCATTAACTACGTCTTGAGTTATGTAACCTACTCTGAAGATGTTTTTCAACTGCTCTGGTGGCTTAATGTGTAACGCGGGAAGCTGTTATACCAAAGGTCAAGAGTTCGGTTCCTGTCATAGAATAAATGTTTTTATTATTATTTTTTTCATTCCAGACGAAGTGCAGCGATACGTGAACGAGACCCGAACTCGGAAACTATCTTTCACTTGAAAGCCAGAATCATAACCACTACGCTACAGAGGTATGCTGTAATATGTCCCTTCGTCTCGAATGGTTGATAAGTTAGCCAGTGGCGTACTGGCACTTCAGAAACTTATAGCCGTTACTTCGAAATTTCAATAAACATTCAATTTGAGACAAGTTTCCATCTCAAATTACTTAAGTAATCTACATATTGTGTGAAAATGTTTCGGTATAGTTCATTAACACGCTGTATATATACGAGGGTTATTTCAGAAGTCATGGCTTCTATTTTATACATTCCGAGTAACAGGAGAAACCCAAAATTATGGCCTTTTGGGGAAAAAACACAAGATAAAAAGTCATTTTAGATAATAAACTTTTATAACCAGTGAACTGTTTAACTATCTAGGATATAACTTCAGTTTTTGGACAAGTTCTGAAAGAGCTATGAATAAAAATATTTCGAGACCATCGTCCTCGGCCCGGTTTGAACCCGCGACCTTAGATATATGAAAATAGCAGTAACCATTACGCCACGGAGGGTGACACCGAATCTTTTGGTTATGTATCCAGTACGCACGAGAAAGATTTTTACTTGTTTTTTTAGGGAAAACTAAAGAAATAATTCCTCTACTTCATATAGGGCAATGACAGAGAATGTCTAGACTAGTTTAGCTTGACCTTGTGCATACATTAATATAAAATATGAAATTACATCGATAATATAACCTTGTTTGAGTGTAATGTAATATTCATGCATCCTCACATTTCAGCCAAATAACATCTCTGAGCTGGTTGGTAAAGCGGCACAAAACACGCAACAGCAGGGAAAATATCCTTGCATGCATGTTCAGAACTCCATGGTGGCTATAAGGCTAGCTTGCTGTTATAAAAGCAATAGCAAATTAGAAGTAAACGTAACTAGCGTTTAACGAATACTGCAATTGCAATCACATATAGTAGGCCACGCCGTAGACCACTCGCCTCTCACCTAGGCGGCCCGGGTTTGAACCCAAGAGTCACATGTGGGATTTGTGGTAGACAAAGCGGCGGAGTGTCATCGCCTACTGTGCCATATGTAGTAAAAGCGGGCGTTGAACACTATAGAAAAACATACTTCTAATTTCTCTGCTTAATCCATAGTACTCGTATACTATCGCATTTCACTCAAAAATTAGATACCGGAATTTCACTAGGAATCCACCTGAATGTGATCCCCTGAATAATAATAATAATAGTAATAAAATATTGTAAGAAAAATGTTCGTTTTTGTTTGTATGGCGTGTATATGTCTGTCTGTGAATACAATAAACGAGCTCTAAATTTTTTGTGTGATAAGTTTTTGTCTATCTCTTACTGTTCATCCAGAACAAACATTTCTTCAGAGGCTATTCCCAGAAAATTGAAGATATATATTTTATTTGTCATGTAAATATCGTAAATATAAGAGATTTTAATCAAAACTGTTAGAGCATTTTTCAGAAAATAAAAATTTTCGAATTTTTTTCCATATAAAGGGTAGTTGGGGCTGGAGCGATTTTCTTGAGCATCTTCGTGTCGCATCCTTAGAAGAGACTAAACTTAAATATCAAGCTAGATATTTAACGGACTTTTAGTTTTTGAGCTATGCTGCCCCATTCACACACACACACACACACATACACGCTCAAATGTTTCTAAAAATTATTTTTTTGGATTCAGGGGTCCCAAGATTACCTTATGGTTTATCGGGAAACATGCGAGTCAATTAAGGAATTTCATACCGAGCCGGCATGTTACAATTGTAGCTCAGTGGTAGAGCAACCGGTTAGATGGGGAGATCGGTGGTTTAAATCCCGGTATTCAATTTTTCAGTCTGATTCTACGTATGCAACTCGGGTCCTACACACAGCTTGTGTGAAAAAACAAATTAACGTTATATTTTATTAAAATCCTTGGTAAATTTAACTTATGTTCACCATTCGCGGATATCCTTTGAGAACGAACTCAAAGCTAACCGCTGAAGCACTTCCCGTTATACCTTCCTCCTAGAAGTCGGATTGGAAGCACAAAGGGCTCAGTTTCATATACGTACGGTACTGCTAACCCTTGTGGCATGAGAATGTTTGGTTGAGAGACGTAAATCATGGGAAGTGATCAGTCTAACCAACATAAAACATTAAAAAAAAAATCTGATATGTTCCATTCACATGACTGTCTCTATATCTCCGCAACAAATTATTGTTAAAGAGCTTATGCCTCTATTTACCTTAGGCTAATCGAGAAAAAAAATTAGCAGAAATAGTCTTATTACTTGCTTCCTTGTAAGCAGAAGCGAAATAAGGGAGTGCCATAGGTTAAAGTATTAGTCAAAAGTTGGTTGCTATGTGACTGAAGTTCCTTTGTTTGTATGGACACGAGTTGACAAATTCCTGTATGAGAAAAGTATAAGTTTTTCATAACTGAAACACAAAACAAGGAATATATCAAAAACGACCAACTCCACGAAGAAAAGTATATAACGTAAATTGTGTGTTTTAACGTGCTCAATATTTCTTGTGGAGAACGTTTTTGTCCATCTCTTACGGTTTGGCAGTTATGCAAAATTCCGTAAAATTCTCCAGAATAAAGTAGTCTTCAGAGCCTATTCCTAGAAAATTCAAGATATAAATTTTATTTGTCAGGTAAATATCTTTAATATGTGATATTTTAATCAAAATCGTTACAGCCATTTTTGCGAAAATCAAACTTAAATGCCAAGTTTGGTATTTTACCGACTTTTCGTTTTTGAGTTATCGTGTTCACAGACACACGGACACACACACACACACACACACACACACACACACACACACACACACACTTACACACATGGACCTTTTTATGAATATGCTTTTTTTTGGATACAGGGGACTCTAAAACATATATTTCCGGTGAAATATCGTTATCGAATTTTTGGGTGAGGTGCAATACCTTCTCTATACACTCTGTACATAGCACGTATAGAGAAAGTAAAAAAAAAAAAAAAAAAAAAAGTTTGGTTGGCAACCACATATTTGCTCACACCCCCCAAACACATACGCACTCACACACTGCCCGTTTATCCAGTACCGTATACCATGCAATATTACAAACACCTGAAAGTGAGAATACACTACAGTAACCTCTTTATTCAACTGTTATAGAACAACGCTGTATTCCAGTTCTGTGATTTTGCACGATCGTCAGAGCCACTAATATACTATCTGTAAGTAAACTACAAACAATGAAAGCTATAACAATGATTGTCAATTGTTTTTTACTTTCTCTATGCGTATTATGTACATAGTGTATAGAGAAAGTATTGCACTGCACCCAGAAATTCGATACCGAGATTTCACTGTAAATATATGTTTTAGGATCCCCTTTATCTAAAAAAAGCATTTCGGTAAAAGGTCCTCGTGTGTGTGTGTGTGTGTGTGTGTGTGTGTGTGTGTGTGTGTGTGTGTGTGTGTGTGTGTGAACACGATAGCTTAAAAACTAAAAGTCAGTAAAATACCACACTTGATATTTGGACACGAATATTTTGAGAAAAGTCCCCCCATCCCCAACTACCCTTTACATGGAACGTTTTTAGAAATTTTTGATTTTCTCAAAAATGGTTCTAACGATTTTGATTAAAATTTACTTTACTCCATGGCACGACAGCTCACGGGGAATCTTGGCCTACCGCCCGGCCGCTGCGTCCCCCATTTCAGTCCACTACAGACGTCATGGATGGGGTGCAGTATTGGAGGGTGAGACGTGGTCAGCGCCTCGAATCCCCCCCGGCCGCTTAATGCGGTCCTCATGACCTGGAGCCGCTACTTCTCCATCAAGTAGCTCCTCAATTGGCCCCCCACAGGGACCTTACGAGGCTAAGTGCACCCCGGGCCAGGTCTCCTAGCGGGGGAAAAATCACCACACGGTACTGGGGATCGAACCCAGGTCTTCCGCTTGGAAAGTACCAACGCTACCACCGCGCTAAGGAGATGACCTTTTGATTAAAATATCGTATGTTAAAGCTATTTACCTGAGAAATAAAATTTATATCTCGAATCTCTGGGAATAGCCTCTGAAGAGTACTTTATTCTGAATGAATTTTACGGAATTTTGAATAACTGCTAAGCCCTAAGGGATGGAAAAAACTTAATGCATGAAAAATGAAGAGCACGCTAAAACACACAACGTATGTTATATAAAATTTTTTTCGTGAGGTTCATTGTTTTTGAGACATTCCCTGTTTTTGGCTTCTGCTTCGAAAACTTATACTTTTTTCATACAGGAATTTGTCAACTGCTGTCCATACATACAAACAAAGGAACTTCAGTGACATAGCAACCAGCTTTTGACTATCACTTTAACCATATTTTGCTTCTACTTACAATAGAGCAATAATACGACTATTTCAGCTATTTTTTTTCTGATTAGCATGAAGTAAATAGAAGTATAAGCTTTTTAACAATTATTTGTTGCAGAGATGTAGAGAAAGTCATATGAATGATAAACGTCAGATTTTTACTTTCTCCATACGCACTAAGTATATACCGAGATTTCACCGGAAATATATGTTTTAGGGTCCCCTTTATCTAAAAAAAAGCATTTTTGGAAAAAGGTCCGTGTGTGCCTGTGAACACAATAACTCAAAAACGAAAAGTCTGTAAAATACCAAACTTGGTATTTAAGTTTAGCATCTTCCAGGGATGCGACACGAAGATTATGAGAAAAATCCCCCCACCCAACTACCCTTTACATGGAACTTTTTTCGAAAATTTTGATGTTCTCAAAAATGACTCTAACGATTTTGATTAAAATTTCGTATATTAAAGATATTTACCTGAAAAATAAAATGTATATCTTGAATTTTCTGGGAATAGCCTCTGAAGAGTAGTTTATTCTGAATGAATTTTACTAAATTTTGAATAACTGCTAAACCGTAAGAGATGGACAAAAACTTACTACACAAAAAATGTAGAGCACGTAAAAACACACAATTCATGTTATTTACATTTTTTTCGTGGAGCTCGTCGTTTTTGTGACATTCCTTATTTTTGGTTTCTGCTATGAAAAACGTATACTTTTCTCATACAGGAACTTGTCAACTCCTATCCATATAGACAAAGCAACTTCATTGACATAGCAACCAGCTTTTGACTATCACTTTAACCTACAGTTGTCCCTTATTTCGCTTCTACTTACAAGGAAGCGAGTAATTAGAAAGTAAATAAAAGTATAAGCTTTTCAAGTATACTTTGTTGCAGGGATATGGAGAAGGTCATGTGAATGGTCCACATCCGATTTTTTACACAGGACAGGAGTTGGATAGATAAGACTAAAATATTGAATGCCATAGCCATGTTTTAAGCCACCGAATCCTTGGTGTAAAATGTCAGTTTCAATTGTATGTCTTCCACAACTTAGTTGTTCTCAATTCGGGGTCTCCCGTATTTCTTTGTGATTCTACAGGTCCTTTTTCCTGTCATACGTGGTTCAAATCTACTTGCCCACCCAAACAGGAGTTCAGTAAAGCAGGTTGGTGTCTTTATTGTGACCTAGCGGCTATGTAAATAACACTTCTGTTCCTCATATTGATGCACGGATTACTTGGAGACACAATAATCGATATTACGGAAATTACCATTCCCCAGGCGTCGTTTACTGGACTGTGTATTCTAGTTCCCTAGTGGTCGGAGAGTTGACAAATATCTATATGACCCCGCCGAAAGACACTGTGAGTGTTTGAGCGTCATCCGACCTTGAAACATTTGTTCAACTTCAAAAAGTTACGTGCTCAGGCTCGAAAATGCTTCAGCGGTGCAAGAAAACTTCTTGGAACATTTTGTGTGCACTTTGTCCCGTTGCCGCTCATCCTCTTGGATGTGCGATAAACTCTGACGTATATGTGATGAACCACCTCACCTCTCTCTATCTCTTGACTTGCCATGGATGGCAATATTGTTACTTACCCTTATCTTACAGCAAACTTCTAGAACGGAGTCTTTGCTTTTGCCTCTGGTAGTGTGTGCAATTCTTGATTATTGTCAAAGACCGGGTGAAGTCATCTGGTTTCAATCTCGAAGATTATAATGTCTCGTTTTCATTACCCGAACTCGAATAGGCCTTGTCTGTTACTGTACGTGGTTCGGACGGTATTCATGCTTAAACACACATATTCTTATAGCCGATTCTTTCTTTTAATACCTTTAACTTCGTTTGGATGCCTGGAGTTTTCCCATTTCAATGTCGAGAATAAATTATTATCCCATTCTTAAGTCTAGAAAAGTTCCACGGTTCCCCACCAGCTACAGCTCATTTCGCGACAAGCTGTATGTGCAAGGTAATGGAAAGGATGGTTGCTAAGCGATTTACGTGGTTTCTTGAAACTTGAGCTCTTTTGAATCTTGATCAGAACAGGTTTAATCAATGGCGGTCTACTATCGACCATTTGGTTTCATTGTCAACTCATTTTTACTTTCTCTATAAGCACTATGTACATAGTGTATAGAGAAGTAATTGCACTCCACCAGAAAAATTCGATATCGAGATTTCCCTGTATCCAAAAAAAGAATTTTCAGAAAAAGGTCCGTGTGTGTTTCCGTGTAAAGGTGTGTGCGTGTGACTGTGAACACGATAACCCAAAAACGAAAAGTCGGTAAAATACCAAACTTGGTATTTAAGTTCAATATCTTCCAGGGAGGGGACACGAAGATTTGGAAGAAAATCTCCCCACCCCAAACTACCCTTTACATGGAACTTTTTTAGAAAATTTTGATTTTCTAAAAATGGCTCTAACGATTTTGATTAAAATATCATATAAAATGTATATTTTGAATTTTCTGGGAATAGCCTCTGAAGATTACTTTATTCTGGATGAATTTTGCATAACTACTAAACCATAAGAGATGGTAAAAAACTTAACACAAAAAAAATGTAGAGCACGTTAAAACACCCAATTTATATTATATACATTTTTTTCGTGGAGTTGATCGTTTTTGAGATATTCCTTTTTCTTGGTTTCAGCTTTGAAAATCATGCCTTTCTCATTCAGGAATTTGTCAACTCCTGTCCATACAAACAAAGGAACATCAGTCACATAGCAACCAGCTTTTGGCTTTCACTTTAACCTATGGTACTCCCTTATTTCGCTTCTACTTACAATAAAGCAAGAAATAAGACTATTTCTGCTCATTTTTTCGATTAGCACGAAATAAATAAAAGATAAGCTTATTAACAATAATAATTTACAGACATATAGAGCAAGTCATGTGAATGGAACACATCAGATTTTTGTAATAAATTTCTACGCAGACAACAGACTGTTGGCTGGTCTTTTTGACTTGGATAATCTTCCTATTTTCTTGCAGATGTTTATGGATATCGTACTTTTCGAGTACGTGTAGGCTCCTCATTATGGATTTTAGGCAGGAGAATGGCGTGCCGCAGAGATCCGTATTGAGTGTCCTTTTGTTTGCTATAACTATTAATCCTAAAGTGTCAAATACCCCACCGGGTTTCACTTCGTATCTATTTATCGATACTTTTGTAATTTAATGTAGCACCGTGCGCACGCAGTTCGCCTAACGTGTTTGCTTTCTCATTTTGTCGCACACTTGGAGCGAGGGAAAATGGGTTTAAATTTTCATCGTAAAAACGTCTCAATTTTTGTCGTAAGGAGTTTCGTGCTCCCCGTCTTACACTTGGTGAAGTAGAACTGTCCTTTGTTGAGGAAGCTAAATTTCTCGGTTTAATACTTAATTGTAAGCTAGTTGGGGGGGGCTCATATTCTCTACCTTCGTGTGTGCTGTGCTCGTTTAATGCAATTACTTTAGGGGTACTGATACTACGACTCTATCGGTCGTTAATACGCTCGAGACTGGATTATGGATCCAGGGTCTACTTTGCTTAAATTGGAACCAGTGCATCATCAAGGGCTTCCGTTATCCTTGAGAGTCCTTCTGTAATAGCCCCACTGGAAGCCTATACATGGAATCTGGCAAACCATCCCTTTGGGTGCGTCGAAACGTTCCTCTCTGTAATGCTTCTGCCCTCCGCACCATACCTGGTGACCGTACCCATTCTTTTTTCTTCGGTGCCGATTTGGATGTTCGCTATCGCCAAAGTCCGACAGCGCTGCTTCCTGCAGAAAGTAGATTTCAAAAGTTACTCCCAAAACCGTACTTCCCTGTCTTTTTCGTAGGAGATACCGTTGCTTTCCACTTGGCTCTGACAACCAATTCTGTATTCTCTTGCTTTGCCTCTGTAGCCGACACCACAGCAGTTTTTACATATCAAACTTTTCGCGGCTTTGCAGCACACATTTCAAGGACACTATTTTTATATACTGACGATTCTAAAACCGAACAAGGGACTAGCTGTTTTGTGGACCTTGACGCACATGTCCGTTACAGAAGTTGCTTCCCTCCTGATACTTCCGTGAACACTACTGAACTGTGTGCTATACTTACCATCTGTTCTTTCTCCCTGCTATACAATGTTATGTGTTCCGACTCACTTAATGCTTTGTTAGTTTACGGGGTATTTGTAGTCTCCATCACCTTGTCCAAAAGACCAATGGCCAGTTAGTTGCACACCTTGCTGGTTTTCGCGTGATTTTTGTCTGGGTTCCTGGACATTGTGACCTTTAGGAAACTTGCAGGCAGAGCAGAATGTGACCGCTGCAATTTTTCATCCCGATGATCACGTCCTCAGTTGCTTATCTACAGATTTGAAAAGTATTCTGGGCAGCAACATACCCTCTTTGATTGTGAAGAGGAATGGCTTACATTTACCGCCAAACTCTGCGAGGTAAAAGCTACAAGGCATCCTTGGCACTGTTCTTCTTCTTGTCTTTCACGTCGCAAGGAGACGGCGCTTACTCGGCTATTTATTGGCCATGGATACTTTATAAATGGTGAACCACCACTGCGCTGCATCCACTGCGATATGCATTTAACAGTGAGGCATATTCTCACGTAGTGTTTCTGCTTTTCGGCGCTGCGCGAGCGACTTGAGCTGTCTCCGTCCCTAGCTAGTGTTCTAGGCGATGACCCTGCCTCTAATGAAAAGCTCATGCACTATGTATAAGTGGATTCCTCAAGAAGTTTTAATTCTATACAAATGCAGAAATATGTATGTTGTGTTTAATTTTATTTCTAGAGGATCTTTTGTTTTTATTTTGGCATATTGACAATGTTTGTAGTTATATTTGCTGTGATTGCTTAGAATGTATTATTTATTTTGTGTGGTCAGCGATCTGACTTCTCACCCCGGAGGTCCCGGGTTCGATTCCCAACTGGGGCAGGGAATTTTGCTTTAACCAAAATTATTCCCTATCCCCCATAGAGTCTGGAAGTATGAATGTGAGAGTGAATGTGCGTGTGATTAGTAATATAAAGTTAACGTAATGTTCTGAACCTACAGTTTCACAAGTGAAAGCCCCCGATATGACCATTGATGTTAAAGGGATACAAATGAAGCAAAAAAAAAAAAAAAATCTTGTGAGTAAATATAGTGCCAGAGAGTGGCAATGATGACCCTGGTAGGTTTGTGGCACTCATATTACAATGAAATCACTGCAAATGAAGACAGATATAGGTGACTCGCTCCAAAGCTTACATTTAAACATTTCACGCACAAAAACCAACTTCATCTGGACTAAAGTAAACAACTATTGATGAACGTGCTCCGCTTACAAGAGGATTTAAACAACATAGTCGAAAGGGCAGTTCATGCACACAGGGAGGAAGCAAGTAATTTATTCTAGCAGAATGTCCACCCTATGCTGTGTGGGTCAACCAAGTATTGCAAACCTTGCCGATTTGAGTTTATTTCTTTCACATTGTGTGTTGCGTGTAACAAAGTGCCAGCAACAAACGTAATCTACGAAGTACGTCCAGAAAGTAAGTTCCGTTTCAATTTATCTCCACTGCAGCGCTGCGATGGCAGTTCCGCACATGCGCGGTAGACGCTCTGTATCAAGGAGAAGAAACGTGCGCCATTTTGAGATCGCTGTCAGCCACATACGCTTTGTTGTGCTTGTTTACAATGTCGGTGTTGATTGAAAATCCCGCCGCTTGTGAAATCAGATCTGTGATTCGTTTTGTGATTGCTAGGAAAGCGAAACTAATTGTAATTTATCGGCAAATTTGCGAAGCTTACGGACAAAATGCGATGAGTGATTCAATGGTGAGAAGATGGGTCCGACAGTTCAATGAAGGAAGTAGTGAAGTGCACAATGAAGAACGAAGTGGGCGTCCATCTTTGGTTACAGAAGAACTGGTTCACGCGATTGATGACAAGATCCAGGAAAACTGCAAGTTTACAATTAGTGCTCTCGCTATGGAATTTCCCCAAAGCTCACGATCATTAATTCATGAAATTGTTACCGAAAAACTGAAATTTCGTAAACTTTGCTCAGGTTGGGTACAGGGAGCAAACTTCTATGAAGAAGGTATACAAAAACTTGTGCCAGGCTATGACAAATGCCTGCAAAATTTCGGCAGTTATGTGGAAAAGTAGTTTAAGAGTTGTAGAATTTTGTGCAATAAATAATTATTCTGTATCTGTACACAATTTATTTTTATTTCCAAACGGAACTTACTTTCTGGATGTACCTCGTATATCTATTAAATCGTTTCGGGAAATCAAATTAAGAGTGCCGATATATTGGTTGCAGTGCATTGGATTAACTTCCTTTATATTGGAAATTCACAGCGCTAGTGTTGTCAAAGGTGTCCATTCTGTTATCTAGTTATCTCTTTCTTTAACCTCACAATACAGCGCCGATACAATAGCAGCGTTACTCCTCTTCTCAGGACAAGAGAAAATTCTGAAGAAAAGTTGTATCTGTGTAACTCAACCGAAATTCAAACTCGCTACTCCCAAACTACATAGCTGGGCTTGCAAAGTATTTTATGGAACTGAAATCGTTATAGGAACCATGGTATTTAATTTGATATAGACTACGAATTCTCTCCATAGAGACATGCGAAGCAAACGCTCCAGTGGATGATTTCCACCCAATGAGATATCGCTGATAGTGACTCGCATCCAACCTTTCATTTAGAGGTTTCTGTTTTAAAATCAGTTGAGTGAATATTTACTTTCTCTGGCCGGTACATATAATTTGCGTAGTAGTTAGAGAAGGAATTGTATTCCACCCAAAAATTCAATACCGAGATTTTATCGCAAGTACGTGTTTTGAGAACCCTGAATACATAAAAAAAAAGCATTTAGAAATATGTCTGTTAAATACCAAACTTGGTTCAGTATTTTCCAAGAATGACACGAAGGTGTTCAAGAAAATTCTCCTACCTCTAACTACCCTTTCCATGGTTCATTTTTCGAAAATGTTTATTTTCTCAAAAATTGCTCTAGCAATAAGTTTTTGTTAAAATGCTGTATATATCTTGAATTTTCTGGGAATAGCCTCTGAAGACATTATTCTGGAAGACTTGTATAGCTTTTGTATTGCTGGTAAACCGTAAAAGATAGACAAAGAGTTACCCCACAAAAATGTAGAGCTCATTAAAATATAAAATTTATGTATATTGTCACATGTCATTGGCGAGAGTTTAACATTGTTTAAGTAATATTTTAATAATTCAAAACTAATTAATCTCTATTTATTGGGATTTGAGTCTTACATATTCTAGGGAAAACACAAGCTGATTAAGTAACAGGATGGAAGTGACTTGTTTCTTCCGATGGCACTCCTAGTGGACTTTTCGATGATACAACTTCCGTTGGGCTACGTGCACATTCGCACTTTGACGTCACACCGGATATTCAAAACATTTGCACATTCGATTTTGATTGGCCAGGACTCCATATTAGGAGTACGGCCACCACATTGAAATGCCCTTTCCGGATGCCCCTAAATCTATTTAAGGGACTGTAGACCTGACCACCAGGTTTTGTCTTGACTGTCTGGGAACCTCTGCTTCGTTCGTGCGCCTCGGAGCGCTGCTCCGGGCTCAACCGCTCAACCACTTACCCTTACCTCGCCTAGACATACCATGACATATTTCTTAAGGTAAGGCTTTATGTCTGTAGCCCCCGTAATTAGAATGATATTAGCAGGATTAACGGAATATATTACAACTCAACCTTTGTAAACCAAACATTTGCAAGTTATTTAATCTTAGCTTAGTTTAAGTCCTATTGTTATCGTCGCTCTACCATCTGCCTTCCTTTCACCACCTTGTTCGTGACATTATGGTTGAGGCGCCGACTTTTCCCCAAAAGCAGTGTTTTGTTAGGGAAAAGTAGATTTCGATCCTCTACATTTTACTCCACCTCAATAGACACAGGATGGAGTGGTGCCAGCTTCGCTGTAATAGTTGTATTTTAATGCGAAGTATAACTCGATCCCGTACCTGTATATATTAGCCAATCACGAGACAGTTATTGTGCAGCTCGGGCTTTTCAAAATATTTTATTGTTTTCTTAGAGTGATTTTCGATATTCCGAGTAATTGGTTTCTATTTTAAGGTACTTAAACATTTCTCAAATAGAAGAAATGTTTTCTTTCCTCTCTCTTGTTTACTCCTAGCATGTTAAGAGAGACGAACTTCAATTTTTACTTTCTCTACTATGCGCACTATGTACATAGTGAATAGAGAAAGTATTGCACTCCACCAAAAAATTCGATACCGAGATTTCACCGGAAATATATGTTTTAGGGTCCCCTTATCTAAAAAAAAAAGCATTTTCACAAAAAGGTCCGTGTGTGTGTCCGTGTGTCTGTGAACACGATAACTCAAAAACGAAAAGTCGGTAAAATACCAAACTTGGTATTTAAGTTTAGTATCGTCCAGGGATGCGACACGAAGATTTTGAGAAAAATCCCCCCACCCCAAACTACCCTTTACATGGAACTTTTTTTCGAAAATTTTGATTTTCTAAAAAATGGCTCTAACGATTTTGATTAAAATATCGTATACTAAGATATGTACCTGACAAATAAAATGTATATTTTGAATTTTCTGGGAATAGCCTCTGAAGACTACTTTATTCTGGATGAATTTTGCATAACTACTAAACCATAAGAGATGGACAAAAACTTAACACACAAAAAATGTAGAGCACGTTAAAACACACACTTTATGTCATATACATTTTTTTCGTGGAGTTGGTCGCTTTTGAGATATTCCTTTTTCTTGGTTTCAGCTTTGAAAAACATACTTTTCTCATACAGGAATTTGCTAACTGCTGTCCACACAAACAAAGGAACATCAGTCACATAGCAACCAGTTTTTGGCTTTCACTTTAACCTATTTCGCTTGTATTTACAATAAAGCAAGGAATAATACTATTTCTGCTAATTTTCCTCGATTAGCATGAAATGAATAAAAGATAAGCTTATTAACAATAATTTGTTACAGAGAAATGGAGAAAGTCATGTGAATGGAATACATCAGATTTTTTCACTCTGCGACCGGCTTTTCAAAGCTCTAATGATTGATTTAACTTAGTATATTCCCCTTATTTCCCTTCAACTTACAAAGAAACAAGTAATAAGGCAAACTCTGGTAATATTAGTATTACGTGGGTAAAAGAATCTATTGTAAAGAAACCCAGAGAATATCAGGATGAACCGCTCTCACGTTCAGTAATTCTGTGAAGATTTTGTGTTTGAACCTTCTGCTCAACATGGCGCAGAATCTTGTCTATATTCAGCATAGTGATGATCCACCGCGTTTTGCCTAAAGATTAATTTGTCTACTGAATTCCAACCCCTTTTCGGAAACATATTCTCATTGCTTCTTCTGATATATCTCAATGAACTCAGTGTTGATATCTTACATAGCCTAACACTGAGTCCTTAATAATCAAAATTTTTGAAAAAAATAACATTTTGAAAAGTTTGTCTATGTAAAGAGTTGCTTGTAGTGGACACATGGCCTTTTTCTAAAAGTGTATTTTCGGACTCAGGAGACCCCAAATCATAAATTTACGGAGAAATCTCGACATCAAATATTTGGGTTGCGAACAATACCTTCTCTTCCACTATGAACACTGTACATACGGGCTAGAGAAATTAAAAACAACTGAATGCCCAGCACTTTTAATTGGTTTAAATAACCACGTATAATAACCTACATGACAATAGAAAATTGTCAAAATAATAAATAGCTATGATGCGCATTCCATTATTTCATTATAATGTTATTAATTATTTTATATTATTATATAGTAGATAATAATAATAAATGAGGAATTATATATAAGTGTATCTTTTTACTTTCTCCATACGCATTATGTACATAGTGTATAGAGAAAGTATTGCACTCCACCAAAAATTCGATACCGAGATTTCACCGGAAATATATGTTTTAGGGTCCCCAATATAAAAAAAAAGCATTTTCACAAAAAGGTCCGTGTGTGTGTCTGTGAACACGATAACTCAAAAACGAAAAGTCGGTAAAATACCAAACTTGGTATTTAAGTTTAGTATCTTCCAGGGATGCGACACGAAGATTTTGAGAAAAATCCTCCCACCCCCAGCTATCCTTTACATGGAACTTTTTACGAAAATTTTGATTTTCTCAAAAATGGCTCTAACGATTTTGATTAAAATTTTGGATATTAAACATATTTACCCGACAAATGAAATGTATATCTTGAATTTTCTGGGAATAGCCTCTGAAGAGTAGTTTATTCTGGATGAATTTTACTAAATTTTGAATAATTGCTAAACCGTAAGAAATAGACAAAAACTTACTACACAAAAAATGTAGAGCACATTAAAGCACACAATTTATGTTATATACATTTTTTTCGTGGAGTTCGTCGTTTTTGTGACATTCCTTATTTTTGGTTTCTGCTATGGAAAAAGTATGCTTTTCTCATACTGGAACTTGTCAACTCCTATCCATATAAACAAAGGAACTTCATCGACATAGCAACCAGGTTTTGACTATCACTTTAGCTTAGGGTTGTCCCTTATTTCGCTTCTACTTACAAGGATGCGAGTAATAAGACTATTTCTGCTAATTTTTTCTGGTTAGCATAAAGTAAATAGAAGTATAAGTTTTTTAAGAATTATTTGTTGCAGGGATATGGAGAAAGTCATGTGAATGGTACACATCAAATTTTTTATTTTTTGCGGTTTGTGAAGAACAAAAATTAGTTAATTTTCTTCTTCTTTCAGGTATACACCAAAGATCATTCATCAAACACGTTCAGCCGTGTTGCCAACATAAGGCCTTTCCCGGCAATCCAAAACGAAAAGTTCCGCCAAAATTCGGCAGAATAAAAGTAAGGGAAACCGTGCTTTCATATGTAATAAAAATAAAATTAAAGTTTATTTCTAATAACTACCCTCCGAACAACAAAATAAACATAATTTGTAGTTTCAATGAAAAAAATCTGATGTGTTCCATTCACATGACTTTCTCTACATCTCTGCAACAAATTATTGTTGTTAAAAAGACCATGCTTCTATTTATTTCATGCATCGAGAACAAAATAACAGAAATAGTCATATTACACGGTTCCTGTAAGTAGAAGAGAAATAAGGAAGTATCATAGGTTAAAGTGATAGTCAAAAGCTGGTTGCTTTGTGACTGAAGTTCCTTTGTTTGTATAGACAGAAGTTGACAAATGCCTGTATTAGTAAAGTATGTTTTTTAAAGCTGAAACCAGAAACAAGGAACATCTAAAAAAACGACCAACTTCAAGAAAAAATGTGTATAACATAAATTTTGTGTTTTGACGTACCCTACATTTTATGTGATAAGTTTTTGTCCATGTCTTACAGTTTGGTAGCTATGCAAAATTCTTTAAAATTCATTCAGAATAAAGTAGTCTTCAGAGGCTATTCTCAGAAAATTCAGGATATATTTTTTATTTATCTGGTAAATATCTTTAATATACGATATTTTAATCAAAATTGTTAAGACATTTTTGAGAAAATCAAAATTTTTTAAAAAAGTTCCATGTAAAGGGTAGTTTGGGGTGGGAGGGTTTTCTTGAAGATCTTCGTGTCGAATCCTTGGAAGATACTAAACTTCAGTACGTTGTTTGGCATTTAATGGCCTTTCCGTTTTAGCTATGCTGTCCACACACATAGGCACATGTACATTTTTCTAAAAATGCTTTGTTAGGATTTAGGGGGACCCAAAATATGTATTTCCGGTGAAATCTCAGTATCGAATTTTTGTGTACATTACAATGCCTTCTCTATGCGCTATGTATATAATACGTATAGAGAAAGTAATAAAGATTATTCTAATTAGGCATATTTGTTATCGATGTATGGGATTCACTGGCACACAATATACACGTTTCACACCGGCTTAGCTCTGATTATTGATAACACAATCAGTATACAGTCAGCAAGCAAATGGAGACCAACCGGGGTGGCACAAGTTAACATAATCTAGATCCTAGCCAGTAAGGTGAAACTCCCTCTAAAGCACATTTGGAATAATCGTGTTTCATGATAAAAAGAAAAATACTGGTCTTAGACTTGTATTATTCCACAGAAAATAGAACCGATTTTTACAATCTCTGTAGAATACACTTTGTAATTAGAGCAGGTATTTTATTCCACTAAAAATTTGATACGATATTTCATAGGAAATGTACATTTTGAGACACCCTGAGTGGCTACAAAAGCATTTATAGAAAAAAGTTTTGTGTGTGTGTTTCTGTTAACAGTATAACAAAAAAAACTAATGTATTCCATTCACATGGCTATCTCTACATATCTATAACAAATTATTGTTAAAAATATTCTTCTTCAAGGGTCGGCTGATAAGTCCCGGGCCGCACTAGGCCAGTTAGACGGTAGCATCATAGAGTCCAACTCTAAACTAGCTTGTATCCATAGTTACAGGTCAATAGCATGTTTAGTTTTCGAATGACAGCATTTTAAACAAAACAACTTTTAGAGTTTTCACAAATGGACGAACTGGAAAAACTAGCAGTGATTTAATACCTCCATTTGAAAGGCTTAACACCTAAAGAAATCCAGGAGGAAATGGACAGTACATTGAAAGACTCTGCTCCTTCATATTCAATGATTAAAAGATGGGTTACAGAATTTAAAATGGGACGTACGAGAGCTAGTGATGAGCCTCGCTCTGGACGCTCTGTAGAAGTGAAAACTCCAGGGATAATTGAAAAAATTCATCGTTTAGTACTGGAAGACGGCAGATTAAATTTGTTTGAAATATGGAGGCTGGAGATATCAAAAGAACGTACAAGTAATATTTTAAGTAATGTTTTGGGTATTTCAAGATTGCAAGATGGATGCCGCGTTTGTTAACACCTGTTCAAAACTTGCAAAGAAAAACTGTTTCTGCTAAGATTGTGGAGTTCTACCGTAAACAGCACAGTGAATTTTTGAGACGGCTTATACCTGGATACAACTTGGATACATAACTACACTCCAGAAAACACATAATCAAAACAGTGGATTGCGCCAGGTGAACCAACTCCAAAAAAGGCAAAGTCAATTTTGTCAGCTAAAATGATAAGGTTATGGCGAGTATTTTCTGGGATGCACAGGGAACTATTTTTATTGATTACTTAAAAATGGGTAAAGGTATCACTGGTGACTACTGCGCAAGCTTACTGCAACGTTTGAGTGATGAGGTGAATAGAAAGAAAGAAAAAGAAAAATCTTATTTCGAAAATTTTGATTTTCTGAAAAACTGATCTAAGGATTTCGAGTAAAATCACTGATATTTAAGATATTTATATGTCAAATAAAATGTATATCTTTAATTTTCTGGGAATAGCTTAAAAAGACATCTTTTTTCTGGACGATTTTTATAGAATTTTGCATAACTGATAAATCGCAAGAAATAGACCAAAGCTTGTTACACAAAAAACGTAGATCACGATAAAACACACAATTTATGTTATTTATACTTTTTTCATGGAGTTGAACGGTTTTGAGATATTCCTTGTTATTGGTTTCAGCTTTGAAAAGCTGATATAAGGATTTGTCAACTCCTCTCCCTGCAAAGGAGCTTCAGTCGCATAGCAACCAGCTTTGGATCATCACTTTAACCTATGGTACTCCTTTATTTCGCTTCTGCGCACAAGGAAGCAAGCAAAAAGACTATTTGCGCTATATTTGTCTCAATTAGCGTGAAGTAAATAAAAACATAAGCTTTTTAACAATAGTTTGTTACAGAGATGTAGAGAAATTCGTGTGAATTGTACACATCAGATTCTTTTATTAAGAAAAAAAGTTAGAGATGCGACTTTCCCGCTTGCAGGCCTCTACTTCAGCGATTCCTCTTTTCCTTGAATTATTTTGCGACATGTTATATTGATTACTCATTTATTAAATGTACTGTAGCATCAAATGCTCGAAAAGTAATAAGTAATAACCTTTTATAGTCTCTCACTCAGCCGTCTGCGGTCATATTATATTACGAGTATAGATACAAATAACCGTTCTGCTGTTTACATTGGCTGCACAGCATACCCAATTGAAAGGACGAAGGAAGCAATAGCAAACACATCGGCGCCTAGGACTCCTTTGTATTCTTCTCTTGGCAATGATGAAACTATTTCTCAACTTGAAACCTATTTCTTAAACTTGCGATTTTATTTCACACTCCTCTACATTGTTTTGGCTCGAGGGTTGGGGAAAAAGTCATGGCAAGTAGATTTTTACTTTCTCTAGCCCCGTATGTACAATGTACATAGGGATAGAGAAGTATTGTATTCCACCCAAAAATTCGATACCGAGATTTCACCGGAAATATATGTTTTAGGGTCTCCTGTATCCAAAAAAAAAAAAAGCATTTTCACAAAAAGGTCCGCGCGCGTGTGTGTCTGTCCGTGTGTCTGTGAACACGATAACTCAAAAACAAAAAGTCGATAAAGCACCAAACTTGGTATTTAAGTTTAGTATCTTCCAGGGATGCGATACGTAGATTTTGAGAAAAATCCCCCCACCCCAAACTACCCTTTACATGGAACTTTTGATTTTCTTAAAAATGGCTCTGACGATTTTGATTAAAATATCGTATATTAAAGATATTTAGCTGACAAATAATATGTATATCTTGAATTTTCTGGGAATAGCTTCTAAAGACCTGTTTATTCTGGATGAATTTTGCTTAATTTGGCATAACTAGTAAACCGTAAGAGATAGACAAAAACTTAATATACAAAAAATGTAGGTCTTGCTAAAATACACAAGTTATGTCATATACATTTTTCTCGTAGAGCTTACAGTTTTCGAGGTATTCAGTGTTATTAGTTTCAGTTGTGAAGTACTTACACCTTTCTCAGACGGCAGTGTGCGGTTTTCTTTTCTTCTACTCCTGGCCAAGGAAAGAAAGGATTTGTAATGACAATCGCATAACGACAGCTTTTAAAACACTTGACTATGGTTTTAGCCTAGTGTATTCCCTTATTTTTTCCTACTTATATGGAACTAAGTAATAAGAACATTGTGCTAATGAGTACCTCAATTAGCAAGATGTAGAAAGAAGAACAATCTTTTGTAAGAAGTTTGTAGAACAGCTAGAGAAAGTCAAGTGAGTTTAACACATCAGATCTTTTCCTTAGATATTTGAACAAATTACAAACCTATATGTGTCGTATGGAAGTTCTGCAGGCATAGTGTGTATGCGGAACAATAGAGGCTCTGTGATAGCTGGTAGTAGTGCAGCGAGGGCTGTGAAATCAGCAAGTTGGTGAGTGTCGTGCGAGATGGAAGTGACCTGTGTTGAGCAGGGAGAAATGCGATGGAATGTCACAGTGAATTAGTGGAAGCCCTTTGGAATAATGCCCTACCATACCGCACGGTAGCACGGTGGGTCGGATAGTTTCAGCAAGGATGTCGTCCTCCGTAGTGTAATGGTTACCAAGCTAACTTCATATACCCACGGTCGCGGGTTCAAACTCGCCGGAGGAAGATGGATTTTTTTCGGGTGTAAAAATCCTTAGCATGGCTTGCTTCGGAAGGGAAGTAAGCCGTTGGTCCCGTGTTGTAGATTTGTGGCACAAAGAACCTCAAGTCTGATAGAGAGGCCTCTGAGCAAAATTAAGCGGTCTTTCACGCCCAAGTCAAGGTGTAAGCTAATCGATTGCTATCTTCGTTAGTGTCGGCTTTAAACGGCGTGTATATTTTACTTATGAAGTAAAGAAAGTAAGTCTATAATGTTAGTGTTATTTTATTACAGTCAAACTGTATACAAATGGAAATCAGTCTTATTTATCAAAGATTCTTCAAGCGTCATTGTGCTCAGGTTATGTTTACTTCTCCATCTAAGTTCAAATAAGTAATATTGACCGACTTTAGTGTTCCGTGTCAAGTTGTTCAGCCCATTACCTGCTTTAACCTAACCGAATATAAGCTTTATCTGCCGGGTTTTAGAGAACCTGTCACCTCAGATACAGGATGAGATTTAGCACAGGTCGGATTTTCACGATCCGCTCAGTACCTTCTCCAAATTAGGGATTTGAGCAAAAGCCTACGACCACATATTGGTATTTACGATCAACACATACTGTTTCACTGTTATGATTCACTGCGACCACAGCTTGCAGTCTTAAAAGCTTACCATTCACATAGCGTGGTCGCCTTAGTGCTGTATGTTTGATTATAGGCACGTTCATAGATGGAGCATTCTGCTCTATACGGGTTATGCTGTGGGCTGGTTCGTGGAATCATATATTTAATTTACGAAGGGATCTGGTTTTTATTTCGCACAACGTTCGTTTGTTGTTCGTCTGTCGTCTTGGCGATCGATGCTGACGTATTTACGATAGGGATTGGGATACGATATGAGAATAAGAAATGGGAAGAACGATGGTTCCCTTACTCTCAGTTTTGGCAATCTCGAATGATTCGGTTCATAAAAGGAACAAACTCTGTGGTCACTGGAGTCTCGGGATATCTAAAGACCTGTTTATACGGTTTGGTGGCGGTGAATGACTGTAATGAAACTGTGTGATAGGTTTTAAAAATCTGATGTGTACCATTCACATGACTTTCTCTATATCCTTGCAAGAAATTATTCTTAAAAAGCTTATACTTATATTTACTTTATGCTAATCAGAAAAAATTAGTAGAAATAGTCTTATTACTTGCTTCCTTGTAAGTAGAAGCGAACTAAGGGACTACCATAGGTTAAAGTGATAGTCAAAAGCTGGTTTCTATGGCAATGAAGTTCCTCTGTTTATATGGATCGGAGTTGACAAGATCCTGTATGAGAAAAATATAAGTTTTTCATAAAAGAAACCAAAAATAAGGAATGTCACAAACGACGAACTCCACGAAAAAAAAGTTTATAACATAAATTGTGTGTTTTTACGTGCTCTACATTTTTTGTGCAGTAAGCTTTTGTCCCATCTCTTACGGTTTAGCAGTTATTCAAATTTCCGTAAAATTCATCCAGAATAAACTACTCTTCAGAGGTTATTCCTAGAAAATTCAAGATGTACATTTTATTTGTCAGGTAAATATGTTTAATATACGAAATTTTAATCTAAATCGTAAAAGCAATTTTTGAGAAAATCAAAATTTGCTAAACAAGTTTCATGTAAAGGGTAGTTGGGGGTGAGGGGATTTGTCTCAAAATCTTCGTGTCGCATCCCTGGAAGATACTAAACTTAAATACCAATTTGGACTTTTCGTTTTTGAGTTGTGTAAACAGACACATGGACACACACACACACACACACACACACACACACACACGGACCTTTTTATGAAAATACTTTTTTGGATATTGGAGACCCTAAAACATATATTTCCAGTGAAATCTCGGTATCGAATTTTTGGGTGGAGTGCAATACCTTCTCTATACACTATGTACATAGTGCGTATAGAGAAAGTAAAAAGCATTGTTAGCTAAAAGGACCATATTGAAGTCGTAGGTTTCTCTATGTACGAGGGCAGTTTATACTTTCTCTATACGTGCTCTATACCGAGATTTTACCGGAAATATATGCTATAGGGTCCCCTGTATCTAAAAAAAGTATTTTCAGAAAAAGGTCCATGTCTGTGTGTCAGTGAGCACGGTAACTCAAAAACAAAAAGTCGGTAAAATACCAAATTGGTATTTAAGTTTAGTATCTTCCAGGGATGCGACACGAAGATTTTGAAAAAAATCCCCCCACACCCAACTACCCTTTACAAGGAACTTTTTATCGAAAATTTTGATTTTAATAAAATTGCTCTAACGATTTTGATCAAAGTATTGTATATTAAAGATATTTATCTGAGAAATAAAATGTATATCTTGAACTTTCCTGGAATATCCTCTAAAGACTACTTCATTGTGGATGAATTTTACGGAATTTTGCCTAACTGCTAAACCGTAAGAGATGGACAGAAACTTGCCCCACAAAAAATGTAGAGCACATTAAAACGCAAAAGTTAATGTTATATATCTTTTTTTCGTGGAGTTGGTCGTTTTTGGTTTCAGCTTTAAAAACTTATAGTTTTCTCATACAGGAATTTGTCAACTCCTGTCCATTCAAACAAAGGAACTTCAGTCACATAGCAACCAGCTTTTGACTATCACTTTAACCTATGGTACTCCCTTATTTCGCTTCTACTTACAAGGAAGCAAGTAATAAGACTATTTCTGCAATTTTTTTCTCGATTAGCATGGAGTAAAAACAAACATAAGCTTTTTAATAATAATTTATTGCAGAGATGTAGAGAAAGTCATGTGAATGGATCACATCAGATTTTTTCTACATCTCTCTATACAATCCAGTCATTATTCACATTATCTTGCAGTCACGTATTTTGTAGGTATTATAATCTTTTTTGATTCAGATGTTTTATACATATATCTTGCAGGAGAGACCCTTTAAATTAGGTCCTATTTCCATTAGTTTTAATTTTCCTTTATTTTTTTGGATGTTATTGATATATTGGCGTTAAGGATCCGATCTATAAACCCTTACGTCCCATATTAATGGCAATTATGTAGTCAATAATTGATCGATATCCTCTTCGAAACCGAAATTATTAATGAATGTATATTTACTTTCTCTACACTTACTATATACATAGTGTATAAAGAAGGTATTGTAATGCACCCAAAAATTCGATACCAAGATTTCCTCGGAAATACATGTTTTGGGTCCCCCTGAATCCAAAAAAAGCATTTTTGGAAAAAGGTCCGTGTATGCGTGAGTGTGTGTCTGGACAGCATAGCTCAAAAACGAAAATATCGTTAAATGCCAAACTTGGTATCTTCCAAGGATGCGACAGAAAATTTTCAAGAAAATATCCCCACCCACAGCTACCCTTTACATGGAACTTTTTTTTGAAAATTTTGATTTTCTCAAAAATGTCTCTAACGGTTTTGAATAAATTTTGGTATATTAAAGATATTTACCTGATAAGTATGTATATCTTGAATTTTCTGGGAATTGCCTCTAAAGACCACTTTATTCTGGAGGAATGTTTTATAACTGCTAATACGTAAGAAATGGACAAAAACTTACTTAATAAAAAATGTAGAGCACATTAAAAGACACAATTGAAGTTACATAACTTTTTTTCGAGGAGTTGGTCGTTTTTGAGATATTCCTTCTTTTTGGTTTCAGCTTTGAAAAACTTGTACTTTTCTCATACAGGAAGTTGTCAACTCGTGTCCATACAAACAAAGGAACTTCAGTCACATACCAACCAGATTTTGACTATCACTTTAACCAATGATACCACCTTATTTCGCTTCTACTTACAAGGAAGCAAGTAATAAGACTATTTCTTCTAATCTTTTCTCGATTAACATGAAGTAAATGGAAGCATAAGCTTTTAACCAATAATTTGTGGCAGAGATATAGAGAGTCATGTGAATGGAACACACCTGATTTTTTTTGTTTTGAGTTGTTTAACGTCAAATCGGACGATGAATGAAATTGGTGAAATGATGCTCAAATGATCTCGGGATCCATGGAGCTTAAAGTTACTCGACATTGGTCTTATCAGGATAAGGGAAAAACCCGAAAAAAACCTTATCCAAGTAACTCACCCCTAGCGAGATTCGAACTCACGACCTTTTGAATGTGAGGCAGACACGCTACCACCACACTACCCAGGCAGGCTCACGCCTTTCTTAAGGAGAGCATTAACATAAATACATTAAATACTAAGTTTGGTATTTAACGGTCTTTTCGTTTTTTAACTATGCTGCGCACACACACAGACACAGACACACACAGACACAGACACACAGACACACGCACAGACACACACACAGATACACAGACACACACAGAGACACACGGACACACACACACTCACACACAGACACAGACACACAGACACACGCACAGACACACACACAGATACACAGACACACACAGAGACACACGGACACACACACACTCACACACAGACACTCACACACAGACACACACAGACACAGACACACACAGACACAGACACTCACACACAGACACAGACACTCACACACAGACACAGACACTCACACACAGACACAGACACTCACACACAGACACAGACACTCACACACAGACACAGACACTCACACACAGACACAGACACTCACACACAGACACACACAGACACAGACACTCACACACACTCACACAGACACACGCACAGACACACACACAGATACACAGACACACACACACTCACACACAGACACAGACACTCACACACAGACACAGACACTCACACACAGACACACACAGACACAGACACACACAGACACAGACACTCACACACAGACACAGACACTCACACACAGACACAGACACTCACACACAGACACACACAGACACAGACACTCACACACAGACACAAACACTCACACACAGACACAGACACTCACACACAGACACACACAGACACAGACACTCACACACAGACACAGACACTCACACACAGACACAGACACTCACACACAGACACACACAGACACAGACACTCACACACACTCACACAGACACACGCACAGACACACACACAGATACACAGACACACACAGAGACACACGGACACACACTCACACACAGACACAGACACTCACACACAGACACAGACACTCACACACAGACACACACAGACACAGACACACACAGACACAGACACTCACACACAGACACAGACACTCACACACAGACACAGACACTCACACACAGACACAGACACTCACACACAGACACACACAGACACAGACACTCACACACACTCACACAGACACACGCACAGACACACACACAGATACACAGACACACACAGAGACACACGGACACACACTCACACACAGACACAGACACTCACACACAGACACAGACACTCACACACAGACACTCACACACACTCACACAGACACACGCACAGACACACACACAGATACACAGACACACACAGAGACACACGGACACACACTCACACACAGACACAGACACTCACACACAGACACAGACACTCACACACAGACACACACAGACACACACAGACACAGACACACACAGACACAGACACAGACACAGACACACAGACACAGACACACACACTCACACACAGACACACACAGACACACACAGACACAGACACACACACTCACACACAGACACACACAGACACAGACACACACACTCACACACAGACACACACAGACACAGACACACACACTCACACACAGACACACACAGACACAGACACAGACACAGACACACACACTCACACACAGACACACACAGACACACACAGACACACACAGACACACACAGACACAGACACACACACTCACACACAGACACAGACACACACACTCACACACACACAGACACAGACACACACAGACACAGACACAGACACACACACTCACACTCACACTCACACACAGACACACACACTCACACTCACACACAGACACAGACACACACACTCACACTCACACACAGACACACACACTCACACACAGACACACACAGACACACACAGACACAGACACACACACTCACACACAGACACACACAGACACAGACACAGACACAGACACACACACTCACACAAAGACACACACAGACACACACAGACACAGACACACACAGACACACACAGACACACACAGACACAGACACACACACTCACACACAGACACAGACACACACACTCACACACACACAGACACAGACACAGACACACACAGACACAGACGCAGACACACACACTGGTACACACATACACAGACACAGACACACGGACACAGATATACACAGACACAGACACACAGACATACACAGACATACACAGACATGCACAGACACACACAGACATACACAGACACAGACACACGGACACAGACATACACAGACATACACAGACACACAGACATACACAGACATACACAGACGCACAGACATACACAGACACAGACACACGGACACACGGACACAGACATACACAGACATACACAGACACAGACACACAGACATACACAGACATACACAGACGCACAGACACACACACAGATACAAGGACATCTTACTAATTTTTTTTTTGGATTCAGGAGGACCAAAAACATGTGTTTCCGGTGAAACGGAAATCGGTATCGAATTTTTGGATGCATTACAATATCTTCTCTATACACTATGTACATAGTACGTGTAGAGAAAGTAAAAAGAGAGGCGTACATAGAGGTTCGCTTGCGGTTATTCGGGCATCATCGTTGGAAACACTCAGTCGGGACCAGCCTTTCGGTTTAAGAGCGCCCTCTTGAGGACTCGCCAGGAGGCTCATGTGAAGGCCTAGGATGGCACCGGAAGCGTTCCAACTGTAACCGTTAGGTATTCCATCCAGCCGTTGATATCCAAGTTGTGTGGCCCTTCGGGTTTCTTCCCCTCATTCCTCCTTCTCTGGGCTCACGTAATTGGCAAAGACCTACAAGGGCCTATATCCAGCCTTTGGGAACCACGCTGGTAACCAATCTAAATATGAATCCACGGTGTTGTGGATTCGGATGATCAGCTCCCAAATGAACCGAATGGAGCCAAGCGCCCAAGAAAAGTCACACGCATAATGTTCCCTAACTCACCTAACCAAAATTGCAACTCGTGACCTCTAGAATGTCAGGAAAGTACTACAGACAACTCGTATTACCTGTGCCCCTATTAAACTGTGTTTATAACCACACTGCCAGCGCGAGAACCTACTCCGCCATAATGTAAATCTAACTTTAATGAGCTTGTATGAACCTATTAAAGAGGCTATGAATTAATTACACGATTTAATTTTAACTTGTTGCTTCAGGCGCGAGTACATGTTCTAATTTCCGTTGTATTACGAGGTATCGTATATCGCAAAGAACAAAGTAATGTACCATAAAAGTTTTACTGTTTATAACACATACCGTAAATTAGCTTTAAAAACCGACGTGATTCATTCACAGGACTTCTTTTTCCTCTTTTGCAATAAACTATTCTTACCAAAGTATTCTTGTATCTACACAATTCTAATCGAAAAGTCAGCAGAAAAGTTATCGTTATTTCCTTGTAGGTATGAGCGAAATAATGAAATATACTATCCTAAAGATGCACCTGTGAAATCTTTTAAAAGCTGATCGCCTGATATTGAAATTCGATTCCCTTTGCATCGCCTGGAGAGAGAGAGAGCTGGAGATGGAGCGAGAGAGATGCTGGAGATGGAGAGAGAGATGCTGGAGATGGAGAGAGAGATGCTGGAGATGGAGAGAGAGATGATGATGGAGATGGAGAGAGAGATGATGATGGAGATGGAGAGAGATGATGAGGGAGATGGAGAGAGAGATGATGGAGATGGAGAGAGAGATGATGGAGATGGAGAGAGAGAGACGATTGAGATGGAGAGAGAGATGATGGAGATGGAGAGAGAGAGATGATGGAGATGGAGAGAGAGATGATGGAGATGGAGAGAGAGATGATGGAGATGGGGGGAGAGAGAGAGATGCTGGAGAGGGAGATGTTTGAGATGGAGAGGGAGATGTTTGAGATGGAGAGGGAGATGTTGGAGATGGAGAGAGAGATGTTGGAGATGGAGAGAGAGATGATGGAGATGGAGAGAGAGATGATGTAGATGGAGAGAGAGATGGAGACAGAGATGATGGAGATGGAGATGGAGAAAGAGATGATGGAGATGGAGAGAGAGATGATGGAGATTGAGCTGGAGATGGAGATTGAGCTGGAGATGGAGATTGAGCTGGAGATGGAGATTGAGCTGGAGCTGGAGATGGAGCTGGAGATGGAACTGGAGATGGAGATGGGGATGGCGAGAGAGTGATGGAGATGGCGAGAGAGTGATGGAGATGGAGAGAGAGAGATAATGATGGAGATGGAGAGAGATGATGGAGAGGGAGAGATGATGATGGAGATGGGGAGAGAGAGATGATGATGGAGATGGAGAGGGAGATGGAGTCAGAGATGATGGAGATGGAGAGAGATGATGGAGATGGAGATGGAGAAAGAGATGATGGAGATGGAGAGAGATGATGGAGATGGAGAGAGATGATGGAGATGGAGAGAGATGATGGAGATGGAGAGAGATGATGGAGATGGAGATGGAGATGGAGCTGGAGATGGAGATGGAGATGGAGATGGCGAGAGAGAGAGAGAGAGAGAGAGAGAGAGAGAGAGAGAGAGAGAGAGAGAGAGAGAGAGAGATATCTGACGACTTCCCATTTGATAAAAGAAAGAAAGCATTTGACACTTTTTTAAGAATTTCTTTATCCTTTACGATTTACCGTAAAAGTCATCCAGAGTAAATTGGATTGCAGAGGTTGTCATAGAAAATTAAAGATACACATTTTATTTGATAAGTAAACACCCTTCATACCTATATGGCATTTAAAATATAATCGTTATAGCTATGTTTAAGAAAATCGAAAATTTCGAAGAAATAAAAGTTAGTTTGCAGTGAGGGAAATTTCGTGTTACATCCTTGGAAGATGCTGAATCTAGTAAGTGATTTAACTCTCTTGTTTTTGGGTCAAATTTGCTATTCACACACACACACACACGGTGCGCGTAAGATTTTCTTAAACTGCTGTCGTCGCACTGCTGTTCTGCTGAAATTTTGGTATGGAATTTGAGGTGGAGTGCAATACTTTCTCACATATATGTAAAATGTGTGTGGTAGAGAAACCAAACATTGCATTTCACATTATATATGAGATAGACACGCTTGAAGTGTTGTTTTCTTTCGCATACTGACCTGCAGAAACAGTAATATTTAGTGGAATGCAGTTTTGTAATGATAAATTTAGCCCCACCCTCTTCCAGCATGAGCTGCTCTGAGCATAATTTACATAATGAACCTTCACTCCCCTAAAACATGGTCAAACCACCATTTCTCGCAAAGCTTTGTATTTTGTCACCTAAATATAACAATCTAACGCATTGAAAACATACAGATGTCTTCAGAGGCATTCCCAGAAAATTTAAAATATAACTTTTATTTGTCAATGTAAATATCTTCATCGTTAAAGCCATTTTCATCTTCGAGAAAATACATTTCTTCAACATTTTTCTCTCTTTTTAAATAGGCTTTAACTCCGTGACATGACATGAATTTGTGTGCGGTCCTGAAGTGTGGATATGCCTCTTAAGATAAGCGTCCACAGTGAAATCCTCTCATGCAAGAAGTTTCAATCCTGTTGAACAGACGACCATGTGAACATTGGCGAAATAAACACTAAAACAACTCTCTTTCCAGAGAGATTAGAGTTACTCAAGTTTGTCTTTGGGGGATAAGCAGCAAAACCCTGCAGGAGTCTTATGCAGGCCCCTTCCACTGCGGATTAGAAAGCTGGCATGCTTCATCTAAAGTAGGCGCATTTAAGTACAGTATGCAGTTTAATATAAATATTACATACCGCACTCACAATATTTTCTCTACGCACTCTAAAAATAATCTTACAGAACCTTATTCCTCTCTTTAATTCTTCTTAAGGGGAATCGAAATGCCCAATGTTAAAATTTGATACCTTATCTCATCAACTACATAAGATAATGAGCTAAAGTTTTCAAAGTATATTCAGCAATACGATTACAGTTGATTCATGAAAATTGGTATACTTCTGTTCATTAGAAGGTAAGGTATTATTTTTCTAATAAAACGTTTAAAATTTGTACAAGCCTGGATTAAATCTAGTGGAGTAAATGTCAGTAATGGACGTCCAGGCTTGTACAACAAAATAACTTCACTGTATATAACATCTTTTATAAATTAGTTTAAAGTTTAACATTTATTTGAAAAATTATGATTTTTAAATTAAAAAAAACCAGATCCATATTCAGTTAAAAAATGTATTGCAAAAATTTCAGCCCTTAATGCCATTTGTTACTGAGATAATGGGGAATTTGTATAAAAAAAATTACTTCAAAATTGTACAAATATAAAATACGGAAAAAATGTATCCAAACTTTCCAAACACAAATTCGCAGTACTACAAAATTCTCACAAAAAGGAAATATGAGATGTCAATACTGCCAATAGCTAAAATAAAACTTTCTGATAAAAAATATCTCTTCTCTATTACTAATATTTACAAAATTATTAAAATAAATACCTATATTCTATTAAGCTATTATATTATGAGTGTTTATTTTACTGAAGCCTACCTAATAAAAATTAATACAAATTGCGGAGCACTGCATCCAAGGACACAGACCGAGACTGGGCGACACAACCACCATATTTAAGTCTTCAAGCTATTGGGACCGCTCCATCAAAGAAGCCATAGCTATTAAATGCGAAGAAAATAACATCAACAGAGACAGCGGCTTGCAGGTGAATGGCATTTGGAGTTCGGTGCTCAGCAAACACTCGCAAAGATTTGTGAAACTGCCAAAAGCTAGCCCTAGTTTTAATACAGGCTCACATCTGGCAACGGGCCAATCAGAGCAGTCCGTCCCGGCAACGGAGACCATTGGTTCCTAGTCAACGCCTCCCATGCCGGACCCGGGCCAATCACAGAGCGGCATCTGGCCGGTCCCCCCCTACGGACTACTATATATAAGGCGTACCCGGAGTCTCTACATCATTCCCTGAAGATGAGAGCGACGTTAGCTCTTGAAAGCTTGGAAATTATTCCAGAATTCACCTGGCTGATAGCCCGAGAAAAGTTATTTTCAAATTAAAATTTATTCCTATGAATAAAATTTTTCCTAAAAAAAGAGAAATATTTACAAAATTATTTTTGTTGTTCCATGTGGGTGTTTCAAAATGTTCAAAAAAAACTACTATGCAGGAATATTTTCAACAATATTTTTAAATTATTTAAAATTAGCGTACGTGTATGAAAGTGAAAGAGTGCTTTCTTATGCCAAAATGAGCGAAGTAGTAATTAAATCCTTAAAATGAAACAAAATTATGAAAATCCCGTTTCGATTCCCTTTGTGTACACAAATACAGATTTGTTTTAGATGCACAAAAAAGAATCAAAATTAAAACTTAGGTGATTGAAAATGTTGCTCTTTTCTTATGTTTTACAAGATGTACACTCATAGACATTAAAATCCGCTTGCCTCTGTGATGCTTCTGAAAATGTGAACGTTTGCCGGGAACTGAGTCATGATGATTTTTATTGGTGTCGGAACAACCAGGGGAGTAAGAAAACGCAAAACTGATTAGGCAATCCGTTCAACGCTCCCTCAGAACAGGTTGATCTGTATAAGCAGTGTTTTAATTTTGTTCAACCGTGCGCGAATTACTTTGGTATTAGAACTTTGGTATGTAACACAGAGAAAAGATAACCTTATTTTGTATCGCTCTTTGATAGAGGTGGAGTATTGACCAACCAAAAAGTTTGGGGATCAGAGGTTGCAACTCAGAATTTCATTTGTCGTAAATTACGTTTCTCCTCGGTACGCGGCTTGTAATCGTCCAGGACTGGTGCAGACAGTGGCGGATGTCCGTTAATCCGGGCAAAAGTCATGCTGTTCTGCTCACCAGAAAACGCCCCGAAATAAACCAGATACCCAACTTTTCCTATCAGGGCCAAAGGATAGAGTGGGGGAATTCCATCAAATACTTGGGCGTCATTCTTGATAAGGGCCTAACTTTTCGTGAACACGTGCGGGGAACGTCGGACAGGGCGAAGGGGGCGGTAGCCTCCCTTTACCCTGTGCTGGCCTCCCAGATGCCGGTTTACTTAAAGTTACGCCTTTTCAAGGCGCTTATAGTCCCCCTGATGCTCTATGCCTGCGAAGTGTGTGGTATGGCAGCAGAGTCCTGGCTTCTCTGGTTACAGCGGGTGCAGAATAGAGGACTCCGGTCCATATATTCTGTATGTCGACGTTTCCCTCTGAGGCTACTACATGAAGCTTCGGCCCTCCCATATGTGGAAGATGTTATTAGGCGCCGGGCTCAAAAATTCTACGCCAGATCACTGGGGGAGTACTTACCTTCTGAACGCCGAAAAAGGCGGTTCCGGGTTCCCCGCATGGCTTATGGGCACCCCCGGTAACAACGGCTTTAAACCAGCCAACAGCGTAATAGCTGAACAAAGCACTCCCCCCCACCCATAGGGACAGGTCTATCAAAATTCACCACCATATTTAAATAAATAAACACCAGCGGAGCAGAGGAAAGGATGCTGCTCCTGAAAATGCAACCGCTCGAGGAGCCTACCAGCGCTACCTCCTTAACACCAACACTCGAAACCTCAAACAAAACCTTAACCATCACCTCATTCCTGTGGTTAAACCCTTACCAGGGTAGATACACAGCAACAACACCCAGGCTCACCACGAGCCTACCAGACACGCACGCACGCGGCTTGTCCAATGCGCTTTTAAGAGCTTAGCAAACAGGGGAAGATAATGAGCAAGGTCAGCGAAAATACCCCGTCTTGCGATAAGTATTCTCAGGCGTATTTTTACTTTCTCTACACTTACTATATACGTAGTGTATAGAGAAGGCATTGCACTCCACCCAAAAATTCGATACCGAGATTTCAACAGAAATATATGTTGTAGGGTTTCCAATACCCATAAAAATCATTTTCACAAAAAGGTCCGCGCGCGTGTGTGTGTGTCCGTGTGTCTGTGAACATGATAACTCAAAAACGAAAAGTCGGTAGAATACCAAACTTAGTATTTAAGTTTAGTATCTTACAGGGATGCGACACGAAGATTTTGAGAAAAATCCCCCCACCCAAAACTACCCTTTACATGGAACTTTTTTCGAAAATTTTGATTTTCTCAAAAATGGCTCTAAAGATTTTGATAAAAATTTCGTTTATTAAACATATTTACCTGACAAATAAAATGTATATCTTGAATTTTCTGGGAATAGCCTCTGAAGAGTAGTTTATTCTGGATGAATTTTACTAAATTTTGAATAACTGCTAAACTGTAAGAGATGGAGAAAAACTTACCGCACAAAAAATGTAGAGCACGTTAAAACACACAATTTATGTTATATACGTTTTTTCGTGGAGTTTATCGTTTTTGAGACATTCCGTGTTGTTGGTTTCTGCTATGAAAAAAATATACTTTTCTCACACAGGAACTGTCAACTGCTGTCCATACAAACAAAGGAACTTCAGTAGCATAGTAACCAGTTTTTGACTATCACTTTAGGCTATGGTACTTCCTTATTTGACTTCTACTTACAAGGAAGCAACTAATAAGACTATTTCTCCTAATTTTTTCTGATTAGCATGAAGCATATAGAAGTATAAACTTTTTAGGAATAATTTGTTGCAGCGATGTAGAGAAAGTCATGTGAATGGTACACATCATAGTTTTAATGTCTTTGACTGTACAAAATTCTATCAGTTGATAGAGCTCCTGCCTGTTGTGCTAAGGGTCCTGGATTCGATTCCCAGTGGGAGTGGGCGATTTTTCTATAGTCCAAATTATTTCTCTATCCTCTGCAGAGTCTGGAAGTATGAAAGTGAGTGTGAATGTGAAATAAAATCAAGAAAAAGAACATAGAAACCCAATGATGATAAAACATTTTGTTTTCCATCTAAACATCTTAAATACACGATAGTTTATTACAAAATGGAACATTTGGAAACATAACTGACTTTTCGTTTTTGAGTTAGGTATGCTGTACACACTGACAATAAATTGAATCTATAGCGTGCAAATGTTAGGAACATCATCTTTGTAGTTTTTTGTGGTAAGGATGTTTGTTAGTGGCTTTTTAAATGTTTAATTTATAATTTTGAATGCCTATTTTGCCTACCTATTTTTATTGTTTTAGTACTAAAAATACGTAGAGTACTGATTACACACCTTGCTGGTGATGAAGTTGAGTCTTATTGTTAACTTATAAAATACTCGTGACTTTGATAAGCAAGGTGTAACGGTTCAGGTAGGGTTCTGTTAATCTAGATTCATCAGGTACCTAGATACCTTATATACATACATACAGACAGACAGACAGATACAACATTGCAATCTGTATATCCTATTATGAGATTAGACTCAAAGCCCAAACTCTAGGATGTAGATCATGTCAACAATTACATTTATTCATACTTATTAATACATTTATTTACAAATAATAGCTCTGACAATGAATTTTCAGAGGTGTCAGTTTTACATAATTTTCAATTACATGTCTGTTTCCAAATTATTACCAATGTTTTTTCATTGAATCAAATCCTCCTCAGCATAGAAGGTGTGAGTAATAAGGCATTTTTTTAATTTATTTCTGTTCATTTGCAATTCTTTTATAGAAGAGGGAAGTGAATTAAACAAAAATATTCCTTTGTAGTAAACATTTTTGGAATAACTGCAAATTATTTGTCGGTCTATGTAAGTCCCGCCTATGTCTGGTCTGTTTGTTATGAATATCTGTATTTTTGTAAACTTTTCTGGGTCATTTATTACAAATGACAATATGGCTAGAATATATTCGCAGGCTAATGGTAAAATTCGAATAATTTTGAAAAGTGGTTTGCAGTGAATTGATCGTCTTTCCCCTGCCAATATTCTTATTACCTTTTTACTTTCTCTATAGGTGCTATGTATATAGTGTATAGAGAAGGTATTGCACTCCACCCAAAAATTCGATATCGAGATTTCACCGGAAATATATGTTTTAGGGTCCCTTATATCCAATAAAAGTATTTTCAGAAAAAGGTCCGTGTGTGAGTGTCCGTGTGTCTGTGAACACGATAACTCAAAAACGAAATGTTGGTAAAATACCAAACTTGGTATTTAAGCTTAGTATCTTCCAGTAATGCGACACGAAGATTTTGAGAAAAATCTCCCCACCCCAAACTACCTTTTACATGGAACTTTTTTCAAAAGTATTTATTTTCTCAAAAATGGCTCTAACGATTTTGATTAAAATATCGTATATCAGAGATATTTACCTGACAAACGAAATGTATATCCTGAGTTTTCTGGGAATAGCCTCTGAAGACTACTTTATTCTGGACGAATTTTACGGAATTTTGCATAACTGCTAAACCATAAGACTTGGATAAAAACTTACTACACAAGAAATGTAGAGCACGTTAAAACAAACAATTTACGTTATATGCATTTTTTTCGTGGAGTTGATCGTTTTTGAGACATTCATTGTTTTTGGTTTCAGCTATGAAAAACTTACTTTTCTCACATAGGAATTTATCAACTCCTGCCCATAAAAACAAAGGAACTTGTCACATAACAACCAGCTTTTGACTTTCACTTTAAGCTATGGTACTCCCTTATTTCGCTTCTACTTACAAGGAAACAAATAATAAGACTATTTCTGCTAATTTGTTCTCGAGTAGCATGAAGTACGTAAATAGAGGCATTAGCTTTTTAACAATAATTTGTTACAGAGATGAAGAGAAAGTTATGTGAATGGTACACATCAGATTATTTTTGTTTCCTTGTTCTTCATCCAAAAATCTGATGTGTTCCATTCACATGACTTTCTCTATATCTCTCCAATAAATTATTTTGAAAAGCTTATGCTTCTATTTAATTTCTGCTAATCGAGGAAAAATTAGCAGAATTAGTCTTATTTGTTGCTTCCTTGTAAGTAGAAGCGAAATAAGGGAGTACCATAGGTTAAAGTGACAGTCAAAAGCTGGTTGCTATGTGACTGAAGTTCCTTTGTATGGACACGAGTTCACAAAGTCCTGTGTGAGAAAAGTATGCGTTTTATAGCTGAAACCAAAACCAAGGAATATCTCAAAAACCATCAACTCCATGAAAAATATGTATATAAAATAAATTGTGTGTTTTAAAGTGCTCTACATTTGTTGTATGGTAAGTTTTTGTCCATCTCTTACATTTAGCAGTTATGCAAAATTCCGTAAAATTGACCCAGGATAAAGAAATCTTCAGAGGCTATTGCCAGAAAATTCAAAATACACATTTTATTTGTCGGGTAAATATCTTTAATATATGATATTTTAATCAAAACCGTTAGAGCCATTTTTTTTAGAAACTCAAAATTGTCGAAAAAGTTCCGTGTAAAGGGTAGTTTGGGGTGGGAGGATTTTTCTCAAAATCATTGGGTCGCATCCCTGGAAAATAGTAAACTTAAATACCAAGTTTGGTATTTTACGGACTTTTCGTTTATGAGTTATTGTGTTCACAGACACACGGACCTTTTTGTGAAAATCCTTTTTTTGGATATTGGGGACTCAAAAAACATATGTTTCCGGTGAAATCTTGGTATCGAAATTTTGGGTGGAATGCAATACCTTCTCTATACACTAGGTACATATTGCTTATAGAGAAAGTAATAAACAACTTTTATTAAGCAATTTTCTTGTACAGGGTAGACATTAAACCCTGATGAAAGGTTGATGCACAGAGTATCACCATTGCACGCGTATTATTTCATAACCTTTGTGAAATAAGTGTTCAAAATTATACCCTTCTACCTCAATGCATTTCCCAATTCTGAATAAACGATTGCTATTCCCGTAAAAGCATGTCTCTTCCAATACTGGCACAAGCATCTCGTATGCGCGCTTTATCTGAGAAGTCGTCGTGTTTTCGGTGTGGTGATAAAGTCGAATTTCTTGATAAATATGACACTCGTTTGTTACGATGTTTATTTTTGCGAAACAATTTTACCCTCTTGTTTCATTGAATTCTCTCAGCGATTTGCTCCACTACTACTCTTCCCCCAAAACTCGCACTGCAGAGAATAAATTGCCCCCGTTTTGGAGGAAAATCCCCGTCCCTTTCTGGCAATCCTGTTCATCGAATCTGCTGCTTCTCTACCCCTGTGAGAATTCACATTCTTCTGCGTATATCTGCCTCTACCAAGGCCGGTCCATAGAAGACAAAATTTTGTTGGATCTGCTACACGGAGAACAGAAATGGTCGAACTGCAAGCCTTATAACTTTCTCCGGCATTTGAACCTTCCGCTGGCTGAGAAAATGAAAAAGCATTTCACAGATCACACTCTTATATTGTGGTATTTTCTCCAAACGTACTATGCACACACTGTATACAGAAAGTATTATATTCCAAACCAAAAATTCTATGTCTAAATTTCACCGGAAATATGTTTTGAGATCTCTTGAGTCCAAAAAATAGCATTTTTAGAAAAAGGTCCGTATTGTGTCTGCCTGTGTGTGTTTAAGAACAGTATAGCTAAAAGAACTAAGAGACCGTTAAATTCCAAACTTGATATTGAAGATTGGTATCCTTCAAGGATAGGACAGAAGATTTTCAAGAAAATCCCCTCATCCCAAACTAACCTTTTCATGATTTTTTTTTTTTAATTTCTGTTTTTCTCAAAGTTGGATCTAACAATTTTGATTAAAATATCTTATATTATAGCTGTTTACATCACAAATAAAATGTATATCCTGAATTTTCTGGAAGTAGCTTCTAAGACCTGCTCATTCTGGATGAATTTAGCTAAAGTTTGCATAACTGATAAACCGTAAGAGATAAGACAAAAACTTACTATATAAAAATGCAGATCTTGCTAAAATACATAATTTGTGCCATTTGCATTTTTGTTGCAGAGTTGGCCGTTTCCGAGATATTTTTTTTAATGGTGTAAATTTTAAACGACGTATCTCCTCAAACAAGGCAACTTTTTTTTTTTTTTTTTTTTTTTTCTTTGTCTTTTAAAAGTTTCACTATCGCTTTGAATTGGTGCTTATATGAAATAGTTGTAAGAGTAAATCTGCTAACGTTTATCTCGTTTAGTATGATACAGGTAGAAGAATAATCTTTGGTACAAATAGTTTTTTTGTTTGCAGAACAGATAGAGAAAGTCATGTGAATGTAACACATCAGAGTTTTTTTGTATGTACTTCTGTTCTCATTTGCATTCGTAAACTCAAGTAGGAACTATATTAACGTTCAGCAGAGCTGTCAAACTGGAGTAAACTAGATAGAACATTTAGAGTGGGTCATTAATGGCCGTGTTAGTCATTTGTTTCTTCCGGCCTCCTATGCGTTTATACCATTTTGCCAGGGTCCTTTAATTATATGCAACATAAGGTATTAATTAATAGGCATAATATTTTAGGAGTCGGCAAACTATGCCGCATATTTTCTCCTTTTACATGTACAGTCAAAGACATTAAAACTACAACTGATAAGCGGGGGTGTTTTCGCTGACTCCGCCCATGACTTTCATCTATTTGCTATGCTCTTAAACGCATATTGGATAGGTCACGTTACCGAAGAGAAGCGGATAGATATAAAACGTAACTTGCGACAAATGAAGTTCCGAGTTGCGAACTGGGGATCCTTAAACTCTCTGGTTAGACGATACTCCTCCCCTCTCACCAGGTGATATCAAAATTAGACTAATATTTTCTCATACTAAGTGCTAATGACAAGGTAATACGCGCACTTGGTTGACTAAATTAACATACTGCTTATACAACTCAACCTTTTCTGTGGGAGCGTCGAGCGGGACTGAGGGGTGGATAGATTGTCCAAACGGTTTTGCCTTTACTTGTGTAGCATGTTGTACCAGAATGGTGCCAATGAAAATCGTGGAAAATGTTTAGTAAAATCACAGCGCCAGGCGTATTTTTATCTTTGAGTATACATTTTATGCCTATTCATTGTCTTATTCACTTCATGTCTACTTTATTTTTAACCTCTTACAAGGAGTCAGTACTGATGGTAGCTCACATAAACTACAATCAGTAGTTGTGTCTCATCGATGAATTTCAACATTCATAAACCATGCTTTCATTAAGTAAACAAACATAAGACGACTATAGAACTAAAGTGATTAATCTATGACCTACCGTTACATAACAGCATCAATTCTGCCAGGAAATGGTATTGACAATCGTTACACCTCCCATTGCACTACTCACTCATTGTATGTTGCAGTTGTATACAACCAATAGGATACTGGCAAACTCAGGTAAGGTGTGGAACGCAAATAGGGAAAAGGTTGCGATAGTATATAAGCCCGCTGTGTATTTTATTAGTTTAGTATAGGTTTAATATAAGAAACATCTGCTTCAGTAGAACGCAGAACCTTAGGCTCGCCAAGGTTATTTGCTTTGTTAATGCTGTAGACACAATTACCTTTGTAGAGCAAGCTTTTTAGAGCATCAGAGATACAAGTATCAGGCTGAAGGTTAAAAAAATGTTCATCTCCAAATATTTTGTAACCCGGGACTTTTTCATTATAGAGAGTAGTCACATGGGTAGACTGCAAAGAACTTATTAAGTCAGTCAAGTGACAACGCTATTTTTCGCGCTTCTTTTTAGCCAATTAGGAAGGAGTGCATTATTGGAGGTTTTAGGTATTTAAGCGATGCGTGGACAAGAAATCAGGTTTTAGGGAGCACGTTCGGGGGCTGTGGTGCCGGGGCAATGGGGCTGCGGCCTCACTGTACCCGATGCTGAGGTCCTCGATGACGGTTCCCCTTAAGTTGCGCCTTTTGAGGGCTCTCATAATCCCCTTATTAATCTACGCCTGCGAGATCTGGGGCATGGCGGCAGACTCCAGTCTGCTGTTGCTTCAGCGGGTACAGAATAGGTGTCTTCGGGCTATCTATTCTGTGCCTCGAGGCTTTCCAACGAGACTCCTGCACGAAGCCTCTGGTCTACCATACCTGGAGGACGAGATTAGGCGTGGGGCAACAAAATTCAACGAAGGGTTACCATTCCATCGGAGCGCCCTCGTTAGGTCTCTTGGGGATTACGATCCCACAAACCGCCGCTTCAGGCGATACCGGCTTCCCCGCATGGCTTGCGGGCATCCCCGGTAACGAAGGAGCACCTCCAACAGCTGCTACGGCTAAGCTCCTTATTATCCTTCAAGAGTTGCTTGGATTCAAAATTATAATCTCAAGAAACATTTTGATAAAAACACACCAGCGGTGCACAAGGGCCGTTGCACCATCAAGGCAACCGTCGAGGAGCAATATTCGCCTCCTCCTGTCACTCCACAACCCCAATACACACCCGCCATCCTACAAAACCCACAATCCCGTCAGAACGTGGTTAAGTTCTCTCTGAGAACAGGGACACGTCTAACACACCTCGGGCTGCCCTCAGCCTGCCAATCACACTGGACTGGAAATCAGGTTATTGTTATTGTGTATTCTTATGGTGTATGTTACTGCGACTACAAATGTTACTCTTACTGCGATTCTGAATGTGATAGTGTTTAATGTTACTATTGCAACGTATTCTGTGTGACGACCGTCAACAACAAGAACTCAGCAATAGCGGAAATTACCACCAAATATCGTTTTCAAGAATGTTTGTCGGGAATCGTTTGTAGGTTTAGCACCTCAACTAGCAACAAACAAGAATAAAAGTATTTATTTAGTGAAATTAAGTGAAATAATTCTTTTCATGAGTCCACCCCGTATTACATATCTTAGTTATTCTTTCCCCCCCCTGAGGAGAGTCAACTGGTGTTCTACAGGGACGAGCCTAGCCGGTGTTGTAAAGGATTTTCAGAGGTATGTACACGTTACTTATAGAGTATTTCACTGGTGCTAATATTTGACCAATACCGAGGTAGACCAACACGACGGCGACATACTGGCGCCACACCAGATACAGCGAAAGGTTGCGCCCACATTAAGTAAAGAAACACACCAAAAGTCACTAACATTTTTGACATATTTATATACATGTTAGTGAAAGTAAACATTATGAAATTGGCGTTCTTCCCAATGTGTACCTTAAAGAGAGAATTCTCTTATACGCCCTGAAATAGTTTCTCCTGCTGAGGAAAACTGCTGCATTGGAAGGCATCAAAAGGAACGATCACTTTCACTAGAGATTTCCCTAGCAGCTTCAATATACGGCACACACCTGTTTCTGGATTCACTTAAAGCCGTTTCCTTTCGGGAAAGGGGAATTTTATTTCAGTAGTATTGACTTCTGTAGGTTTACAGCCCCAGTGAGGAGCGCATAGCTTCACTACACAGCGTAAAATAAACTTGCACGCCTCAGTAAAACTTCTTTATACCGAATATTTGGAAGAATAAAAAGGAAATGAGAACCTACGTGAAGGAATACGAACCAAGTTTATTCAAGTATGTCTCATATTCCAGGAATTATGTATTACTGTCTGTCACAGTTCAAAATATGTCTGAGTATCGTTTTCAGATGGTCGTCTCTTTAGAGCGGTGGTAGCGTTGCTGTTTGCGGGAGATCTGGGTTCGATTCCCAGTACCGGGGTGGGAATTTTTCCCCCACTGGGACACCAGGACCGGGGTGCACTCAGCCTCGAGAGGTCCTGCGGTACGGCTCCAGTTCATGAGGTAGCTGATATATGTTCCGAAGTATTAAAAAACCGTAAATTTTTGTAATATAAGATCATTAATTACAATTTTGGTTTTAACAGTATAGTTACCTTGAAAAGCCGTTGCTTTTGTTTTATTTATCTAAATTTTGAAATCATAATTCTCACATAATTTCTGTGTACACACACAAACATACACACACACCTTGCAGCTCGTCTTCCGTTTTATTTATAATTATCTGGTCACCCACAATCATCGTTTTAAGTATACCTTTTGGTGCAATATAAATATATCCACTAATTTTACACCCATTCCAGCTATATACATTGTAAAAACCTGATGTGTTACATTCACATGACTTTCTCCATATCTTTGCAATGCATTATTCTTAAAAAACTTAATACTTCTATTTCCTCCATGCTAATCAGTAAAAAATTAGCAGAAATAGCTTTATTACTTGCTTCCTTGTAAGTAGAAGCGAAATAAGGGAGTACCATAGATTAAAGTGATAATCAATAGCTAGTTTCTATGTCACTGAAGTTTCTTTGTTTGTATGGACAGCAGTTGTCAAATTCCAGTATGAGAAAAGTATAAGTTTTTCATAGCAGAAACCAAAAATAAGGAATGTCTCCAAAATGACGAACTCCAGGATAAAAATGTATAAAATATAAATTGTGTGTTTTAACGTGCTCTACATTTTTTGTGTAGTAAGTTTTTGTCCATCACTTACGGTTTAGCAGTTATTCAAAATTCAGTAAAATTCATCCAGAGTAAACTACACTTCAGAGGCTATTCCCAGAAAATTCATTTTATTTGTCAGGTACAAAGTTTTCGAACAAAAATCCATGTTAAGGGTAGTTGGGGGGGATTTTCCTCAAAATATTCGTGTTGCATCCTTGGAACATACTTAACTTAAATACCAAGTTTGGTATTTTTCCTACTTTTCCTTTTTGAGTTATCGTGTTCACAGACACACGGACACACACACGGACCTTTTTCCGAAAATGCGATAGTTAGATAAAGGAGACCCTAAAACATATATTTCCGGTGAAATCTCGGTATCAAATTTTTAGGTGGAGTGCAATACCTTCTCTATACACTATGTATATAGTGCGTATAGAAAAAATAAAAAATCTTACGTGTTCCATTCACATGAATTTCTCTATATCTCTGTAAAAAATTATTGTTAATAAGCTTATCTTTTATTTATTTCATGCTAATCGAGAAAAATTAGCAGAAATAGTCTTATTTCTTGCTTTATTGTAAGTAGAAGCCAAATAAGGAGTACCATAGAGTAAAGCGAAAGCCAAAGACATGTGACTAATGTTCCTTTGTATGGACAGGAGTTGACAAATTCCTGTACGAGAAAAGTATGTTTTTCCAAGCTGAAAACAAGAAAAATGAACATCTCAAAAACAATCAACTCCAGAAAAAATGTATATAGCATAAATTGTGTGTTTTAACATGCTCTACATTTTCTGTGTGTTAAGTTTTTGTCCATCTCTTACGGTTTAGTAGTTATGCAAAGTGCATCCATAATAAAGTAGACTTCGGAGGCTATTCCCAGAAAATTCAAAATATACATTTTATTTGTCAGGTAAATATCTTTTATATATGATATTTTAATCAAAATCGTTACAGCCATTTTTTATAAAATCAAAATTTTCGAAAAAAGTTCCATGTAAAAGGTAGTTTTGGGGTGAGGGAATTTTTCTCAAAATCTTCGTGTCGCATCCCTGGAAGATACTAAACTTAAATACCAAGTTTGGCATTTTACCAACTTTTCGTTTTTGAGTTATCGTGTTCACAGACACACGGACACACACACGGACCTTTTTTCTGAAAATCCTTTTTTTGGATACAGGGGACCTTAAAAGATATATTTGCGATGAAATCTCGGTATCGAATTTTTTGATGGAGTGCAATACCTTCTCTATACACTATGTACACAGTACGTATAGAGAAAGTAAAAATGAACACCCTGGAACGGGGGCATGAACGACCATTTAATTTTGCTCAGAGACCTCTCTATCAGATTTGAGGTTCTTTTACGTGCCGGCTTTACTTCCCTTCCGAAGGAAGCCATTGCCTAGGATTTTTACGCTCGAAAAAATACATCCTCCTCCGCTGGGTTTGAATCAGAATTCCACAATATTTACTCATAATAATTAATGGAGGCTAATAACTGTCCGTAACGAATGAGTTGCCATTTGTCTTAAGATGAATATTCTACTCTCCTGAATTTAAACTATTTTGCAGAGTATTAACTTAACGTTATAGACAAAATTTGGTTCCATACTAAAGTATCTAAACATGCTATGAGATGCGCGCTTTGATAACCCGCTACCAACTGCAGAAAACACACGTTACAAGAGTTAGGAGCAGAGAGAGAAGTTGCAGTGGAAATACCTAAGTTTTCACATTCTCTTCTATTAACTTAACCATATCATGACTCACCAATAAAATTCCTACGTTTTATATTACCAAATCTTTAAAGCTTATATTCACATCTCTGCCACAACTGTCTCGCTCTGTAACGCATTACTTTCAGTTTGGCGATGTTTCTATGCTCGATGCCATATTTGAAACGTTATTTTCATTTTATCTTAATTGAAATTCAGAAACAGTTTGAATTTACTATCTGTACACGTACTATGTACATAGTGTATAGACTTCTTGTTTTGTATTGCACCCAAACATGCTATATCTGGATTTCACTGTAAGTACAACTGTAAAACATTTTTAGAAAAATATGATGTGATCCATTCACATCACTTTCTCTATATCACCGCAACAAATTATTGTTAAAAAGCTTTTGCTTCTTATTACTTGCTTCCTTGTAAGTAGAAGCGAAATAAGGGAGTACCATAAGTTAAAATGAGCTGGTTGCTGTCACTGAAGTTTCTGTGTTTGTATGGACTGCAGTTGACAAATTCCTGTATGAGAAAAGTAAAAGTTTTTCATAGCAGAAAGCAAAATCAAGGAATGTCTCAAAAACGATGACCTCCATGAAAAAATGTATATAACATAAATTGCGTATTTTAACGTGCTCTACATTTTTTGTGTAGTAAGTTTTTATCCATCTCTTACAGTTTAGCAGTTATTTAAAATTCCGTAAAATTGGTCCAGAATAAAGTAGTCTTCAGAGGCTATTCTCAGAAAATTCAAGATACACATTTTATTTGCCAGGTAAATATCTTGAATATACGGTATTTTAATCAAAATCATTAGCCATTTTTAAGAAAATAAAAAAAATTCAAATAAAGTTCCATATAAGGGTAGTTTTGGGTAGGGGAATTTTTCTCAAAATCTTCGTATCGCATCCCTGGAAGATACTCAACTTAAATACCAAGTTTGGTATTTTTACCGACTTTTCGTTTTTGAGTTAACGTGTTCACAGACTCACTGACGGACCTTTTTCTAAAAAGGTTTTTTTTGTATATAGGGGACCCTAAAACATATATTACCGGTGTAATCTCGGTATCGAATTTTTGGGTGGAGTGCAAAAAATGTGGAACTCATTAAATTACAAAATTTATGTCAAAATTGTTTTCTTGGAATTGACCATTTTTTAGATATTTCCTATTATTGGTTTTAGTTTTAAAATACTTCAGTTTCTCACCTACGGGAATTTTTTTACTCTTAGCAACCAGTTTTTAAAAGATTTTACTATCGCTTTTGCCTAGGCATTCCATTATTTCCATTCTAGTTACAAGGAAGCAAATAATAAGACCATTTCTGGTAATGTTTTCTCATTTAGCATGAAGTAAGTAGAAGTCTATGCTTTCTAATAATACTTTTTTGAAGTAATGTAGAGAAAGTCATGTGAATGGAACACATCATATTTTTTTTTTTTTTTTTGGTAGAGATGTTTTCGATGTATTATCTTAATCATAATCATTAGTCATTTTTGAGAAAAATTAAAAATTTTGATATTTTTTCCATGTAAGGGGTAGTTTGAGGTGGGAGAATTTTCTTCAAAATATTCATGCAAATCCTTGAAAGATTTTAAACTCAAATACTAAGTTCGATATTTTATCGAGTTTTCGTTTTTGAGTTGTGTTCATACACGGGACATTTTTCTAAAAATGTAATTTTGGTTATAAGGGATCCTAAAATATGTATTTCTGGTGAAATCTCGATATCGAATTGTTGGTGGAATATAATACCTTCTCTATACACTATTATATAGTACTTTTAGAGAAATTACAAATATAAATTCACAGCAGCTCCAGCCCGAAAAGCAATTTCGCTCTGGAGTGAAGCAGCAAAAACTTATTTCGTCTCTTGAACATAATACAGTAGACCTATAAAATTCAACTTAGGCTCTAAGTTGTAGCTTGTTATGCGCGCGTTGAAAGCAGAGTGGTGCAAAATATGAGTATAATACTATATAGCATAATAAACTTCACTGCTTGTGGCGTGCAGCAAGCCACAATGGAGAGCGGTAAGGAAGCACTGCACTGGCGTACACTGATGTACGTTATGTCATGCGCATTCCATAAACACGGGCGCTTGCTTGGCTAAATGTGACCGCTAAATAGACCAGAAACAGTATATAGAAAACACCATTACAGAGCGACACCCCACGAAGACATGCTATAGCTATTATATAGGGTGATTTATATAGAGCTGACACATTTCTTTCATTAATTCTTTCAAAACGTGTTATACTAGCGACAACTTAGTATACCTAAATTGTAGAGGAATTTTGGGAGATTATCTACCTCTATAGCAAATGTTGAAAATTTCTCCATCCTGCATAAGGCACAACTCAACACGTCGTTCCATGTTACTGGCCACTCGTTGTCAATAGCATGTATCTCCTTTGTGATGTTGTGCTTCAGGTCGTCCAATGTCTGGGCACGTGTGGCGTAAAACCTGTCTTTTAAGTAACCCATAGAAAGAAGTCCGGCGATGTCAAATCCGGAGATCTCGGTGGCCACAGGTTCCTGGAAATTATCCGGTCGTGAAAGAAACTTGCAATTAGGTTCATGGATTCATGATATATGACATCTTGCTGAAAATATCCTTGACTCAGCTCTACATCGTACTGCATTTTCACATTGACTACGACAACAAAATGCCGAAACAGCTGCCAACAATGCAATTAGGAATAAAACATAAACATCTGCGCATCTAGTGACAAGGAATCGAAACTCCAGATTATTCTGCTTAATTTGGTACTAAAATTGGGTCATTGAATGAATTTCTCATGGAATAATTAAAGAAAGAAATGTATCAGTTCGACATAAATCACTCTGTAGTTACTTGTCTGTAAAAAATGCTGCCATTATGTGAAAAATGTCATTTATTTTACAGAACAACCTATCGAGAACCAAATTCAACTTTGGATAGTTTCAGTCAGACTGAAAAATTCAATGCCATAGCCGGGATTTGAACTACGGATCTCCCAATCTCTAGCCAGTTGCTCTACCACTGAGCTACCATGACAACATACCGGTTTCCGCACGTTTCCCGGTAAACCACAATGTAATCTCAAATTATTTTGAGATGAAAACTCCAATTATTTTGAGAGCACCTTGTATGGTTTACTGGGAAACATGCCAGTCAGTTGAGAAATTCAGTGTTATGCCAGCATGTTGCCATGGTAGCTCAGTGGTAGAGCAACGGATAGAGACCGGGAAATCCGTGGTTCAATTCTCGGCTATAGAATTGAATTTATCAGTCTGACTCTACCTATCCAACTCCTGTCCTACACATGATTTCTGGGGGAAACAATTAAAATTATCACTAGTTTAACTTTGTTCTTTAAAGGGAATCGGTAAAAAATTATGATTTTGGAATTTATGGTGCAAAAATGGCACATAATTTAAAGTACATATTTACTATGTTTGATTTTTCTAGGGAAGATTTAACACAGGTTTTAGAAGCCATTTTAAAGAGTTACGCTGGTTAAATTATACTCTCCAACAAGCTTTAAGGTCAATTTTTCTCACGTTAAAGGTTGCTATTAAATTCTTATACTCAACATCTATCTTCTACCACAAAACTACAGCTGTTATTCCGAAAATGTCATAAAGAGTCTGAAAAACGTGTATAATAAAACTGATTGGAATTTTGATATTATTCATTGATTACCTTTAAAAATATGTGTTCGATTCACATGGCTTTCTCTACATCGCTATAACAAATTATTCTTAAAAAGCATGTTCTATCTATTTTATGATAATCGAGGTAAACATTAGCAGAAATTATCTTAATTACTTGCTCCCTTATAAGTAGAAAGAAAATGAGGGAATACACTAGGCTAAAACGATCTGGTTATCAGGTGGTTACAATCCGTTACTGTGCAGGACCAGAAGTTTAAAACTTTCCGCGTGAGAAAAGTTTAAGTGTTTTGAATCTGAGAGAAATAACAAGAAATATCTCAGAATTGATCAATTCCAAGAAAAAAACGTATACGACATAAACTGTGTGTTTTAACGTAATCTACATTTTTTGTAGAGTACGTATTTGTCTATTTCTTACGGTTTACCAGTTACGCAAAATTCAGCCAAATTCATTCAGAAGAAATGCGTATTTAGAGGCTATTCCCAGGAAATGCAAGAAATAAATCTTTAACATACGATGTTTTAATGAAAATCGCTAGAGCAATTTTTGGGAAAATAAAAGATTTTTCAAAATCTTCGTGTCACATCCCTGAAAGATACTTAACTTAAATACCAAGTTCATATTTTACAGAGTTTTCGTTTTTGAGTTATCGTGTTCACAGACACACGGACACAAGAACACACAGACACCCAGGAACCTTTCTCTAAAAATCATTTTTTTATACAGGAGGCCCTAAAACGCGTATTTTCGGTGAAATCTCGGGATCGAATTTTTGGGTGGAATACAATAGGTCTCTGTACACTATGTACATAGTACGTGCAGAGAAAGTAAACATTAATTAGTATAATAAACTGCTGTCTTACCAGCTTTTCCACTTTGTGATGTTAAATAATTTTTAAAACCTTAAGAGATAGACAAAAAGCTTATTGCAGAAAAATGTGGATCTCGTCAAAACACACAATTTATGTCCTTTACATCTCTGCTGTGCAGCTAGCCGTTTCAGAGATATTCCTTGTTGTTGTTTCGATTTCAAAATCGTTATACTTTTCTCAGACAGGAATTGTCCATATACTTTCCAATGACAATTGCATAGCAACAGCTTTTATATCATTTGACTATCCCTTTAGCATAGTGTCTTCCCTTAGTTCCCTTCTACTTATAAGGAACAAAGTAATAAGAGCATTCTGCTAATGTTTATCTTGATTAGCATCGAGTATTTTTTTACTTTCTCTACACGTACTATGATTTCAATGGAAATACATGTTTTGAGTCCCCTGAATACAAAAGAAGCATCTTTAGAAAAATGTCCTTGTGTGTGTGTGTGTGTGTGTGTGTGCAGCATAGCTCAAAAACGAAAAGACCGTTAAATACCAAACTTGTATCTTTTTAGGATGCGACACAAAGAGTTTTAAGAAAATCTCCCCACTCCCAACTACCTTTTACATGGAAAAAATGTCGAAAATTTTAATTTTCTCAAAAATGGCTGTTACGATTATCTCTTATGTTTAAGATATGTTCGTCACAAACAAAACGTATATCTTAAATTTTCTGGGTATAGCCTCTGAAGACATTCTGAATGAATTTTGCAGAAATATTAAACCGTAAGAGATAGGCAAAAACATGCTTAAAACAATAAATCTCGTTAAAACGCACAATTACGCATATTCCTGTTGTTCTTGGAATTCACCTATTTTTGAGATATTCCTTTTTATTAGCTTCAGCTTCAAATACTTAAACTTTTCTCATAGGGGAATTTGGCAACTGCTGTCCATACAAACAAAGGTGCTTCAATCACATAGCAACAAGCTTTTAAAGATTTGATTCTAACAATTTTGATTAAAGTACCGTATTTTAAGGATATTTTCCACAGAAATAAAATCCATGTTTGAATTTTCTGAGAAAAGCATCTGAAGAGCTGTTCATTCTGGTTTTGTTTTGCAGAATTTTGCATAGTGGTTCAACCGTGAGAGACAGACAGAAAACTTACTGCATAAAAATTGTAGACCTCGTTAAAACTCGTCAATAATGACATATACGTCCTTGAGATATTCATTGTTATTGGTTTAAACTTTAAACTACTTAAAACTTTTCGGAAACGGCAAGAGATGTTCCGTTCTCTTGTTTTCAGCTCGTGCAAAGCACACCTTTGTTTTGTTTCACGTAACACAAGTTTTTAAAATATTTGACTAACGATTTATCCTATGGAAGCAAGTATTAAGACAATTTTTGCTAATGTTTATCTCGTTTAGCATGTTGTAGAGAAAAATATAGTCTTTTGTGAGGAAAATTACTTATGTAAATGCTAGAGAAAATTATGTGAATGGAACTCGCCAGCTTTTTCTGCATGTTATTTCTGCTTGAAATTGTTGCTTTTCTGTATAATTTTTGTAAAAGTGAGGTGCACTTTGCTAAATTTGCATCCAGAGCAAGTGAAACGACATAATTAAAGCACCCTCACCCTATTTTGTCAGCATTTCAAATGCGCGGAAGAGAACCAGAAAAAAAAAAAGCTGATATAATCCATTCACATGACTTTCTGTATATCTCTGCAACAAAGTTTTGTTAGAAAGTTTATGCTTCTATTTACTTCATGCTAAGTGAGAAAAAATTAGCAGAAATAGTTTTATTACTTGCTTCCCTGTATGTAGAAGCGAAATAAGGGAGTAAGATAGGTTAAAGTGATAAAGCTGGTTGCAAAGTGACTGAAGTTCCTTTGTTTGTATGAACAGCAGTTGACAAATTCCTGTATTAGAAAAGTATAATTTTTTAAGGCTGAAACAAAAAAAAGGAATATCTAAAAAGGATCAATTCCACGAAAAAATGTTTCTAACATAAATTGTGTGTTTTAATGTGCTCTACATTTTTTGTGTGGTAAGTTTTTGTTTATCTCTTGCGGTTTACCAGTTACACAAAATTCCGTAAAATTCATGCAGAATAAAGTAGTCTTTAGAGGCTATTTTTAGAAAATTCAAGATATGGAAATTATTTGTCAAGTATATATATTTAATATATGATATTTTAATCAAAATCGTTAGAGACAGTTTAAAAAATCAAAATATTCGAAAATTTTAACACGTTAAGGGTAGTTGGGGGTGGGGGATTTTCTTGAAAATCTTCGTGTTGCATCCTTGGAAGATACTGGGTTTAAATACATAGTTTAGTATTTAACGGTCTTTTCGTTTTTGAGCTATGTTGCCCACAGATACACACACACATACACACAGACAGACACACACACGGATATTTTTCTAAAAATGCTTTTTTTTGGATTCAGGTGAGCTCAAAACATGTATTTCCGGTGAAATCTCGGTATCGAATGCAATAGTATCAATGCAATACCTTCTCTACACACTATGTACATAGTACGTAAAGAGAAAGTAAAAAAGCTTTCATGAACTTTCCATCTCTATAAGATTAGGGCTTCTTTTTCATTTCCTTGGAGTTATCTTCAGTTACTACGAAAAATCTTTACTTTATATGGTCAAAGGGCCCAAATAGGATTGTCGGTTCTTTGCTGAGAGCAAGTGTTTCATTAGTTGATTTAATGCCACATTATTTAATACGTTTTTGTCTAGCAAGTTTAATTTTTACAAATTTTTACTTTGCTCTATTGTAACTGACCTAACGACGTAGGTATACATATATGCAATTATTTCCCAGAAACTACTCCATATTCTAAATTTTCTTGCCGGAGAAGATGGCTAGGGGTTTAGAATTTCCCAATTTTTAATTTCTCTACATGTACTATGTACATAGTGTGTAGAGAAGATATTGTATTGCATCCACAAATTCGAGATTTTACCGAAAATACATGTTTTGGGTCCCCCTAAATAATTTTTTTTTGGCAAAAAAACGAACCGACCGTTAAATACCAAATTTGGCATTTAAGTTTGGTATCTTCCAAGGATGTGACAGGAAGATTTTCAAGAAAATCCCCCCACCCCCAACTGCCCTTTACATGGAACTTTTTTCCAAAAAATTTGATTTTCTCAAAAATGGCTCTAACAATATTAATTAAAATATCGTATATTAAAGATATTTACCTGACAAATAATATGTATATCTTGAATATTCTGGGATTAGCCTCTGAACACTACTTTATTCTGGATGAATTTTGCATAACTGCTAAACCGTAAGAAATGGACTAAACTTACCACACAAAAAATGCAGAGCACATTAAAACACACAATTTATGTTATATAAATTGTTATCGAATAGTTGATCGTTTTTGAGATATTCCTTCTTTTTGGTTTCAGCTTTGAAAAACTTGTACTTTTCTCATGCAGGAATTTGTCAACTCGTGTCCACACAAACAAAAGAAATTCAGTCACATAGCAACCAGCTTTTGTCTATCACTTTAACCTATGGTACTCTTAGGCATGAAATCATGTAGTTAACGCGCATGCGCGCACACATCACACACAAAGTCGCGCGCAGAAAACGCGATAAATCATGCCCCTGCTTACTTCATGTCAGGTGATCTTTAAACGTCACTGCCATACATTACATTCATCAGCATATGTCGTGCTTCATTTGTCAACATAATCTCCAGTAAGGCTAATACATGTTTTATATCAATGTTTTAATTTAATTATACCATCTCTGTAGTGCGGTTTATCAAGGTCCTCAAAATAGCTGTTAACCGCATCAATTACCTCCTCGTTGCTGTGAAACCTTTACTCTCCAAGACATTTTTTGAGGTTTGGAAACAGGTGGTAGTCACTGGGTGCTAGATCTGGCGAATAGGGTGGTTGTGCAAACAATTCCAACTTTAATTAGCACGTTTTATTCACTGCAGTGACTTTAAGATGGGCTGGAGCACTGTCGTTTTTTTTTGTTTTTTTTTGTTTTGTTTGTTTGCCAAATGAGGTTTTTTCCTTTTCACCTCATCACCCAAAAGTTGCAGTAAGCTTGCGTTGTAGTCACCAGTGATAATCAATAAACATAATTCCCTGTGCATCCCAGAAAACGCTCGCCATAACCTTGTTAGCTACAAAATTGACTTTGTCTTTTTTGGAGTTTGTTCATCTGGCGCAATCCACTGCTTAGACTTTGATTTACTTTCTAGATTGTAGTGAGTATCCAAGTTTCAGCCGTGGTAATAATCCGTATCAAAAGTGCACTGGGATTTTTACGGTAAAGCTCCAAATTCTTAACAGAAACAGTTTTTCTTTGCAACTTTTGATCAGGTGTCAACAAACGCGGCACCCATCTGGCACAGACTTTGTGAAAGCCCAAAACATTACTTAAAATATTACTTTCATGTTCTTTTGATATGCTTAAAGTCTCTGCTATCTCAAACAACTTTAATCTGCGGTCTTCCAGTACTAAACATTGACTTTTTTCAATGATCTCTGGAGTTATCATTTCTACAGGGCGTCCAGAGTGAGGCTCATCACTAATACGCGTAGTCCCATTTTAGACTCTGCAACCCATTATTACTTTCTCTATACTCACTATGTACATAGTGTATAGAGAATGTATTGCACTCCACCAAAAAATTCGATACCGAGATTTCACCGGAAATATATGTATTAAGGTCCCCTGTATTCAAAAGTATTTTCAGAAAAAGGTCCGTGTGTGTGTCTGTGTGTTTGTGAACACGATAACTCAAAAACGAAAAGTCGCTAAAATACCAAATTTGGTATTTAAGTTTAGTATCTTCCAGGGATACATCACGAAGATTTTGAGGAAAGTCCCCCACCCCACCCTTTACATGGTACTTTTTTCGAAAATTTTGATTTTCTAAAACATGACCAACGATTTTCATTAAAATATCGTATATTAAATATATTTACATGACTACTTTATTCTCGGTCAATTTTACCGAATTTCGCATAACTCCTAACTGTAAGAGATGGACAAAAACTTACCACACAACAAATGTAGAGCACCTTAAAACACGCAATTTATGTTATATACATTTTTTTTTTTGTGGAGTTGATTGTTTTTGAGATATTCCTTGTTTTTTTTTTCACCTATAAAGACATTCTTTTCTCATACGGGACTTTGTGAACTCGTGTCCATAAAAAGGAACTTAAGTCGCGGAGCAACCAGCTTTTGACTATCACTTTAACCTATGGTACTCCCTTATTTCGCCTCTACTTACAAGGTAGCAAGTAATAAGACTATTTCTGCTAATTTTTGCTCCATTAGATGAAGTAAATAGAATAATTTGTTGCAGTGATATAGAGAAAGTAATATGAATGGAACACATCAGATTCTTTAGGCGTTAAGCCTTTGAAATGGAAGTATTTAATCACTGCTCATTTTTCCAAATCCTCCATTTTCATGAAAACTCTTATAAAGTTTTCTTGTTTAAAATGCTGTCATTCGAAAACTAGACAAACTATTGACCTGTAACTATGGATACAAGCTAGTCTAGAGTTAAACTATTTCGTCTAACTGGCCTAGTGGCGCCATATCTTTGTGAGGCCCGGGACTTATCAGCCGACCCTAGTAAAAGCTGGTTGGCATCCGTCTGTCATTTTGTGTAGCATTGGTTACCAAATGAATTTTTCAGTGCGAGAAAGTATTCATTAGGTGAAAGCTCTGGATAAGGTTCACTATCTCAAACATTTTGAAGGTTTATATACATTTGGTTATTTAGATATTTTATGCTTTATAATACTGGTGGTACCACTGACTGAGCCAGGGCAACTTGATACAGGCCCTCTGCTACAGTAGAACTCCGCTAATCCGACCCCAACAGGTCTGGGAGTATGCTTGGAACACAAAAGCGTCGGATTACCAAAAGAACGCTTTTATTAGCGTAAAAGCGCTATACAAAGATTGTTTTAGATAATGTTATTTAGATACAGTACTAAATTATTATAAAATGCACAGTTATTATATTTTATAATTTTATATCCTGAAGAGAAATAATATTTTTACTTTTATACATGTACCATGTACATAGTGTGTACACAAGGTATTGTATTGCACCCAAAATTTCGAATTCGAGATTTCAACGTAAATATGTGTTTTACGTCCCCCTGAATCAAAAAAAAAATAGAAAAAAAAATTGATGTGTAGCATTCACATAACTTTCTCTATATCCCCGAAAAAATACTGTTAAACAGTTTATGCTTCTATTTACTTCATGCTAATCGAGAAAGAATTAGCAGAAATAGTCTTATTACTTGCTTCCTTGTAAGTAGAGGCAAAATAAGGGAGTACCATAGGTTAAAGTGATAGTCAAAAGCTGGTTGCTATGTGACTGAAATTGCTTTGTTTGTTTGAATATACAAACGAATTCCTATGTGAGAAAAGTATAAGCTTTTCAAAGCTGAAACCAATAACAAGGAATATCTCAAAAATCAACTCCACGAAAAAAATGTATTTAGCACAAATTGTTTGTTTTGATGTGCTCTACATTTTTTGTGCGGTAAATTTTAACCATCTTTTATGGTTTAGCACCTATGCAAAATTCCGTAAAATTCATCCAGAATAAGGTAGTCTTCAGAGGTTATTCCTAGAAAATACAATATATACATTTTATTTGTCAGGTAAATATCTTTAATATACGACATTTTAATCAAAATCGTTAGCTATTTTTGAGAAAATCAAAATTTTCGAAAAAGAAATCCATGTAAAGGGTATTCAGGTTTGGGGAATTTTCTTGAAAGTGTGCGTGTCGTATCCTTGGAACATACCAAATCTAAATACCTATTTTGGTTTTTAACGGATTTTTCGTTTTTAACTATGCTGCCCCCCCCACACACACACGTACATTTTTCTAAGAATGCTTTTTTTGGATTCAGCGGGTATCAAAACATGCATTTCCGGTGAAACATCGGTATCGAATTTTTGGGTGCATTACAATACCTTCTCTATACACTATGTACATAGTACATTAAGAGAGAAAAATCTGATATGTTCCATTCACATGACTTTCTCTACATCTCTGCAATAAATTATTGTTAAAAAGCTTATTGTTCTAATTACTTAATGCTAATCGAAAAAAATTAGCAGAAGTGGTCTTAGTAAGTAGAAGTGAAATAAGGGAGTACCATGGGTTAAAGTGATAGTCAAAAGCTGGTTGCTATGTCACTGTAGATCCTTTGTTTTTGACACACACACACGGACATTTTTCTATTTTTTTGGATTCAGGGGGTCTCAAAACATGCATTTCTGGTGAAATCTCTGTATAGAATTTTTGAGTGCATTACAATATCTTATATGTACGTATACAAAATGTAGAAATAAACAGTAAAATTTATTATTTTGGTATAATTCTTTAAGTTTAAATTAATCACAAAGTATTTTACTTAGCTTAGATATAAGATGGACAGTTGACTAATTTTTATCGTTTTAGGAAGTGTCACGTGCAGTCGATTTTTAATGAAAATATAAGTAACTCAAAAAGTACCTCATCATATTTCTTATGCTTAATCACCTAACTAGGTTTTGAGAACTAAAACCAGCATCTCCTATATTATTCGAATATCCTGTAGCCTTCAATGTAACGGGCATGGTTTAATTGCATTGAAAGCTTGCATCGCCACAGACATCCCATTCTCCATAATTGCTGCCCACGTACACAAGATTGGTTATGAATAACGCAGTGCTTACCTACTCAGAGGTAGGTCTACATCGGCTAAAGCATAATACAAAACTGTTATGATAATATACAGGGTGACCACACAGAGTTTGAAGTATAATTTATACTTCCAGATTGATATAGAACAGTGAAAAAGATACTTCTGCACGAGTATTGTTCTTAGGAAATAGGAGATACAGAAAGTCTTCCAAACTATTATGATTCACGCAACCGGTGAACTACGCCCGAGAGCTGAAGAAAAAAAAATCTGATGTATTCCATTCACATTACTTTTTCTACATCTCTGCAACAAAGTATTGTTAAAAAGCTTATGCTTCTATTTACTTCATGCTAATCGAGAAAAAATTAACATATATAGTTTTATTACCATAGGTTAAAGTGACATTCAAAAGCTGGTTGCTATGTGACTGAAGTTCCTTTTTCTTTTTGTATGGACAGGTTTTGACAAAGTCCTGTGGGGGTAAAGTATAAGTTTTGTTAAAGCTGAAACCAAAAACAAGAAATATCTAAAAAAGGATCAACTCTACAAAAAAATGCGTGTAACATAAATAGTGTGTTTTAACGAACTCTACATTTTTTGTGCAGTAAGTTTCTGCGCATCTCTTACGGTTTAGCAGTTATGCAAAATTCCGTAAAATTCATCCAGAATAAAGTAGTCTTTAGAAGCTATTCCTAGAAAATTCAAAATATACGTTTTATTTATCAGGTAAATATCTTTAATATACGATATTTTAATAAAGTCGTTAGAGCCATTTTTGAGAAAATAAAAAGTTTCGAAAAAAGTTCCAAGTAAAGGGTAGTTGGAGTGGGGGGATGTTTCTCAAAATCTTCGTGTCGCATCCCTAAAAGATGCTTAACTTAAATACCAAGTTCGGTATATTACCGATTTTTCGTTTTCAGTTATCGTGTTCACGGACACACACACACACTGATCGTTTTCTGAAAATACTTTTTTGGCTACAGGGGACTCTAAAGCAAATATTTACGCCGAAAGTTCAGTATCGACTTTTTTGGTGGAGTGCAGTACCTTTTCTATACACTATGTATATAGTACGTGTAGAGAAAGTAAAAAAAATGAAAGAAAAAATAGATTAAAGAAGATGCGTCTATAAAACATGAAAAGGAAATGATGGAAAGGAAACTACCCGATCGTACGCCTGCTAAGAGAAATCTCAGACAGAGCTCCCAGGAGTTGACAGGTTTATACTTCCAAATTGACATAGAATAGTGAAAAAGATATTTTTGCACGAGTATTCTGGTTGGGGAACAGAAGCCAAAGAGAGTCCTCCATAGCATTATGCTTTACAGCAACAGGATGTACAGTCATGGAGAAAATGATTGAGCGCTGTAAGCTTTCGAAGCATCGCTTGGGCCTCACGGAAACGCACGAAGTTACACAAGGTGGGTTTACACGTGCACGTGCACTATGCTACAAAACATGATTTTATACAGCGAGGTAAGACATAGTTTATCGCTCTATAACATTAAATAGCAACCAGGGAACGATCAAAATCATTATTTTTCGCTAACATGCACAGAAATAATATGCCAAACCTTGATAGTTGGTTGAGCTGTCCGTTACAGTTCTTAATAAACTGGAAAGCCAGTACTCAGAATAAAAATGGCTCAGTCCTAACGTGCTCCTGTGTGCTACCCCGCGTATGTTCAAGCCCAGTAACTGGAATAGATATTTTTATTTTGTTTCTTAGTTCTTATTAGTACTCTTTACAACCGATGTAGATTACGTTATATAAATAATGAACTCTGTAAAGTCTTTTATTTATGTTCTCACAAACTGCAGCCTATCCCCGGTTGCTTTTAAATGCAACAAAACGCTAATAAACCAAGAGAAAACAAATTCTACTGCCTTGTGTGGTCCCCATTATTTGCTATCACTGCCCTCAATCTTCGGGGCATGGAAACTAAAGTGTCTGTAATGGCACACCAGAATTGTGTAGTATTATTCAATCAGTGACCTCGAGAAAGCCTCTGATTTACTTTCGTCCAAACATGTTCAACTGGGTTGAGATCCGCTGATTTTGGAGGCCACGGCATCTGCCCTAATATTTCCGTGTGCTCCAAAAACAACTTTTAAACTTTGTAACATTTGTGGACCGAATGATTATCCTGTTGGAAATTAATAATGCTCCTTGGGCAGATGGAAGCAGAACATGTTCTAGAATTTCAGAATAGGATTACCCATTCAGCTTTCCATGAACACATTCCAGCATACCTGCACCTACCGAGATATACATGCCCAAGCAGTAACGCTCGTTCGACCACTCCTTGCAGCTATTGCAAAATTTGTCAAGGACGTTCTGCTGGAGAAATGAGTATGGCAAATAATGTCAAATCAAAATAGAGATAACTTAAACTGAAGTAATTAAACAGGATAAATGAACACCATGGTGTCATCGTCTCTTGAAGTAATGCCTCCAGCAGTTCCAAGAGACGTAATTATATATGATGGGAAGCAGGGGCCAAATTGCGTGTATCATATCAAGTACCACTAGGTCAGTAGACAAACACAGTCGAATTGGATCTGCAATACAGAACCACTTTGCTCCAATAGAAATTCTCGAACTGTACAGCAAATGCCAACTTGTCAATCTTGTGGCCTTCAGTTAGCACTTCCTTTACTGCCGTATGTCTACGCCGAATTCTGGCATCTTTACAGCGGTTGCTAACCGTCCGTGCACTACCCGGGAATAAAGATAAAGCCCCTTTATTCAGCGGCCGTCAGAAATGGATCTCTTTCGACCTCTGCTAGGAGAGACCTGTCATTCTCGGTAGACACACGTGAGCGACCAGTGTTCTTCCGATATTACTTTGCCAATCTCCTCGCAGTGGACTGTGGAATCACAAATGCTACCCGCTCTGGTGGCCATATAACCCTGTGAAACCAGGCTGAAAACAGCAGAACGTTTATCAGCGGCCTCTGTCATTGCTAAAGTATGAATGAGTGCGTCGTTGTAGTAGTAATTGAGGACCTCTTTCGGTGACTTATGGAACCAAGTACAAACATGGGACCAACTTAGAAAGAAACACAAAAATGACAAAGGAATCAAGCTTACCACCAGCAGTTGTAAACTTTGACTATTACACATAACATATATCTGCATATTATCGAATACTCAAATTATAACTAATATGGTGAAAATGCTGTTTCAGTTCAAATTAAGAATGTGGAATAGAATATGTCATTAAAGAAACAACATAAATGGGGGAGAAAAAAATATGCTGTTGCAGAGATTTATACTTAAGTTCGGGAATTTTCAAAGTTACCTCCGAGCTATATTTGTTTGGGCCAAAAGGCGTCTGCTGCCACATTCCTATATGCGCTGTAATACCAGTCATGGTTCTTATGATAACGTGGTTCATTTATCGTATTCAGGGTACTTCAAGGCTTTTGAACCAGCTCATTGGTTCATTCAGTTGATTGGGAATTGATTGCTCCACCTATATGTATAACTACCAATGAGCGTCAAGTAGAAACACTTTTGGGTTTATTTACCAGTTGGCTAACGATGAATGAGATGTATGGGTCTTATTGTCACATTCTTTAACAGGAACCAATACAAATGCGAGACACCGTGCAAGACACAGCCTACGTTGACAGTATAGCTTCTGGTCCGAAAACAGCTGCTTCCCGTTTAGCAACCTCTGAAAAGTATTCTCTGACGTCATGTTCTAGCTATAAAAGGAAGAGGAATTGCCAGCTGTGATGTAGTGTGTTGTGAATTGTTCCGAGTCGTGAGTAAATGGAGTGTTAACGTGTCTACGCGTCGAAACGTCGACTGAATTATTTGTAGCAGTGACTTTAAGGTTTTATTTGTAGCCAAATTTGAAGTCAATAAAGACATCTGTTAGAATATATTGTAGTAATGATAACTCATAAAAATATAGATAGCTAGGAGTTGGAGTGTTCCGCTGCAAAGAAAACTCTATCGCTTTAGCCTAGTATACTCCTCGATTTCTCTTCGACGTAGAAGAAACTAATAAATCCATTTCTGCTGACGTAGAAGTAAAGTAGAGAGATATACTGGATTTTGTAAGACATTTTGTTGATCCCAAGTGTAAGAAATACATCATGCTACATAGGGCAGTGACTTGAAATTCAAGTAGAACACAAGTAAATACATTGTTAGCTAGAGATGGGCTTTAAATGAAGCATTACATTTTTATTGTAAACATAAAAATCTGATGTGTACCATTCACATGACTTTCTCCATATCCCTGCAACAAATTATTCTTAAAAAGCTTATACTTCTATTTACTCTATGCTAATCAGAAAAAAAAATTAGCAGAAATAGTCTTATTACTTGCTTCCTTGTGAGTAGAAGCGAAATAAGGGACAACCATAGGTTAAAGTGATAGTCAAAAGCTGGTTTCTATGTCAATGAAGTTCCTTTGTTTATATGGATAGGAATTGACAAGTTCCTGTATGAGAAAAGTATACGTTTTTCATAGCAGAAACCAAAAATAAGGAATGTCTCAAAAACAACGAACCTTACGGGAAAATGTGTATAACATAACTTGTGTGTTTTAATGTGCTCTATATTTTTTGTGTAGTAACTTTTTGTCCATCTATTACGGTTTAGCAGTTATGCAAAATTAAATAAAATGTATCCAGAATAGACTACTCTTCAGAGGCTATTCCCAGAAAATTCAGGATATACATTTTATTTGTCAGGTAAACATCTTTAATATACGATATTTTAATCAAAATCGTTAGAGCCATTTTTGAGAAAATCGAAATTTCTGAAAAAAGTTCCATGTAAAGGGTAGTTGGAGGTGGGGTATTTTTCTCAAAATCTTCGTGTCGCATCCCTGGAAGATACTAAACTTAAATACAAAGTTTGGTATTTTACCGCCTTTTCGTTTTTGAGTTATCGTGTTCAGAGACACGATCTTTTTGTGAAAATGCTTTTATTGGGGACCCTAAAACATACATTTCCGGTGAAATCTCGGTATCGAATTTTTGGGTGGAGTACAATACGTTCTCTATACAATATGTACATAGTACGTATACAGAAAGTAAAAATTAATTTTTATAGATATATTCAAAGATTTTCAACGAGGACAAGGAAATCAAGAATAAAAAAAGTTAAGAAATCGGAAAACTAAGAAGGTAACGAGTGCTAAATATGATACTATAAGAAAAAGCTTGAAATGCTACGGACGCGCAAAGATAGTAGCAGAATTTCATAGAGGAAGATCTAGGGAAGTAGAAGATAGAGAAGCCTAGGTAACAATTGGTGGATCAGGAATATACAGGTGTTAAAGAGCTATACCGAAATATTTCCACAAAATATGTAGAGTAATTTGAGATAGAGTTATGGCCTGTTTATTGCAATCTGTAAGTAACGGCTATAAATTTCTGAAGTGTTAGTACACCACTGCCTAATTTATCAACCATTCGAGAGCATAACACGAAAAACGAAGGGACATATTACAGCGCACCTCTCTAGCGTAGTGGTTATGATACTGGCTTTCAAGTGAAAGATAGTTTCCGAGTTCGGGTCTCGTTTACGTATCGCGGCACTTCGTCTGGAATGAAAAAAAAAAATAATAATAAAACATTTACTCGAATCGAACTCATGACCTTTGTGATAGCAGTATCCGCGTTACAAATTAAGCCACCAGAGCAGTAAAAAAAAAAAAAAAAACGCCTCTAGAATAGGCTACATATCTCAGGAACGTAATTAGTGAATGCTCTGTGACGCACTGTCAAGTGATTAGTTCGAGATTTTATAGATTTTTGCGAATTTAAATGTTGAGAACGCTAGTAACGAGCTGCTAAAAATCGATATTTCTATACTCGGGCAGCAGTTATAAAGACATTCCAAGTCATTCTTTCAACCTGCTTTGCTTTAACACAGATTTATCAGCACCTGATACCCACACGTTTAACGCTATGTAGCTGCGTTATATTTATCCGGGGACCATGCATCGCTGATCTCAAATTACTTATATCAGTCACGGTGTAGTTCATTAACACCTTCTGTACAGAAAACGTATATTTCTGGAGATATAGTGTCTCAGGGTTAAAATATGGTAGACACAACGTAACTAAAATTATTTTAAAAACATGACTTTTTATCAATCTTGAGAGCCGGAAACCCCAATACGTTATTTATACTTGAAAATAAAATATGGTGGTAAACGAAAGGCACAATATATTTTGCTTTTACAGACAGAATTTGAGTACCAAAGTAATTCGGCATAAATAGCTTTTACAGGTATCATTCATGCATAAGAGGTTTGCTTGGCCTTCAGGAAAGGGATGTTAATTTTCCGCTTCACAGCTTCAGTTCGGATCCGCATCAATATTCATTTTAGCGTGTATTTTTATCTAAATGAGATTTGAGTTTGGCTCAGATTCTAGAGGCGAATACCGTGAAAGGATAATGAATGTCCTGCGAATATCTCATCCTGAAAGTGTGTATTCGGAAGGCGTATAGAGGTTTATGGTACACTTTTCACAGGAAAAAAAAAAAATCAAATGTTCGCTCTCAGGATATGTAGATTTTTATGAAAATGCTACCGAGCGAAATGCCTGCGTTGTATCGTGTACAGAGTTATTAATGCGGTATTACAGATTAAGAAAGCATCTATATAAAATCTTCAAAGCAAAATTTAATGTGTTTATTCACATGACTTTCTCTACATCTCTGCAACAAATTATTGTTAAAAAGCTTATGCTTGTATTTACTTCATGCTAAACGAGAAAAAATTAGCAGGAATATCTTATGACTTGCTTTCTTGTAAGTAGAAGGGAAATAAGCTAGTATCATAGGTTAAAGTGATAGTCAAAACCTGGTTGCTATGTGACAAGTTTCTTTGTTTGTGTGGACACGAGTTGACAGCTTCCTGTATGAAAAAAGTATAAGTTTTTTAAAGCTAAAACCAAAATCAAGGAATATCTAAAGAAACGATCAACTCCACGAAAAAAATATATAACATAAATTATGTGTTTTAATGTGCTCTACAATTTTTGTGTTGTAATTTTGTGTCCATCTCTTACGGTTTGGTAGCTATACAAAATTCTGGAAAATTCATTCTGAATAAAGAAGTCTTCAGAGGCTATTTCCAGCAAATTCAAGATATACATATTATTAGCCAGGTAAATATCTTTAATATATGGTATTTTAATCAAAATCGTTACAGCCATTTTTGTGAAAATCAGAAGTTTCGAAAAAAGTTCTACGTAAAGGATAGTTGTGGTTGGAGGGATTTTCTTGAAAATCTTCGTGTCTCATTCTTGGAAGATGTCAAACTTAGATACCAAGTTTGGTATTCAAGGGTCTTTAGATGTTTAAGCTATGCTGTCCACACACACCACGCACACACACAAACACACACGCATACACACAGATCTTTTTGTAAAAATGTTTTTGGATTAAGGGGGATTCAAAACATGTATTTCCAGTGATATCACGGTAGCGAATGCAATATATTCTCTATATATTATGTACATAGTACGTATGGACAAAGTAAAAACCAGTGTAGCGTAGAGAAGGAAACACCTCGTATATTCTTCAAATACGAAGCTCTGGGTAGAATAATGTATAAATGATTAAGGTTAATAAACCCAGAAGATGATCCTCCTAAAGAAAAATCTGATGTGTTCCATTCAAATGACGTTTTCTACATCTATGCAACAAAATTATAGTTTAAACTATTTCTTCAATTTTTACTTTCTCTATACGCACTATGTACATAGTGTATAGAGAAGGTATTGTGCTCCACCCAAAAATTCGATACCGAGATTTCACCGGAAATATATGTTTTAGGATCCCCAATATAAAAAAAAAGCATTTTCACAAAAGGGTCCGTGTGTGTGTGTCCGTGTGTCTGTGAACACGATAACTCAAAAACCCAAAGTTGGTAAAATACCAAACTTGGTATTGAAGTTTAGTATCTTCCAAGGATGCGACACGAAGATTTTGAGAAAAACCCCCCCACCGCCAAATACCCTTTATATGAAACTTTTTTCGAAAATTTTGATTTTCTCAAAAATGCCTCTAACGATTTTGTTTAAATGCTCGTATATTAAAGATATTTACCTGACAAATAAAATGCATGTCATGAATTTTCTGGGAATAGCCTCTGAAGAGTAGTTTATTCTACATGAATTTTACTGAATTTTGAATAACTGCTAAACCGTAAGAGATGGACAAAAACTTAATGCACAAAAAATATAGAGCACGTTAAAACACACAATTTATGTTATTTACATTTTTTCTGGAGTTCGTCGTTTTTGAGACATTTTTTATTATTGGTTTTTGTTATGAAAAACGTATACTTTTCTCATACAGGAACTTATCTAGTCCTATCCGTATAGATTAAGGAGAGTCATTGACATAGCAAGCAGCTTTTGACTATCACTTTAAACTATGTTGGTCCCTTATTTAGCTTCTACTTATAAGGAAGCAAGTAATAAGACTATTTCTGCTAATTTTTTTTCTGAGTAGGATAAAGTGAATAGGAGTATACGTTTTTTAAGAATAATTTGTTGCAGGGATATAGAGAAAGTCATGTGAATGGTACACATCAGATTTTATTCACATCATTTGAGAAAACTGTTAACAGAAATGCTCTTATAACTTCCCTTATTGTAATTAGAAGGGAAATTAGGGAGTACCATAGGTTAAAGCGATAGTCAAATGTTTTAAATGCTTGTTGCTATGCGATTCATTCCTTTGTTTATATGGCCAGGAGTTGACAAATTCCTGTATGAGATATGTATTAGTATATCAAAACTGAAATCAATAACAAGGAATATCTCAAAAAACATCCACTCTACGAAAAGAATGTATATAATATACATTAAAATAAGAACCATAGCTTTCCTGGCGACGTGTTAATTCAAAATCTTCTCGGGCTTCTAGCCAGGTAATAACATAATATACATTGTTTAAGTAAGTTATGACATAAATTGTTTTAAGGAGCTCTATATTGATGTGTATGTCTATCTGTTACGGTTTGCCAGTTATGCAAAATTCTGCATCATTCATTCAGAATAAAGATGTCTTCAGAGACTATTCCTAGGAAATTCAAGATATAAGTTTTATTTTGCATGTAAATATCTTTAATATACAATTTTAATCAAAACGTTGGAGGCATTTTTGAGAAAATTAAAATTTTTGAAAATTTATCCATGTAAAGGGTAGTTGGATATCGGGGAAATTTCTTGAAAATCTTCGTGTCGCATCTTTGAAAGTTTGATATTTAACGGACTAACATGTTTCTAAAAGTGTTTTATTATTCAGGGGTCTCAAAACCTATTTCAGGTAAAATCTCCTTGTCCAATTTTAAGTGTGCATTATAATACCTTACACTATGTATATATTACTTGTAGAGAAAGCAAAAAATATTTTCCCTGCTTACCATATGTATTAGAGAACGTAATAAACCAGGTTTTTTCCTGCAGAAAAGTCAGCACCTTTAAGTTACACCCCAAGAGATCCAATCATGTGTTTTATAGTTGATTGAAAATCATTTTTTCTGTGCTTCAAAGCTGTGCTGAAAACGAAATATTGCCACAGTGAGCCATTTGGTATTTCTGAAGGTTATTGACTTTGAACTCAGATTAAAAGCTGCTTTATGAGCCTTAGGGGACTTTGGGGTTTCAAATGTAACTTCTAGAGTTTTAAAGCAGGGATCCTAAATTTTTGTTCACGTGTTTGACCTGTGAATAAACACATTTATGTTTCAACCTAATAATTTAATAGTTTTCTACTTGCTCTATAAGGTACATATTATATAGATAGATAAGGTATTACAGAAATTCAATTGCAGATATCGCCGAAAATTTTAGGGTCCCATATGCATAAAATAAAAATATTTTTGGATAGAGGTCTGTGTGTCTGTGAAGACTGTTCAAAAGCAAAATGTCGGTAAAATATTAAACTTGGTATTTAAGTTTAGAATCTTCCAAGGATGTGACACGGAGATTTTTAGAAAAGTCCCACCACCCCAGATTACCCTTTACATGGAAACATTTTGGAACATTTTCTTTATTCGAAAAATTACTATAATAATTTTGGATTAAAATACTGTATATTAAAGATATTTATATGACAAGTAAAATGCATATCTTGAATTTTCTCTGAAGACCTTTTCATTCTGGATGAATTTTGCATACTGGTAAACCGTAAGAGAGAGAAAGAGAGAGAGAGAGAGAGAGAGAGAAATAAAATGGCGTGTTATTTATGGACGCTCTTTAACTACTTTGGTTCTCAGCATCCCTTTCTAAATTATGCGTGAAAGACCGCTTAATTTTGTCCAGAGGCTTCTCTATCAGACTTGAGGTTCTTTTACCTGCTGTAAAAGAACACGGGACCAGTGGCTTTACTTCTCTTCCGAAGGAAGCCATGCTATGGATTTTTATACCCGAAAAAATCCGTTGTCCTCCACCGGGTTTGAACCCGAGACTTTGGGCATATGAAGTTAACATGGTAACCTTTACACCACGGAGGGCGACGAGAGAGAGAGAGAGAGAGAGAGAGAGAGAGAGAGAGAGAGAGAGAGAGAGAGAGAGAGAGAGAGAGTTCTCATACTGGAATTTATAAATTCCTGGTCATGGAATGAAACATATTTCAACCACACGACAACCAGCTTTTAAAATGTTTCATTGTCACTTTAGGCTAGTGTATTCGCTGATTGCCCTTCCATTTACAGCAAAGAAAGTAATAAGACCATTTCTGCTAATTTTATCTCAATTAGTATGAAGTAAATAGAAGATTAGATAAGCTTTTTAACAATAATTTGTTGCTGATATGTAGAGATAGTCATGTGAATGGAACACGTCAGATTTTTACCGCTATTGAGGTGCTGGTAAATTTGCCAGTGCTGTAGGGGAAATTATTGTAACTTGATTCATCCGATACGATGTGTTTGTGTTTTGTAGGCAAACATTTGTGGCTGACCCTGGCGATGAAATTACACTATAGTTACCTGCAGGGGCACACATGCCCATCTGCACTCACCTCACGTTCTGGGCGCTTAACAAGTCAAATCGGGGAAAACAGGTTGATTGCAGCCCCAACTTGTGACGCCACATCCATTTATCAAATTTATATGGATTTTTATATCCAGAAAAAGGTTTCACAAATATACAGCTCACGTTCAAGTGTTAAATTGAGTTACTCTCCGTGTTGTTCGCGAATTACACTCAAACTAAACAATAATGGTATTGCAAATTTGATTACAAATGGTACATCTACGTCGGAAACGTAGTTGCTGCTATAAACAAAATGTTTCAGGAATAGCAAAAACTAAGTATATGCACACTTTCTCATCAATGTTGTTACAGAAACTGCTCGTTATGGAAAGAAATCTACAGACCATTTCGAAACGTCTCCAAACGAAGATAGTCGATTAGCTTACACGAAACGTGATGTCTCAACTTTCAAAATCTTATGTTTAAAGTTTTGTGTGTGTTTAAAAATCGCACCCATTTGGGATTAGGCAGCAAAGGAACAACGGTTGTCATACGTCACACCCACATGCTACGTTTTCCATTACTAAGGTGACTTATGCCGCGCCGGCTTGTCTACCAACCGGCATCTCTCTTGGAGTGGGCAAGCACATGCCATTTGGTTATGTACGACTGCCTAATCCATGGTGATTTTATGGCAGTTTTTGTATGTGCTGAATTTAGAGATGAAAATGATATTCACGTATCACGTACGGTATGACCAACAAAGTTCACATCTTCATTTGGTGTTCTCTTTATCCAACATGTGACACGCGACCTTTTCAAAACTTTTTTTTTTCGTATATCCCCTTTAGGTTTCTTATCTAACATGAATTTAAAATCACTTTATTGTGATTCCGTGCCCTAGAACGTTCTCTTAATATAACATGAGGCTTATAATTCTTTATTTATTTTCCGTTCTTATAGCCATATTGAACATTGCACTGCTGAATCTTCCATCACTTAATGCAATGCTTCCAACGGACTTTCTTTCAATTAATAACACTTTCTAAATTATTATTATTATTTTCCACACGTCATGTGTAGGAACAGGACTGGAAATTCAAGAGTAGGACTGAAAAACTCAATGCCCTAGCCGGGTTTTGAACCACGTATCTCTCGTTCTCTAGCCGGTTCCTGTAACCACTGAGTACCGTGGCAAGTTGCCGAGATAACATTCAAGTCTACAACTGACTCGCATGATTTCCGGCAAACCACAAGATCTCGGATTATTTTGAGTAACATACCCCAATGGTGACCTACAATATTGTAAGTATTTTAAATTTTGGTCATCATTGTTTAACCAACTATTCAATTAATGTTAATTGTTATTTTCAAGCTAAATAATGGACTATAATAAACGTTATTTATTAATTGATTGTTATTGAAATATAACTGGAATGTGGATTTAGTTGTGGTACAGTAGTGTTTCACTCTACCTATTATTATTATTATTATTATTATTATTATTATTATTATTATTATTATTATAGTCATCATTACCTCATTTGTTTGAACATCCATCATCCCACGAATCTAAAGCCTTCTACAATGAGACCGCGATGGAATTTGCGTCGGAATATTTATTTGAAGGAGTAGCCGGGACCGCCAATGTTCCTCTCTTCAGTGTATTTGGAGACTATGCACATTTAACGAGTCATTTCACGTTTGTCTCTGAACGCTCCATTACTTGATATAATTGCTTGTAAGCAAAGCAGTGGACGAGAAACATAATTTCATTGTACCAAGCCTGTGGGACTTTTTATGTCCAGTTCTAAAAAAAATGATAAATATTAAAATAAGAACTGAAGCTTTCCTGGCGACGTGTTAATTCAAAATCTTCTCGGGCTTCTAGCCAGGTAAAAACTTGGCTTGACACCAACGTTTCGAAGAAGTGCATCTTCCTCGTCTTCAGGGTGAACTGATGGTATGAGCTTGCGGAGACTGGTGCCCATGTCTCAGTTATCTTAAATACCAGGCCATAATATCACGCGAACCAATCAGATGTTAGCTTCATCCCAGCTCTTATAAATACCAGTCTCCGCAAGCTCATACCATCAGTTCACCCTGAAGACGAGGAAGATGCACTTCTTCGAAACGTTGGTGTCAAGCCAAGTTTTTACCTGGCTAGAAGCCCGAGAAGATTTTGAATGATAAATATTGTTAATTACTAGATAGTTTAACCCAAAGTCTCAGGAGTAGGGCTCTATGGCCAGGGCCAGTAAATTAAGCACCCACAGGGTGAAATGCTCTACCCCTACAATCGCCCCTTCCTTTTTTCTTCCACCTGGCAAAGAAGCGGAGAGGTTACATGTGCAACAGTGGCGGTTCTTCTTGAATAACAAAACAATATATATATATTGAAATCTCGGTATCGAACTTTTGAGTGGAGTGCAATACTTTTATACGCCATGTACACAGTACGTATAGAGAAAGTAAAAATATGATGTGTTCCATTCAACTGACTTTCTCTACATCTCTGCTACAAATTATAGTTAAAAAGCTTATGCCTCTATTTACTTTATGCTAATCGAGAACAAATTAGCAGAAATAGTATTATTTGCTTCCTTGTAAGTAGAAGCGAAATAAGGGAGTAGCATAGGTTAAAGCGACAGTCAAAAGCTGGTTACTATGTGACTGAAGTTCATTTTGTTTGTATGGACATGAGTTGACAAATTCCTATAATATGAGAAAATTAAGCTAGCATAGCTGAAACCAAACACAAGGAATGTCTCAAAAACAATCAACAGCACGAAAAAATGTATATGACATAAATTGTGTGTTTTAAGGTGCTCTACATTTCTTGTGTTGTAAGCTCTCATTTAAGTGTTACGGTTTAGCGGTTATGCAAAATTCCTTAAAATTCGTCTAGAATAAAGTACTCCTCAGAGGCTGTTCCCAGAAAATTTAAGATATGCATTTTGTTCGTCAGGTAAATATCGTCTAGAATAAAGTAGTCTTCAGAGGCTGTTCCCAGAAAATTCAAGATACGTAGTTTGTTCGTCAGGTAAATATCGTCTAGAATAAAGTAGTCTTCAGAGGCTGTTCCCAGAAAATTCAAGATACGTAGTTTGTTCGTCAGGTAAATATCGTCTAGAATAAAGTACTCCTCAGAGGCTGTTCCCAGAAAATTCAAGATATGCAGTTTGTTCGTCAGGTAAATATCAAAATCGTTAGAGCTATTTTTAAGAAAATCAAAATTTTCGAAATTTTTTCCATGTAAAGGGTAGTTTAGGTTGGGGGGATTTTTCTCAAAATCTTCGTGTCGCATCCCTGGAAGATACAAAACTTAAATACCAAGTTTGGTATTTTACCGACTACACGGACACACACACACGTACCTTTTGCATACAGGGGACCCTAAAACATCCGGTGAAATCTCGGTAACGAATTTTTGAGTGGAGTGCAATACCTTTTCTATACACTATGTACACAGTACGTATAGAGAAAGTAAAAATTTAAATGTAATCTACCTATTATGATGATTCAGTACTGTTAAATGAGAGTCAAAACATGTTGTTCTCAAAGCCTAGGCTTAATATTCTTGACACACCCTAACAGACGTGAAAGTGGGTGCTTCAGAACCACAAGCTTCCAACTTTACCACTTCCAGCTGGAAGTGTTCTCACTCCAGACAGTCGTTACAAATAGAACTTTGCAAGATGTTTCTCAAATTGCTGTTCTCAAACTGAATACAAAATGTGTTTGTCGTTACCGCAGAAACACAAAGTTTGTTTTTTTATTCAAAAGCTGGTTATTATTTCCTTTTCCTCTCTTATTGAAACAGTTCTTGAGAATTTTGCTGCTTATGTGTTTTTCGCACTTTAGCAGCTCATCAGTTTTATTGTATACAGATAAATTGTAGTAAGAATTAAAAGAATTTCTCTCTAGAGCATTTACAAAAATTTCTGTAAATGAAAAAAACCAGCTCTGAGCCTAATGATAAAAATCTGATGTGTACCATTCACATGACTTTCTCTACATCTCTGCAACAAATTATTCTTAAAAAGCTTATGCTTCTATTTACCTCAGTAAAAAATTAGCAGAATTACCATATTACTTGCTTCCTTGTAAGTAGAAGTGAAATAAGGGAGTACCATAGGTTAAAGTGATAATCAAAAGCTGGTTGCTATGTCACTGAAGTTCCTTTGTTTGTATGGACAGCAGGTGACAAATTCCTGCATGAGAATAGTATGTTTTTCATTGCAGAAACTGAAAATAAGGAATGTTAAAAAAACGACGCACTCCACCAAAAAATGTATATAACATAAATTGTGTGTTTTAATGTGCTCTACATTTTTTGTGTAGTAAGTTCTTGTCCGTCTCTTACGGTTTAGCAGTTATTCAAAATTCAGTAAAATTCATCCAGAATAAACTACTCTTCAGAGTCTATTCCCAGAAAATTCAAGATATAAATTTTATTTGCAAGCTAAATATCTTTAATATACGGAATTTTAATCAAAATCGTTAGAGCCATTTTTGAGAAAATCAAAATTTTTGAAAAGAGTTCCATGTGAAGGGTAGTTGGGGGTGGGGGGATTTTTATTTTCTAACAAATGGCTAACGATTTTGATTAAAATGTCGTATATTTAAAGATATATATATATATATATATATAGATATATATATATATATATATATATATATATATATATATTGAATTTTCTGGGAATAGCCTCTGAAGACTACTTTATTCTGAGTGAATTTTACGGAATTTTGCATAAGTGCTGAACCGTAAGAGAGAGACAAAACTTACCACACAAAAAATGTAGAGCACGTTAAAACACACAATTTATGTTGTATACATTTTTTTCGTGGAGTTGATTGTTTTTGGTTTAAGCTATAAAAGCTTATATTTTTCTCATACAGGACTTTGTGAACTCGTGTCCATACTAACAAAGGAACTTCAGTCACATAGCAACCAGCTTTTGACTATCGCTTTAACCTTTGATACTACCTTATTTCACTTCTACTTACAAGGAAGCAAGAAATAAGACTATTTCTGTTAATTTTTTCTGATTAGCAGGAAGTAAATAGAAGCATAAGCTTGTTAAAAATAATTTATTGCAGAGATGTAGAGAAAGTCATTTAAATGGAATACATCCTATTTTTTTGGATTCATTTTGGGTGCAATACAGTACCTTCTCTATACACTATGTATATAGTATGTGTAGAGAAAGTAAAGATGCTTAACATTACACAATTTCATGGATGGATCACCTCAAGCTACTTGCAGTGTCTATATTCATTGAGACTTCTAGCGTTTCATAGAGGATCCATCATTAGCAGACCGAGATCAAAGCTTTGCGTCCTCAGCACTTGATTCTGATTGTATGTTTCTGTGCCGACTCTGCAAATTCCTGTGACGGCTCTTCATCTGCCACTCTCTCCTCTTCTCTTACATTTCAACTGCCCTTTTGATTTCATTGTCCTTCATGAGGGGGCAACTCCTGTAAAACCACTTTTAGAATTCCCATTAGGCATGTGAAAGCTTATCTTTTCTTGCATCCCTGAGCATTTCCACATTCATAAAGTTACGATTGTTGAAAATAAAGGTCCCTTGGTGCTTGTTAACGTACAATCTAGCTAATGCTTCTATCAACCAAGACTGCATTGCAAACACGAGGTTGGCATGCCACCAAAATAATCCTGTGAACAAAAGCGTTGTGAGTATTAACTGCAGTTAAAGGTGGTTCACTAAATTCAAATGTGAAATCCCCAACTGCGTTTATTTGCAACTTAAGTTAAGGTAGGCATGGCTAAATTAAAATGTATATTATGGAACGTAACTCTTTATATGCATATGCAGGATGTTTCAAAACGAAGATGTGTATCTTGTTGGTCATACCGTACGTTATACAAAATGGCACGTACTTGGTCCACTCCAAGAGGGATGCCGGTTGGTAGCGAAGGCCCCAGTAGCGTGGTGTAGGCACGGTTTGATAGACACGCCGGCGTGGCTCAGGTCACCTTAGTAATGGAAAACGCAGGATGTGGGTGTGGCGTATGACAACCGTTGTTCCTTCGCTGCCTAATCCCAAATGTGTGCTATTTTTAAACACACGTAAAGCTTTAAAAATTTCGGACAAGTCAAAGTGTAAGCTAATAGACTATCTTCGTTTGGTGTCGTTTTGAAACGCCTGTATATACACAGTGCTCCCGAGCAATAACGTCTCGTGAATATACATTCGGCGGCGCGTGGGTGGAAGTTTAGACCGCTCGCCTCTCATCTAGGCGGCCCGGGCTCGATTTCAAGCGCCGGCATGTGTGATTCGTGGTGGACGAAGTGGGTCCTCCGGTTTCCCCCGCCACTCATTCCATCATCACCTTTCCAATCATCAATTTCGCTTACATGTCATATCCATTTCCTCGTGTTCATGCCTGGGTACGGGCCAACCCCTCGTAACAGGTTTCGTGCGGTAGGCTTCTGACCCCTAGGCACTGGCTTTTAAGTCCTAAAGGGGTATCAGTCCTACACTTATGGGGAGGGTAAGCCGATTACGAAACGAATATACATGCACAAAGATTCAGGAGTTACTACATTGCATCTTCAATGACCGTTATTATTATTATTATTATTATTATTATTATTATTATTATTATTAACTAATTGATATAACTGCAGCTGATCGCAACAAAGACGACAAACATGATGATTCATAACTTGTCTTACTAAAGAAAGATAGATTTCGTGAAAGGTTTTGTGCAAGTCGGGAACAAAAATACATCTCAATGTAATAATTAAAGGACAGTTAAAGTAAAATATCAGTGTTAATTAATAATAAGATTATTATTCCTTTTAATTTTTAAAAATAACTTTAAAGTAAGCAATTTTGTTTACAAAACCAATGTTTTGTTCTAAACTATTAAATAATTTAATGTTAATATGTTATTTTATATTTTTTGTGGTTAATAGGTATTTTCTTATAAACGTGAGCATTTATTAATAACTTTAAGATTATAATTTATTGTTTTGACTTTGTTCAATACACTGATTGTTTATAAGTAATTTAACCTACAAATTTTTTATACAACTGCTATTTTCAATTTTTGATGATTATTCATTATTCATTTTCATACTTGAAAAAAATGTAAATGGCGTGTTATTTATGGAAGCTCCTTAACTTCTGTGGTTCTCAGCGTCTCGTTCTATATTGGGCGTGAAAGACCACTTAATTTTGCTCAGAGGCCTCTGTATCAGGCTTGAGGTTTTTTACGTACCGAAAATTTACGACATGGGGTCAACGGCTTTACTTCCCTTCCGAAGGAAGTCATGCTGAGGATTTTTACGCCCGAAAAAAATCCATCGTCCTCCACCGGGTTTGAACCCGCGCTCTATTTTGAACTTTTATGTTTTACGTTATCGACTTTCAAAATAATATTTGGTTCCCTATAGAGTTTTTCCTTATTTAGTGTTCGTAAATCCCTTCATCAGTTGTGTAACACGCCTATTTGGGGAACTTACTGGATTAAACAAAAAAATAGTAAAGGATTCTAAGCGGAATCATTTCATTTGGTGCTCAAACCCTAACTAATTAAAAGAGTCAGCAAACGGAGAGGCATAACTCGAGAATAATATGGAGTGATTGCATGCAATTGCCTTTTAACACTGGCAACTAACCCAAAAGTGTTCTTTTTGAGCAAGAGCATATGATTGCGGAGCTATATGAAGTATTTCCAAGTACTGGATAAAAGAAATACCACGAACGGGTTAGTGAACAATAACAAACAAAAGTAGTTATGGAAAGGAACTGATTTAGACACAAATATGCCACGTTAAACGAAGAAAGATTTAAACGAAATGTCGAAATTTTGGATTACATGAAACGGATTGACAACTTTCTTTAGGCACATTATCTTCTAAATCTGCGATAATGAAATTTATTTAAATTCCGAAGTAAATTTGGAAGACAGCATAGTCTCATAGTCACAGTTTTAATTGGCTGCTCTTCCATCTGAGCTACGAAATCTCGTAATGCACCCAAAAGTTCGATATCGAGATTTCACCGAAAAGACCTCTTCCTGATTCCAAAAGCGACAAGTCCGTTAAATACCAAACTTGGTATTTCAGTTCAATATCTTCCAAGGATGCTACACGAAGATTTTCAAGAAAATTCCCCCACCCCCAACTACCCTTTACATGGAAAGAATCTTGAAAAAATTTTATTTTCGCAAAAATGGTTCAAACAATTTTAATTAAAATCTTCTATATTTAAGATACTTACATGACCAATAAAATGTATATCTTGAATTATCTATGAATAACTTCTCAAGGTGAACGTTGCTTAATTTTGAATAATTGGTAAACCGTAAGATATAAACTTAAAACACAAAATATGTAATCTCGTTAAATCACTCAATTTATGTCAAATACATTTTCTCATGGAGTTGACGATGGTTTAGATATTCCTTTTTATTGGTTTCAATTTTAAAATTCGGGATTTATCAACTCTTGATAATGCTAGAAATGTATTTTAATTGCATGGCAACTAGCTTCTAAAGCGTTTACTATATCTTTAGCAAAGTGTATCTACTTACAAGAAAGCAAATAATAAGACCATTTTGGTAACGTTTATCTCAATTAGCATGAATTAGATAGAAGAATAATCTTTTTAATAATCATTTGTTACAGAAATTTAGGGTAAGTCGTGTGAATGGAACACATCAGATGTTTTATTTATTTTTTATTAATTTATTTTAGGTCGCTTTAACTCCTAGGTCATATCGCGACCATGTAATAGTTATAACAATTGAATTCATTATATTACAATGGAACTATGTACACATTAAACACAGGTCTGTGAATTAAAATTACATTAGAAAAGCAAGTTTTACATAGATTTAAATACAATATTGTGAATAGGTACATTGTTGTTGAAAGTCAGTTTTACACAGATTTAGAATATTGTGAATTTGTTACATTATAGTTTGAAAGCCAGTTTTATGCTTCTAAGAAAGAGTAGAACTTCCTTGAATTTTTGTTGAGTATTCAGTGTTATGGATATATCTTCAGTGATACTGTAGAGCTTCTGCATTCTGTAAAAATGTGTTTAATGGCGAGTTGTGTGTTATAGACTTCATATTGAGGTATGAATGGATTAGTTTAGTATGTCCTATTCGTAGTCTTGTGATAGTCACTTGTTCTTTCCGCTTCAGTGAACGTACGGGGCAAGCATTGGTGACGTCATCTTTCCTTACTATACGTAACATAAGATTTTTTATTATTTAATTTATAGCTGTTCTTTTCTCTTATGCTCCCAGAGGACTTGAAGGTAAATATTTGTCCTTGGGAAAAGAAAAGTTTGTAACTCAAGGTTTTAAGATAATGTCACTTTTGTGATATCTGTGTGGAGAGAAGTCTTATAACTTCACGTCTATGTAATTTGAAGTTTTATACTGGTGTTTACTGGAATAAGACTTTTTCGTAAACATGCATCAGGGTAAGTTGGCACATGTTTTATGGGCTAAGTTGACTAACTACTTTTGAGATTACTAGTTTAACAACTTCCAACAAAAGTGTTGTTTATTTTATATGGCCATATTTTGGGAGCCGCGATTATGTTAAGAACAATTAATGAAAAACCCTTCTATCACATATAGACCTGCTCCCGTAGCCGAAGATATACCAATTCCACTAAAAGCCATAACCAAAAGTAAGAACAACTAAATAAGACCAAAATAAAATAAATTAAAAATAATCTGATGTGTTGCATTCACATGGCTTTCTCTACGTCTCTGTAACAAATTATTGTTAAAAAGCTTATGTTTCTATTTACTTCATGTTAATCGAGAAAAAATTAGCAGAGATAGTCTTATTACTTGCTTCTTTGTAAGTAGAAGCGAATTAAGGGAGTACCATAGGTTAAAGTTAAAAGCTGGTTGCCATGTGACTGAAGTTCCTTTGTTTGTATGGACACGATTGACTAATTCCTGTGTGAGAATGTATAGGTTTTTCAAGACTGAAACCAAAAACAAGGAATATCTCGAAAACGACCAACTCCCCGCAAAAAATGTGCATAACATAAATTGTATGTGTTAATGTGCTCTACATTTTTTGTATGGTAAGTATTTATCTATCTCTTTTGCTTTAATAGTTATGCAAAATTCCGTAAAATGCTTCCAGTATACAATATAATTATACTATTTTCTCAAAAATGACTTTAATAATTTTGAATAAAATGTTGTATATTAAAGATATTTACCTAACAAATAAAATGTATATCTTGAATTTTCTGGGAATAGCCTCTGAAGGCTACTCTATTCTGGATGAATTTTACGGAATTTTGCATAACTGTTAAACCTTAAGGGATGGACAAAAACTTACCACACAAAAAATGTAGAGCACGTTAAAACATACTTCGTGTCGCATCCTTGGAAGCTATTAAACTAGAAGTTTGGTATTTAACGGTTTTTAAGCTAAGCAGCCCATACACACAGCATACTCAACACACAATTTTAAAAAAATGCCTTTCTTTTTTGTATCCTGGGGGTCCCAATATATGTATTTCCGGTGAAATCTTGGTATCGAATTTTTGGTTGCAATACAATACCTTCTCTATACACTATATATGTAGTACGTGTAGAAAAAATAATAAAAGACCATTTTGTTTACTGAGACACTTAAAAAAAGATTGGAACAAATTAGTGACGATTGAATCGTATGAACAATTTTGAGTTTGGAAACATGTTGAAAACGTTTTCATAAACGCAAGGTTTAAACTTAGAAGCGTTTCTTAATAACCTTACGCATTTTCGTATGTACTTAATTGTTAGTTTTTGTTTGCCCAGTCAAAAACAAAATATTTTCGATAAGTTTGGAGTTTATATAATAAAACAAAATTAATTTCTGACAAACTTTGTTCAAATTTCTCAGTTGTGACAAGAATAAACTTTCGTAAGAATAATGTGAAAGGGAGGAAGTCGCGGGAATGAAAACACTTGTTTTTCATGGGTTGTTGAAAGGGAAAGTTTCTAAAGAATTTGAGGCGCCAATGACAAAAGGTTTAGGAGTGGAAATTCTCAAATGCAGAGGCGTGTATTGACATGTTTTTGCTATAGAGCATTCAGCAACCCTTGGGAACCGCAGCTTGGCTGATTACCCTGGGGAGTGCGCTTGCCTGGGCACGTTTAATGAGTGAGCAAGTCACTTCGAGAGCTTCAATTGTTTTTCTCAGAAAAGACGTACACAGAAAGCACACGGTAAAACTGCTCCTTGTTAAAGGTGAAATAGGTGGCTGACACAAGCAAAAGTATATGACATATTTTTAATAAATCACCAATTTCTCTTACGGGGACAAATTGATATCAGTTGATCATTTTCGGTCAAATTACTTTCTTTTTTACTTTCTCTATACGTACTTTGTACATTCTAGCGTATAGAGAAGGTATTGTATTGTACCCAAAAATTCTATACCGATATTTCTAGGGAAATACATGTTTTGAGAACCCCTGAATACAAAAAAATATTTTTAGAAAAATATCCGTGTGTGTAGCATAGCTCAAAAACGAAAATACCCTTAAATACCAAAGTTGGTATTTTCAAGAAACCCCCCCATCCTCCAGCTACCCTTTACATGGACCTTTTTTTCCAAAATTTGGATTTTCTCAAAAATGGCTCTAACGATTTTCATTAAAATACCGTATATTAAATATATTTATATGGCAATTAAAATGTTTATCTTGAATTTTCTGGGAATAACCTCTAAAGATCTTTATATTCTGAATGGATTTTGCTGAATTTGCGTAACTAGTAAACCGTAAGAAATAGACAAAAACTTGCTACACAAAAAATTAGATCACGTTAAAACACACAATTTACATCATATACCTTTGTTTTTCGTTGAATTGACTATATCTGAGATATTCCTTGTTACTTGTTTCACATTTAAAATACTTAAACTTTTCTAACATGGAGAGCTGTTAACTCCTGGCACTACATAGAAACGGATTTCATCCACGTGGGAACAAGCTTTTAAAAGACTTGACTATCGGTTTAGCCTAGTGTATTCCCTTATTTTCCTTCTACTTATAAGGAAGCAAGTAATTAAAATTTTTTCTAATAGTGTTTATCTCGATTATCATGAAGTAACTAGAGGAATATGCTTTTTAACAATAATTTGTTACAGCGATATAGAGAAAGTCATTTGATTGGAATATATAAGATGTTTTTTTGTTTTCTTATGCTACGAAGCTTGTAAGCTGAATAAACGACGCCATTTTTAAAATCGTGCATCTTTTAAATTTCTTCCGCATGTAGCATTTAAGCATATCTTTCTCCCATTTTATTTGCAGCATTTACCTGAAAAAAAAAGCTATATGCTCTTACAAATTGAACGCAAGAAGCTAAAAATTCCACTGAATTTTCAAGAAATTATGACTGTTAAAACTAAGTTTTAGATATTTGAATGGTCCAGGAACTAAAAAATATTGTATGTACCACTCACATGACTTTCTCTACCTGTTCTACAAACAAAATATTGTTACAGAAAAATATTCTTTCATCTAAATAATGCCTATCGAGGTAAACCTTAGCGTATTTAAGTGATTAATTGCTTCCTTGTAAGCAAAAGGATAGGAATACACTAAGCTAAATCGATTTTAAAATATTTTAAAAGTATCATGAAACAATTGAAATTCGGGTCTCTTTGTTTGGATAGGAAAAACACAACGCGGTACGAATCGAAAGTTGACTTCCCGTTTGAGAAAAATATAAGCAGTTGAAGCCAATGACAATATATATCTTGAAATTGGTAAACACTAGAACTGAAAATGTATGTGAAGAATTTTGTGTTTTGACGAGATTAATATTATTTTGTAGTAAGTTTTTTCCGGTTTACCAGTTACACAACAGTCATCCAGAATGAAGAGTCTTCAGAGCAAATTTCCAGATAACTCAATGTATAACTCAATGTATACCTTCGTTTGTCATTAAAATATCATAAATATAAGGTACTTTTTTTTTTGTTTAATAAATATTCATCTGTATGCCCCGTTACAATGATAACGTTACATGCAACACACAAGCTTTTACATTTGTTTGTCATTATAATATAATGATAATTATTACAATAAATAATAATAATAATAATATATAATATAAATTTAAACTTTGTTTTGGAAATAAACTCATTGCAGTCAAAAGTCGTTAAAATGATTTTATATTAATACATTTGACTGTTTAATTTATTTTCAAAATTACTCTATGCTCAAAATTAGTACATATTAATTATACAATTTATTTTTACATCTATTTGGTTTAGATATCCATGGATTTAATATATTTATAAAAATTTCGTAAATGCCGGAATATTAGCTGTTGATTACTGACAGGCCAGGTATCTCCATTCTAAATAACTTCTTTGATTAATATTGCTCTCTGATATTCTATGTTTATGCAGTCGTATATTAGATGGTTAGCTGTATGTTGGGCTCTGTTGCATTCGCATATTGGGTCGTCTACTATATGAAATCGATGTAAATAGTATTTAGTTTTCCCGTGGCCTGACAACATGGCTGTAATTTCTGGAATTGTTGGGAGATTAATTTTCAATCAATATAGTGTACTATGTATCCATAGTTATAGGTCAATAGCTTGTTTAGTTTTCGAATGACAGCATTTTAAACAAGAACAACTTTAGAGTTTTCACGAAAGTGGAGGATTTGGATAAACGAACAATTATTAAATAGTTCCATTTGAAAGGCTTAACGTCTAAAAAGAAACTAAGGAGCAAATGGACAGTCCATTGAAAGACCCAATCCCTTCATATTCAATGTATAAAAGCTGGGTTGCGGTATTTAAAATGAGTACTAGTGACGCCCTGTAGAACTGACAGCTCCAGAGATCATTAAAAAAATCTGATGTGTCCCATTCACATGACTTTCTCTACATCTTCGCAACAAATTAGTTTTAAAAAATCATTTACTTCATGCTAATCGACAAAAAAATAGCAGAAACAGTTTTATTACTTGCTTCCTTGTAAGTAGAAGGGAAATAAGTGAGTAGTATAGGTGAAAGCGGTGGTCAAAAGCTGGTTGATATGTGACTGAAGTGCCTTTGTTTGTATGGATAGGAGTTGACAAATTCCTGTATGAGAAAAGTTAAGTTTTTTGAACCTGAAAACAAAAACCAGGAATATCTCAAAAACGATCAGCTCCACGAAAAAAATGTATCCAACATAAATTGTGTGTTTTAATGTACTCTATGTTTTTGGAGGGTAAGTTTTTGTCTACCTCTTACGGTTTAGCAGTTATGCAAAATTCCGTAAAATTTGCTCAGAATAAAATAGTCTTCAGAGGCTATTCCCAGAAAATTCAAAATTTACATTTTATTTGTCAGGTAAATACCTTTAATATACGATATTTTAATCAAAATCGTTTGCCATTTTTTAGAAAATCATAACTTTCGAAAAAAGTTCTATATAAATGGTGGGGGGGATTTTTCTTGAAAATCTTCGTGGCGCATCCCTGGAAGATACTAAATTTAAATACCAAGATCGGTATTTTAACCAACTTTTCGTTTTTGAGCTATCGTGTTCACAGACACACGGACACACACACACGCACACACACAGGGACCATTTTCGGAAAATATTTTTTTGGATACAGGAGACCCTAAAACATATACTTCCGGTGGAATCTCGGTATCGAATTTTTTGATGGAGTGCAGTATCTTCTCTATACACTATGTGCATGGTACGTGTAGAGAAAGTAAAAACTCATCGTTTAGTACTGAAAAACCGCAGATTTAAGTTTTTTGAAATTTCAGAGGCCGTAAACATATCAAAAGAATGTGCAGGTATTATTTTAAGTAATGTTTTGGGCTTTCACAAGGTCTGGGCAAGATGGGTGCCGCGTTTGTTGGAAAGAGAAACTGTTTCTGTTAAGAATGTGGAATTCTACCATAAAAATCTGATGTTTTCCATTCACATGGCTTTCTCTATATCTCTGTAAATTACTATAATCTTATCTTTTATTTATTTCATGCTGATCGAGAAAAATTAGCAGAAATAGTCTTATTTCTTGCTTTATTGTAAGTAGAAGCGAAATAAGGGAGTACCATAGGTTAAAGTGTAAGCCAAAAGCTGGTTGCTATGTAACTGATGTTCCTTTGTTTGTATGGACAGGAGTTGACAAATTCCTGTATGAGAAAAGTATAAGTTTTTCAAAGCTGAAACCAAGAAAAAGGAATATCTCAAAAACGTCCAACTCCAAGAAAAAAATGTATGTGACATAAATTGTGTGTTTTAACGTGCTCTACATTTTTCCGGATTAAGTTTTTGTCCATCTCTTACGGTTCAGTAGTTATGAAAAATTCATCCAGAATAAAGTAGTCTTCAGAGTCTATTCCCAGAAAATTTAAAATATACATTTTATTTGTCAGGTAAATAACTTTAATATACGATACTTTAATTAAAATCCTTAGAGCCATTTTTTAGAAAATCAAAATTTTTGAAAAAATTTCCATGTAAAGGGTAGTTTGGGATGGAGGGATTTTTCTCAAAATCTTCGTGTCGCATCCCTGGAAGATACTAAACTTAAATACCAAGTTTGGTATTTTACCGACTTTTCGTTTTTGAGTTATCGTGTTCACAGACACACGGACTTTTTTCTGAAAATACTTTTTTTGGATACAGGGAACACTAAAACATAAATTTGTGGTGAAATCTCGGTATCGAATTTTTTGGTGGAGTGCAATACATTCTCTATACACTATGTACATAGTGCGTATAGAGAAAGTAAAACTCCCAGTGAGTTTTTGAGACTGCTTATTACCATGGATGAAACTTGGATACATCACTACACTCCAGAAAGTAAACCACAGTCAAAACGGTGGATTGCGGAAGGTGAACAACTCCAAAAAAGGCAAAGTTAATTTTGTCAGCTAACAAGGTTATGGCGAGTATATTCTGGGATTCGCATGAAATTATTTTTATTGATTATTTTGAAAATGATAAATGTATCACTGGTGACTACTACGCAAGCTTACTGCAACATTTGAGTGATGAGGTGAAAAGAAAAAGACCTCATTTGGCAAAAAAAAAAAAAAAAAAAAAGTATTGTTTCATCACGACAATGCTCCAACCCATCGTTCAGTCATTGCAATGGGAAAAATGTGCGAATTAAAGTTGGAATTGCTTGAACATCCACCCTATTCGCCAGATCTAGCAAACAGTGACCACCATCTGTTCGCAAACCTCAAACAGTGTCTTAGAGGACGAAGATTTCACAGCAACGAGGAGGTCATTGATGCGGTAAACAACTATTTTTAAATCGCACTACAGATATGGTTAAATTAAATTAGAACTCCGATATAACAAATGTATTAGCCTTTCAGAGATTATGTTGAGAAATAATAAAAAAAAAAAATATCCGAAATTAAAAATGTTCTAAAAATGTTCCATATAAGGGTATTTGGAGTTTAGGGGATTGAAACTATTCTAAAGCAAAAATATTACTGGAATGCCAGCAACTTTTCAATTGGTGTCCAGCACCAAAATGTCGGTTGTATAGTATCTTTGAAAATTTTTTTAACCGTTCTAAATATTATCATATTTGAGATTGGATAAAAGTAAGAGTAGCTACATAGGCAAGAATTGCACTTTGGTTTCATTTAGTTCTTCACTTTCCCTTTACCATAGGTATAGTTTTGTTGAATAAAACACTAGAAGTGGTTTTTTATACTGTTATAAATATTTGTAACTTATCAAAGCTCTGTCACTAAAAGACAGTATAGAGTTAATTCCATAAAGGAACAGGAGTTTTTCTCAAGGTCTGAGAAAACTTAGAACCCTTCAGAATTAATGAGCAGGCCCATGTTTTATTTTTAATTATGAAGATTTAATCAGGAAGTTTGAGGAGACTGGTTCTGTTGCTGATAACAAGTTGGAAGGCCAGAAGTAATAAAGGGTGTCGTGTTTCTGAGCTGATTCTTATCTGTATCCCTGCAAAACAACTTACTGTCCAGATCATCAATATACCTACACTTTTCAATATTGTGGCCACCGCGATCTCCAGATTTGAATCCGGCCTACTTGCGAGTTACACGCGTTACCGCGGAGCCACCAATCTCGGTTAATATAGGTATCATCTAAAGCATGGCTTTGATTTATTGTTTAATTAATATAACTAATTCATTTAACATTTGCTATCTATGGTCAGGGCTCTTTATTCTGGATATTCTTTTAGTTTTTCGCCTAAAGACGATAACATTTATGTGTGTTCTTACCTGTAAGCTAAACTTTATATAATGCTATCAAATATGAATGTATTTCAAGAGTTACAACAGATTTTTTTTCTTTACAGGTAAGGAAGGGTTTTATTTGAACGCTTCAAAATGCACCAGAAGAACATTTTAACATGAAGCTTACTTAATATGCAGTTAAATGTAAGTAGAACTTCATTTTTGACAAATCTACATTTTTTATAACAATAGTGCAGAAACACTTATTAAATAACGACAGAATACCAGGTGTATAATGCCGGCGTATATCTTTATATTCACCTCGCCGTAAATCGATTACGAAGTATCTTGGAACCAATCTATGCCTTCCATACGAAGCTGGTAATGATGGTAGTAAAGATGATTTACTTCATATTTAACATTATTCATTAACATATTACTTTAAAGATTTAATACAATTAGGATATATAATTTCTGGTTTTAATTATCATAATAGTGCATGAAAATCTTGCTAATCATCAGAAGAATAAGCTATTAATATTTTATGAGTATAAGATTTTTCCTTTGTTAACTAGATCTCCTGTAAAATACAAATTGTGACGAGATTGTGTGCCCGAAAAGTACCTGTTACTACCTTCACTATAGAGACGTGCACAGTCATTGCTTCATTACTAAAGACATTCAAATCTTGCCGTCTCACAGGTTGGACTCAGCTCCTCTTACTCAGGCATGCTGGTATGATCATGTCCTGCGTCGAAGGAAGGTTTCCTTTCTTTTCAGCTTGCGGTCAGCAAGGAAACCATATGACGTGGTTGATAACCTATATACTTATCGTCAGTCTGATGACGTCACCGTACATAATTACTGTGCAACTGGAACTAAATCTGTCGAAAAGGATGCACACGATACAATATCAATAGAGTCTAGAGTAAAGTTTTAGTAAAATTGAGATCTAGTGAAATTTCATTAGAATATAGCAAAAATAGAAATTAATTTTACCCAGATTTCAACGGAAGTACACATTTTTTTTAACAAATATAAGTAATCTATTTTATATTTCACCAAATTGTTCCATCATTTCCAAATGCTTCTTTTCTGCCTCTTTCATGAGAAATTACATGAGAAATTATTAAATATAGTTTAAATTATTTTAATGTATTTAAATATTATGGATTAATTATTTTTTCAGGTTCTATATTATTTATACCACGTTTTAGGGTCCACTAACCCTCAGAAAAGCATTTTTAGAAAAAAGAAATAGTGTGCTAGTGTGTATGAGAGAGAGGGGGGGATCGTGTGCTAATTGATAAACATTTAGTATAACTATTCCTCCCATATTCATGGTTTTACCTGGTTCTAGCTAGACAAATGATTGGCTGGTTTTTTGAGATGACAAATATGCACCAGAGGCCAGGCTCCAAGACAGTTTTAATTCTGTTGTGAAAACATAATAAATTTAGTTTAATTTATTGTTCTCCAGTAAGTTGGAAAAATATAATCGGAATGAAAATGTGTGCAAGTCTACAAAGTATATGTTATATTAAGATAAATTGAAACACCTTACGTTTTACCAGCAAAATTCTAGTCAATGGAAAGTATGTAGTGGCCTGGGAAACCTAATATTGGATCCTGTCTATGACAATAACTTTATATTCCTATTCTATCACTCGAAATGAAAAAATCGGAATTTTAATAAATTGTATTGGTATTTTGCAAACTTCCGATACTGTAAAATTGGTACCCCCCGCCGTTCTTGGTATTTCTTCTACCAGTTTAGCCCTATTGTTGTACATACTTCACATAGCTCCGCAGCCGTATGCTGTTGCTCAACAGCTTTCGATTTCTTATCCATGTCCTTTGTTCCTTTCAAATGATTCATATAATAAATAAAGTAATTTTTATAAGTCAATTTCACCAAATACAGTGCTTATATTAAGCCTCTCTTTCCTTTACTTCTAACCAGAGAACCAGACTTCTAATAAACAACCAACAGTATACTTACTCATCTAGCAAGTGTCTTCCAGCCACTAGAGTTAAATGTTTCCGTTTCCCACTGATTTCGCCCTCACTTTAATCAAATAATTGGATTCTGTCAACATTAAATAAGTAAAATTACTATAGGGAACGTTCTTGTACTTTATAACTTCTAGGAATAGCAAAGACGTATCTGGACCCTTAAAATAATAGAACTACAAAAGTATTATTCTTTAGATACCCAGAGAAATTTATAGGCTGCTTAACCTTATTCAATGTCCCCGTTTCTGTATATAAATCTAATATTGTTTATCCGTCATGAATGCAACTTCCAATACCTATATATTAAGACTCCTTACAGTTTCCTCAACCATTCTATCTACATATTTACAACCCACCCATACAAACTTAAGTCATTGACCCATTTGAACGACTTTCCAGAGTTGCACTGTAACCTCCGCAAACGTTTCCTTATAACATCCATCACTATTTCTATCTGCATACATGCAGTTGGACATATCTGTACAAAACTATGCACCATTTACGATTTAAGATACAACCAAAGCAATGCACTACCTTATAGATTCAAAATATTACCCTTACAACATTTTGAATCCTCTAGACAGCAATTGCAGTGATAGATCATAATAAAAGAAAGTCTGATATGTTCAATTCACATGAGTTTCTCTATCTTTCTGTTACAAATGATTCTTAAAAAGTTTGTTCCTCTATTTATGACATAATCAGATATGCATTAAAGTAATTATCAAATAGTTCCTTATAGGTATAAGGAAAATAAGGAAATACAATAGGTTAAAACGATCGTTAAACGTGATTCAATTTTGGTTCTTTGCATGTCCAGGAATTGCCAAGTTCGCGTATGAGAGAACTTTTTTAGTATTTTAAAATTGAAATTATAATAAAGAAAGCCCACCTGGGTAGTGTAGGGGGTAACATATCTGTCTTACATTCAACTACTTGCGAGTTCAAATCTCAAATCCGCTGTCAGTATTACCATTATAGCTACAAGAATAGTTTAGTAACCGTTAAGCTGCCGCGAGTAGGCGCGAATGGCGGAAGGCTACATTATAACTGTGCACTGTCGCCTGGTTATGTTTTAGCAAGGATCAACTTTAGTGCCTATGGAGTATAGCTAACTGGTGATGTTTATAGTACCTTATTATCTTAGTTTACAAAACATTTCGCCATTACTTGCAACAACTTCCATTTTGCTATTAATGGGCTGGCAGAAACTAAAGTTTTCAAGGCGTCTCTGACACGTCACGTCACCGGTTGTGTGCTTTTCTTCCTAGTCCCCGTTTAACTGTTTTCGATGGCGCGTGGTGCTGGAACTTTACGTCACCTTGACTAAACTATGTTTTCTGAATGACCAAACAAAGATATCAACGATACTGAAAATCATATGGACAATACGTTTGTAATAATGGTCATTGAACATAATGCAGCCATAAACACCTGAAATGGGCACAGATGAAGCGGCAGAAAATAAAAGAAAATCGAATGTGTCTATTTTAAATGAATTCCTTTACATTTCTATAACAAATTATTGTTAATAAGTTTATTACTTTCTCTACACGTCCCATGTGCATAGAGAAGGTATTGCAGTCCACTCAAAATTGGATACCGATATTTCACCGGAAATATAGGTTTTAGGGTCGCCTGTATCCCAAAAAAGCCTTTTTGGAAAAAGGTCAATGTGTGTGTGTCTGAACACGATAACTGAAAAATGAAAAGTTGGTAAAAAAGCAAACTTGATATTTTACGTTTAGTATCTTCCAGGGATGCAACACGAATGTTTTGAGCAAAATCCACCCCCCAAACTACCCTTTACATGTAAAAATTTTCGAAAATTTTGATTTTCTCAAAAATGGTTCTAACGATTTTGATTAAAATACCGTGTACTAAAGATATTTATACGGCAAATAAAATGCATGTATTGAACTTTTTGGAAATAGCTTCTCAAGACCTTTTTATTCTGAAAGGGTTCTGCTGAGCTTTTGAAGTTGATGATTTTTGAGGTATTCTTGTTATTGGTATCAGCTTTAAAAAACTTTCCCATACAGGAATTTGCCAACTTCTGTGCATAGAAACAAAGGAACTTCAGTCACATAGCAACCAGCTTTTGGCTTTCACTTTAACCTATGGTACTCCCTTATTTCGCTTCTACTTACAAGAAAGCAAGTAATAAGGCTATTTCTGCTAATTTTTTTTTTGATAAATTATGAAGTAAATAGAATCATAAGCTTTTTAGCAATAATTTGTTGCAGAGATGTAGAAAAAATCATCTGAATGGAACACTTCATATTCTTCTGGTTTAATTTTGTAATGTTTGTTTTTATTTTAGTATAAAAACATTTCTTTCAGATGAGTTTAAAATAAAACATAAAATTCTATTGATGGAACAATACATCCTGTGGTACATTTGATTAAATGAAATGTGAAAATTTCCTCTACCTCAGTCGTTGCTAAACTGCTTTGACTTGCCACAAACAAAAGTCACATAAACGCTATCTTATGTTGGCCAAACAAAGTTTCTAGTATAAGTATACGTTTGACCACAAAAGCCTTTCTCATTCGATTTTATATCGATTGGTTAATTATAGCATTTTAATGATTAGTGTATTTTTTGTCAACCTCAAGCGGCATATATTATGAAGTAGCTACCGCATTTCCTTAAACTATTTACGCTGGCTTCAAAGGAGAAAAGAATTTGAGACAGACCGGCGCCGAAAGTTTATTTTCATGCAATCTTTTCGTTTTCCTAGCTATCCATCAAACCTCCTTCTGTGCTGTTAATTACGTGCTTTTTACTAAAATTCTTGGAAGCCAATTTTACCAATACTGAATTCTGAAAATTATATTGTCCACCCATGAAACAATATACAGGGGTCGTTAAATTATATGGTAACCCCTGACGCGGCCTCTCTCCACTGCGCGAGGGATCCGAGAGTCGCCGGGAAAGTGGTGCCGGCAAAAGGCGCACTTAAAAAAATGTAATTGGCGTGTTATATATAGACGCTCTTTAACTGCTGTGGTTCTCAGCATCCCATTCTAAATTGGGCGTGAAAGACCGCTTAATTTTGCTCAGAGAAACCTCTGAGCCTTGAGGTTCTTCTATGTGCCGTAAATCTACGACATGGGACCAACGTCTTTACTTCCCTTCCGAAGGATGCTAAGGATTTTTACATCCGAAAAAACTCCATCGTCCTCCGCCGGGTTTGGATATATGAAGTTAGCATGGTATCCTTTACGCCATGGACATCGATGGCGCACTTAAATACGTATCTTAAAATAAATTGCAGAAATGTTGACTTTCTGTTCACATATGAGCAGCACAATTCCGAAAATATTCTCGCGCGCTCGTCTAAGCTTAGCAGCAGGAATCCTTGTGATTTCTAGCACGATACTATCACTAAGTTTTTGTAGGTTACAAAGAGATTTCTGCTGCTAAGCTTAGGAGAACGAGCAAGAATATCTTTAACTTGAATGAATGAATAAGTGTATTTATTAACATAGCAATATCATACATAGAATTTCAACAGTCGCACGGGTCCACAGACCGTATGTGCTTTTGTAATACACATTACAAGCAATATTAAAACAACAACCACAACAAAGAATTAGAAGAGTAAACACGAAAATAAAATAAAAAGACAAAGGAAATGCACAGTCAAAAGCAATAATAAACAACAATAAAATTAAGAGTGAATCCGAAAATAAAGATACCAAGATATTAAAATATAGCAATTTAAATTTACAGCACAAGAGTACCCTTCATAAATGCACCCTCTTATAATATATAATTACACTTAAAAGACATATATACACATAATATATACAACCCTAGCACAACAGTGACCTAAGTATGACATAATATATATGCATGTAGAACATTGTAGTCACTTTTTTTTAGTTGATCTTATCCCCCCCCCCCACCATCTCTATTGGCAGCCTCCCCAGATCTCAGCTGTCTTGCCTTAAGTATAAATTTACCTAGCCCGTCCATGTTTTCCGTGCCTGCCAGTAGCGTCCAACATGCTTCTATCCCTACATTCGCAGTGGTAAGAAATCGCGGCAAATATTTTTCCCGCCATTCCTCCGTACCCCTACATCTTGTCAAGATGTGCGTCCAGGACTCTTCCTCCTCGCAAATGGGACAGATTCTCGTACCATTCTCGTCAGAAATTTTCGTGCTCCTCCATGCTCCTAGTCTAATCCACGCGAACCCCTCTCTAGTGAGTTTGGTACCTGTTTTGATGTATTGCTCCATAATCCACTCCGATTTCAGCCCAGACTGTACTTCTACTGACACCTTCTCTGTGCATTGCGCAATCATTTGCTGTCTGTCAATATCACAGAGACGTTTCTTAATTTTTCTCCAAATACTTCGCCTGTTTTCCTGCCCCGCCATCCAAATGGTTTCCAACCCTTTCTTTAATTTTGATGCCCACGTCAAATTACTTTCCATTCGCAACTGTTCACGGTAGCAGACTGCCCTAATTAGAGATTGGCTTCCGTGAACGATTCTCATCCAATATTTAACTGCTCTGATTTTGCACTCTATCGTTTCACTATGTGCCCCGAATTCCCTCATTATTCCGCAGTTTGCCGTACCCCTCCCTACACCCAGAATTCCTTTCAAAAATTGGGTCCTCACTTGATCCAGATTTCCTGTTTGTTCCCACCCCCATATTTCTCCTCCGTATGTCATCGTGGATCTAACTGTCGCTCCGTATACAGTTTCCATTAAGTTTATGGAGATATTCGGAATTCTGCAGCGTATCCGGAGAGCTTCCGCCCTTGCCTTGTGTTTCGCAATGTCAATGTGTTTTGTCCATTTTCCTTTTAACTTATTATACTGCCTGTTAGGGACCAGATGGTCGATATTTTCAGCATTTATTTAAGGTAAGGACTCCAAAGCGCTTTTTCCGGTACCACTTTCCCGGCAGCTCTCGGATCTCTCGCGCAGTGGAGAGAGGCCACGAGAAGGGTGGCCTTATAAATTAATGACTCTATATTTCCAACCTACAGGTTTAGAATACGAAATGCTCATTTAAATCTGAGGAGCTGATTTTATTACGCTTTAACATAACTGATTCAAAAGTAGTAATACTTTTTCTTGTAATAACTTTGTATTCAATTGCAGGTTTAAAATATCAATTAGACAAAAAATGAGAGACATGGGAGTAAATTTTAAAGTCCGTACTTTTGTATGGAATTTACTCTTTTACTTTCTCTATACGCATTATGTACATAGTGTATAGAGAAGGTATTGCAGTCTACCCAAAAATTCGATACCGAGATTTCACCGGAAATACATGTTTTAGGGTCCCCTATATAAAAAAAAGCATTTTCATAAAAAGGTCCGTGTGTGCGTGTGTCCGTGTGTCTGTGAACATGATAACTCAAAAACGAAGATTTTGAGTAAAAATCCCCCCACCACAAACTACGATTACTACAAATTTCGATTTTCTCAAAAATGGCTGTAACGATTTTGATTAAAATTTCGTATATTAAAGATATTTACACGACAAATAAAATTTATATTTTGAATTTTCTGGGAATAGCCTCTGAAGGCTACTTTATTCTGGATGAATTTTATGGATTTTTGCATAACTGCTAAACCGTAAGAGATGGAGAAAAACTTGCACCTTAAAGCGCACAATTTATCTTATATAGATTTTTTTCGTGGAGTTGATCGTTTTTGACATATTCCCTGTTTTAGTTTTCAACTATGGAAAACTTAGTTTTCTCATACAGGAATGTCAACTCCTATCCATACAAACAAGGAAACTTCAGTCACATAGCAACCAGCTTTTGATTATTAGTTTAGCCTTATTTCCCTTCTGGTTACAAGGAAGCAAGTAATAAGACTATTTGTGCTAATTTTTTTCTCGGAGGGGATGAATTGGATCAGTAAGGAGGGGATGAATTGGATCAGTAAGGAGGGGATGAATTGGATCAGTAAGGAGGGGATGAATTGGATCAGTAAGGAGGGGATGAATTGGATCAGTAAGGAGGGGATGAATTGGATCAGTAAGGAGGGGATGAATCGAGTAAAAATAGATTAGCATGAAGTAAATAGAAGCATACGCTTTTTAACAATAATTTGTTGCAGAGTTCGATCTGTTTATAAATATAAGTTTTGAAGTACCCAACATCGCGCATAGCACAGCTCAAAAACTAAGAGATTGTTAAACTTCAAACTTCTTATTTAAGTTTAGTATCTTTCAAGGATGCCACATGAACATTTTCAAGAAAACCTCCGCCAAAAAAACTACTTTTTACTAGGATAATTTTTTGAAAAGTTTGTTTTTCTCAAAATAGCTCTAACGATTTGGGTTAAAAACTACATATTAAACATATTTACATCACAAATAAGACAAATTTGATGTATTCCATTCACACGACTTCCTCTACATTTCTGCAAGAAATAATTATTAAAAGGTTCATGCTTCTATCTACTTCATGCTAATTGAGATAAATATTAGCAGTAATTGTCTTATTAGTTTATAAAGTTGAAACCAATAAAAAGGAATATCTCTAAAATTATCAACTCCTCGAAGAAAATGTATACGACATAAACTGTGTGTTTTATTGTGATCTACATTTTTTTATTAAGTTTTTATCTATCTCTTACGGTTTATCAGATGTGCACAATTCAATAAAAATCATTCAGAATAAAGAGGCCTTTAGAGGCTATTTCCAGAAAATTCAAGACATAAATTGTAATTGGCACGTAAATATGTTAAATATAAGAGATTTTGATCAAAATTGTTAGAGCTACTTTTGAGACAGTCAAAATTTTCGAAATATTTTCCACGTAAAGTGTAGTTTGAGGTAGGGGAATTTTTTTTCAAAATCTTCATGTCGCATCCCTGGAAGATACTGAACTTAAATATCAAGCTAGGTATTTTACCCACTTTTCGCTTTTTGAGCTACCGTGTTCACAGACTCGAGGACACACACACAGATCTTTTTCTGAAAATATTTTTTTTTGGATTCAGGGGGTCTCAAAACATGTATTTTCAGTAAAAATTAGGTATTGAATTTTTGGCTGCATTACAATATCTTCTCTGTACATTATGTACATAGTACGTGAGAGAAAGTGAATATATTTTGAATTTCCTGGGAGTAACCTCTGAAGGCCTCTTTTAGATATCTTTTCATTTCATTTTCTAGTATTTGTGTACTTCTTTTCAAGGAGCAGTCTTGTCAGGCAACACAATTACAGAGAGAGGGAGGGGAGGGTTGGGGGAGGGAGAAAGGGAGAGGGAGGGAGAGGGGGAGAGAGGGAGGGCAGGGAGGGAAAGAGAGAGGGAGGGGGAGGGTTGGGGAGAGAGAATGAGGGAGAAGGGAGGGAGAGGCGGAGATAGGGGAGAGAGGGAGGGCGGGGAGGGAGGGAGGGTGGGGGAGGCGGAGAGTGGGAGGGGAGGGGAGGGAGAGGCGGAGAGAGATAGGGAGAGGGAGGGACAGGAGGAGAGGGGGCGAGAGGGAGGGCGGGGAGGGCGGGTTGGGAGGGAGAGGGGGAGAGGGGGGAGAGGGAGGGCGGGTGGTAGGGAGAGGGGGAGGGGAGGGGGAGGGGTGGGAGAGAGGGAGGGGGAGGGAGAGAGAGTAATGCTGGAACAGACTGCCGATTGCGCATCTGTATGTGCAGCAGGTCAAAATGGCTTAATCTAGAAGCGTGGGACTACACAGAGTACAAAGCTTTCCGTACCCGCTTTTCGAGTTGTCACAGTTCCACGCCCTTGTCTTTCTTCAGACCTGCGGGTAATGGGAGCTCTCAACTTTCCGTCTTGTTAACTTGCGGAGCAAAAGGTGAAAACGAAGCCAAACAGGAAAGAGCGTCGCAAAAGTACAACTCCTCTGTTTTTTGTCTACAATTCTCCTCAGAAAGGATTTACCTTGATGTCAGGCTTTGAAAATGGATGCTTTTGCAGAAACAAACTTTCCCAGTAACAGTCATGAATAAAACTTTCAATGAATACGCTAAAAAAAAAATCTGATGTGTACCATTCACATGACTTTCTCCATATCCCTGCAAAAAATAATCCTTAAAAAGCTTATACTTCTATTTACTTTATGCTAATCAGCAAAAAATAGCAGAATTAGTGTAATTACTCGCTTCCTTGTAAGTAGAAGCGAAATAAGGGACAACCGTAGGTTAAAGTGATAGTCAAAAGCTGGTTGCTATGTCAATGAAGTTCCTTTGTTTATATGGATAGGAGCTGACAAGTTCCTGTATGAGAAAAGTATACGTTTTTAATAGCAGAAACAAAAAATAAGGAATGTCATAAAAACGACTAACTCCACGAAAAAATGTATATAACATAAATTGTGTGTTTTAATGTGCTCTACATTTTTTGTGTAGTAAGTTTTTGTCTATCTCTTACGGTTTAGCAGTTACTCAAAATTTAGTAAAATTCATCCAGAATAAACTACTCTTCAGAGGCTATTCCCAGAAACCTCAAGATATACATATTATTTGTCAGGTAAATATGTTTAATATACGAAATTTTAATCAAAATCGTTAGAGCCATTTTTGAGAAAATCAAAATTTTCGAAAAAAGTTCCATGTAAAGGGTAGTTGGGGGTGGGTGGATTTTTCTCAAAATTTTCTTGTCGCACCCCTGGAAGATACTAAACTTAAATACCAAGTTTGGTACTTTACCGACTTTTCGTTTTTGAGTTATCATGTTCACAGACACACAGACACACGGACACACTGACACACACACACACACACACACACACACACACACACATGGACCTTTTTGTGAAAATACTTTTTTTTTGGATATTGGGGACCCTAAAACATATATTTCCGGTGAAATCTCGGTATCGAATCTTTGGGTGGAGTGCAATACTTTCTCTATACACTATGTACGTAGTGCGTATGGAGAAAGTAAAAATCTGATGTGTTACGCTCACATGACTTTCTCTAGCTGTTCTACAAACTTCATACATAAGCTTCTTCTCTCTGCACCTTGCTAATCGTGGTACTCATTAGCACAATGTTCTTATTATTTAGTTCCTTATAAGTAGGAAGAAAATAAGGGAATACACTAGGCTAAACCAATAGTCAAATGTTTTAAAAGCTGTCGGTATGCGATTGTCATTACAAATCGCTTCTTTTCTTCGCCAGGAGTAGAACAAAAGAAAAATGGACACGCCCGTCTGAGAAAAGCATAAGTACTTCACAACTGAAACTAATAACAATGAATACCTCGAAAACGGTAAGCTCCACGAGAAAAATGTATACGACATAACCTAATTTTTTTTTTACAGTAAGTTTTTGTCTCTCTCTTACGGTTTACTAGTTATGCCAAATTAAACAAAATTCATCCAGAATAAACGGGTCTTCAGAAGCTATTGCCAGAAAATTCAAGATATACATTTTATTTGTTAGGTAAATATCTTTAATATGTGATATTTTAATCAAAATCGTGACAGCCATTTTTAAGAAAATCAAAATTTTCGAAAAAAGTTCCATGTAAAGGGTAGTTTGGGGTGGGGGGACTTTTCTCAAAATCTTCGTGTCGCATCCATGAAAGATACTTAACTTAAATACGAAGTTTGGTATTTTAGCTACTTTTCGTTTTTGAGTTATCGTGTTCACAGACACACGGACCTTTTTCTGAAAATGCTTTTTTTTTCATACAGGGGGTGCCAAAACATGTATTTCCGGTGAAATCTCAGTATCGAATTTTTGGGTGGAATACAATACTTCTCTATCCCTATGTACATTGTACATACGGGGTAAGAGAAAGTAAAACTCTCAACTAGTCGCTATTTCCTGTACTAGTGCACTCAATGACTACAATATTTATTAACTAAGAAGGAGTGGCTACACGTTTCTGTATTTCAGATCACGATGCCTGCGTTTGTTACTTAAGCTGATGTCCCAAGGTCAAAATTTGATCCAAAATGTTGTATACAACGTGAAAATTGTGTACAATTTCTCCGCACCATTCCCGCGTGAGTGTGTATTGGTCCAAACATTTATTGCATGCACATGAACAGCTGATAGAAATGGTGCAGATTGCTGATTCACAATTGTTTACGTTCGCTGTCGTAAGCTTAGTTTATGTATCCATTGCAAGATCATATTATAATAGAAAGACAAAATCAAGACTAGACCATGGCTGTAACGTAGGAATGCAGGCCAAGGAAGAGGTGTACTACATATGCTGCAAAATGAACTCGTTTCTGGCCTTGTAAATTATTTTAACTTTCTTAGAATGGACGAACATTTGTTGGGAAAGCTCCTGTCCTTAGTTGAGGCAAAAAGATTTTTAGGAGCATTTCCCCACCCCAAACTACCCTTTACATGGAAAGTAATTCAAAAATTTTGATTTTATCAAAAATGATTATAACAATTTAATTAAATTACCGTATATAAAAGATATTTACACGACAGATAAAATGTATATCTTGAATTTACTGGGAATAGCCGTTGAAGACCTCTTTGTTCTGGATGAATTTTGCTGGATCTTAACATAACTAGTGAACCGTAAGAGATATACAAAATCTTACCACACAAAAAGTGTAGATCTCGCTAAAATACATAATTTATGTCATATACATTTTTTGTATAGATCTGACTATTTCTGAGATATTGCTTGTTTTTTGGTTTCAATTTTAAACTATTTTAATTTTTCTCAAACAGGAAGTGACGTTTTAATTCATGTCTCTTGTTTTACTACAGGCCACGCTAAGCGAACCGAACTTCTGCTGTTCCATATAAGACCTGTTTAAGACAGGACTATCAATTTAGCCTAGCGTATTCTCTTAATTCCCATCTACTTACAAGGAAGCAAGCAATTGGACAATTTATGCAATGTTTACCTTGATTAGTACGCTGTAGGTAAAAGAATAATCTGTTGTAAGGGAAGTTGTTTGTGTAACAGCTAGAGAAAGTCATGTGAATGGAAGACATCAGATTAATTTTTTTTTTAAGCTTAACATACTTTAACCTCGTTGGTTATATTGGACGATAAATGATTGAAATTTGTGAAATATGTTCAAAAGATCTCTAGGTCCATGGAACTTAGTTACTCGACATTCGTTTTCTCGGCATAAGAGAAAACGCCGAAAAAACCTTTATCCGGGTATTTCGACCTGAGCGAGATTCGAACTCGCGACCTGTTAATGTGAGGCAGATCCACTACACAGGTTGGCAAGCTTATTCTTGTTCATTGAAATAAACTTTCATCCCATATTAAGATGCTATTGAATTTTAAAGACTGCCTCCAATGGTAAAACTGAGTTCTCATCCGGAGGTTTCGTGCTCGATTCCCGGCTGGGGCGGTAAATGTTTCTTAACCTGAATCATTTCCTATCTCCCACAAAGTCTGGAAGTATATATGTGAGAATGAATGTGCGTGAGTGTATTTGAAGAAAAATCTGATGTGTTCCATTCACATGACTTTCTCTATATCTTTGCAACAAATTATTGTTAAAAAGCTAATGCTTTTATTTATTTTATATTAATCAAAAAAAAAATTAGCACAAGTAGTCTTATTACTTGCTTCCTTGTAAGTAGAAGTGAAATAAGGGAGTACCACAGGTTAACGTGGCAGTCAAAAGCTGGTTGCTTTGTGACTAAAGTTCTTTTGTTTGTATGTACACGAGTCGACAAATTCCTGAAGTTTTATAAAGATGAAACCAAAAACAAGGAATATCTAAAAAAAAACAAAAAAAAAACGATCAATTCCACGAAAAAAATTGTATACCGTAAATTATGTGTTTTAATGTGCACCACATTTTATGTGATTTTCTTATGGTTTAGTAGTTATGCCAAATTGCGTAAAATGTATCCAGAACAGTATAGTCTTCAGGGGCTATTCCTAGAAAATTCAAGATATAGCTTTTATTTATCATGTAGATATCTTTAATCTACGATATTTTAATCAAAATACGTTAGAATCATTGTTGAGAAAATCAAAATTTTCGAAAAAAAGTTCCACGTAAAATGTAGTTGGGGGTGGGGGGATTTTCTTGAAAATCTTCGTGTCAAATCCTTGGAAGATACCAAACTTAAATACCAAGTTTTTGAGCTATGCTGTCCACACACACGGACCTTTTTCCAAAAATGTTTTTTTTGGGATTCAGGATGACCCAAAACATGTATTTCCGGTAAAATCTCGGTATCGAATTTTTGGGTTCATTACAATACCTTCTCTATTCATTATGTACATAGCATGTGTAGAGAAAGTAAAAAGAAAATGACAATATTCCTTTTGGCTCACATTTTATTCACGAGAGTGTACGGCTTCTTTTCTACATATGTATGCTGTTATTGCAGTGAATAGCTTGAGCCGAAGTAGGCTGTCGTTCACACTCCGCACAGATCGCTTGTTGACTAGCACGGTCTGTGCGTTGTGTTCAGTCTGCGCTTTCAGGTCTGGGTTTTGCGATAAACTGACATGAGTGGCAATCTAAAACAGTTTACCGCACCAGTGACTCCTAAACGCTTGTGTTTATGGTATAATACGGTTTCTAGCATGACTGGTCCTATTATAATTCTCCTTTTTTACTTTCTCTATCACGTACGTACAATGTACACAGTGCACAACATCTCAAACCCGAAATTTAAACGGATATACAGGGTGTTAATGAACTGCATCGAGATTGTGCACGTGACTGATATAAATAATTTGAGATCGGCGATGCGTGGTCCCCGGATACATAACGCAACTACATAGCGTTAAACGTGTGGGTTTCAGGTGCTGATAAGTCGGGGTTAAAGCAAAGCAGGTTGAAAAAATGGCATAGAATGTCTTTAAAACTGCTGCCCGAGTATAGAAATATCAATTTTTAGCAGCTCGTTACTAGCGTTCTCAAGGTTTTATATCGCAAAAATCTGTAAAATCTCGAAATAATCACTTGACAGTGCGACACTGAGCATTCATTAACTACATACTTGAATTATGTATCCCACTCTGGAGACTTTTTTCAACTGCTCTGGTGGCTTAATGCGTAACGCGGGATGCTGCTATCTCAAGCGTAATGAGTAACTGTCCTGTCATAGAGTAAACATTTTTTATTATTATTTTTTTCATTCCAGACGAAACTTATAGCCGTTACTTCGAAATTTTAATAAACAAGTCATAAGTCTCCTATCTCAAATTAATTATTTAAATAATCTACATGTTCTGTGAAAATATTTCGTTAGACCCCTGAAATTAATTAAAAAAGAGCATTTATAGAATAAGGTTCGTAAGTGTCTGTGCGTGTGGTCAGCATTCATGAAAAACGAAATGCTTATTAAGTACCAAACTTTGTATTTAAGTTAGCCAGACTGAGATTTTCAGGAACTGCCCCATACACCCAACTACCCTTAATATGGAACATTTTTCGAAAATTTGGATTTTAATAAAAGTTATTAACAATTTTGATACTAATACTATCTGTTTACTTATACCCACGATATATGAAATGTATATTTTGAAGTGTCTGGCAATAGCTTCTTCATTCTGTATGAGTTTTTTACAAGAGTTAAACCATAAATAATATAGACTATACAAAAACTTAAATCTTGTGAAAACACCCAACTATTTCATATATATTTTCTGTATAGTTAACCGTTTTCGAGATGTTCCTTGTTATTGGTTTTAATTTTAAACTGTTCAAACTTTTCACAAACGGAAAGTCATATTTTGTTTCGTCTTTGTTTTTATTTCCTTCTGTCAATGCAAAAGATAATTAAATTTTTCACACTGTGAATGTTTTTTTAAAACATTTGAACATCTCGTTAGTCTAGTGTTTTAAGTTATTTCCTTTCTACTTAGAAGGAAGCATGCAATAATACATTTCTGCTAATATTTATTTCGATTAACATGAAGTAAATATGAGAATAAGCTTTTAAAAAATACTTTGTTACAGAGATCTAGAGAAAATATTGTGAATGGAACACATCAAATTTGTTTATAACTTTCTACATACAAATTATTGCTTTGAATACATTTACCAGTTTAGGTCATAACTCATTACTCCTTTATGCTCAGGTAATGTACAGTCAAAGACATTAAACATTTCCCTATTAATACTTATTGTAGAACAGGCTCTTTTCGCTGACCCCGCCCATGTCTTTCACCTGCTTGGTATGCTCTTAAAAGCGTATTGGACAGGACACTCATCGAAGGAAAGGGGATGGATATGAAACGAAACTTCCAACAAATGAAGTTCTGAATTGCAAACTGATGATTCTTAAACTTTCCGAATGGACAATAATCCACTCCTATTATCGGGTGATACAAAATTATATTAATTTTTACTTTCTCTATACTCACTATGTACATAGCGAATAGAGAATGTATTGCACTCCACCAGAAAATTAGATACCAAGATTTCACCGGAAATATATGTTTTAGGGTCCCCTGTATCCAAAAAAAGTATTTTCAGAAAAAGGTCCATGTGTGCGTGTGTGTCCGTGTGTCTGTGAACACAACTCAAAAACGAAAATTCAGTAAAGTATCAAACTTGGTATCTAAGTTTAGCATCTTCCAGGGATGCAACACGAAGATTTTGAGAAAAATCCCCCCACCCCAAACTACCCTTTACATGGAACTTTTTTCGAAAATTTTTATTTTCTAAAAAATGGTTCTAACGATTTTGATTAAAATGTCGTATATTAAAGTTATTTACCTGACAAATAAAATGTATATTTTGAATTTTCAGGGAATAGCCTCTGAAGACTACTTTATTCTGGATGAATTTTTCATAATTACTGAACCGTAAGAGGTGGACAAAAACTTAACCCACAAAAATGTAGAGCACGTAAAAACACACAATTTGTGTTAAATACATTTTTTTCGTGGAGTTCGTCGTTTTTGAGATATTCCTTTTTCTTGGTTTCAGCTTTTTAAAACCATATTTTTCTCACACAGGAATTTGTCAACTCCTGTCCATACAAACAAAGCAACATCAGTCACATAGCAACCAGCTTTTGGCTTTCACTTTAACCTATGGTACTGCCTTATTTCGCTTCTACTTACAATAAAGCAAGGAATAAGACTATTTCAGATTTTTTTTTCTGCACTACATACTGAAATTCTAATGTGAAGGTAATTCGCACACCTGGTTGACAAAATTAACACACTATTTATACAATTCTACCTGTTTTGAAGGAGTGTCAAGCGGGTTGAGGGATGAAGGGGTGAATTGCCCAATCGGTTTAGCATTTTATTTCTCGCGTAGCATGTTGTTTGAGAAAGACGCCAATCGTGTAAAGACTCGAATTCTCGTCAAACGTTCACATTTTCAGCAAAATCACAACCCTAGGCGTACCAGTAAGCACGGTAATTTAAAACGTTTGCTTCTGAATCGCTTATGCAAAGCACTTCGCTTTATCTCCAGGCGAAAATTTATACCTACACAGCACGCCAATACTAAATGTAAAACTTTCCCCATGCCGTCAAACCGCACTGGCGCCAGTTTTTTACTTTCTATAGCACGTATGTACAATGTAATTTTAGATAGAGTTGTATTCTATTCCACCCAAAAATTCTATGCCGAAATGCAACGGAAATACACTTTTAGGGTCCCCTCTATCCGGAAAAATAACTTATAGAAAAGGGTCCTGTGTATATCACTGTGTCAGTGAACACGATAAAAAACGAAAGGTCGATATATTACCAAATTTGGTATTTCAGTTTAGTATCTTGCACGAATGCGACACGAAAAGCTTGAGGAAAATCCCCCCATCCCAAAGTACCGTTTACATGTACAAAATTTTGAAAATATGGATTTTCTCACAAATGGCTGTAACGAGTTTTATTAAAATGTTGCATATTAAAGATACTTAAATGGCAACTAAAATGTATATATTTAATAGAATACATTGAGTATAAAGTATATTTCTTCATTATGGATGTCTTTTACATAACTGGTAGACAAACACCTACCACACAAATATGTATTTCTCGTTAAAACACACAATTAGTGGTATATACCTACTTTTTTTCGTAAAGTTAACATTTTCCGAGATATTACTTATTAGTTTCTGTTTTAAAATACTTATAAAATCTTAATCCGATTGGTGGAGTGTCTTGTTTTGGTAGAACTTGTAGTGGAGAGTCAAAGCTCGTACTTTGTCCGTTGCCATGGCGTAGATTGAATGGAAGTCGCTCCACATAGACTTACCTTTTTTACTTTCTCTACACATACTATGTACACAGTGTATTGTAACGCACCCAAAAATTCGATACCGAGATTTCAGATGAAATATATGTTTTGTGCCCCCGGCTGAATAAAAAAAAAAAATTAGCGCGCGCGCGCGCGTGTGTGTGTGTGTCTGTGAACAGCATAGTTCAAAAACGAAAAAACTGTTAAATACCAAACTTGGTATTTAAGTTTGGTATCTTCCAAGGACGCGACACGAAGATTTTCAAGAAAATCCCCCACATACCAACTACCCTTTACATGGAATAAATTCCCAAAATTTTGATTTTCTCAAAAAATGGCTCTATTGATTTTGATTATCTCTTATTTAAGGAGTGTTTTTGCTCTGAGGGGTCTTTATCAGGCTTTAGATTCTTTTGCGTGCCATAAATCTACGACACGAGACCAACGGCTTTAATCCCTTCAGAAGGAAGCCATACTAAAGATTTTTACAACCGAAAAAACCTATCACCCGTCGCCAGTTTCAACCCGGGACCTTGGTAACCAGCATGTTTTCCCTAGACCCAGACGATGACGCTCTGTCCTATTCACTCCCTCGACATGTAATTGTGGATTCCGTGTGTGTTCATGCAGTCCATTGCATTACCAACTTAACACACATCTGAGTATATGTGCGTGCTTTTTACACCCGATTGTACATAGTAGAGAAAGTAAAAGAAAAATTATTTTTCCCGATATTGAAAGCAAGCAGATTTAGAATACGTTTCGTAGCTTGCTTCTTTAGCTATCTCATATAAGGGATTCAATCAGCAGTTTAGAGGAGAAAGTAAAACTACCTTTTTTTTTTTTTTTTAAACGGAAGTCGATTAGCGTTCATTCAAGCTTCAGGAGGCCAGATTTGCGGCGGTGAGGTCGGGCGTAAATCGATACAGCTCTTCAAACAACTGCGAAACTATGTATCAGACTTCGTTCATCAAATAACCATATTCTGCTCAAAGTCAAAAGCGAGAACGAAAATATTAGTTCTGGACAAACAAGAGAGAAACTACCACCAGGGATGTTCTGGAAAATCACAGCGATTTTAATTCTCAAAGCTAAAGGGAAATTCATTTCGATGTACGTTAACTTGCTGCACTCTGGGGAAAATTGGTATTGTTATGGATGTTAAACTTCCTTTATTTATTTTACTTTCAACATATTTATGTGAGTTTTATAAGCATAATTACAATTGTGTAATATCTTTTTTACTTTCTCTATACGCACTATGTACATAGTGTATAGAGAAGGTATTGCACTCCACCCTAAAATTCGATACCGAGATTTCACCGGAAATATATGTTTTAGGGTCCCCAATATCCAAAAAAGCATTTTCACAAAAAGATCCGTGTGTGTGTCCGTTCCGTGTATCCGTGTGTCAGTGTGTCCGTGAACACGATAACTCAAAAACGAAAAGTTCATAAAATACCAATACACATGGCTCTAACGATTTTGATTTAAATTTCGTATATTTAAGATATTTACCTGCTAAATAAAATGTATATCTTGAATTTTCTAGGAATAGCCTCTGAAGAGTAGTTTATTCGGAATGAATTTTACGGAATTTTGAATAACTGCTAAACCGTAAGAGATGGACATAATCTTACTCCACAAAAAATCTAGAGCACGTTAAAACACACAATTTATGTTATATGCATTTTTTCGTGGAGTTCGTCGTTTTTTGGAATTCCTTACTTTTGGTTTCTGCTATGAAAAACTTGTATTGTACAGGAGCTTGTCAACTCCGATCCATATAAACAAAGGAACTTCATTGACATAGCAACCAGCTTTTGACTATCACTTTAACCTATGGTAGTCCCTTATTTCGCTTCTACTTACAAGGAAGCAAATAATAAGACTGTTTCTGCTAATTATTTTCTGATAAGCATAAAGTAAATTGAAGTATAAGATTTTTAAGAATAATTTGTTGCAGGGATATGGAGAAAGTCATGTGAATGGTACGCATCAGATTTTTGTTAAACCAGCTGAAAATTCAATGCCACAAACGGGAAACGGGCCGGTCTTTCTGTGAACGCACAGTAGTACTCCACCAAAGTATCTTATAAGAAACTAAGTAGTTATAGCATTTTTCTTCTAATGTTTTCTTAGAGAATACATAGAGAAATGTTTCTTTCTTTTAGGGAATTATGCCTTTGTATTGTTGAAAACATAAAAATGAAACAAAACTCCCAATGAACAACAAAACAATCGCACAATTAATTATAACTTTTAAAAATATGATGTATACCATTCACATGACTTTCTCCATATCCCTGCAACAAATTATTCTTAAAGAGTATATACTTCTATTAACTTCATGCTAATCAGTAAAACATTAGCAGAAATAGCCATATTACTTGCTTCCTTGTAAGTAGAGGTGAAATAAGGGAGTACCATAGGTTAAAGTGATAATCAAAAATTGGTTGCTATGTCACTGAAATTCCTTTGTTTGTATGGACAGCAGTTGACAAATTCCTGTATGAGAAATGTGTTTTTCATAACAGAAACCAAAAATAATGAATGTCACAAAAACGACGGACTCCACGACAAAAATGTATATAACATAAATTGTGTGTTTTAACGTGCTCTACATTTTTTGTGTTGTAAGTTTTTGTCCATCTCTTATGGTTTATCAGTTATTCAAAATTTAGTAAAATTCATCCAGGGTAACTACTTTTCAGAGGCTATTCCCAGAAAATTCAAGATATACATTTTATTTGTCAAGTAAATATCTTTCATATACGAAATTTTAATAAAAATCGTTAGAGCCATTTTTGAGAAAATCAAAATTTTCGAAAAAAGTTCCATGTAATGGGTAGTTGGGGGTGGGGGGATTTTTCTCAAATCTTCGTGTCGCATCCTGGAAGATATTATACTTAAATACCAAGTTTGGTATTTTACCTACTATTCGTTTTTGAGTTATCGTGTTCACAGACACACGGATACACACACACACACAAACGGACCTTTTTCCGAAAATGCTTTTTTTAGATAAAGGGGATCCTAAAGCATACATTTCCGGTGAAATCGCGGTATCAGATTTTTGGGTGGAGTGCAATACCTTCTCTATACACTATGTACATAGTGCCTATAGAGAAAGTAAAAAGCAGCCACAATATCGTCTCGGATAGTCGCATAGTGTTACGTGTGAGTGGTACAGCTTGGGATTGGGCAGTCAAAGTTTAAATATAACGGAGCGCGCAATAGTACGCCCTCTCTAGTGTTTCAACATATGCTAGAATACTGAACACTGCTAACTACTCGCGGGTTCGATCTCAGGTGACTATATGTGGGATTTATGGTGTCAATTTGGCGCAGGTGCAGGTTTTCACCGGCATCGCATTCCACCGGTGCTCCTTCATTCCATGTCTCATCGGTTGCCATCAACTGCGGTGTCATGAGTAACAAAAACAGACATAAAAATGTTACATACCAGCCACAGGGAAATTGTTAATTATATTAGTTCTTTATGTGATATTTGATTTACTTCCAATGCACCCCTGTTTCCGTACTACTTCTAAAATATGCAGTGGAATATACAATTTCATACTTATGAATTTTATTAGCCTATTCTATCGTTATGGTGGTTATTCCAACACCACCTGATACTTCAGCACGTAGATTACATGCTCACGTGAAACAAGAAAAAAAAATCTGATGTGTTCCATTCTCATTACTTTCTCTACATCTCTGCAACAAATTATTGTTAAAAAGCTTATGCTTCTATTTACTTCATAGGGTCTATTTACTTCTATTTACACCATAGGTTAAATGATAGAACTAAAAACAAGGAATATTTAAAAAATTATCAACTCAACAAAGAAAATGTAAATTACATAAATTATCTGTTTTAATGTGCTCTACATTTCTTGTGCAGTAAGTTTCTGTCCATTTCTTACGGTTTAGCAGTTATGTAAAATTCCGTAAAATTCATCTAGAATAAAGTAGTCTTCAGAGGCTATTCCCAGAAAATTCAAGATATACTTTTTTTGTGAGGTAAATATCTTTAATAAAACATATTTGTATCAAAATCGTTACAGCCATTTTTGATAAAACCAAAAATTTCGAGAATAAAAAAGTTCCATTTTCCTGAAAATCCTCGTGTCGCATCCTTTTAAGATACCAAACCCAAATACCAAGTTTGGTTTTTAACGGACTTTTCGTTTTTGAGGTATGCTGCCCACAGACACACACACGGACATTTTTCTATTATTTTTTGATTCAGGGGTTCTCAAAGCATGTATTTCCGGTAAAATCTCGGTTACGAATTTTTGGGTGCATTACAATACCTTCTCTATACACTATGTACATAGTACGTGGAGAGAAAGTAATACGAATATAATTTTAGGCTTATATTTATCTACTCACATTGTTGCTCGTTTCCATTGGAAGAAATTTGGCTCCGCTGATTCCACCCCTATTCCATATATCACTTTGGTTGGCTGAAATACCTTGACACATGGCAGAATATCAATAGACCCAAAAGATACGTTCTGGCAAGGCTTCTCCCGTGATTTCCTCATGCTTGTTATCGGACAATACTATAAAAGACTTTCCTCTACCAAACCTTTTTAAAGATGCGGGCAACTCTAGTTCAGAAACCTGAGTTGTTCGGTTTTTGTATCGGTTGTAAGTAGACGGTGGATTTTTCGCAAATGCTTAGATTTTTTTCTCTAACAATAGACTTGCTTCATCTTTACAGGTTTCATGAATGTTTAGAGAATAACATTAAGAATCATATTCGTATTTTAAACCCTCCAATATAGGATTATTTTTCTTCAACCAGTTTGGATTACTTTGTGCAGGAGTGTTGGTAAAAATAAATAAATAAATAAATAAATAAATAAAAAGGCCAAAGACATATCCTTCAAATATCTCAAACCCAAACTTTGCCCACCCCCCAAAAAAATCGGTTCAGATATGGTACAAATCAAAAACAAAATCTGATGTGTTCCATTCACATGGCTTTCTCTACAACTCTGCAACAAATTATTATTAAAAACATTATTCTTCTACTAACTTCATGCTAATCGAGAAAAACTTAGCAGAAATCGTCTATCTACTTGCTTATTTGTAAGTAGAAGCGAAATAAGGGAGTACCATAGATAAACTGATAGTCAAAAGCTTGTTGCTATGTGACTAAAGTACCTTTGTATGGACACGAGTTGACAAATTCCTGTATGAGAAAAGTATAACTTTTCCAAGCTGAAACCAAAAACAAGGAATATCTAAAAAAAACGATCAATTCAACAAAACATTTATAGAACATAAATTGTGTGTTTTAAAGAGCTCTACATTTTTGTGTGGTAAGTTTTTGTCCATCAGTTTTTAGCAGTTATGTAAAATTCCGTAAAATTCATCTAGAATAAAGTAGTCTTCAGAGACTATTCTCAGAAAATTCAAGACATACATTTTATTTGTCAGGTAAATATCTTTAGTGTACGTTATTTTAATCAAAATCGTTACAGCCATTTTTAAGAAAATCAAAATTTTCGGAATTTTTTCCATGCAAAGGGTAGTTTGGGTTGGGGGTACTTTCGTGTCGCATCCTTGGAAGATACTGAACCTAAATACCAAGTTTGGTATTTAACGGTCTTTTGGTTTTGAGCTATGCTGTCCACAGACATACAGACAGACATACAGACATACAGACAGACAGACAGACAGACAGACAGACAGACAGACAGACAGACACACACGAACCTTTTTCCAAAAATACTTTTTTTGGATTCAAGGGGACCCAAAACATGTATTTCCGGTGAAATCTTAGTATCGAATTTTTGGGTGCATTACAATACCTTCTCCATACACTATGTACATAGTATGTGTAGAGAAAGTAAACATCAAATTAATACAAATTGACTATAATAGTTTCTTAAACTATGAAACATTGTAAGCCGCCTTTGGGGTGTTTCATCTCAAAATAATTTAAGATCACCTTGTAGTTTCCAGGGAAACATGCAAGTCAGTTGAGAAATTTAATGACGTGGCGGTATGTTGCCATGGTAGTTCATTGGTAGACTAAACGGCTAGATACATGGAAATCTAGGTCCATATCCCGTCATTTTTCGATGTGATTCAATAAATTGAGGGGCTCAGTGCCAGAGGGAGCTATCCCACACATTGTGAAAAAATGAGATTCTTTTGTTTTTAGACAGCTCCTGCCGTCTCTCATTTCTGTAGAAATCTTGGTAATATTAACTGTTTTAGAATGCCATCTACATTAACTTACAGAAACTGAGTCATTTTCCAAAGTGAGAAAGTTTGTGCCAGATGGGGATATCCCACTATGAAGTTGCCTGCTATTTAAAGAACAATGCCACCAAACTTACAGAACTTTAACTATTTTAATAGTATTGTTTATTGTTTAAACTATAGGCCAAGAAATAATGATTTTAGACCTTAATACGTGAAACAGAATAATATGTAAGATTATTATTAAACATTAAGAATATTGTGTAAATAGTTGAAATTTTAGGCATTATACTATGCTGCGGATTATTCTGTTTTTCAAAATGGAGGTAAATAGTATAGCTAGTGAAGGAAAGAAACGAATATGCAAGCAAAACATATGGAAAAAAGTTGTTGCTAAACGAAAAAGATACAATGGTGAGGAATATGAATAATATCATGTTTAATTTCTCTCTCTGCTAAATAAATTTTTAGTAAATAATACGGTTTGCAGTGCTAAATAAATAAAAAAACTGTTAAATATCACTTTTTTGTATTTTCTAGGACATTTCAAAATGTGGATCAAATACTGGATTTAAAAAAGTTGTACCTTAATATTACATTTTTCACCAAATCAACAACTGTTTTAACTGAAATTCCTCGATTAGACCGTCAATGATCACCAAATTAAAGCAAAGCCACTTTGATATAGCTTCAGTTTGTGGCGTGAACTTTATCAGTAAGCATCAACTAAGAACCAACAGGCTGAAAACCCAATTTTGTTAATTAGAAGGTGTAAACTGAAGTTAGTGTGTATGTAATTGGGCCTTGTTATTCAAAGTTGGACTTCACTCCTCTGAATAGGTAGAGCTTAATTAGATTAATTACCCTACAGTCAAATTTACAAAGGAACAAGGATTGGGCCAAAAACCTAATGTAACCGTAAGTACATTTTATGATTTTCTCATTCACGTGCCTTTCTGTACTACCTATTTTCTCTAACAAACTATAATTACTATACTTGCAAAAACATTTTATCTATATCGTTATACTCAAGGTAAATACTAGCCGGAATGACCTTATTTCTTAGTTCCTTGTAAGTACAGGGTTAAAAGTATACGCGAAAGGTAAAGCGATAGCCAAACCTTTTAAAAGTTGTTGGCTATGTGATACAAATAAATATTCGGTTCCCTGGGTAAAATAGGAGATGAAATGAATGAGAACTTCCGTTTGAGAAAAACATAAGTTTTTTAAAATTGAAACCCACGACGTGGAATATCTCCGAAATAGTTAACAAATATATATATATATATATATATATATATATATATATATATATAACGAGATCTACATTATCTCTTATGGTTTACCAGTTCCTCGATTTCATTTTCAGGAAATTAGGATACAACTTTCATTTATTATAAAATATGTTAAACAAATGGTGTTTTGGTTTAATTGTTTTTCTTTGTTTTTTTTTATACTGGAGTGTAGGACAGGGGTTGGATAGATAGACTGAAAACTTTAATGCCATTTTTTTTTTGAGTTGACAAAACCCAATGGCGTCTTACAATGTAACCCATTGGGGTTGCTATCTGAAAATAATTTGATAACACCTTGTTGTTTACCGGGAAACATGCGAGCCAGTAGAGAAATTCAATGTCATGCCGTCATGTTGCCATGGTAGCTCAGTGGAAGAGCAACCACCTAGAGACCGGGAGATCCGTGATTCAAATCCCCGCTATGACACTGAATTTTTCAGTCTGGCTGTACCTATCCAAATGGTGTTTCACTCACAAAATCGTTTGAGGCATTTTTGAGAATATTAGCTCTTTTAAAAAATCTTATATAAAAAAAGTAGTTTGTGGTGTGGGATTTTTTTGAAAACCTTCGTGTCGCATTCCTAAAACATACTGATTTTCGTTCTTGAGCACACGCACGTACGCACACAGACAAACGGATCGTTTTTTTTAAAAACGCTGTTTTGTTATTCAGGTACCTCTTTCCCTCTCTCCCTCTCTCTCCCTCTCTCTCCCTCTCTCTCCCTCTCTCTCCCCCTCTCTCCACCTCTCTCCTCCTCTCTCTTTCCCTCTCTATCCTCCTCTCTCTCCCTCTCCCTCCCCTCTCCCTCTCTCTCTATATAAGTACTATTGAAATCTTGGGGTTTTTGATGGAATACAACTCCTTCTCGGCCTATTATTTCTATAGTACGTGTAAAGAAAGTAAAAAGGTATTTTAGGAGGTCCTTGTGTGTTTTGGTGTCTCTATGAACAGCATAACTGAAAACGAAGGTCGGTTGAATACCAAATTTAGTATTTGGGTTTACTATCTTCAAAAAATCTGTACCATTCACATGACTTTCTCTTTATCCCTGCAACAAATTATTCTTAAAAAGCTTATACTTCTATTTACTTTATGCTAATCAGAAAAAAATACCAGAAATAGTCTTATTATTTGCCTCCTTGTAAGTAGAAGCGAAATAAGGGACTACCATAGGTTAAAGTGATAGTCAAAAGCTGGTCGCTATGTCAATGCAGTTCCTTTGTTTATATGAATCGGAGTTGACAAGTTCCTGTATGAGAAAAACATGTTTTTCATAGCAGAAACTCAAAATAAGGAATGTCTCAAAAACGACGAACTCCACGAAAAAGATCTACATAACATAAATTGTGTGTTTTAACGTGCTCTACAATTTTTGTGTAGTAAGTTTTTGTCCATCTCTTACGGTTTAGCAGTTATTCAAAATTAGGTAAAATTCATCCAGAATAAACTATTCTTCAGAGGCTTAATCTAGAAAAGTCAAGATATAAATTTTATTTTTCAGGTAAATATCTTTAATATACGAAGTTTTAATCAAAATCGTTAGAGCCATTTTTGCGAAAATCAAAATTTTCGAAAAAAGTTCCATGTAAAGGGAATCTTCGTGTCGCATCCCTGGAAGATACTGAACTTAAATACCAAGTTTAGTATTTTAGCTACTTTTCGTTTTTGAGTTATCGTGTACACAGACACACTGAACACACACACACACACACACACGGACCTTTTTGTGAAAATGCTTTTTTTTTTATTTTGGGGACCCTAAGACATATATTTCCGGTGAAATCTCGGTATCGAATTTTTGGGTGGAGTGCAATACATAGCGCGTATAGAGAAAGTAAAAATAAGGCAAATTTTCAATAACAACCTCTCACCCCAAACTGCCCTATTAGTGTAGGATTTTTGAAACCATATTGTGATAACATCGGAATATAAACAACTAATCGCCCATTGTGATAATTAAAATTAATAAACAATATTATAAATCCAGGTTTACATAATTAAAATCAAGCCATGACTTGTTGCGAATTATTCATATAGAATGAACAAGCCTTAGAATAGAAGTTTTACAGTAATTTACTTTAATTGCATGTTTAATATTAACAACGAAATAAAATAAAAGCTGGAAAACATACAAATATTGCTATGCTTTTTTCTTACCAAGAAATAAATACAGGATTGACTTTTTGCTTTCTCTCTGCTAACCTAATAAAGTAGGTTCAGGCAGTATTATGTTAGAGTGCATTTGACACCATGTTTCTTCGGAATATATGTTTCGAAATCCGCTAAAGCAAAAAAGACAATTGTAAAAATCCCTGTTTAAGCTTTTGAACTGCATAACTTAAAAACGTAAAGTGTATTTCAAACTTGATATATAATATCAGTATCTTCCAAGGATGCACAAGAAGATTTTCAAGAAAGGCTTCAAATTTACCTTTACATGAATGTTGATTTTATCAAAAATGGCTTTAAAGATTTTGATTAAAATTTCATAATTGCTCTATCTATTCTACAAGAAATTTCTTAGGACTCCTGGCCACGCAAAGAAACTGATTCCAATCCACACCAACCACATTTTTTAACACTTGACTATCGCTTCAGCCTAGTGTATTCCCTCGTTTCCCTTCTACTTCAAGGAACTACACAATAAGACCGTTTCAGCTAATGTTTTAGCATGAAATAGAATAAGCTTATTAACAATAATTTGTTACAGAGATGTAGTGAAAGTCATGTGAATGGAACAAACCGATTTGTACCCCTTATTTCGATCCTAACCTCGACGAAATCTCGAAACCTGTCGCAGGCACATTGTCTCAGTAACCAATAGGAAAGGCTCATTCTACAACTGGACTAGAATCTGCAATCTCTCACCCCGGTTCAAGACAAAAAATAAAAGAGAAACTTAATCCCCTGGCGGACGCTCGCGAATTGCTTAGTCTAATCCATTCGGCCGATAAGGCAGAGCGCTAACGGCTCATTGGTTTCAATTTTAGATCACTCAAAACTTTTCTCATTTGGGAACTTGTCAACTTCTGGTATTGCAATGAGAACGAATTTCATTCACATAGCAACCCGGTTTTAAAGGATTTTACTGTCGCTTGAGCCCTGTGTACTACTTTGTTCCTCTTCAACTGAAAATAAACAGTAATAAGACCATTTCTGCTAATTTGTATCTCAATCAACATACAGTAGATCGAAGAATAAGCTTTTAAAGAATAATTTTCTACAGAAATGTAGAAAATATCATGTGAATGTAACATCAGACTTTTAAGAATAGTTTCGCGAAGAAGTGATATATATGCAAACATTGCCAGCCCGCACTTTCAATGTACATAATGGATAAAAAATATATTGTATAGCACCCAAAATTCGATACCGATATGTCACGGTAAGTATATCTTTTGAGGTCCCTGAGTCCACTAAATGCCTTTTTAGAAGAAAGTTCCTGTATGTATGTGTCTATGGACTGAAGATAACACAAAGAAAAGTCTCTTAAATAGCAAATTTCGTATTTATGCGCAACATCTTCTAAGAATGCGGCAGGAAGATTTTCAAGAAAATCCCTCCACCCCTAACTACTTTTATATGGAACAGTTTTTGAAAATTTTGATCATCAAAAAATAGCTATTATGATTTTTATTAAACTACCATAAATTAAAGATATTTACATTACAAATAAAATGTATATTTTAAATTTTCTGGGAATAGTCCCTGAAGAGTTCTTTATTCTGGATGAATTTTACGGAATTTTTAATAACTGCTAAACTGTAAGAGATGGACAAAATCTTTTCACATGAAAAATGTAGAGCACGTCAAAACGCACACTTTGTTGTATATATTTCTTTCGTGGAGTTCATCCTTTCTGAGACATTCCTTGTTTTTGGTTTCTGCTTTGAAAAACGTATACTTTCCTCATACAGGAATTTGGCAACTGCTGTCCATACAAAGAAAAGAACTTCAGTGACATAGCAACTGGATTTTGACCTTCACTTTAACCTATGGTACTATCTTATTTCGCTTCTACTTACAAGGAAGCAGGTAATAAGACTATTTCTACTAATTTTTTCTCGATTAGCATGAAGCAAACATGTGCATTAGCTTTTTAACAATAATCTGTTACAAAGATGTAGAGAAAGTTATGTGAATGAATTGAAACATATTTTTATCATTCTCAAGAGAATGTTTGCTTGCTGCGTAGCACAAAAGATTTTGCTTCCAAAATAGTCTAGCGTCTATAAACTTTTAAAATGTTCGTTTAACTGCATATCTTGCTTATATACTTATTACATACACACATATCGTTTATTAGAGCATAATTATGATTAGTTAATGTTTGTACACGTGGAAAGAATACTGTCTCAGTTTTTACAGCAAATGTTTGTTGTACGTATGTAAACCCATTAAATATTCTCTGCTTTTAATGTAGAGATAATCACATGGATACATGGCTCTGCTAATAAGGCGAGTAAATTTACTCTGTCAATTAAAGGTTCTTTGGTAGATTTCAGTAACATAATATAGATTTTATCTGCTCGTCCATTTTTTGCTCTTTAGCACATTCCACATCAACGGCTATAATGCTCATTTAATTAGCAATTAGTCAAACCTAGAGACCAGAAAGCGGTTCGAGAAGCGTTTGATGAAATTCTGTTTTTTACATATGAGCACTAATGGCGCTTACAGCTAAACCAGTGTTAATTTGGCAATAGTGATATGTATGTCTTATATGAGTTTGACATGCATCAGGCACATGACAGTTCATTAACGGTGTATAACATATTTTTAAGCCCGGTTTCAACTGGCTATAACGCAGGGCTTTCGGCCACATAATGAACCGTATGCATAAAGTGTAGTAAATACTTTTCCTGCGCTTCTGTGAAATGTTCGTCTAGCCCCTTCCACAAGTTGTGCGCCAGATATGGGTGTTTCACACATTTATAGGATAAACAAAACCTTCCCAATATCTTCAAAGTGATATATGGGAGGCGATTCAGCGGCGACCTGTTGGAAAAGTTCAAAGTACACATTCCTTCCGCTCTTCTGCGGGCCGCCGTGAGAGAAACTACTTCTGCCTAGCTGGAAATTTGCTGAGGAACAGATCCTTCTTAAAAGCACAGCTAAGTTTCGCTGCCTAGTCGCCAAGAGTACACAAAAGTAGGTTTTCTTTCGGCTTGGGCAAAATTGTATGGTAGAATATGTTTTGGCGACTCTAAATTATTATTATTATTTTGATAAACCTACGTTTCTACTTGGGAAAATCAGGCGTTTTTTTTTATTTCAAGATTTAGTCTACAAATTGTTAATTCAAGCAATTTAACCTACAGATGTAATAAATGTAAAACTTATTCTAAGTAAAATGTATTAAAAATAAAATCAGCTATAGCTTTAATGGCTGCTTGTTAAAATATTTCAAGTAAATAAATTGTGAAAAACTCTTGTCATTTTCTATCCAGTTTCCTCGAAATTTTCCCTAAGCTTTTAAGAAAACTTTTACGCTGTACTCTAGAGCTTTGTACTTAAGTTATTTGCCCATGATAACGACAGTAAATCTGGAAGGATATACTTCGCATAGTATTCATAAAAAGCATGAATAAAACATAAGGACGCTAAATTATAATTATTCCTCTATACGTACAATGCACATAGTGTAAAGAGAAGGTATTGCACTCCACCCAAAATTTTGATACCGAGATTTCACCGGAAATATATACTTTAGGGCGCGTGTATCCAAAAAAACATATTTTCAGAAAAAGGTCCATGTGTATGTCCGTGTGTCTGTGAACATGATAACCAGAAAACGAAAAATCTTATATGTTCCATTCACATGACTTTCTCTACATCCCTGCAACAAATTATTCTTAAAAAGCTTATACTTCTATCTACTTTATGCTAATCAGAAAACATTAGCAGAATAGTCTTATTACTTGAGAAGAGAAATAAGGGACTACCAGACGCTAAAATGATAGTCAAAAGCTGGTTGCTATATCAATGATGTTCCTCTGTTTATATGGATAGGAGTTGACAAGTTCCTGCATGAGAAAAGTGTAAGTTTTTCATAGCAGAATCCAAAAATAAGGAATGTCTAAAAAACGACGAACTCACGAAAAAGAGGTATATAACATAAATAGTGTGTTTTAACACGCTCTACATTTTTTGTGCAGTAAGATCTTGTCCATCTCTTACGGTTTAGCAGTTATTCAAAATTCAGTAAAATTCATCCAGAATAAACTACTCTTCAGAGATTATTCCCAGAAAATTCAAAATATACATTTTATTTTTCAGGTAAATATCTTTCATATATGAAATCTTAATCAAAATCGTTAGAGCCATTTTTGAGAAAATCAAAATTTTCGAAAAAAGTTCCATGTAAAGGGTAGTTGGGGGTGGGGGAATTTTTCTCAAAATCTTCGTGTCGCATCCCTGGAAGATACTAAACTTAAATACCAAGTATGGTATTTTACCGACTTTTCGTTTTTGAGTTATCGTGTTCACCAACACACACACACACACACACACACACACACACACACACACACACACGGATCTTTTTGTGAAAATGCTTTTCTTGGATATTGGGGACCCTAAAACGTATATTTCCGGTGAAATTTCGGTATCGAATTTTTTGGTGGAGTGCAATACCTTCTCTATACACTATGTACATAGTGCGTATAGAGAAAGTAAAAATCGTTAAAATACCAAACTTGGTATTTAAGTTTCGCATCTTCCAGGGATGCGACATGAAGACTTTGAGAAGCATCTCCCACCTATATTAAATACCTGACAAATAATATTGTTCTGGGAATATTCTCTGAAGCCTACTTTTATCTGGATGAATTTTACTGAATTTTGCATAACTGCTAAACCATAAGAGATAGACCAAAACTTGCCACACAACAAATGTAGAGCACATTAAAACACACAATTTATGTTAGATATTTTTATGTGGAGTTTATCGTATTTTTTTTAGATATTCCTTGTTTTTTGGTTTCAGCTTTTAAAAAACACGTTTTTCTCATAAGGAATTTGTCAATTCGTGTCCATACAAACAAAGGAACTTCAGTCACATAGCAACCAACTTTTGAGTGTCACTTTAACCTATGGTACTCCTTTATTTCGCTTCTACTTACAAGGAAGCAAGTAATAAGATTATATCTGCTAAGATTTCTCGATTAACATGAAGTAAATAAAAGCATTAGCTTTTAAACACGCCGATGCTGCAGCTAAGGAAGCAACACGACACCCTCCCAACTTATTGGACCTCAGGATTCCTCACCATGACTTCAACCGTTTTATGCGTGGCACCATTCTCCGGCAATGGAAGCAACAGTGGTTCAACTCAACTAGAGACAAACTACGTGATGCCTGTCCTCTTTCCACTTCTATTTATCCTCTCACATATTACAAGCGTCGTCATCAAGTTCTTCTATCTCGCCTACGTCTTTCCCCCAAGTGCAATTGTTGTCACTCTCCGCTTACAGTCACCCACATTCTCACCAGCTGCCGTTTCTACGATGATGCAAGAACTAGATGCAGTATTCCAACACATATGTTAACCACTCTTAGTGAACCAGCCTTCTCGAATAATGCACTGCACTTTCTAAATGAAACACATTTATGTAAAAAATTGTGAAATTTATTGTAGTCGCGATTTGACCTTGTTGTAAAGCGACATTAAATAAAATAAAATAAAAAATAATTTGTCGCAGAGATGTAGAGAAAGTCATGTGAATGAAACACATACATTTTTTCAGAATTGAAACTCACGGTCTCGGATGCCATATACAAATCTATTTGCGGAGTTAAAAGTAGCCGCATGTAACAGTGAAGTAAATTTGAATAATCTCGTCATTCAATTCATACTTCACTGTGACCTGTATTTACAGTGTCCCCTCCCGGTGACTGCCGCCAATAACTTTGTAGTGCGGCACAGTATCTCTGAAAACGCCTGACTTAATGCATCTTGTGCTATCTGATGGGTTTGTACCCAACTCAAAAAGAACTCGTTCTTCACGTCGATAATACATAACCTCTTGGTCTCCTAACCTAGAAACAGAACCCTCATACGGCGACATTGCAGATTCTAGTTAAGTTTAAGATTTCACTCTGCCATTGGTTGATTGACCAACATGGCTACCCATGCATAAGCATACAGAATGCATTTTGCATTGGAAAGCAGAACCGATTTTCTCTACACGTACTATATACATAGTGTATGGAGAAGGTATTGTAATGCACCCAAAAATTCGATACCAAGATTTCAATAGAAATACATGTTTTGGGTAGCCCTGAATCCAGAAAAAGCATTTTTACAAAAAGATATGTGTGTGTCTATGTACGGCATAGCTCAAAAACGATAAGACCGTTGAATACCACACTTGGTGTTTAAGTTTATCTTCTAAGGATGCGACACTAAGATTTTCAAGAAAATCCCCCCCCACCCACGCCAACTACTCTTTACATGGAACTTTATTCGAAAAATGTTATTTTCTCACAGATGGCTCTTAACGATTTTGATTAAAATATGGTATATTAAAGATATTTACCTGACAAATAAAATGTATATCTTGAATTTTCTGGGAATAGCCTCTGAAGACTACCTTATTTTGGATGGATTTTACAAAATTTTGCATAACTGCTAAACCGTAAGAGATGGAATAAACTTACCACACAAAAAATGTAGAGTATGTTAAAGCACACAATTTATGTAATATAAATTTCTTTTGTGGAGTTTATCCTTTCTTAGATATTTCTTATTATTGATTTCGGTTTTGAAAAACATACTTTTCTCATACAGGAATTTGTCAACTCCTGTTCATACAGACAAAGGAACATCAGTCACATAGCAACCAGCTTTTGGCTTTCACTTTAACCTATGGTACTCCCTTAATTCGCTTCTACTTAAAAAGAAGCAAGTAACACTATGTCTGCTAACTTTTTTCTTGATTAGCATGAAGGAAATAGATGCATAAGCTTTTTAATATTTTATTGCAGAGATGGTTGAAGAGAATTTTTTGGTGGTCAAAATTTATATTATATTTTGATAAAGATGGGAAGATTAAATCGAGTTAAAAAATTGTTCAATTTAATAAACTTCCTCCAAAACTGCAAAAATTATTAATCCTAATATTCCATAAATTATTATTCATCTCTCTAATATTCTAATATGAATGGAGCACATCAGATTTTTACCCCTTATTTCGATTCATTTACATATATATAACGTAACCTGACGTAGCTTAACCTCGACGAAACCTGTCGTTCACCTGTCTCGTAGCCATGTTGTCTCCGTAACCAATAAGAAAGGCTCAGGAAAGAGCGTAAAAACTGAACTAGAATCTGTAATCTCGCTCGAGATATGAGCCACGTAACAAGCTATACTCTGGTTTCTACGGTCACAGGTTCAAACCCGGCGGAGAGCAATTTTTTTTTTAGCGTTAAAATCCTTAGCATGGCTTCCTTCGTAAAGGAAGTAAAGTCGTTGTAGATTTACGGCACATAAAGGAGCCTCAGGCTTGATAAAAAGGCCTCTGAGCAAAATTAAGCGATCTTTCACGCCCAATATAGAATGGGACGCTGAGAACCGCAGCGTACATAACCACACCTCAATTGATTGTTCAAAGAAGGCTCTCTCTCTCTCATTGGAGAATTCGGAGTACATTTCTACATAAAGCTTACATACTCCCGATGTATTCATCTGCAAAGCTACTCATGTAATGCATATCGGTCTGTGCACTCACAGAATACATTTTGTTTTGACTTCTGTGTTCTGCAACAAATAACCAAACAATCCACCTAAAAGAATTTACGTCAATTAATTATTAATTATTTGCTCTGCAACATACAAATAACCAAACTGCTCGCCTATGTAGCGTTGGGATAGTTTTCCCTTATTTTGAGAAACCAAAGTCAAGTACCATTAAGTTCCATGGACCCAGAGGTTGTTTGTGCATCATTTCACTTATTTCGTTCACTATCCGATATGACCAAAGTTAAAGAACGTTAAACTAAATAAACTGAAACAATTAAATAATTTTAAAAATCTGTGAAAAATGCCTTAGTGCAAACAATTAGGGTTGGTGTCAACGATGGAGTAAATCGTTTAATAGTTCTCCAGCAAATGATTTTCAAATTGATCTTCATATTTTTACTTTCTCTATACTCACTATGTACATAGTGAATTGAGAATGTATTGCACTCTACCAAAAAATTCGATACCGAGATTTCACAGGAAATATATGTTTTAGGGTCCCCTTTATCTAAGAAAAGCATTTTCACAAAAAGGTCCCTGTGTCAGTGTGTCTGTGAACACGATAGCTCAAAAACGAAAACTCGGTAAAATACCAAACTTGGTATTTAAGTTTAGTATCTTCCAGGGATGCGACACGAAGATTTTGAGAAAAATCCCCCCCCAACCCAAACTAAACTACCCTTTACATGGAACTTTTTTCGAAAATTTTGATTTTCTAAAAAATGGCTCAAAAGATTTTGATTAAAATATAATATATTAAAGATATTTACCTGACAAATAAACTGTATATCTTGAATTTTCTGGAAATAGCCTCTGAAGAGTAGTTTATTCTGGATGAATTTTGCATAACTACTAAACCGTAAGAGATGGACAAAAACTTAACACACAATTAATGTTATATACATTTTTGTCGTGGAGTTGATCGTTTTTGAGATACCTTTTTTTCTTAGTTTCAGCTTTGAAAAACTTATACTTTTTCTCATATAGGAATTTGTCAACTCTTGTCCATACAAACAAAGGAACATAAGTCACATAGCAACCAGCTTTTGGCTTACACTTTGACCTATGGTACTCCCTTATTTCGCTTGTATTTACAATAAAGCAAGGAATAAGACTATTTCTGCTAATTTTCCTCGATTCACATGAAATAAATAAAAGATAAGCTTATTAACAATAATTTGTTACAGAGAGATAGAGAAAGTCATGTGAATGGAACACATCAGATTTTTAGTTATCTATTTTGTTTTAACTGTTTGCATGAAGGAAGAGCATCCCCGAAATATTTGAAAGCGAAATGGGTAAGTTTGCTCTGGAATAATATATAAAATAACAGGGGTTATCAGGTGGTTACCTATAACGGTAGCTACCGACCGGTATGTCCACTTCAGACACACCATGATAGCAACTTAATTCGTAAATACTTCGTATCCGGGTAATATTAGCACATTTATTGCCAACTATTATTGGGAAATTTTATTAACGTATAGATAATGCTGCTATGTTTGCGATATAAGTTTTTATTATTAGGTAGTTATTTATTCAACAAGATTATACCAACTGTAAAGTGAAAAATCTGATGTGTTACATTCACATGGCTTTCTCTAGCTGTTCTACAAACTTCTTACATAAGATTATTCTTTTCTGCATCTTGCTAATCGAGGTACGCATTGTCATTACAAATCCCTTCTTTTCTTGACCAGGAGTAGAAGAAAAGAAAACCGCACACTCCCGTCTGAGAAAAGAATAAGTACTTCACAACTGAAACTAATAACAATGAATACCTCTAAAACTGTAAGCTCCACGAGAAAAATGTATTGACATAACTTGTGTATTTTAACAAGGCCTACATTTTTTGTATAGTAAGTTTTTGTCTATCTCTTACGGTTTACTAGTTATGCCAAATTAAGCAAAATTCATCCAGAATAAACTACTCTTCAGAGGCTATTCCCAGAAAATTCAAGATATACATATTCAACTAAATATCTTCAATACACGATATTTTAATCAAAATCGTTAGATCTATTTTTAAGAAAAACATTTTCGAAAAAATTCCATGTAAAAGGTAGTTTGGGGTGGGGGGATTTTTCTCAAAATCTTCGTGTCTCATCCCTGGAAGATGCTTAACTTAAATACCAAGTTTGTTGCTTTACCGACTTTTCGTTTTTGAGTTATCGTGTTCACAGGCGCACGGACCTTTTTGTGAAAATGCTTTTTGTAGATACAGGGGACCCTAAAACATATATTTCCGGTGAAATCGCGGTGTCGAATTTTTGGGTGGAATACAATACTTCTCTATCCCTGCGTACGTTGTACATATGGAGCTAGAGAAAGTAAAAAACAGAAAGAAACCAAACCCCACAACTTTCGCAGTATGCGACTTCTTTTGTTTTTATTTTATCTCAAGTGTAATAACTTTTATGGTGGTTTAAACTTTGAAACTTAAATGCAAAGCCCTTCTATAATTGTAATTACCATTCTAAGATAACCCATTTCTTATAGTTGTCTTAAAATCCTATTAATATCTCATTTAAATAAATATATATATATATATATATATATATATATATATATATATATATATTTATTTATTATATATATAAATTTCCTTCGAATTGACGGGAATATAATTCAAGGAAAGATAACATACAACAGTTTTATACAGCTTTTGTTATTTATCTTATAACTGTTCAAGAAAGTACAGCAAGGAATCCGATAAAAGTAACAGAATATTAAATTTTCCAGACGATTAAGTTTCCTATGGAAAGCTTTCGAAAATGCTCCATAGCTCTCAAGAAAGCGGTAGAAGATGAATTTTGCAACAGCGTTGGAAGAACCCATAACAGCGGAATATCTTGGACCTAAGGAATCATAAAAAAGGGCACAAATCTTCTTGATGCTTATGTGTCTTTTATATATTGAAATTATTGGATACTTATTGGATATAAAACAAAAGAAAGAAAAAACTAAAGGAAGAGAAGATATTGTAATATGTTGTCTACTTACAGGACAAAAAAAAAGTAACAAAAGTTGATTCTTCTATCTACTTCATGCTAATCCAGACACATACCAACACATGCACTTGGTTAAAGCGATAATCAAATCTTTTAAGACCCGGCCGCTATGATATAACTTTGAATTTCAGTTCTATAACACCAAGAGTAGAAAAAAGGACAATGACAACCTTTTCATTTGTGAAAGGTTTAAGGATTTATAAATGAAAACGAATAAAGAGGAATATCTCGGAAATGGTAACACCAAAAAAATAAAAGAAATGTCATAAATTATGTACTTTAATAACGCCTACAGAGGTTAAACCAAGAAAATGTAAAAGTAGTGTACATTTAGTTCGTTTTCAAAATTTCTTAACTTTGTTTCAAAATCGTTAATGCCATTTTTGAAACAACTGAAAGAATGTTTTATATACAGAATAAACTTTGGTAGGGAATTTCCTGAAAATCCTTTGTTGCTTCTTGGAAAATCCTGACTAAAATATTAAGCTTAGTATCTAAGAGACTCATCGTTTTTTTAATTATACTGTTCACACGTACAGTGTACACACGTGCATGCTCAGACCATTTTATTTTTTTTTTATTCAAGATTCCGGGGATATTAGCGATATATTTACTTTCTCTATACGCAATATATACAGAGTGTATAGAGAAGGTATTGCACTCCACCAAAAAATTCGATAGCGAGATTTCATCGGAAATATATGTTTTAGGATCCCCTGTATCTAAAAAAAGTATTTTCAGAAAAACGTCCGTGTGTGTATGTCCGTGTGCTCGTGAACTCGATGGCTCAAAAACGAAAAGTCGGTAAAATACCAAACTTAGTATTCGAAGATTTTAAGAAAAATCCTCCCACCCCAAACTACTCTTTACATGGAACTTTTTTCAAAAATTTTGATTTTCTCCAAAATGGCTCTAACGATTTTGATTCAAATATCGTATATTAAAGATATTTACCTGACAAATCAAATGTATATTTTGAATTTTCTGGGAATAGCCTCTGAAGACTACTTTATTCTGGGTCAATTTTACGTAATTTTGCATAACTGCTAAACCATAAGAGATGGACAAAAACTTACCATACAAACAGATGTAGAGGACCTTAAAAACACACAATATATGTTATATACATTTTTGTCGTGGTGTTGATTGTTTTTGAGATATTCCTTATTTTTGGTTTCAGCTATAAAAAACTTATACTTTTCTCATACAGGACTTTGTTAACTCGTGTCCATACAAAGGAACTTCAGTTACATAGCAACCAGCTTTTGACTATCACTTTAACCTATGGTACCCCCTTATTTCGCTTCTACTAACAAGGAAGCAAGTAAGACTATTTCTGCTAATTTTTTCTCGATTAGATGAAGTAAATAGAATGATTTGTTGCAGAGATGTAGAGAAAGTCATGTGAATGGAACAGATCAAATTTTTTGGGTGGATTACAATTTGTTTTCTACTTGCTATGTGGAATATACTCTCGATTAGCCGGGGTAATGTGGGGGAGAAGAAACACGAACAATTGAGAAGCGCGTAATTTAATGCTTTTAAGGTATGGCATACATAATATGTCAATAGGAAACTACATTTTAAAGCTTTTTTTTAACATGCTTTGTTTGTAAAAATAATTTATGTGCATAGGTACTATTTCTTTAGGAAAAAGCAACAAAGGAACCGCCGCGTGACGATAAGTACCATTTCTATTGTTCAAACTATCACCGCCTGACAACAGAATATCGTTTCCATTGTTATCGGCCTGTCATTCTATGTAAATTGAAAACAGATTAATCCTTTCTGATGTTCATCAGCTCGTAAGTGTCAGCGATGCAAGTGAAAAGAAATTTGTAAAAACATGGCGGAGAAAAGAAGAACACGCGTATTGATATTATTACAAAATAATGTTTTGGTCGGGATACACGAATAATTCGCAAACCGGATAATGCCCACAGAATAATCGAGTATACTGCTCGTAGTAGTAAAATACGTTTAAAATGACACATTTAGTAACTATATAATTTGCAAAGACGAAGAAAGACATAATTTGTTCACTTCATTTGTGAGGAAAGCTGGAAATACTTGATTATTTTAGATGTTTTACAACGTTCAATTCCTTATCCGCACTGAGGATGTGAAGAACGAATTCAATTATTAAACTCACAGTCGCCTATGCGCGTCAGGAAACCTCCAGGAGAAAGGTGAAACATGAATGACACAGAAAACGAACAGACAGATAAATCTCCAGATATTACATCCTATCAGAGTCTTACCTCTCGCCATGGAGAGTGATTGCCTGACCCGCACAAACACCATGGCAGAGATACTACCAAGTAAACTGGTCTATGCTTGCCGTCAAATCGCCTGATCCTTCCATTCAGTCGACAAAAAACTCGTCCGTGTCCGGTGATTTTTCTTGTTTTCCCTTCTCTACTTTCTCTACACGTACTATGTAAATGCATAGTGTATAGAGAAGGTACTGTAATCCAACCAAAAATTCAACACGGAGATTCCGCCAGAATATCCAAATATGAAACTTGGTATTTAACTTTATTATCAACCAGGGATGTGGCACGAAGATTTTCAAGAAAATCCCCCCACCCCCAATTACCCTTCTCGTGGAAAAATGTTCAACAATTTTGATTTTCTAAAAAAATGGCTCTAACGATTTTGATTAAAATATCATATATTAAAGCTATATACCTGATAAATTATATGTCTTGAATTTTCTGAGAATAGTCTCTGAAGACTACTTTATTCTGGATGCATTTTATGGAATTTTGTCTAACTGGTAAACCGTACGAGATAGACAAAAACTTAGTACACAAAAATGAAGAGCACATTAAAACGCACAATTTATGTTATATACATACGGCACACCAAAACCTATGTTTTTTTAACCTGGTTGGTCATATCTGGCTATTAATGAAATTGGTGAAATGATGCTCAAATGATCTGGGTGTCCATGGAGCTTAAAGTTACTCGATATTCGTCTTCTCAGGATAAGGGAAACCCCCGAAAAAAGCCTTATCCTAAAAAACTAACTCACCCTAAGCGAGATTCGAACTCACGACCTTTTGAATGTGAGGCAGACACGCTACCACCACATTACCCAGGCGGGTTCCATCTGCTTTTCGTGGAGCAAGTGGAATGGTGTAAAGGGTTGAGACGTCGAAGGCTATCTATACTTGCCATCTAACTGCGGATAGTTAAAGCAGCTAGAGGACACCCTGAACATCATCTGCTAGGCGCCGAGGTATGGTATGGGTAGGAGATCAAGATTTCACCATACACCGATCAAAGAATATCTCGCATAACAGATATATTGTGACATGGCTAAACAGTTTAAGCGACGCAAAGTATATGGATTAACAAAATCTGTTAATCTAACTGTTCTACAAACAAATTTCTTTCAAAAGATTACTCTTCTTTCTACACCATGCTAATTGAGATAAACATTAGCAAAATATTCTTATTACTTAGTTCCTTATAAATAGAAGGGAGCAAAGGGAATACACTAGATCATCATCATCATCCTATCAGTTCTCTCGAAGGTTTTCGAGAGGCTAATACTAGTCCGCTTGTCCCCTCTCTTCGGCGACATTCAAGCCATCCCAGATCACCAGTTTGGTTTTCGTCCTGGGCATTCTACACCCCAGCAACTACTGAGAGTGGTGGAGGCCGCTGCCCTAGGTTTCCAGGACAGAGCCTACACTGCGGCGGTGTCGCTGGACGTGGAGAAAGCCTTCTCTACGACCTGGCGCGCGGGTCTGCTCTCTCAAACTCATCCGACTGGAGCTCCCGACACACATCATACACCTACTACACTCATATCTCAAACACAGATATTTTGTAGTTTCAGTTGCGGGACACAAATCATCACCTAGGCCAGTAAGAGGCGGAGTCCCCGAAGGCTCTGTACTTTCCCCCACGCTCTTTAGCGTCTACATGGCCGACCTACCAACAGTGCAGTAAGTCAACATAGCTCAGTATGCTGATGACGTGCTGTTATACTGTACAAACACCCACGCAGAGCCTTCAACCCTATTCAGAGACACCTCTGCCTTATCCAAGAGTGGTGCGAGCGTTGGCGATTGTCCATAAATCCGGAGAAAAGCCACGCTATTCTCTTCACCAAGCGCCGCTTTCCCGCAAACTTCCCCACATTCACGTGCCTAAGACGAAGGATACAATGGACCAACACCATCACCTACTTGGGGGCGAAGCTTGACAGGGGCGTCACTTTTGGGGAGCACATCAGGGGGCTGTGGTGCCGGGGCAATGGGGCTGCGGCCTCACTGTACCCGATGCTGAGGTCCCCGATGACGGTTCCCCTTAAGTTGCGCCTTTTGAGGGCTCTCATAATCCCCTTGTTAATCTACGCCTGTGAGATCTGGGGCATGGCGGCAGACTCCAGTCTGCTGTTGCTTCAGCGGGTACAGAATAGATGTCTTCGGGCTATCTATTCTGTGCCTCGAGGCTTTCCAACGAGACTCCTGCACGAAGCCTCTGGTCTACCATACCTGGAGGACGAGATTAGGCGTCGGGCAACAAAATTCAACGAAGGGTTACCATTCCATCGGAGCGCCCTCGTTAGGTCTCTTGGGGATTACGATCCCACAAACCGCCGCTTCAGGCGATACCGGCTTCCCCGCATGGCTTGCGGGCATCCCCGGTAACGAAGGAGCACCACCAACGGCTGCTACGGCTAAGCTCCTTATAATCCTTCAAGAGTTGCTTGGATTCAAAATTAAAACCTCAAAAGAAACATTTTGATGAAAACACACCAGCGGTGCACAAGGACCGTTGCACCATCAAGGCAACCGTCGAGGAGCAATATTTGCCTCCTCCTGTCACTCCACAACCCCAAAACACACCCGCCATCCTACAAAACCCACAATCCCGTCAGAACGTGGTTAAGTTCTCTTCGAGAACAGGGACACGTCTAGCACACCTCGGGCTGCCCTCAGCCTGCCAATTACACTGGAATACACTAGACTAAAGAGATAATAAAATGTTTTAAAATATATCATTATCCGGTTTTCATCGCTTGGCTTGTTCATGCCTGCGTGTGTGCTGTATGTACGTGTGAACAGTATAATTAAAAAATAGAAAGTCCATTACATACAAGACTTGATATCAAAGACAGGATTTTCCAAGAAGCAACAAAGGATTTTTAAGAAATTTCGCTATCCCAAACTACTCTGTATATGAAACGTTCTGATAATTTCAGTTGTTTCAAAAATGGCTGTAACGATTTTGAAACAAATATTAAGATATTCAAAATAAACGAAATGTGCACATATTTTATATTTTCTTGGAATGACCTCAGAAGTTCCATTTATTCTGTAGTAAATTTACATTACTGATAAATCGTAAGATATATAAAAATCATACTTCTAAAATCGTTAAAGCGCAATTTATAACACATGGTTTATTTTGTGGCGTTAACCATTTACGATATCTCTTTTTATTCGTTTACATATTTCAATTCCATTACCTTTCTCAAACGAGAAGTCGTCATTATCCTTAGTGAACAGATCTTAAACAATGTTGAGCATCACTTTAACCGCGAACTGCTTTATTTACCTTCTAACTACAAGGAAGTAAGCAATAGGACCATTTGTGTAAATGAATGTCTCCATTGGCGTAGATAAAAATTTGTTAGAATAATTTGTTGTCTAATAATGGAATAATGTGACAAAAGCAGATTCAGCAGGAAATAAAAAATAATTGATATGTTGCATTCACATAAATTTCTCTACCTATTTCTCTTAGAAAATAATCTTCTTCTGTTCACATCATGCAAAGCGAGATAAACATAAAAACAATTAGTTTTACTAGTTAGTTCCTTATAAGCAGAAGGAAAATAAGAAAATATACCAAGCTAAAGCGATATTTAAAATATTTTAAAGGCTGGTCTCTATGCATACAATTAAAAAAACCGGTTCGTTTTGTATTTCCATAAAAACAAAAGAGATATGAAACGAAAAGAAACCCATTTTGAGAAGATGGAAAGCTAACATTGAAACCAATATCAAGGAATATGGCGGCAACAGTCTACTCTGCAACAAAATACACAAATCATGTGTTTTAAAGATATACATTTTTGATGTAGGTTTTTGTGTATCTCTTACGGTTTAACAGTCATGCAACATTCATTCAGAATGAACAAGACTTCAGAAGCTATTCCCAGACAATAAACGATATATATTTTATTTGTGATCTAAATAGTTTTAATACACGGTATTTTAGTCAAAACCGTTAGAGCCACTATTGAGAAAATAAAAATTTAAAAAAAAAAAAGTCCATGTAAAGGGTAGTTTGTTGCGGGGGGATTTTCTTGCAGATCTTCGTATCGCATCCTTGGAAGACAATAGACTTGAATACCACACACATACACATATATGGGCCTTTTTCTAAAAATGCTGTTTTTGGAATCAGTAATTTCAAAACATATATTTATGGAGAAATCTTGGTATCGAATTTTTTGATGGAATACACCACTTCCTATATACACTATGTACTCGACACATGTACAGAAAGTAAAAAAAATCTGATGTGTTCCAATCACATGACTTTCGCTTCATCTCTGAAACAAATCATTGTTAAAAAGCTTATGTTTCTATTTACTCCATGCTCATCGAGAAACAATTAGCAGAAATAGTCTTATTACTTGCTTCCTTGTGAGTGTAAGCCAAAAAAAGTAGTACCATAGGCTCAAGTGATAGTCAAAAGCTGGTTGCTATGTGACTGAAGTTCCTTTGTTTGTATGGACACGAGTTGACAGATTCCTGTATGAGAAAAGTATAGGTTTTTAAAGGCTGAAACCAAAAACAAGGAATATCCAAAAAAAAACATCAACTCCACGAAAAGTATGTATATAACATAAATTTTGTGTTTTAATGTGCTCTTCATTTTCATGTGGTAAGTTTTTGTCTATCTCTTACGGTTTATCAGTTATACAAAATTCCGTAAAACCCATCCAGAATGAAATAGTCTTCAGAGACTATTCCCACAAAATTCAAAATATACATATAATTTGTCTGGTATATAGCTTTAATATATGGTATTTTAATCAAAATCGTTAGATCCCTTTTTATAAAATCAAAATTGTCGAACATTTTTCTATGAGAGGGGTAGTTGGGGTGGGGGGATTTTCTTGAAAATCTTCGTGTCGCATCCTTGGAAGATACTGCACTTAAATACCAAGTTTGGTATTTAATGGTCTCTTATTTTTGACCTATGCTGCTCACACACACGCGGACATTTTTCTAAAAAGTTTCTTTTCGTATTCAGGGTGACCTAAAACATGTATTTCCGGTGAAATCTCGGTATCGAATTTTTGGGTGCAATACAATACCATCTATATACAATATGTACATAGTACGTTTAGAGAAAGTAAAGAAAAAAAAGCAAACGGAAGCAAACTTCTACTCAACAGCGAGTGTATTGTTAAGGTGAAGTATTCTGTTGTCAAGAGACATTTTGATAAATCAATGCATATAAAGGTTTTGTTTGTGACAGATGGTAAGACATATATTGTGAAAGCAGAGAAATGTCTGAAGACGTTTTACAAACAGTTCTATCTGACATGTCTGGTAGGAACACATGTCACTGAGTGGCAGAAGAATTGTGAAGCTATTTTCTGTTTGGAGACCAACTTATCAGAAAGCTGAACAGTGTTCCTGAAGGCTACCTCAAGAAACGCATCGTTGAAAGCTATGCCACTGAAGTGAAAGTGCCTTCTCCAATTGGGGAACTGAAATTTATTCAAACATTCACAGTATAAGACAATTCTAGAGAAAATATCTGATGTGTTCCATTCTCATGGGTTTCAATGATCGTTTCAAATATAGACTGTTTTTTATAAAAGATGATTTAATTATCTTCGCTGCTAATCGAGATCAGTATTAATACAATTCGTCTTATTACTTGTTTCATTGTACGTAGAAGCGACAGTCAAACATTTTAAAAACTGGTCCCTATGTGAAACAATTACCAGAAATAGTGTTAATACTTGCTTTCTAGTAAGTAGAAGCGAAATAAGTGACTACCATAGGTTAAAGTGATAGTCAAAAGCTGGTTGCTATGTCAATGAAGTTCCTTTGTTTGTATGGATAGGAGTTGACAAGTTCCTGTATGAGAAAAGTATAGTTTTTCATAGCAGAAACGAAAAATAAGGAATGTCTAAAAAACGACGAACTCCACGAAAAAAACGTTTATAACATAAATTGTGTGTTTTAATGTGCTCTACATTTTTTGTGTAGTAAGTTTTTGTCCATCTCTTACGGTTTAGCAGTAATTCAAAATTCATTAAAATTCATCCAGAATAAACTACTCTTCGGATGCTACTCCCACAAAATTCAAGATATACATTTTGTTTGTCAGGTAAATATCTTTAATATACGAATTTTTAATCAAAATCGTTAGAGGCATCTTTGAGAAAATCAACATTTTCGAAAAAAGTTCTGTGTAAAGGGTAGTTGGGGGTGGGGGCTTTTCTCAAAATCTTCGTGTCCTGGAAGATACTAAACCTAAATACCAAGTTTGGTATTTTACCGACTTTTCGTTTTTGAATTATCGTGTTCACAGACACACACACACACACACACACACACACACACACACACACACTCTGACCTTTTTATGAAAATGCTTTTGGGGACCCTAAAACATATATTTCCGGTGAAATCTCGGTATCGAATTTTTGGGTGGAGTGCAATACCTTCTCAATACACTATGTACATAGTGCGTATAGAGAAAGTAAAAATTAGGTAGTTTAAAGCTGAAACTAATCACAAGAGATATATCAAAAAACGGTCAAGTATACAAGAAAAACTTATATGACATAACATGTGTTTTAACGAGATCTCCAGTTTTAGTTCAATACGTTTTTGTCTATCTCTCACGGTTTAACTGTTACGCAAAATTCTACAAAAGTTATCGAGAATAGAGAGATCTTCTGAGGCTAATCCCAAAATTTCAGGATATATATTTTATTTGTGATTTAATATTTTTAGTATACCTACCGTATTGTAATCAAGTTTGGTAATTTACGAATTCTTTTTTTTTTTTGGGTTATCGTGTTCACGGGTATATGGGCACAAGCGCGCACACGGACCTTTTTCTAATCATTTTTGATACAGGAGACCATGAAACGCGTGTTTCCAGTGAAACCTCAGTATCAACTTTTTGGTTGGAATGCAATACCTTCTTCATACACTATGTACACAATATTTGATGATAAATATACAGCAAATCCACTTACGGTTGCCAATGCTTTTGCTAATAATTTTTTCCACTATGATTTCAAATAAATTAAACCAGCATTTTCCAAATTTAAATAATGAAGCTACTTTGGGTACTTTTAACAGGCAATCTATGGTTCTCTTACCTATTACTGAATTGGAAAAAGAAAAAAATGGTTTAAAAATATAAAAGCAGCTGGGTACAATAAAATATTTATAAATGTTATAAAAGCAATATTAAAGAACGTCGTTATTCTTTACCATATTTGTTTATTTTGCTATAGTAACAAGTGAGTTTCCAGACTGCATAAAATGAATTTGATAGTACCAGTATTTAAAAATAGTGACCCATTTAATATAAGAAATTAAACTATATCATTGTTAAGTTTTTTTTCTAAAATATTGTAAAATATGTTGTATAGTATACTTCTTAAATTTTTAATGAGCTAAAATGTGTTAAATGTAAGTCAGCATGACTTCATACCTGGGAAATCAACTAGTAAGTGTGTATTGAACGTACTAATTTTATTAAAGATTGTATGGATCGAAATATGTATGTAGTTGGTATGTTCTTTGGTTTGAGCAGTGCATTTGGCTCGATAGATCATCTTTTTGAAACTCTGATCTTTATCATTTGAGTTTAAGAGGCATGGTAAATGAATTAATCATGTCATTTGCTAGAGATAGAAAATCTGTAGTTAAATTGAAGAGTTATTATTCCAGAAAGTATTCACCTAGTTATGGAGTGACACAGGGTTCGCTCTTGGAACCTTTGTTGTTTATATGTAAATGATGAATTAGGAAAGACTACTAGAAATATGATAAGTAAGGTTACGTGATTGGAACACATCAGTTTTTAATTTCTGTACACTTACAATTTTCCAAATATGAAATGGAATATGAACTGGAAATTGTATTGCTAAAATAGCTTCCTATACACTCAGATACAAGTGTTTTATGCTTCTTCTGAATACACAATATTTAATGCTTTCTCAGTTGAAACAAACTTTTCAGGTGTTTGGTACTATTAATGTTTTCTTCAGTAATTCATAATTTATATAACTTCTTATTGTTACTATTATTTATTTGATGTATCATTGGGATTGCAATTTCAAAATAATAGGACAGTGTTACCAGAAATCTATTAAAAGCAATATTTAAATTGGTGGCTTAATACACGACACACCTGGAGACAGTGCACAACATTCAATTTAAAAACTAGAGGTTATTCGAACTGAAATTTCTATAATAAAGTGTACCTTTTAACGGTGAATGATTATTTAGCACATCAATTTTACAATTAAAGATAACAGCATAATGATCAGAGATGTGAGGATCTGTAACCTGGATGAAGCATTTTTTACATATGTACATAGTACGCATAGAAAAGATATTGCATTGTACCCAAAAATTCGATACCGAGATTTCACCGGAAATACATGTTTTGAGACCACCTGAATCCAAAAAAAGCATTTTTAGAAAAATGTCCGTGTGTGTCTGTCTGTGTGTGTGTGTGTGTCTGTGGGCAGCATATCTCAAAAACGAAAATACCGTTAAATACCAAACTATCCTTTGCATGGAAACTTTTTCGAAAATGTTGATTTTCTAAAAAATTGCTCTAACGATTTTGATACAAATATCATATGTTAAATATATATACTTGACAAATAATATGTATATCTTGAATTTTATGGGAGTAGCCTCTGAAGACTACTTTATTCTGGATGAATTTTACGGAATTTTGTGTAACTGGTAAACCGTTGAGCACATTAAAACACACAATTTATATTATATACAATTTTTTCGTGGAGTTGAACGTTTTTTTAGATATTTCTTGTTTTTTGTTTCAGCCTTAAAAAACTTATACTTTTCTCATACAGTAATTTGTCAACTCCTGTCCGTACAAACAAAGGAACATCAGTCGCATAGCAACCATGTTTTGCTATCACTTTAACCTATGATTACTCCCTTATTTTGCTTCTACTTACAGGGAAACAAATAATAAGACTATTTGTGCTAATTTTTTGTAACAGCATGAAGTAAATAGAAGCATAATCCTTTTTAACAAAAATTTGTGGCAGAGATATAGAGAAAGTCATGTAAATGGATTACATCAGATTTTTTTTATCTATATTGGATACTATATAATCGATTGTACTGTCATTAATGATCTCTTTGTGAGTAGGCTCATCAGTGTGAGATATCATGTGAAGTAGGAGGTCAATGTTCATTGTACATACGTGCTACAGAATAATATGGTTTTATAAATATAGTTTTATAGGCACTATTAAACGATAGAGGACGGAGAAAGTCATGTGAATATAACACGTCAGATCATTTCTTTACCCAGTATGGTTTGGACTATGTAGAGTTTTTCCTGCACATATACACAAAAGCAATAAGTTAGGTTAAAACTGCAGATCGTGCAACTAAAGATAAATCAAAGTAATAAAACAAAAAAAACAAAAAAACATATTTGAGATTTGCCCTACTGCACCAGCAAGAACTGTTATCGTGGTTATAAAATCTGCAAGCTGGTTCTTTCTCGCTGTTGCAAATATATCCGCTTTGTTGAAGTTTCCAGTGTTGGCCAGACTGTATTTTAAACACCGTGCTTCTGCTGAGAACAATAATTGAGGATAAAACGCTGGCACACGATGCAGAATAGCACACCCCACATAAACTTGCAGTCTTGTTAAGTGTTCTCTTGTGCTTTTATCGCTTTTCCAGAAGAGATGCAGCGCATTTCCTTTCCTTACTCCACTCTAGGGATGCCACTTCACAGACTTCAATTCGGTATCTTATTTGAGCCTTAACTATCCTATCCATTTTCATTTTCCCTTTCAGTGCGTTATTAATGCTGCGATATGCATACGTGACAATTTTACTGCTTTATTTTTAGCAAGTTTTAGGTTTACCCAAATTCTAATGCCAGGATTGCAATGCATGTAACGTGAAAGTTTAACACATTGTATAAAATGGGTTATTTAGGGTTGACTCAATTTAACACGACGTAACTTAAGAGTTTGGCAGTGTCAAACCTTTCCTTCCCGTTACGTTAAATGATGCCAGTGTCAATATTATTGAAATAAATCGAACATCAATATACATGCCCACTTTTTATAGCATTACATGACGGAATGTGCCATGCGCTCGGTCCCCGCACCAACCCGCGGCTTCTCAGTAGTATACATTAGATAACCGCAACACTAGCGTCAGTGGTAGTCTGAACTGAAACAAAAATAATTCAATAGAAGTATAGTGAGCCATGTCATCTGAAACTTCATGCTATCGTATGCATTGCAACATGACTAAAATACATCTTTGACGAAACACACGGTGTTCCGATTCTTCTGGAGTTTATGCCATATCTATATTTAGAAGCCCTATAATGATTTGTATACGCCCTAAATTGCTGCACTACGTTGATTCACTAGAGTGTGCTGAAGGTACTTACCTCACTAAGCTGGGTTGTTCAAAGCAATAGGTGGTGTGGAGAATTATATTTGCTATCGAAACCCGTGATATGCCGGGGGCTCCTCTGTGTGACAGGACAATCTCTTCACTATTGCAGCTAATTATATCCATCAACCGCTTTCATCTTTAGCAAAATGGCTCAGCTGCTACAAGAGTAAAAGGTATTAGTTGTATTTACATATACAGTTTTAGATAGTAAATCTGATTCTGTTGAACTATATGTATCTGTAGCACACCTGCATATCATCATCAGTAATTTGGTTAACCTAGGACGGCAGTGAAAGCTGAATGCTAAAGAGGGAAGCAGATGCAGGCAGAAAGGAGAGAGACATGTAAATGAGGTGGTTGACATACAAGTCGGGTCGTGATACAACGTTCGTCTCAGATGAGCAAGTTTTGGTTTGCTAAAATGTTCACTTCTTGCTTCCTCAAGGGCTGTACCAGAACATCTGGCATCGAGAATTGCTTGTTATAATTATGGAAGGTGACTCCCATTTAAAGAAGAAAACAAGATATAGGTTTAATTTAATTTTTTTTTCACACAAGCCCTGTATAGGACAGGAGTTCGTTAAGTAGCCAGACTGAAAAAATAAATGTCATAGACGGGATATGAACCATGGATCTCCCGGTCTCTAGTTGGTTGCTCAATTCAGTTGACACATGTTTCCAGGTAAAACAAAAGGTGTTCTCAAATGGCGACTTACGATGTGGTAAGTACTTTAAGTCCGGGCTTCATAGTTTAGCCAACTATGTAACGTTAATTTAATGTGTGTGTTTTGTTGTTTTTTTTTTTTTTTCACACAAGCTGAGTTAGGACAAGAGTTGGATAAGTAGAGTCACACTGAAAAAAATTATGCCATAGCCGAGATTTGAACCACGGATCTCCCGGTCAAGCGGGTTGCTCTAACCACTGAGCTACCATGGCAACATGCCTAAACATGCGAGTCAGTTGAGAAATTTAGTGCCATGCGGGCATGTTGTTAAGATAGTTTTTTGTGCTGTTCACAGTTTCCGAGATATTTCTTTGTTATCGGTGTTCAGTTTTAACGCATTTAAACTTTTCCCAAAGAGTAAGTAGGCATTTCTTTTTCTTTTTACCTAGCAACCAGCTTTCAAAAGATTTGACTATCGCTGTAGTATAGTCTTTGTTTCGCTTTCATTTATAAGTAACTAAATAATAAAACCATTTCTGATAATGTTCAACTTCATTAGCAGAAGAGAAAAAAAATTGTGTTTCACCAGAAGTAAATGTGTCCAAACCCACTGAATCCCTTCCATAACACTTTTAGAAACATGCTAGTGTGTGTGTGTGTGTGTGTGTGTGTGTGTGTGTGTGTGTGTGTGTGTTTGAGTGAATGTGATCTTTCAAGGATGCGACACGAAAATATTCCAGAAAATCCCCCCATCCCAACTACCCATCACATGGAATTGTTAGAGCCAGTTTTCTCAAAACTGGCTCTAACAATTTAGATTAAAATGCCATATATATGACATTTTTATGACAACAAAAAAGCATTTCTTGAATTTTCTGGGAATAGCCTCCTAAGAACTCTTCATTGTGGTTGAGTTTTGTAAATCTGGTAAAACGTAAGAGAGAGAGACAAAATTTTACAACGCTAAAAGTGCAGACCTTATTAAAATACACAAAATATGTCGTATACATTTCTTGTACAGTAAACCATTTCCAAAATATTCGTTGTTATCTGTATAAAATTTAAGCTACTGAAACTTTCCTCAAATGGGAAGATATCTTTCGTTTGACTTCTCATTTGTTTTACTCCTGGCCTATCAAAAAAAAAAAAAACCGAATTTAAATTGTTTCATATAGTGGTCCGTTTTTTAAAACATTTGACTATCGCTTTAGGCTAGTGATTTCAATTATTTCTCTTCTACTTACAAAGAAACAAGTAATAAGATCAAATCTGATATTATTACAAAAATGAGATTAGGTAAAAGAATGATCTTTGTAAGAATAGTTTGTGTAACAAATATAGAAAGTCTTTGGAAAGGAAAATATCAGATTTTTTGTAATAGTGACTCTAGAAATATGTAAACACTTATGTTCGGCTCTTACCAAATTTAGTTTCGAATGGGTACTTACAAGATTACGTAAAGATGTTCTATTTCCGTTTGCTGAGTTTCTATGTAAGTGGATGGTTTGTTCTATTGTGCATCAGCAGTTTCTCAAGGTCTCCATTAATATATTATCAATTACTATAATTTGATGTCTCGACAAATTAACATAAGGGAACACTACCCTCTCCATTCCACTCTTATGTTAATTAACCGAGAGCTTTCCTGTAAACATCCGCATGCCCACTCAAATGATATGACTTGTCGAAGCAAATTCAACTTGCATGACTTCATCTTCTGTCGACATCACTTAGCAGGAGGCTAATCGGTCCTAGTTAATCACGTTAATACCAACAACACGGCTATCGACTGCTGTCAATTCAGCCTTAGAGCCAGACTTGGTGTGGCAAAACATGTATCCCTCCGCGTTAGCTTCGTGCTCCTATAGCTGCGGGGGACAAGCACAAACAGAAAAGGCGCATGGACTCAGTCTGGTGTTCATAATGCTGACCTATTATTATTATTATTATTATTATTACTTGTCGTCGTTGTTGTTGTTACTTGTTGTCGTCGATGTTAATTGTTACTTGTTGTTGTTGTTACTTGTTGTCGTCGATGTTAATTGTTACTTGTTGTTGTTGTTGTTGTTGTTACTTGTTGTCGTCGATGTTACTTGTTACTTGTCGACGTTGTTGTTGTTGTTACTTGTTGTCGTCGATGTTACTCGTTACTTGTCGTCGTTGTTGTTGTTGTTACTTGTTGTCGTCGATGTTACTTGTTACTTGTTGTCGTTGTTACTTGTTGTCGTCGATGTTACTTATTACTTGTCGTCGTTGTTGTTACTTGTTACTTGTTGTCGTCGATGTTACTTGTTACTTGTTGTTGTTGTTGTTACTTGTTGTCGTCGATGTTACTTGTTACTTGTTGTCGTTTTTGTTGTTGTTACTTGTTGTCGTCGATGTTACTTGTTGTTGTTGTTACTTGTTGTTGCTGTTACTTGTTGCCGTCGATGTTGTTGTTACTTGTTGTCGTCGATGTTACTTGTTACTTTTTGTCGTTGTTGTTGTTATTTGTTGTCGTCGTTGTTGTTGTTACTTGTTGTCGTCGATGTTACTTGTTACTTGTTGTCGTTGTTACTTGTTGTCGTCGATGTTACTTATTACTTGTCGTCGTTGTTGTTACTTGTTACTTGTTGTCGTCGATGTTACTTGTTACTTGTTGTTGTTGTTGTTACTTGTTGTCGTCGATGTTACTTGTTACTTGTTGTCGTTTTTGTTGTTGTTACTTGTTGTCGTCGATGTTACTTGTTGTTGTTGTTACTTGTTGTTGCTGTTACTTGTTGCCGTCGATGTTGTTGTTACTTGTTGTCGTCGATGTTACTTGTTACTTTTTGTCGTTGTTGTTGTTATTTGTTGTCGTCGTTGTTGTTGTTACTTGTTGTCGTCGATGTTACTTGTTACTTGTCGTCGTTGTTGTTGTTGTTACTTGTTGTCGTCGATGTTACTTGTTACTTGTTGTCGTTGTTGTTGTTGTTACTTGTTGTCGTCGATGTTACTTGTTACTTGTTGTCGTTGTTGTTGTTGTTACTTGTTGTCGTCGATGTTACTTGTTACTTGTTGTCGTTGTTGTTACTTGTTGTCGTCGATGTTACTTGTTACTTGTCGTCGTTGTTGTTGTCGTCCATATTACTTGTTACTTGTTGTCGTTGTTGTTACTTGTTGTCGTCGATGTTACTTGTTATTTGTCGTCGTTGTTGTTACTTGTTGTCGTCGATGTTACTTGTTACTTGTCGTCGTTGTTGTTACTTGTTACTTGTTGTTGTTACTTGTCGTCGATGTTACTTGTTGTCGTTGTTGTTACTTGTCGTCGATGTTACTTGTTACTTGTTGTTGTCGTTGTTGTTACTTGTTCCTTGTCGTTGTTGTTGTTACGTGTTTTCGTCGATGTTACTTGTTACTTGTTGTCGTTGTTGTTGTTACTTGTTGTCGTCGATGTTACTTGTTGTTGTTACTTGTCGTCGATGTTACTTGTTACTTGTTGTCGTTGTTGTTGTTACTTCTTGACGTTGTTGTTGTTACTTGTTGTCGTCGATGTTACTTGTTACTTGTCGTTCTTGTTGTTGTTACTTGTTGTCGTCGATGTTACTTGTTGTCGTTGTTGTTGTTGTTACTTGATGTCGTCGATGTTACTTGTTACTTGTCGTCTCGTTGTTGTTTTTACTTCTTGTCGTCGATGTTACTTGTTACTTGTTGTCGTTGTTGTTGTTACTTGTCGTCATTGTTGTTACTTGTTATTGTTACTTGTCGTCGTTGTTGTTACTTGTTATTGTTACTTGTCGTCGTTGTTGTTACTTGTTATTGTTACTTGTTGTCGTTGTTGTTACTTGTTGTCGTTGTTGTTACTTGTTGTTACTTGTTGTCGTTGTTGTTGGTACTTGTCGTCATTGTTGGTACTTGTTGTCGTCGCTGTTGTTGTTACCTGTTGTCGTCTTTGTTGTTGTTACCTGTTGTCGTCGTTGTCGTCGTTGCTTGTTGTCGTCGTCGATTTTGTCGTTGCTTGTTGTCGTCGTTGTTGTCGTTGTTGTTGTTGCTTGTTGTCGTCGTTGTTGCTTGTTGTCGTCGTTGTTGTTACCTGTTGTCGTCGCTGTTGTTGTTACCTGTTGTCGTCGTTGTCGTCGTTGCTTGTTGTCGTCGTCGATTTTGTCGTTGCTTGTTGTCGTCGTCGTCGTTGTTGTTGTTGTTGTTGTTGCTTGTTGTCGTCGTCGTCGTTACTTGTTGTCGTCGCCGTTGTTGTTGTTACTTGTTGTCGTCGTCGTTTATGTTGTTACTTGTTGTCGTCGTCGTCTTTGTTGCTTGTTGTCGTCGTTGTTGTTGTTGCTTGTTGTCGTCGTCGTTGTTGTTGTTGCTTGTTGTCGTCGTCGTTGTTGTTGTTAATTGTTGTCGTCGTCGTCTTTGTTGCTTGTCGTCGTCGTTGTTACTTGTTGTCTTCGTTGTTGTTACTTGTTGTCTTCGTTGTTGTTACTTGTTGTCGTCGCTGTTGTTACTTGTTGTCGTCGCTGTTGTTACTTGTTGTCTTCGTTGTTGTTACTTGTTGTCTTCGTTGTTGTTACTTGTTGTCTTCGTTGTTGTTACTTGTTGTCTTCGTTGTTGTTACTTGTTGTCTTCGTTGTTGTTACTTGTTGTCTTCGTTGTTGTTACTTGTTGTCTTCGTTGTTGTTACTTGTTGTTGTTGTCGTCTTTGTCGTCCTTGTCGTCGTTGTTGTTACTTGTTGTCTTCGTTGTTGTTACTTGTTGTCTTCGTTGTTGTTACTTGTTGTCTTCGTTGTTGTTACTTGTTGTCTTCGTTGTTGTTACTTGTTGTTGTTGTCGTCTTTGTCGTCCTTGTCGTCGTTGTTGTTACTTGTTGTTCTTCTGGTTATTGATTTTGTTATTATTAATAATAATAATCTTGATTTAATTTTTTTCACATAAGCCGTGTGTAGAACAGGAGTTGGATAGGTAGAGTCAGACTGAAAAATTGAATGGCATAGCCGGGATTTGAATCACGGATCTTCCGGTCTCTAGCCGGTTGCTTTGCCACTGAGCTACATGGCAAAATGACGGCACGGCATTAAATTTCTTAACTGACTCGCATGTGTAAACCACATAATAATCTTCCAGCATTGGTTTAGGTTGAAGCCTGTTCCAGTCTCACCTTTTCACCATTTGCTTGTGCGTCCGACTGATCCTTAGCCTGAAAGTTTTATAATTGAAGTCCTGGCGTTCTTTGAAATGTCTTCTATTTCTATTTGAGTTTAAAAATCAAGTCTAAGATGAACTGTTTCATCTGTTCGCATTCTTTTCGGCCAGCTCTTTTGGGAAAGAGGGGAAAAGACCGGTTCCTGCATCAAGTTACCTCTTTCCTTCTCCTACAAGCCTTAGCCGAAAAGAATACCAATGGACTGTACAACTGATTTTTACTTTCTCTAAACGTACTATGTACATAGTGTATAGAGGAACTATTGTATTCCATCCAAAAATTCAATACCCAGATTTCACCAGAAATACATGTTTTAGGACCCCCTGAAAACAAAAAAAGCATTTCTACAAAAAGGTCCGTGTGTGTGTGTGTGTGTGTGTGTGTGTGTCTGTTTGTGTGTGTGTGGATAGAATAGCTCAGAAAAGACCAATGAATACCAAACTTGGTATTTAAGTTTCGTATCTTCCAAGGTTGCGACACGCAGATTTAAAAAAAAAATCCCCCCACACTTAACTACTCTTTACATGTAACTTTTTTCGACTATTTTGATTTTCTCAAAAATGGCTCTAGCGATTTATATTAAAATATCGTATATTAAAGATATTTACCTGACAAATAGAATGTATATCTTGAATTTTCTGAGAATAGCCTCTGAAGACTACTTTATTCTGAAGGAATTTTGCATACCTGCTAAACCGTAAGAAATGGACAAAAACTTACCAGACAAAAAATGTAGAGCACATTAAAACTCACATTTTTTTCGGGGAGTTGATCGTTTTTTAGATATTCCTTGTTTTTAGTTTCAGCTTTGAAAAACTTGTACTTTTCTCATACAGGAATTTGTCAACTTCTGTCCATACAAACAAAGGAACATCAGTCACATAGCAACCAGCTTTTGACTATCACTTTAACCTATGGTACTCCCTTATTTCGCTTCTACTATTTCTGCTAATTTTTACCTCGATTAGCTTGAAGTAAATAAAAGAATAAGTTTATTAACAATAATTTGTTACACAGAAGTAGAGACAGTCATGTGAATGGAACACATCAGATTTTTCTTTAATTGCTTCATTTCTTGTGAAGTCTTTAACTGAACGTAGGAATCTCATTTCAGCTGCATGTGCTGTTGTTTGTCATGCCTCACACACATAAAGAATTACGGGTAACTAAATTTGAATGAGGTGGTTGGTTTCTTTCTGAAACAGTTTACTAAAATTAAAACATTTTTACTTTCTCTATGCGCACTATGTACATAGTGTATAGAGAAAGTATTGTATTGTACCCAAATATTCGATTTCAAGATTTCACCGGAAATACATGTTCTGAGACTCCCTGAAACCAAAAAAAGCATTTTTAGAAAAATGTCCGTGTCTGTGTGTCTCTGAATATGTGTGTGTGTGTCTGTGGGCAGCATAACTCAAAAACGAAAAGACCGTTGAATACCAAACTTGGACTTTAAGTTTGGTATCTTCCAAGGATACGACGCGAATATTTTCAAGAAAATTTCCCCCACTCCCAACTACCCTTCATATGGAAAAATTTTCGAAAATTTTGATTTTCTAAAACATGGCTCCAACGATTTTGATTAAAATATCGTATATTAAAGATATATAGCGGACAAATAATATGTATATCTTGAATTTTCTGGGAATAGCCTCTGAAGACTACTTTATTCTGGATGAATTTTACGGAATTTTGTGTAACTGGTAAACAGTAAGAGATAAACAAAAACTTACCAGACAAGAAATGTAGAGCTCATTAGAAGGTGCAATTTATGTTGTATACTTTTTTTTTTTTTTTCGTGGAGTTGGTCCTTTTTAGTTATTCCTTCTTTTCGGTTTCAGCGTTAAAAAACATAAGTTTTCTCATACAGGAATTTGTCAACTCGTGTCCATACAAACAAAGGAACTTCAGTCACATAGCAACCAGCTTTTATCACTTTAACCTATTGTACTCAGTTTTTTTCGCTTCTACTTAGAAGGAAGCAAGTAATAAGTCTATTTCTGCTAATTTTTTTCTGACTTAGCATGAAGTAAATAGAAGCATAAGCTTTTTAACAATAATTTGTTGCACAGATGTGAAGAAAATCATGTGAATTGAATACATCAGATTTGTTTTTTATTGTTTTTAACTCTGGTCTTTTTAGTGATTAGTTCCGTAAGGGTGCTAATAACCTTACATTAAAACGCCTTAAATCTCAATTATCATTTTCATCCTTCCACAGTGAATGGTTAACATTCGGCAATGAATCTAGCGCTTTATTTCATTTAATATATGACACCCTATAGTTACCATGCGTCTATAACAACTCTCTCTCCGCTGTCTCTCGTTGTCTTTCTGACTCTCCCTGCGTTAATCAGAAGGGCTGCGAATAGGAGTAAAACTGCTCAAAGCTATTCGGCCTAGCATACAGAGGGAGCCATACGAAACTTTTCTCGATCCGATGGCAAAGGGCTCGACAAAGGGAGTTTTGTTGTCAAGTTACACATATTGCAAATCATGACAGTCAGGCTGTCCAACTCTCCTCTTCACACTGCTTCCCATTTTATATTAGGAAGCTCTGAAACGGCAGGTCAATTAATTTTCTGGACATTGACTGACCATTTCGAGTTCCAGGACTAGACGTGCAAAATACCTGGAGGTCATTTTAATAACGCTTTGTATGGAAACCCTCCCTCAACAAATATAATTTTGAATAAGGCCGTTAAAGTGGAAATCAAATTGACCATAGCTTATAATTGTATGTTAGCTTTCTCAACTACCTTCACCAAAGTAGGACGCTTAAGCGTTTGTGAGGATTCTTCATTCTTCCAAAATTCTTCATTCCTCCGAACTTCCTGTCCCTTCAGTTCATCCCAACCAGGCGACGGGGACTGCGGCAAAGGGCCATTTCTTGGAGGCGGATATTCTCTGGAAATACAGCTCTGGGCGTTAGTAATTGAATGCGGACTCAATTGGTCTCTCAGGGACTGCGCCACGGCGTAAAGGTTAAGAACTGCTTGTGAAACTGATCTGTCCCTGTCCGGATGGATGCCGCCTACTGAAATTACCAACTCTCATTTGATCCTTCCTCTAGGTGTCTGACATGTAATAACCCCACGGATGCAATGTGAAATACTCCTCCTAATGTACACACACACCCACACGTAAATGTCCAACAGGTATTGAGGACTAAGGAATTCCAACTATGGACCGCTCTGCCCCAAAAAGAAAATTATGTCGAGGTGTTAGATGAGTACACTCAAGTAAATAATGGATTACAGATCATCGAGGCTAATCTTGGAAAGAAGTCATCAAGACGACCAATAAAACCTGACTGTATGGTGTGTAGTAGGTGTCTGTCACATTCAAGAAGTACCGAGTGCGTATCTCGATTAAGGTGAATAACAGGAGAAAAGTTTTACCTGGACCTTTCCTTAGTGCTGAGAACACAAATATCGGATAACTTTAGGATCATATCCTCGGCTCATTTGAACAGCATTTCCATCCATTTCATTCACCCATCGTCCGATATGACCCACCAGGCTAAGGGACGTTAAGCACAAAATGTTTTGTTCACATGGATTTCTCTACCTGATGTGGGGGTTCCCTAGCATGTAGCGAATCCGGGTTCGTATCCCGCGTGGCGGTTTTGAATATTATGGAATAGTATGGCAATGGGGGTGTCATTTTCTGCCGTCGAACTCGGACACATTTCCAGCTATGCCTTACGCGAACGCAACTCTCTCAATACTTTTGACCATCTATTTTTGGATGGAATAACATATCTTCTCTTCCTACGTTGTACATACGTACTAAAGAAAGTAAATTTGTTTGTCATTGGTTATATGTAGCATAGACAAATACAAACTGGAGGACAGTTCACTGCTTATTGATTGGTAGCCGGGTTATAATTCCCTAACATATTGTTAATTTGTGATGCCCAAAAAGTTAACGGAAAACGTATATATGGTTTATTTCTGTTACAGGTATAGTGAAGATACATTACATTGTTGAATATTGTTTAGGTAGCACCATCTAGATGCGGTCCATGGATATGGTATTGTTGTTCCCTGGAGCCACTCTTGCGGGAGGATGGTAGCCTTTCCTCTTGTAATTTTTCAACAAGATGGAGCACCCCTCCACCATGCACACATTGTGCGGGTCTATCTATCCTTCGTAACCGTATACACTATATACAGTGTATAGGGAAGATATAATATTGCACTCAAAATTTATAACGACATTTCACCAGATATACATGTTTTGAAACCCCCTGAATGCAGATTTTTTTTTTTTAATAAAACGCCCATGTGTGTTTCTTAACTTTCCTCAAACCGGACCATGCAAAGCAAACCGAACCTCAATTGTCTCGCAAAGTGGCAAGCTTTTAGAAAATTGAATAATGAAATAGTCTAATGTACACTTTATTTCCCTTTTTCTTACAAGGAAACAAGTAATAAAGACAATTCTGCTAATGTTTATATTGATTAGTATGTTGTAGATAAAATAAATATCTTTTGTAAGAATTACATAACACTCAGGACTGGCAACCTCTATATCTTATAGTTTATGTAACATCTAAAAACATTTAAACTCACCAGGTGTGTCTTTAAATGTTTGAGTTTTTCGTCCCGTCTGTTAAAATTGTCAATATCACGTTACAAGTTACCTGCTGAAAAGGGCATCATAGACTAATGTAAGTTGCAAATATTTCACTAGGAAAAGTAATATTGAAAGCCTGCGGTAAAGAAGATAGAATATCTGCAGTCGACACCTAGTCTTCTCCGGGATGAAGCGTGAAGTAAAAAGGTTGATAACCAGCATAAAAACTAAAGAAAATTAAGAAATTAGAAAATACAGTGGCGCACAAAAAAAAAATCTGGTGTTCCATTCACATGACTTTCTGTACATCTCTGCTATAAATTATTTTTAAAAAGTTTATGCTTCTATTTACTTCCTGCCAATGAAGAAAACATTAGCAGAAGTAGTCTTATTTCTTGCTTACTTGTAAGTAGAAGTGAAATAAGGAAGTACAATAGGTTAAAGTAATAGTTAATGTGACAGAAGTTCCTTTGTTTGTATGGACACGATTTCACAAAGAGCTAAAAACCAAAAACAAGGAATATCTCAAAAACAATCGACTACACGAAAAAAATGTATATGATATAAATCGTGCGTTTTAAAATGCTCTACATTTGTTGTGTGGTAAGTTTTTGTCCATATCTTACGGTTTAGCAGTTATGCAAAATTCCGTAAAATTGACCCAGAATAAAGTAGTCTTCAGAGGCTCTTCCCAGAAAATTTAAAATATAGATTTTATTTATCAGGTAAATATCTTTGATATACGATATTTTAATCAAAATCGTTAGAGCAATTTTTGAGAAAATAAAAATTTTCGAAAAAAGTTCTGTGTAAAGGGTAGCTTGGGGTGGGGGGATTTTTCTAAAAATCTTGGTGTCGCATCACTGGAAGATACTAAACTTAAATACCAAGTTTGGTATTTTACCGGTTTTTCGTTTTTGAGTTATCGTGTTCATAGACACACGGACACACTGACACACGGACCTTTTTCTGAAATTACCTTTTTGGATACTGGGGACTCTAAAGCATATATTTCCGGTGAAATCTCGGTATCGATTTTTGGTGGAGTGCAATACCTTCTATATACATCATGTACATAGTACCGTTGCAACTTGGTTAAGACGTGTGTACTAAACACGAGTAGAAGGCAATTACGGTAATACACTAGACTTAATGTTTTAAAAATCCGGTCGTTATGTGAAAAAATTGAAATTCGGTTCGCCTTAACTGGCCTTAGCCTAATGTATTCCCCTTACTTCTCTTTTTCTTAAAAACAAGTAATAAGACAATTTCCCTTAATGATAATTATAATTGTGAGAAAATAATTAAAGTTATCACAATTCTCCATAATAGTTGGCTACACTATGAATCCTGGGAATTTAATTACTTGCAACATCTAAGTCACCATTGGGGTTGTCATCTCAAAATAATTTGAGAGCACCTTGTGGTTTACCGGGAAATATGCGAATCAGTTGAGAAATTCAATGCTATACCGGAATGTTGCCATGGTAGCTCAGTGGTAGAGCATCGGGAGATCCATGGTTCAAATCCTGGTTATGACTTTCAACTTTTAAGTCTGACTCTATCCAATTTCTTTAATGTTTACTGAATAGCATGAAGTAGTTGAAAGGATAAGCTTTTTAACAATAAGTTGTTATAGAGGTGTAAAGAAAGTCAAGTGAATGGAACAGATACAATTTTTCTGCCTATTTTGGGTGTTTTAGAGACTTTTGGCCTCCTTCTTTGAACTTTTATAAGCGCCTAACATCCGCTGTCTACTTTTAATACATTATTTTCAGAGTTCAAAATGGGATAACATTTCAGCAGCTTAGATGTAACATTGTTCGTTCATCTCTCACGTTCCGATATATATATTTCGTTAGACTGTTATTCTTTATTACCAGAGCCGTTCTCTAACAATATTTCCTCTGAGTTATAAGAATGAAACGGATTTTCACATAAAGGAAAGAGAAAAGAAACATTTCGTATCAGGATATTACTAGAATATGCTTCCCGGTGTGTTTACAGCTCTGCTTTATTGAGCTTCTTATGTTTTATTGTTTACGGGGCGTGTTTAGATCTCTTCTACCGAACACTTTCGGCTTACGGCTGACATTTCAAAAGCCAAACCAATGGTGCCAGGGTAAACCGTAGCCAATAGCTGGAGCCGAGAATTCTATCACGAGAAACAGAGAAATAGCTTATTCTATGTGGCAAGAGTTATAGCCTAACTCTGTGTTGTGGAGAAGTATATCTGGCTCACTTTCAAAAAGTTCTGACATATGTTTTCGATTACAATGGTGTGTGTGGATCATTTTTACTTTCTCTAACGAGTATAGAGGTTAGAGGTAAGATCATGTTAACAGCGGGGCACACCTTGGCAACGGCGAACCGGTACGGATCTATTGCGGCCTACCACCCCTTTCCCGGCGGAAGGGATAAGAGGATGGGAAATCACAGGCCAGTACACAGGAAACGACAGAGCTAAGCGCAAAGACGCACGGAAGTCTCTAACAGCTACTAGATGGCAGCCCTGGCGCGTCACGGAGGCTATACAGTGCCAGGAGCGACATTGCAGATTGTAGTTCAGTTTTCAGTTGGTCGATTGAACATGGCTACCCATGCGCAAGCAGACAGAACGAACGAAAGACTGCATTTCGCATTGGAAAGAAGAACCGATTTTCAGAAAGTCCATTTTTACCCCTTATTTCGATCCAGTAGCCCAACGTCAATCCGGTCCTCATGGCCGCGTTCGGTAAAGCACCTCGCTTTGTTGCTTCGTGGCGCAGGGGATCGAGGGTTCGATTCCCGCCTTTGGCATGGGTGTTTGTGTCCATGGTATTTGTCAAAAAAAGGAAAAAGGTAAACCAAAAAGCAATTTTGGGAAAAGGAAAATGGGAGGAATAAGAAAAAGAAAACGTCGAAGGAATCTCAAAACCTGTCGTTCACCAGTCATATTGTCTCCGTAACTAATAGGGAAGTATCAGGAAAGAGCCTTAGTCTAAAACTGAATTAGAATCTGCAAAGTGCCTGTCAGGAGGCCGAAAGAATGACTCTACAATGGCACCTAGCCTCAACCAGCGCAATCAGGAGGAAGAAAGTTTCACTCGAGCAAGCATCCGTGCCATCTGCCTGCAAAGCCTCAATCCACTCTGCGCCGACCTGAAAGATGAAGAAGGGAAATCAAATGAAGGAATGAAAGAGAAAGCACCCCAGCATTCGCCTAAGCGGTCCCAGGAAAATAATAGGTGCGCCGTCACCGGGGAGTCAACTCGGACCTTCCGAATTCTAGTTCCAGACGAAACGTCTGAGTCACCTGGTTCAGTGCTATGTAAAGAGAAAACAATCGCTGAAATTTATGATTTCCATAAAGGATATACAGAGAGAATAGCTGCCATGGATGTTCTATAGTATTCCTTGTCATCAGCGTTATTCGTTTTAGAAAACAGTTTGCGAAACAATTCAGTGAATGAACATGAGGCGTTTCTGTTCAGTATTTGCCTTTGTCCCCATTCTGCTCGAAACGTCCTCAATGAAGCTGAGGGTAATTACCGCGCGTTTTATCAGGGAGGAACAAAAGGGTAATTTTGAGCGGAGTGAAGTGGAAGTCAGTGATGCGAGGAACGGGCTTAAACACATTTCTGAGTTAGAGGCAAAGTTGACTTACCGCACCACAACCGTAGATACAACGCTTAGTATGCTAATTAGGTTACGCAACTGCTTCTCAATGTGTAACAAACTCGTGAGTATTTTAATGAACTATAAATATTTGACTGTTGAAAAACCATCAAAACAAAAGTTAAAGTAAAACAAAGTTAATTGCTTTTGTGAAACCTAGGAAGAACATTGATAAATGGTGCAAATACAATAAATAGTCTTGCTCTCAAAGAAAACAAAACAATTGGTCTCAGTTTTAATGTTACTTGTTCTGCTTTTTCAACAAACTAGTACAAAGAAACGCAGCGAAACCTTCTCCTAGAAAACTTCGACCGCGCCACTGAAGATGTCCACCGTAGTTGTGGACGAAACGTCTGGTACTCCTAACACCAGCAGACCACGGCAAAACAGCCCGGAAACATTTCTTAGTTACAAACTAGTACAAAATTTCTAGGCATTCATTTCGAACCTGGTTTGATTCACATATTAATTATATATTATATATTAATTACATATCGCCAACAAAGTAAGCAGAAGTATATTTATGTTACGTGTTTTAAAAAATTTTGATGTGTTCCATTCACATGACTTTCTCTATATCACTGCAACGAATTATTCTATTTACTTCATCTAATGGAGCAAAAATTAGCAGAGATAGTCTTATTACTTGCTTCCTTGTAAGTAGAAGCTAAATAAGGGACTACCATAGGTTAAAGTGATAGTTAAAAGCTGGTTGCTATGTCAATGAAGTTCCTTTGTTTGTGTGGATCGGAGTTGACAAGTTCCTGTATGAGAAAAATATAAGTTTTTCATAGCAGAAACCAAAAATAAGGAATGCCTCAAAAACGACGAACTCCACGAAAAAAATTGTATAATATAAATTGTGTGTTTTAACGTGCTCTACATTTTTTGTGCAGTAAGTTTTTGTCCATCTCTTACGGTTTAGCAATTATTCAAAATTCCATAAAATTCATCCAGAATAAAATACTCTTCAGAGGCTATTCCTAGAAAATTCAAGATATGCATTTTATTTGACAGATAAATATGTTTAATATCAGAAATTTTAATAAAAATCGTTAAAGCCATTTTTGAGAAAATCAAAATTTTCGAAAAAAGTTTCATGTAAAGGATAGGTGGGGAGTGGGGGGATTTTTCTCAAAATCTTCGTGTCGCATCCCTGGAAGATACTAAACTTAAATACCAAGTTTGGTATTTTATTGACTTTTCGTTTTTGAGTTATCGTGTTCACAGACGCACACACACACAAACACACGGGCATTTTTGTGAAAATGCTTTTTTTTGGATATTGGGGACCCTAAAATATATATTTCCGGTGAATCTCGGTATCGAATTTTTGGGTGGAATGCAATAACTTCTCTATACACTATGTACATAGTGCGTACAGAGAAAGTAAAAGTATACTTTTATTACAGAAAAAGGCAATTCGAATTTTTAATCCGTTCTTGGAGGTAGTAATCAACTTGAAAACATAGAGTAATAATAATTAAAATGATTAGTCCGCAAATGAGCCAAATACTGATATTGCTGTTCAATGCACTATCCTCAATTACCAATACAACATATCTGCACTTATATTCCTAACATTCTGTATGTTTATTATAGACAGCAGCTGTATGTTGGTAGATATTTGGTTTCCTTTGAAACGAATTATTGTGCTGGAATAGGAATTTCTTTCTCTGTAAATATCATCAAAAAACTCAGAAAACACACGATCGTATACAAATATTTATTTTGGAATATTAAACTTACCTCTTTTTATGAATAACTCGTTATGAATAACGAAAATTCATGAAAATGATAAAATAATTTGCATTGCGCGTAGTAACACATGGCTGCTTTATCCAAGTGATGTTTAGAAAAGGCCAATAAAAATAAATGTGTTATAAAAAGTATGAAATGGTCGTTCTGTTTTATTTTCCTCACTGGTGTACTTTCCGGAGACTCCAAAAATGAGCGACCCACTCATTCGCATAAAAGAGGACGTGCGGGTGTACGTTAAAACCAAAAACAGCAGAGAAAGGAATTGTATATATCTGTGGGAAGCAGCTAGTTAAAAACACGTGAATTTAAGTCCGAGCGAAAACCGATAGAATTTGTCGAGTTTATTTGGTTTTGTTTAATATCTTGTTTCTTAAAATGCATGTATGGCCTGTACATTTTTATCCTCTCTGATAATGACTTGATGAATTAAACAACCCAAACTATTTTTACTTTCTCTATACGTGCTATGTATATACTACAGTAAAAAATTCGATACCGAGATTTCACCGGAAATATGTGTTTCAGGGTCCCGTGTATCCAAAAGTACTTTCAGAAAAACTCCGTCTGTCCGTGTGTCTGTGAACGCGATAACTCAAAAAAGAAAAGTCGGTAAAATACCAAACTATGTATTTAAGTTTAGTATCTTCCAGGGATGCGACACAAAGATTTTGAGAAAAATCCCCCCACCCTAAACTACGCTTTACATGGAACTTTTTTCGAAAATTTTGATTTTTTAAAAAAATGCCTCTAACGATTTTGATTAAAATGTCGTATGTTAAAGATATTTACATGACAAATAAAATGTATATTTTGAATTTTCTGAGAATAGCCTCTAAAGGCTGCTTTATTCTCGGTCAATTTTACGGAATTTTGCATAACTGCTAAACCGTAAGAGATGGACAAAAACTTACCGCACAACAAATGTAGAGCACATTAAAACACACAATTTATATTGCATACATTTTTATCATGGAATTTATTGTTTTTGAGATATTCCTTGTTTTTTTTCCAGCTGTAAAGAATTATACGTTTCTCATACAGGACTTTGTGAACTCCTGGCTTTCACTTTAACCTATGGTACTCCCTTATTTTGTTTCTACCTACAATAAAGCAAGAAATAAGAATATTTCTGCTAATTTTTCTCGATTAGCATGAAATTAATAAAAGATGGGCTTATTTACAACAATTTGTTACAGAGATATAGAGAAAGTCATGTGAATGGAACACATCAGATTTTTCGTGTATTAAGTTTCTATATCTTACATTAGCAGTTATGCAATATCTATTCAAAATGACGTCTTTAGAGGTTATTGGCGGAAAATTCAAGCTACACATTTCCTTTGTGATGTTCTTTTCATTCTAGATGACTTTTGCGTATCTGGTGCATCGTAACAGATAGAGAAAACCTTACTTCATTTTAAAGTATACAATTTGCCATATAATTTGTTTGTTTTGTGTTTTGTTTGTTTTTGTGGGAATAACAATTTCCAAGGAGTTCCAAATTTTCGAAGATTTATACTTATTTCTCAAAGAAGTGATCATTCGTTTTTAACTCCTAGTTATGGAAAATATACGCAATGTCAGTATCATCATATGGGGAACACGCTATACTATGGGATGACATTGAAGGTGATTCCCTTTACATAGCCAAAGAAAGAAAAACGAATGACGACTTCTCATATGGGACAATATAAATGCTAGAAAATTTATACTAGTAAAATGGAATAATATCAAACATGCATTTAATATAAGTTGTGTTTTCATATCATCTATATTTTGTGTCTCTCCTTGTCTATCTCTTACAATTAAGTGGTTCCTAAAATGTTAGTCAGAGCTTATCCCAAAAAATTGAGCATATACATATTCTTATCTCAGGAATGTTTTAAACATATTTTGTTCAACATTGTTAGAGCTATTTTTGAGAAAATAAAAATGTCGAAAAATTCCTCCAATTAAAGGTTTATTTCGTAGTAGAGGATTTTCTTGTCGCAACATTGAAAATACAAAGTTTTGGTATTTAACTCTCTTTCATCAATGTTTTTCATAAACACATGGACGCTCACAAAGAACGTTTTCTAAAAACGCTTCTTTTTATTCATGTATTACCGAAAAAAATCTGTGTGGAATTTTTAGGGCGGAATGCAATACACCTTCTATACATACAGTCCACATTGTGTATGGTATACAGAAAGTAAAAACATGAAGTCGGTTAAATACCAAACTTGAATTTAACTTCAATATCTTTCAAAGATACAACACGGAAATTTCAGGAAAGTCCTGCTCCCCAAACTAAACTTTACAAGAAAGATTTTTTTTGACATTTGATAAAAGTGGCGCATTTTAAAGAAATTTACATCTTAAATAAAATGCGATTTCGAATTTTTCTTAAGCCCTAATCATTTCTGGTGACATTTCATAAGTGATAGACAAAATCTTATTGCACAGTTAAAACAATGTGTGTTAAGTTGTTGAGTCATTATTTTTGGATATTTCTCACTTTTGTTTATATTTTGCAGTGCTATTTAATATTATAAATTGAGTCATCATTCGCTTTTATTTAGTTTATCTCTTGTCATGCAAAGAGAACGGAATTCAAAACCATCACCTAGCGACAAGCTCTTAGAAGATTTGAATATTGCCTTATCCTAGTGTATTCCCTTATTTTCCTGATAACTACAAGAGAATATGTAATAAAAGTATTTCTTTTTATAGATAGGTAGAACCAGCCTGAAAAAATGAATGTCATAGCTGGGATTTGAACCACGTATCTCCTTGTCTTTAGCTGGTTGCTCTGCCGCTGAGCTACCATGGCAACATGCTGGCATAGCATTAGATTTTTCAACTGACTCGTATGTTTCCCGGCAAAGCACGAGGTGATACCCCTATTGTGACTTAAAATATCGTTAGTACTTTAAGACCCAGGATTCATAATATAGCCAAATATTATGGACAATTCCGATAGCTTAATTTTTTTCTCTCAGAAACCTTGTGTAGGACAGGAGTTGGATGGTTAGTCAGTCTGAAAAATTCAATGCCATAGCTGGGATTTGATCCACGGATCTCCCGTTCTCTAGCCGGCATAGCATTAAAAAAACTCAATGGCATTGAATTTTGCAGTCTGACTCTATCTATCCAACTCTGCCAGACGCACGATTTCTGTGAGAAAACAATTAAGGTTGTCCAATAGTTGGCTATACTATGAATCCTGGGTCTTGAAGTGCTTACAACATTGTAAGTCGCCATTGGAATATGTCATCTCAACATAATATAAGATCACCTTGTGGTTTGCCAAGAGACATACGAGTCAGTTGAGGAATTTAATGGTATGCCGGCATCTGACCATGGTATCTCGGTAGCAGAGCAACCGGCTAGAGACCGTGAGATCCGTGGTTCAAATCCCGGTTATAGCATTGAATCTTTCAGTTTGATTCTTAACTATCCGACGCCTGTTCTACACTAGTTTCTGTGAGAAAACAATTAAATTGTTTCTTTTAACGTTTTATCTAAGATAGAAAAATCTGATGTGTACCAGTCACATGACTTTCTCTATATCCCTGCAACAAATTATTCTTAAAAAGCTTATACTTCTATTAACTTTATGCTAATCAGAAAACATTAGCAGAAATAGTCTTATTACTCGCGTCCTTGTAAGAAGAAGCGAAATAAGGGACAACCATAGGTTAAAGTGATATTCAAAAGCTGGTTGCTATGTCAATGAAGTTCCTTTCTTTATATGGATAGGAGTTGACAACTTCGTGTATGAGAAAAATATGTTTTTCATAGCAGAATCCAAAAATAAGGAATGTCTAGAAAACGATGAACTCCACGAAAAAAATGTATATAACATAAATTGTGTGCTTTAATGTGCCCTATATTTTTTGTGTAGTAAGTTTTTGTCCATCTCTTACGGTTTAGCAGCTATTCAAAATTCAGTAAAATTCATCCAGAATAAACTGCCTTTCAGAGGCTATTCCTAGAAAATTCAAGATATACATTTTATTTGTCAGGTAAATATCTTTAGTATACGAAATTTTGATCAAAATCAATAGAGTCATTTTTGAGAAAATCAAAATTTTCGAAAAAAGTTCCATGTAAAGGGTAATTGAGGTTGGGGGCATTTTTCTCAAAATCTTCATGTCGCATCTCTGGAAGATACTAAACTTAAATACCAAGTTTGGTATTTTACCGACTTTTCTTTTTTGAGTTATCGTGTTCACAGGCACAGGGACACGCGGACACAGTGACACACGGACACACACACACACACACACGGACACACATACACACACACACGGATCTTTTTGTGAAAATGCTTTTTTTGGATATTGGGGACCCTAAAACATATATTTCCGGTGAAATCTCGGTATCGAATTTTTGGGTCGAGTGCAATACCTTCTCTATACACTATGTACATAGTGCGTATAGAGAAAGTAAAAATATGTTTCTGTAAAAATAGTTTGATGTAGTATAGAGAGAGAGAGAGGAGAGAGAGAGAGAGGAGAGAGAGAGGAGAGGGAGAGAGGAGAGAGAGAGGAGAGAGAGAGGAGAGAGAGAGAGGAGAGAGAGGAGAGAGAGGAGAGAGAGGAGATAGAGAGGAGAGAGAGAGAGGAGAGAGAGAGAGAGAGAGAGGAGAGAGAGAAAGAGAAAGAGAGGAGAGAGAGAGAGGAGAGAGAGAGAGGAGAGAGAGGAGAGAGAGGAGAGAGAGAGAGGAGAGAGAGAGGAGAGAGAGAGAGGAGAGAGAGAGAGAGAGAGGAGAGAGAGAGGAGAGAGAGAGGAGAGAGAGAGAGAGGAGAGAGGAGAGAGGAGAGAGGAGAGAGAGAGAGAGAGAGAGAGGAGAGAGAGGAGAGAGAGGAGAGAGAGGAGAGAGAGGAGAGAGAGAGAGAGGAGAGAGGAGAGAGAGACATGTTAATGCAAGTCTTTCAGTTTACTTTTATGATCTTCTTCCATCAAAGAGTGTTATAAACCCGTTACCTCGCGCACAGTTTGCTATCGAATTGTAAAGTCAATGCTAATTTTCATAATTTCGCAGTGTTGCCACCTGCCAAGCGTCGCTGCTGCCAACACATAACGAATTTAATTACACAGCTCGGTTTGAAAAGCACGGGGGAGGTATTGACGTACATACCAGCGCCGTATTAGGTTACATGAAGTTGCAACTAATGTCTGTTTCATATAACTTCGCCCGCATCTCGTGTAACGTGACTACTCGCCTCTTTCGCAGCTTTGGTACAGTGCGGTCGCTTCTCCTTGTGGCCGGCTAACCGACCGGCAGCTCGGGCAGCACGAGTATCATATAGCGAGGTGATTAATTCTCGAGCTTATCCGCTTCACTTACTATTGTCACTTGACTTCTAACCTTGTTGTCACAAAAAAATAATGAATTTTTTCTTCCTCTATACGTACTATGAATATAGTGCATAGAGAAGGTATTGTATGTATTCCACCCAAAAATTCGATACCGAGATTTCACTGGAAATACATGTTTTGGGTCCGTTGTTGGAAAAGGTTGGTGTTCGTGTGTGTCTTTGGACAGCATAGCTCAAAAACGAAAATACCGTTAAATACTAAACTTGGTATTTAGTTTTGGTATCTTCCAAGGATGCGACACGAAGATTTTTAAGAAAATCCTCCTACCTCCAACTACCCTTTACATGGAAAATTTTTTCGAAAATTTTGTTTTTCTAAAAAATGCCTCTAACAATTTTGATTAAAATCCCGTATATTAAAGATATTTACATACCAAGTAAAATGTATATCTTGAATTTTCTGAGAATAGCCTCTGAAGAGCTCTTTATTGTGGATGAATTTTGCTAAATGTTGGTTAACTGCTAAACGATAAGAGATAGACAAAAACTTACTACACAGATAATGTTGATCTGACCAAAACACACAATTTATGTCCTTTACATTTTTGTTGTGGAGGTAACCGTTTCCGAGATATTCCTTGTTTTAGGTTTCAGTTGTGAGTACTTATACTTTTCTCAGACAGGAAGTGCCCGTTTTTCTTTTGTTGTATTCCTGGCCAAGCAAAGAAGCGATTTGCAATGACAATCGAATAACCACAGCTCTTAAAACATTTGACTACTAACGGTTTAGCCTAGTGTATTCCCTTATTTTCTTTCTGCTTGTAAGGAACTAAGTAGTAAGAAACTTCTGCTATGATTATCTCGATTAGCAAGGTGCAGAAAGAAGAATAATCTTATCTAAGAAGTTTGTAGAAGAGCTAGAGAAAGTCATGTGAGTGTAACACATCAGATTTTTTCTTTCTCTATACGTACTATGTATATAGTGCATAGAGATGGTATTGTATGTATTCCACCCAAAAATTCCATACCGAGATATCACTGGAAATAGATGTTTTGGGTCCCCCTAAATAAAAAAAAAAACATTTTTGGAAAACTTTGGTGTTCGTGTGTGTCTGTGTACAGCATAGCTTAAAAACTAAAATACGGTTAAAGTTATTATTTATAAAGTATTTAAGTATTTAAGTTTGGTATCTTCTAAGGTTGCGACACGAAGATCTTTGAGAAAATCCCCCAAACCAACTTTTACATTAAAAAAATCTCGAAAACTTTTATTTTCTCAAAAATGGATCTAACGGTTTTGGTTAAAATCTCTAACATTTAAGATATTTACGTGACAAATAAACTATATATCCTGAATTTTCTGCGAATAGCCTCTAAAGACCTCTTTTTACTTTCTCCATACGCACTATGTACACAGTGTATAGAGAAAGTATTGCACTCCACCCAAAAATTCGATACCGAAATTTCACCGGAAATATATGTTTTAGGGTCCCTAATATCCAAAAGAAAGCATTTTCACAAAAAAGTCCGTGTGTGTGTGTGTGTCTGTAAACACGATAACTCAAAAACGAAAAGTCGATAAATACCAAACTTGGTATTTAAGTTTAGTATCTTCCAGGGATGCGACACGAAGATTTTGAGAAAAATCCCCCACCCCAAACTACCCTTTACATGGAACTTTTTTCGAAAATTTTGATTTTCTCAAAAATGGCTCTAAAGATTTTGATTAAAATTTCGTTTATTAAACATATTTAGCTGACAAATAAAATGTATATATTGAATTTTCTGGGAATAGCCTCTGAAGAGTAGCTTATTCTGGATGAATTTTACTAAATTTTGAATAACTGCTAAACTGTAAGAGATGGACAAAAACTTACTAAACAAAAAATGTAGAGCACATTAAAACACACATTTTATGTTATATAGATTTTTTTCGTGGAGTTCGTCGTTTTTGTGACATTCCTTATTTTTGGTTTCAGCTATGAAAAGCGTATACTTTTCTCATACAGGAACTTGTCAACTCCTATCCATGTAAACAAAGGAACTTCATTGACATAGCAACTAGCTTTTGACTATCACTTTAACCTACGGTTGTCCCTTATTTCGCTTCTATTTACAAGGAAGCGAGTAATTAGACTATTTCTGCTAATTTTTTCTGATTAGCATAAAGTAAATAGAAGTATAAGCTTTTTAAGAATTATTTGTTGCAGGGATATGGAGAAAGGCATGTGAATGGTACACATCTGAATTTTTCTGTATGATTTTTATTGAATTTGCATAACTGGCAAACCATAAGAGATAGACAGAAACTTACTACACAAAAAATGTAAATCTTGAAAAAAAAAAAAACAATTTATGTTATATACATTTTTAATTTCTCTACACGCAATATGTGCATAGTGTATATTGCACTCCACCCAAAATTTCGATACCGAGATTTCACTGGAAATATATGTTTTAGGGTTCCTTATATCCAAAAAGAGCATTTTCACAAAAAGATGTGTGTGTGTGTGTGTGTGTGTGTGTGTGTGTGTGTGTGTGTGTGTGGGGACAGCAGAGCTTATAAACGAAAAGACCATGAAATACCACTTGATATGTAATTTTGGTATCTTGCAAGGATGCGACACGAAGATCACCCCAAACTACCCATTACATGGACATTTTCAGGAAAATTTTGATATTCTCAAAATGGCTATGCCGATTTTGATTAAAATATCTCAAACTAAAGATATTTGTTTGACAAATAAAGCGTATATCTTGAATTTTTAGCGAATATACTGGATGCATTTTACGGAACTTTACGTAACTGCTAAACCGTAAGAGATGGACAAAAACTTCTAATTCAAAGAGTGTAGAGTCCCATAAAATACACAATTTATCTTATATACATAATTTCTTGGCGTTCATCGATTTTTACATATTCCTTGTTTTTGGTTTCACCATTAAAAACTTACTTTTTTCATACAGGAACTTGTCAACTCCTGTCCATACAAACAAGGAACTTCATTCACATAGCAAACAGCTTTTGACTATCACTTTAACCTACGGTGCTCTCTTATTTCGATTCTATTTTCAAGGAGGCAAGTAATAAGTCTATTTGTGCTAATTTTCTCCCGATTAGCATGAAATAAATAGAAGAATAAGCTTTTTAACAATAATTTAGAGAAAGTAGTGAATGGAATACAAATTATTCATATATTTTGATAACGTTTATCGAAACCACTGTCATCAAGAGAAAATAACTTAACTGCAACTCAACAGTGTCATCAACATTGTGTAAAATCCAATTACAAAAATTGGTGTTTTTTACTTTCTCCGCTTAACAGATACATAGAATATAGAAAAGGTTTGAATTCAACCCAAAAACTAGATACCTAAATATCACCGGGAATACAAATTTTAGGATTCCCTGTATAAAACCATGTTTACTTTCTCTACGCTACCATGTTCATAGTGTATAGAGAAGGTATGGTTTTGCACCTAATAATTCGATGTGGAGATTCCGCGGAAAATGCATGTTTTAAGTTCCCCTGTGTCCCAAAAAATTAGAACCATGTCCATGTATGTGTGTGTCAATGGGCAGCATAGCTCAAAAACGTAAAGTCGGTTACATAACAAGCAATATTAGGTTCAGTATTTCCCAAGGATGCGAAAAGGAGATTTTCAAGAAAATACCCCACCCTAACTACCCTTTGCACGTGAAAAAGTTTATCTCCAAAATGACTATTTTGACTAAAATATTAAATATATTTTCATAACAAACGAAATGTATATCTTTAATTTTCTGGGAATTGCCTCAGAAGATATTTTAGGCTTAAATAAAAATACTGATAAAATTATTTTCATCCTTACATTATATTAGGGTTTATTATCTTATTTATTGTTTCAAAATCTGAATGACTTTGGTATAACTGGTAAACTACACTAAACATGTTGATTTCGTTAAAACACATAGTATATGTTCTATACCTTATTTCTAGTGCTAACCGTATCCGAGATATTCCTTGTAATTTGTTTCACTTTTAAACTACTAAACCTTTTCTCGAACGGAACGCCGTTTTTCATTTCCTGGAAAGCATAGAGAACGCAAATTCAGTTGTTTCATATAGAGACCGACTTTTAAAGGATTTGGCTAGTGTATTCCTTTGTTTTCCTTCTACTTACAAGCACTTCTGTAAGAAAAGTTTGCGGAACAGCCAGAGAAAGGCATGTGAATGTAACAATTAGACTTTCATTGTTAAGGGGTTGTAATTCATGAACTATAGCTAGTTTTTATTGTTAGATTTATAGTTTTACTAAGGTGGTATTGGATTAACTGTTTTTCACACCAGCCGTGTGTAGGACAGGAGTTGGATAGGTAGAGCCAGACTGAAAAACATACCGGGAAACAAGCGAGTCAATTGAGGAATCCAATGCTATGCCGGCATGTTGCCATGGTAGCTCAGTGGTAGAGCAACGGGCTAGAGATCGGGAGATCCGTGGTTCAAATCCCGGCTATGGCATTGAATTTTTCACACAGCTTGTATGAAAAAACAATTAATCCAATTGACCATAATATTTGGCTATACTATGAATCCTGGGACTTAAGTACTGACAACATTGTAAGTCGCCATTGGGTCATCTCAAAATAATGCGAGAACACCTTGCCAAGGTAGCTCAGTATCAGAGCAACAGTCTGACTCTATCTATCCATATACTAAGATCTTTGCAACACTTACTGCGCAGAGACCTATTTGGAGAGTGACTGGAGGATGCATTACTTTCAAAAGTTTTTGTTTCATTTGGAACCTCCTCTTTGGCTTAGAGCATATAGAAGTTTAGGGATTCCGTTATTCCTAATTTAATAACAAGATGCCTGGTGCTCAATCTGGAACTGAAACAGTAGGAATTTGTATACACAACACTCAGTATGACTCTGGTTTTACATGAAAACTTTTTGTCAAGCATGAATAAATCAGTTTTAAAATAAACCTATGACATTGGTAAAATATGAAAGCTTACGTATCCTTCTATAATGGAGGAATCTAGAAGACTGAAAGGCAAATACTTTCAACGTTGTGTGGGAAAGTGACTACTTGTTCATAGCAGCTGGAACAAATTCTCTGTGCGACATGGCTCACTTTTCCAACCTTGCAAAGTGCTCGTGATGGAGCGGTGTTCAGTGATTACGTTGAAGTATTAATTGAAATTCAAAATGTATCCGAATCTAGATTTCAAAACCTTGATTCACTTGAGAAGGAATTTCAAGTTGTCGCAATTCCTTTCTCAACATCAGTTGAAACGGTGTGTCATGATTTGCAGCTTCAACTTATTGACCTTCAATGTGATATAATAGCTAAAGATCGTTTCAACAATATCCCTAACCTGAACGATTTTTACAAGAATATAACTCAACAAAAATATCCACTACTACACAGGCTGGCTGCGAAAATGATCTCAATGTTTGGTTCGACATGCGCCTGTGAGCAACTGTTTTCTTTCAAGAACTTAAATAAAAGCAGGTATTGAGCATCTATGACTGACCTTTCTTTAAGGTCTGATGTATTACACTCACATGACTTTCTCTAGCTCTTCTACAAACTTCTTACATAAGATAATTCTTCTTTCTGCACCTTGCTAATCGAGGTACTCATTAGCACAATGTTCTTATTACTTAGTTCCGTATAAGTAGGAAGAAAATAAGGGAATACACTAGGCTAAACCAATAGTCAAATGTTTTAAAATCTGTTGTTACGCGATTGTCATTACAAATCGCTTCTTTTCTTGGCCAGGAGTAGAACAAAAGAAAAACGGACACTCCCGTCTGAGAAAAGTATAAGTACTTCACAACTGAAACTAATAACAATGAATACCTCGAAAACGGTAAGCCCCACGAGAAAAATGTATATGACATAATTTGTATATTTTAAAAACACCTACATTTTTTGTAAAGTAAGTTTTTGTCTATCTCTTACGGTTTACTAGTTATGTCAAATTAAGCAAAATTCATCCAGAATAAACAGGTCTTCAGAAGCTATTCCCAGAAAATTCAAGATATGCCTTTTATTTGTCAGTTAAATATCTTTAATATTCGATATTTTAATCAAAATCGTTAGAGCCATTTTTAAGAAAATAAAACTTTTCGAAAAAAGTTCCATGTAAAGGGTAGTTTGGGGTGGGGGGATTTTTCTCAAAATCTTCGTGTCGCATCCCTGGAAGATACTAAACTTAAATACCAAGTTTGGTATTTTAGCTACATTTCGTTTTTGAGTTATAGTGTTCACAGACACACACACACGCATCTTTTTCTGGAAATGCTTTTTTTGGATTAAGGGGGTCCTAAAACATTGTACATAGAGGGCCAGAGAAAGTAAAAAGTGTGTACGCGGCTTTAATCTGCTATAGAACGCAATATTTGTTTCAAATAAATACTTCCTAAATATTAGTAAATAATTGGTAAAATAATATTTTGAGGAATAATTTATGAAAGCTTGCACTTGTTTTCGTGTACGTACTGTACGATACCTCTGCTCTCTGTCCACTCGTAAACAAGAGCGCTGTCAGTGCCTGTACTCCACTCGTGAACTACGAGCCGGCTGCTGGAGCGTAAAGTGGATGTTTTGCGAAACCACCACGGTGAGGCAGCACGTAAGTAGGCTACTTCATTGCTGCTCGGCGCTTGCATGCGAACGCCCGGCCGCGGGGGAAAGTGGACGCACTGTTAAATTAATGGTTATGCTGCACAAAACAGCACAATTTTAACATGATAATTTATGTTAATGTATGCAAATAATATGTTGAGATTTACATGTTCATACCTGCATGAATCAAATATCTGATGTAACAGGTATTGCCTTGGTTTAAACTTGCCTCTTGGATCACGAAAGCACTTACTCCTATCACGATAGAATCTTTATAGTGCTTTTATCGTCTGACCTTGCACTGGATGGAGTTTATATATCACCATCTAAAGGTGTACAGTCTCTTATTGGATTAAACAGAGTGAATGCGAAAAGAATCGGAAACAGAAGAAATCTACCTAAATCAGATGTGTCCGTTTACTATTGGTTGTAGGTCAATAATCTTGCACTGGCATCCTAACCATTGCACAGAGCTTGGTTTTCAGCTCAAAAGTGAAGCAAGGCGTAAGATTGCATGACTTTGCGTTGTAAACTTGCTCTCTTTATTACATATGCCATTTGAAAGGAACAGATGACATGCAGAAGAAACCCTTGTTGCGCAAGAGTATAGAACTGCGGAGCTATATCCAAGAATAGAACTAAATTGACGAAAAAAATACCATGAACGAGGTAACCTTATAAATGCGTTAATGCTAACAAACGTAGAAAAACATAGTAAACGGTTGAAAACGGTGGTGAACCTCCTTTACACTTATTTTCTTGCAAAACTCCGATAATAGATTATTAAACTTCCGAAGTAGTTTTAGAAAAACAGAATTGGAATTACAGGTTACTGAGATTGCCAGAAACCCAACCACCAATTTTTAGCATCACTGCTTTTCTATATGCCTAGAATTTTAACCGGTAAAACGCGTTCTTAACTTCTATCGAGAAAACATATTTCATTGTAGATTAGCATACTTTTTATTCTGATTTTTATTTTTATATCTTGTGGAAGAATAATCAATTAAACTAAATTTATTAAGTTTTCACAACGAATCTAATACACTTGAAACATAACCTCAAGTGCAAAGAAAAAAAAATCTGATGTGTTCCATTCACATGACTTTCTCTACATCCCTGAAGATATTATTAAAAAACTTATGCTTCTATTTGCTTCATAATAATCAAGAAAAATAGCAGAAACAGTGTTACTACTTGCTTCCTTGTAAGCAGAAACGAAATAAGGGAGTACCATAGGTTAAAGTATTAGTCAAAAGCTGGTTGCTATGTGACTGAAGTTCCTTTGTATGGACAGGAGTTGACAAATTCCTGTATGAGAAAAGTATGTTTTTCAACGCTGAAACCAATAACAAGGAATATCTCAAAAATGATCAACTCCATGAAAATTGTATGTTACAGAAATTGTGTGCTTTAACGTGCTATACATGTTTTGTGTGGTGAGTTTTTGTCTATCTCTTATGGTTTAGCAGTTATGCACAATTCCGTAAAATTCATCCAGAATAAAGAGTCTTCAGGGGCTATTCCCAGAAAATTCTAGATATACATTTTATTTGTCAGGTAAGTAGCTTTAATATACAATATTTTAATCAAAATCGCTAGAGCCATTTTTGAGGGAATCAAAATTTTCAGAAAAAGTTCCATGTAAAGGGTAGCTGGGGGGTGGGGGATTTTCTTGAAAATCTTCGTTTCGAATCCTTTGAAGATAAATACTAAGTTTGGTTTTTATCGGACATTTCGTTTTTGAGATATGCTTCACAAACACACGGACATTTTTCTAAAAATTTTTGTTTGTTTGATACATGGGGTCAAAAAATATGTACTTCCGGTGAAATCTCGGTATTGAATTTTTGGGTGCATTACAGTACCTTCTCTGTACACTATGTACGTAGTACGAGTAGAGAAAGTAATAAGCCAATGAATCATCTGTGCAGCTATAACCAGGTGGAGTCACGAATGTGGGAGGATCTGCTTAACTAAACCCTTACCAACTTAACACACCGTTCCTTATATTTTCACTTTTTGGCTCTCGAAAGAATACTAACAAATCGGGATAAGAGGAAGTGAATTATGCCGGGAATGATACATATCACCAAAGCAAGCATATACAGGATGTTTCAAAAATACGGGGCATAATTTCAGGTATGTATTTCCCACATGAAGACAATCAAAATAGTTCACTATAACATGTGTCCGGAAATGCTTCATTTCCGAGTTATGGCCTTCACAACATTGGAATTCACTGGAACGTTTTTCTTTCCGCAGGTCTTTGCCGTCAAAGGAGACATTAGGAGGGCGCTCTGATAGTTCATTCTGAGGAAGGTTACATTCAGTGTTCTTTAGGCATTAAGACTGTGCGACATGTATTCAAATCAAGAGCTGGCAGAGATACACTTCATGTACGGTAAGGCGGACGGCAATGCTGCGCTGGCTCGTCGTTTGTACCAGGAGAGGTACCCACAGCGACAATGTCCAGATCTGAAGACATTTGTACGTCTCCATTCCCGTCTGTGCGAGTATGGAACATTCACCTCTCCTGGTTTGGGAAGGGGACGACCAAGATCTACAACTCCAGAAGTGCAGGAGGAGATTCTGGAGGCTGTGGACAGGACTCCTTCTATCAGTACACGACGGTTAGCGTTACAAGCCAATGTTCCTCATACGACTGTCTGGAGACTGTTGAACGAATATCAATTGTATCCTTATCATTTGCAACGTGTACAGGCCCTGCCACAGCAGATTACCCTGCAAGTGTTAGGTTCTGTCAGTGGTTCTTGCAGCAGTGTGGTGTAAATCCGAACTTTTCTGCCGTCGTATTATTTACAGATGAAGCACAGTTCACAAGAGATGGCATAACAAATTTCCACAATCAGCATGTATGGTCGCATGAAAACCCACGTGCAACTGTTGCATCTCATCACCAGGTGCGGTTCTCCCTCAACTTGTGGGCCGATATCATTGGTGATTGATTAGTTGGACCCCATGTACTTGTAAACAGACTTACGGGGCAGGCGTACACAAACTTCCTGGAAAACACCATACCTGACGTTTCCGAAGACACTCCACTGATCAATCATCAACACACTCACTTCTTGCATGATGGCGCTCCTGCACACTTCAGTCTTACGGCTCGCCGGTACTTGGATCGAAGGTTTCCTGATCGATGGATAGGTAGAGGTGGCCCAATTGCTTGGCCTCCACGCTCAACTGATCTGAACCCTCTCGATTTCTACTTGTGGGGCCATTTAAAATCATTGGTTTATTCGTCTCCGGTGCCGGATTTGGAATCCCTTCGGAATCGAACTGTGGCAAGTTGTGAGGACATACGCAATACTCCTGGAGTCTGGGATCGTGTTCGCAGGTCGATGTGAGGTCTGTATTCGAGCAGGAGGTGGACATTTTGAACATCTTCTGTAATGACAACAACCTGCGGAAAGAAAAACGTTCCAGTGAATTTCAACGTTGTGAAGGCGATAACTCGGAAATGAAGCATTTCCGGACACATGTTATAATGAACTAATTTGATTGTCTACGTGTGGGAAATACATACCTGAAATTATGCCCCGTATTTTTGAAACAGCCTATATAAAACAAGAAATAGGTTACTTGGCCATGAAACACATTTTTACATTTTTTACAAAAGACGAAAGCTTATCATATGCCTATGATAATCGAGAAATAGTTTGAAAAGAAGAGAGGAAATCGAATTTTGTCAATTTTCATGTTCTCTACTTGGTACACAGCACATAAATAGAAGGTATTGCATTTCATCCAAAATTGAGATATCGAAGTTCATTGGAAATGAACGTTTTAGCGTCCCCTGAGTCCAGAAAAAAGCATTTTTAGAAGGTCTGTGTGTGCTCACGCGAGCCTGTGTCCGTATGCATGTGAGCACGAATACTCATAAACGAAAAACTCCGTTAAATTGCAAACTTAAATATTAAGTTTCTCATTTTCCAAGGATACGACGCGAATATTTCCAAGAAAGTATCCCCAACCCAAACTATTGCTAACGCAGAAAATTTTCGAAAAATGTAGTTCTCAAAAATGGCTCTAAGGAGTTTTAAGATAGTTTTGTCAAAATGTGAATTTTCTTGGAATAGCTTCTGATAACCGCTTCAATTCGGAAGTCTATACCATAACTTGTAAACAGTAAGAGAAAATAAAAAATGACCACACAAGAAAAATATCTCTTTAAAACACACAATTTATATGCTATGCACCTTTTTGTCGGCTTAGCCGTTTTTGAGATATTCTTTTTTACTGGTTTCAATTTTAAATTACTTGAAATTTTCTCAAATGGGAATTATCTTTAACATCTATTTTGTTTTACTCTGGCATGCAAAGAGAAGCGAAATTCAATCGTTTCACATGTCGCCTAGCTTTTAACGAATTTGATTATTGTTTTAGCCTAGTGTATTCCCTTATTTCCCTCCTATTTACAACGAAACAAGAAATAAGACAATGAATGCTAGTGCTTATCTCGAATAGTACAATATAGAAAAGAAAATCTCAGGTATGAAATTTGTTCTCAGAATAGTAGAGAAGGTCATGTGAATGGAAAACAGATTTTTCAGATTTTGTTACGCATTTCACACACACACACACATACACTATTTTTGCACGATAATGTGTGTCATTAATTCATTTTTAAAAATTCTAATATGTTTCATCATTTGATCTCTCTACTGCTTGCTAATCGAGATAAACTTTAACAGAAATAGTTTTATCATTTGTTTCCTTTTAAGCAGGAGGGAAAAGAGGCAACACAGTGGACTAAAGCGATAGTCAAATGTTTTAAAAGCTGGCTACCATATGGGGCAATTGGAATTGTATTCTCTATTCATGACCAGGAAGGAAAAAAGTGAATAACGAACTCGCATTTGGGGAAAAGTCTATTTGGAATTTTAAAAACAATAACAACGAATATCTCGGAAATGGTAAACTCTACAAAAATATATGCAGATTTCATAAATAATATATTCTAACCAGCATTAGCATTTAAAGCAAGTTTTTACGTATCTCTTGTAAAATTACGCAAAATTAAGAAGACTTCAGAGGCTATTCCAGAAATTCAGGACATACATCTTTAATATACGACATATCAATGAGAATTGTTTGATCAATTTTTGAGAAAGTCGAAATTTCTGAAGATCTTCCATGTAAAGTGTAGGTTGGGTTGGTGAATTTTCTTGAACACCTTCGTTTAGTATCCTTGAAAATGCTACACTTTCGGTTTTTGAGTTATGCCATCCACGCACCTACATGCACTCGCAGGTTCACGCAAAACACTTTTTTTTATTTTTTTTTTAATTTTCGAGTGGAGGGGAAAAATCCACTTTATGGACTAACCCGGGCAAGCCCGGAGTGTCGGGGTCTCCCATGTGGGCATACCGACTAAAAAACCCCTCCACCGGTATTAGAAGGAAGAAAGAAGAGGCGGTACCGCATGATTGCACCCGCGGATTCAAGGCGATGATATAACTGACTGCAGGGTGTAGTCAGAGGGGTGAAATGAGGACCGGGAGACAGACTTGACCGAGGCCCAGACTGCCACCGCGGAGTATTCGGGGAGGGGAATGAAGGAATTCTAGGGTGAAGGATGGAGTTAGTGCTGGTTGACTCTGTTGAGCCAGTCGTCTTATCCTGGGACGTTTTCGAGCCTAAGCCCTTGGCGTCTACTTTGGATGTTGAATCTGGAAGTTTGAGGTGCCGACTTCTCCAGTAGAGCTCTCACCTCCTCCCTGAAGATGAGTCGGATGTCGGTGACTGCTGTTGCTATTGCTTGGTGAAGTTCTGGGTGTGAAGTGGTGCTGTCCTGTTCCTGAAGCCTGTCCTCCAAGGCCGTCAGCTTAGCCGTAAGAATCAGGACCTCCGCGTGGAGGTCCTGAATGGCCTCACTTAGGACCTGGATTTCCTGCTGCAGGGTGGTTGGTGTTGGTGGTTCAGTCTGCGGAGATGGCTGTATAGATGATGGTGTCCGGGCTGGTTTAGGCGATGACGGCCTGCTCTTTGGGTAGCTGGGGCACTGGGCTTTCCCGGTGAAATGTCCCGTACCACCACAGGTGGCACAGAACCGGCGACGGCGGCGGAGGTCGTGCCCAGTGCACTCCGAAGTGTATGCGTTGGGGCCACAGTAGTGGCACTTCGGCGGCGAAGAGTAGTCTTCTTGGCTGTGCCCGTAGGCACAGCAGCGACGGCAGGGCCGGTGTCTTTCCTGTCTGCTTGCCTCAACGTGCAGAAGTCGCCCTAATAAGGGCAACCCTGACGCCAAGGCAGCCTCCAGGTCTGATCGGTCCTGTAGCTCCACCCTAACTAGTGGTGTCGGGCCCCGGTCACAGATAATTCTAGTGGCCCTCGAACATGAAGGCCATCTAGATTGTGCAGCGACGAGGAGGTGCCGGGTGGAGAGATCCCGAGGGACCCCCCTAACCACGGCACTGTACCGGGGCGGCGGCGGCGTGGAGCTCAGCGGTGGCGGCGATGTAGTGTTGGCTGCCGGTGAAGCAGCGGCGGTCGGCAGCAGTGGTGATGGTGAGCGCGGCAAAGGTGCAGCGCTCACTGCCGGCGTAACGGCAGGTGGCGGAGATGCCGGTGAGCGCTTCCTACCGGCGGTTGCCGGAGAAGCGGTGGCTGCTGTAGGAGCTGCTGGTCTGCGTTGTTGCTTCCTCTTCGGCATCTCGAAGCGAAACATTCAGGATGTTAAATATATCTCATGCTACAAAAACTAAAAAGTAATTTCTGATGTTGCTCAAAATACCATAATTTCCAGATACTTCCTTTTCCCTTTCTCATGTGAAGCTATTTACTATTTAACAGGATAGGTCTTTGTTTTTACTCTTACACCCCTCATATATTTCGTGAAATCTCGCTATGGAATTTTTTGATTAAATATTACTTCTCTACTTACTACGCAAGTGTACAACACCTGGTAGAGAAAATAAGAATATTAGTAAAGGAATATTTTGCAGCGGTGATTTCGTTGTGTTGTTGCAGCACGTTATGAGCGCCATATGCAGTGCAACTGTCACTTCCTAACAACTCCTCTACTCTCACGTACCTGGTACTCAAGTTCCTCCGGGATGGGTTACCACGGCATTGCGCAGTCTTGCATGAATCTCGACTCTCCCAGGCGTGGATTTAGCTAGTGGGTAGAGTTGGAGGAGTGTTCTTGTAGATATTAAGAAAAACACTTGCAAACCTTGTACTGTTATTTATTATGAAGGAGATTTGAGACAAGCACCTGGTTTTACACTTTGATACAGCTGATTGATGCTCTCTGACACTGACTCACAACTACTCTTAATCACACTGTTTTCATTGAGTACGTGGCACAATTCACTTTCACGTAATCATGAGCGACGTTACTTCACAGGCGAATTATTAGCAAACGGTCCGACGTAGCCACTCTCAGGCGAATTCTTAACAACGACGACGTGGCGTCTCCCACGGGTGATTTCTTAACCAGTCTCGATGTGCTGAATCTTACGTCTTATATACGAAAAACGGTGTCATGGTGGCTTCTTTCTGATTGGTTAGAAGGTCCGCTAAAATGACACCATCATTACCCAAAACTCATTGCAAATCTCCCGGAATGCATCATAATAATCACGTGATACCACTAATATAAAGAAAAAGTCCACTTGTGTACTTTAAACTATGGTTTCCCCTTGAACTAAACTCGAACGTGACTTTCACAAAAGAAGCAACTTCTCACCCCTCTATCCAGTCTGGCGTCATGATTCTGAGTAACTTTCTAGTAAACAACTTGCTTCTTGGTCCCTATGCATACAACTTATTAAATATATATAGATAATTAATAGACTGATTGTTATTATTAGTACGGGGTTAATTAACGGTCTCAATTTCTAAAGAATTTGCCCATTATCTCTGGGATTCCCAGTAATGCAATGCTGCTAGTTCCAAGTTATTGTGCATTAGGTCTTAGGAGCAGTGCTGAGCAACATTAAATCGGGTCTCCACCGCCCGTGAGTTAATCCTTGGAGTTCTTGGTGTCTCTAAGGATTCAGATGAAGCATCAACTGGGTCCCTAACATTTCCAAAGTCATTGCTGTCCTGTCCAGAATTAATTGCATCCTTTCATGTTCTTTGTGGGCAAACCAGGTCACGCGTTCCAAGGGTTGATGAAAGATAGTTTATGGTCATTCTCTCTGCATGATGCTACCATTTTTACTTTCTCCATACGCACTATGTACATTGTGTATAGAGAAAGTATTGCACTCCACCAAAAATTCCATACCGAGATTTCACCGGAAATATATGTTTTAGGGTCCCCAATATCCAAAAAAAAACATTTTCACAAAAAGGTCCGTGTGTGTGTGTGTGTATCTGTGTGTCTGTGAACACGATAACTCAAAAACGAAAAGTCGGTAAAATACCAAACTTGGTATTTAAGTTTAGTATCTTCCTGGGATGCGATACGAAGATTTTGAGAGAAAAAAAGTCCCCCCACCCCCAACTACCCTTTACATGGACCTTTTTTCCAAAATTTTGATTTTCTCAAAAATGGCTCTAGCGATTTTGATTAAAATTTCGTATGTTATAGATATTTACTTGACAAATAAAATGTATATCTTGAATTTTCTAGGAATAGCCTCTGAAGAGTAGTTTATTCTGGATGAATTTTACTAAATTTTGAATAACTGCTAAACCGTAAGAGATGGACCAAAATTTACTACACAAAAAATGTAGAGCACGTTATAACACACAATTTATGTTATATACATTTTTTTCGTGGAGTTTTTCGTTTTTGAGACATTCCTTATTTTTGGTTTCTGCTATGAAAAACGTATACTTTTCTCATACAGGAACTTGTCAACTTCATTGACATAGCAACCAGCTTTTGACTATCACTTTAACCTATGGTAGTCCCTTATTTCGATTTTACTTACAAGGAAGCAAGTAATAAGGCTTTCTGCTAATTTTTTGTGATTAGCATAAAGTAAATAGAAGTTTAAGCTTTTTAATAATAATTTGTTGCAGGGATATACAGAAAGTCATGTGAATGGTACACATCAGATTTTTTTCAAAACCATTTGCTAACCTCTAAACCTGCAAATCACTGAACTGTGGTTATCAAGTTCGCCAACTTAGAAGTCGAAGAACATAAAACGCTTGAATTACTTATTCTTGAACCTTATTATTGAAAAATATCTGTGTTCATATTGAATTTAAAATGTGAAACGCTGATCGTATTCACATAGAATTGAATCAAATCGATTTTACTTCCCGATGGACACGTATTAAGTATGGCTCATTATAAAATTCCTCGTTAGTAGGGAGTTCTTGATAGCACTTACTTCAAATATCTTCTTCCTGGTAGCCTGAAGTATTCTGAAATGTTTTGAAGTTTGGAGACGGTACTTGCATAGAAAATGCAATCCGCCAAACCTCTCGTGACGTCAATATGCTGAGCACTGAAACAAGATGCTGTGAATGTTGCATGTCTGCGGTTCCTCTAGCCGAGATAGGGATGATGTCAGACCGTTAGTGAATTTCTAATGTCTCCAAGTTTATGCAGTTTCGCTCCCAAACGGGAGTTTCTAGCACTCTCACACAAATACTTGGTTTATCGCTCTGCGCAAATACCATAGTCTAGAATAGCATTTCTTCATCGCTTGACTGTTGTGCCTTATAAGTAAATCACATTGTTGCGTAACAGAATTTACTAGAAATGTAAAATCAATTATTTTGGCAGAAGCAGTGCCACATGTACCTGTTTATAATCAATTTGAGTTAATTAACAGAAAAAACATTGACAGTCGGTCTTTGATATTCAATTTTGTAATGTAATAATTAAAATTATTGTAAATTTAGTTTTATACATTTAATTTCTATACGAGAATTAATAGCTATATATTTAAAAAGGGAATCAAGTTTTAATAGAAAATTACATTCCAGGTCAATCGAATTATGAACCGGTATTTTTAAACGCTGTAGCATGCAAGAGCGTAACGTTTTTAGTAATTGATTTATTCGTTATATTTTCAGGGTAAAGCAGGTTATATCTCGACTGGACAGTTTGTCAGAGAAGAAGTTTGCTATAACAGTAGATATATAGTAGATGGAATTAAACAGTGAATGCAAAGTTAAAACCTGTCTATAAGTTTTCTTTTCATTTCAAAAATGGATACGTCCTTTGGCGCAATTCTTTTTTTTTTTTTAAATATAGAGTTCCGGAGGCATGTCACGACTCCGGCGCTGTATTCCTTTTTTCTCCATTTTTTTCCAGTTTCCTTTATTTCCTTAGTAGACCCTATTATTCTTAACGTTTACCTGTTACATATACATACACAAACATAGACACATTTACAAACAAAGAAACACCCATGCCCAAGGCGGGACTCGAACCCACGATCCTGTGGATCACGAATCGTGCCCGCCTGGGTAGTGTGGTGGTAGCGCGTCTGCCTCAGATTTAAAAGGTCATGAGTTCGAATCTCGCTTAGGGTGAGTTACCCGGATAAGTTTTAAAGGCGATCCCGGTGGCCGCGCTCGCTAAAGTGTCTCGCTTTGGCGCTTCGTGGTACACAGGATCGTGGGTTCGAGTCCCGCCTTGGGCATGGGTGTTTCTGTGTTTGTAAATATGTCTATGTTTGTGTATGTATATGTAATAGGAGAACGTTAAGAACAATGTCTACTAAGGAAATATAGGAAACTGGTAAAACTGGAGAAAAAATCTGATGTGTACCATTCACATGACTTTCTCCATATACCTGTAACAAATAATTCTTAAAAAGCTTATACTTCTATTTACTTTATGCTAATCAGACAAACATAGCAGAAATAGTCTAATTACTCGCTTCCTTGTAAGTAGAAGCGAAATTAGGGACAAACTTAGATTAAAGTGATAGTCAAAAGCTGGTTGCTATGTCAATGAAGTTCCTTTGTTTATATGGATAGGAGTTGACAAGTTCCTGTCTGAGAAAAGTATATGTTTTTCATAGCAGAAACCAAAAATAAGGAATGTCACAAAAACGACGAACTCCACGAAAAAAATGTATATAACATAAATTGTGTGTTTTAATGTGCTCTACATTTTTTGTGCAGTAAGTTTTTGTCCATCTCTTATGGTTTAGCAGTTATTCAAAATTGAGTAAAATTCATCCTGAATAAACTACTCTTCAGAGGCTATTCCCAGAAAATTCAAGATATACATTTTATTTGTCAGGTAAATATGTTTAATATAAGAATTTTTAATCAAAATCGTTGGAGCCATTTTTGAGAAAATCAAAAATTTCGAAAAAAGTTCCATGAAAAGGGTAGTTGGGGGTGGGGGGATTTTTCTCAAAATCTTCGTGTCGCATCCCTGGAAGATATTAAACTTAAATACCAAGTTTGGTATTTTACCGTCTTTTCGTGTTTGAGTTATCGTGTTCACACACACACGGACGCACACACACACACGGACTTTTTTGAAAATGCTTTTTTTGGATATTGGGGACCCTGAAACACATATTTCCGGTGAAATCTCGGTATTGAATTTTTGGGTGGAGTGCAATACTTTCTCTATACACTATGTACATAGTGTGTATGGAGAAAGTAAAAAGGAATACAGCGCCGGAGTCCTGACAAGTCTCCGGAATTGTATTTTCTTGGTTAAAAAAAAAAAAAAAAAAAAGCGCCAAAGCGAGACACTTTAGCGAGCGCGGCCATCGGGATCGGCAAAAAATTGAAACTCAGTTCTAGGGAAAGGAATAATAATATTTGCAATGTGCAAGCCAATATGAAAACTAATCTATACATTTTTTCCTCACATAAAATTCTTCAGAAACACGAGCTATTTTATATCATATTTAAGGAAGTGCCCAGTTACCTATAAATAATAGTTTATAAACGTTGATTTCGTTTCGTAGTACGCTTACCTTTCCCGTATTTATGATTGACACCCCCCCTAGGGCTTACAAGTGGATCTCAGTCGGTTAGCCAACGGTAGAAAACCATAGAATGGAGAACTGGGACGAGTGGTCGGCCGGTAGCCAGGCCTGAGCGTAAGTGGATGATATGCAATTCAAGCGAAATAGGTGATAGGATAAGTGATGGAGCAATTGGTAGAATGTGTGGCGGGGGAAACCGGAGGACCCGGAAAAAACCCATCCAGACGCCTCTTTGTCCACCTTAAATCCTACAGGCGGGTTCTTGGGATGGAACCCAGTCCGTCTAGGTCGTTATATACTTTGGATCAGTATTAATTGGCTTTAGGGTCACCATTCTCTGTCTTTGAATAATACTGTTACAAAATCTATTATTATAAAATGTTTCTCTAAGTTTAGAATATATTTGTTTCATTAAATATTTGAATAATTGCGTCTGAATATAGCTATATATTATTAGATCCAGCTGAAAATGCAATCTCACAGTAGGATATGAACACGCTTCATCCGCTCTGCGTGCGGTTGCTACTTGACATTCAAATCCAACTGATTCGTATGTTTTTACCTGGCCAACTAACCGGTATGCCTCCCTCTAGAGAACAGCTTAATAGTGATTTAAGGCTGTGGTATTGAATATTTTTACTTTCTCCATACGCACTATGTACATAGTGTATAGAGAAAGTATTGCACTCCACCAAAAATTCGATACCGAGATTTCACCGGAAATATATGTTTTAGGGTCCCCAATATCCAAAAAAAGTATTTTCACAAAAAGGTCCGTGTGTGTGTGTGTGTGTGTGTGTGTGTGTGTGTGTGTGTGTGTGTGTGTGTCTGTGAACACGATAACTCAAAAACGAAAAGTAAAATACCAAACTTGGTATTTAAGTTTAATATCTTCCAGGGATGCGACACGAAGATTTTGAGAAAAATCCCCCCAACCCCAACTACCCTTTACATGGAATTTTTTTCGAAAAATTTGATTTTCTCAAAAATGGCTCTAACGATTTTGATTAAAATTTCGGATATTAAACATATTTAACTGACAAATGAAATATATATCTTGAATTTTCTGGGAATAGCTTCTGAAGAGTAGTTTATTCTGGATGAATTTTACTAAATTTTGAATGACTGCTAAATCGTAAGAGATTGACAAAAACTTACTACACAAAAAATGTAGAGCACTTTAAAACACACAATTTATGTAATATACATTTTTTTCGTGGAGTTCGTCGTTTTTTTGACATCACTTATTTTTGGTTTCTGCTATGAAAAACGTATACTTTTCTCATACAGGAACTTATCAACTCCTATCCATATAAACAAAGGAACTTCATTGATATAGCAAGCAGCTTTTGGCTATCACTTTAACCTACGGTTGTCCCTTATTGCGCTTCTACTTACAAGGAAGCGAGTAATTAGACTATTTCTGCTATTTTTTTCTGATTAGCATAAAGTAAATAGAAGTATAAGCTTTTTAAGAATTATTTGTTGCAGGGATATGGAGAAAGTCATGTGAGTGGTACACATAAAATTTTTTTCAGCTGGTTCTAATAGCAAAAATTTTGATGTGTTACACTCACATGATTTTCTCTAGCTGCTCAACAAACAAACTTCTTACAAAATATTCTTCTTCTGTCTACACTATGCTAATCAAGATAAACATTAGTGGAAATGTTTATATTACTTATTCTCTTATTTGTTCACAGAAATACCTACCAACAGCTTCATGCGTATATTTTATTTACAACACATATGAGAAAACTGAATCATGTAGATAGGTGTGTAGACAATTTTAGCAGCAATTTCCTGGTTATTCAGTTCCGAATACAGAAACTGGATCAAAGCGCTAAACAAAAGAAGCGAAAACGAATGTTCTAACGGAGGAAAAGCTACACGAAATTGATGTTGCATTCAAACGCTCACCTAAGAAGTCTCTCAGCCGTGTTGCACAGCAAGTGGGTGTTTCAAAAAGCTCTGTTCAGAGAGCTACAAAAGATTTTAAAATTGAAACCGTATTTATGTCTTTATTGCAGAAGTTATGAACATTAAATAAGAAAAACATATGCGTGTGAGTGATTATTTCATCCCCAGAAGTCAAAAATGTCTTCGCCCAGATGCACAGCAGTTCAAGAACACTTATAACAAGGTTAGTGCGATTTAGTTAGATTCGCGGCCTTTTTATAAAACGAAGGCACTGTAGAAAGAAGTTAGAAACACCTGCTTACAAGTAGATTACCTAAGAGATATATTTATAGCGCCGGGTACTTCCACTGTTAAAACATTCACTCATGGAAACAATACGTGTGTGTGTTGTGCATGCAGATAGATGAGAGCAGTCAAGTTGCGCAGTTCAAGGAGTGGGCGAAGAGGCGGAGTCTTCAAGCGATAGCCATGCTGTAGGTAAACGTACGAAAATATCGGTCGGCCGGCCTACTTCACTAGTCCTGCGCGTCATGTTTACAATGATCTCGTCTACTTGCACGGACAATAATACGCTGTAACTTACTGAGGCTTGATTAAGGAAAGAGTTAACACAATTGAAATAGTCATTGTTTTAGCGCGAATGCGCGGAGAAAACTATCGCAGAGAATATAAATTTGAATCGGAGCTGAATGCTCTTGGCGCTGCGTGGTCTTGTATACTTACCTGCTGACTTAGATGCCTAAAATTTAATTCTGAATTTTATTTCTTCCCCCGCTCAGGGTCTTCGAAAGTTGAAGTTTCTTTAGCGTACTTCTCATGGTCAGCTGTTCGGGAGTTGCGGGACTTGAGAATAAAGAAAAAGTTTCTGCTACACACAACATTCCGGAAATATAAGTTTTGAGGTCCGTTGAGTCCAAATAGAAAATGGTATGTGTACATTTGTGTGCTCTTGTGCGTGTGCGAACAAGTAACTCAAAAACTAAATATCGGTTTAAAGATTATATCCATTCCAAGCTGCCTTTACATTGAAACATTTTCAAAAATTTTAATTGTTTAAAAAATTGATGGAATGATTTTGTGTAAAATGCTGTCTGTAGCAGCCTTACATCTCTCTGATCTTAATGAAGTTTAGGGGTAATTTAAAGAGAATAATTTTAGATAACTGATTAAGTAAATTTTGTGAAATAATTAAGGATCTCAAAAACTGTTCTGTAAATATTGATGTTGAGGGTTCATAGAAACTGCATATGAAAGATATTCACACAACAAATAAAATGAAAATTTTGTATTTTCTAGAATAGCCTATGAATACCTCTTCGTTCTGAAAAATGTTGCATAACTGGAACTGTACATAAGATATAGATAAAATCATAGAATTCAAAACTGGTAGACCTTGTTATAGCACACAATTTATGCCACACATATCATTGTGAGTGGTTCAACGTTTCCGAAACATTGCTTAATACTAGTTTCAATTTTAAAATATTTAAATTTTCCCTAACAGGATTTTGTCATATCAGTTTCATTTGACCTTACTCGAGTGGAGTATTTTTACAAAAAGAACCGAACTTCAACCAAAAAGAGTCAGGTTTTAAAATTATTGACTGTCACTTTAGTCCAATCCATTCCTTTATTTCTATTTTACTTTTAAGGAATTAAGTAATAAGACCATTTCGTTAATGTTTATCTTGATCAGCTAAATCAGATTGGAGAATACTTTTTTTTACTTTCTCTATAGTACTATGTACATAGTGTATAGAGGAAATATTCACCCAAAATTTACATACCGAGATTTCACCGAAAATATACATTTTAGGACCCCCTGAATAAAAAAAAAAAGCATTTTCAGAAAAAAGTCCGTGCGTCTGTCTCTGTGTGATTTGGACAGCATAGCTCAAAAACGAAAAGACCGTTAAATACTAAACTTGGTATTTAGGTTTGGTATCTTCCAAGGATGCGACATTAAGATTTTCAAGAAAATCACCTCACTCCTAACTACCCTTTACATGGAGAAATTTTCGAAAATTTTTATTTTCTAAAAAATGGATGTAATGATTTTGATTAAAATCCCGTATATTAAAGATATTTACATACTAAATAAAATGTATATCTTGAATTTTCTGGGAATAGCCTCTGAAGACCTCTTTATTCTGGATGAACTTTGCTAAATGTTGCTTAACTACTAAACGGTAATAGATAGACAAAAACTTAATAAACATATAATGTATATCCGATCAAAACACACAAGTTATGTCCTTTACACTTTTGTTGTGGAGGTAACCGTTTCCGACATATTCCTTGTTTTTGGTTTCAGTTGTGAGTACTTATACTTTTCTCAGACAGGAAGTGTCAGTTTTTCTTTTATTCTACTCCTGGCCAAGCAAAGAAGCGATTTGCAATGGCAATCGAATAACGACAGATTTTAAAACATTTGACTATCGGTTTAGCCTAGTGTATTCCTTTATTTGCTTTCTACTTATAAGGAACTAAGTAGTAAGAAAATTCTGCTAATGATTATCTCGATTAGCAAGGTGCAGAAAAGAATAATCTTATGCAAGAAGTTTGTAGAAAAGCTAGAGAAAGTCATGTGAGTGTAACACTTCAGATTTTTAAGAATATTTTGTTGCAGAGTAGTTACAGAAACGCATGTGAATGGAGCACAACAGAGTTTTTGCACACGTCTCCTGGTGTTGAGCTCGCAATAGCAGTTTCACTGGCTTCCGAATATCTGACAATACCACATAGTTAAAACGAGTATAATGTCCGGTATACTATGATATCAACTGATACACGCTATGATGACGTAATGACTAGAGGGCGGATCCGGGTGACGTTTTCTATGAGGTTGATTTACCTTGTACTGTAGTCTGTGTATGTTCAAGGGGAGAGGTATCTGCCTGCAGTGCTGGTACAGGTTGTATCAAAAGAATGAGAGTACTATGCTATACATGATGCTTATTAATGTGTTTATTACATTACCGAATACTACATTTTAATGTAATGTGAATACTACATAGTAATGTATTGCATTGGGCGGTAAGGTACCTGCGGAAATATCGAAAATGAATGTCCTAAGTCTCTCACTTAAAAGGTATATCGTGAGAAACTCCTTACAACATTACAAGACGTGACAGGTGCATACGAATAATACATTATGACAATGTCTGTCATATTGATTTACTCCTTTTTATTTGGAAGGCTCCGTTTCTTTTTGCAGCAAGATATCTCGCACAGCACACATGATTGAAAAACTAAGTATTTTTACTTTCTCTATACCTACTATGTACATAGTGTATAGAGGAAATATTGTATTCCACCCAAAAATACGATACCGAGATTTCACAGGGAATACATATTTTAGGACCCCCTGAATCCAAAAAAAGCATTTTCTGAAAAAAGTCCACCTGTGTGTAGGTGACTGTGGACAGCATAGCTCAAAAACGAAAAGACTGTTGAACACCAAACTTGGAATTGAAGTTTCGCATCTTCCAAGGATGCGACACGAAGATTTTGAAGAAAATTCCCCCACCTCCAACTACCCTTTACGTGGAACTTTTTTAAAAAATTTTGATTTTTCTCAAAAATGGCTTTAACGATTTTGATTAAAACATTAAAGATATTTACCTGACAAATAAAATGTATACCTTGAATTTTCCGGGAATAGCTTACTTTATTCTGGATGCATTTTACGGAATTTTGCATAACTTCTAAACTGTAAGAGATGGGTAAAAACTTAACACACAAAAAATCCAGAGCACATTAAAACACACAATTTATGTCATATACATTTTTTTCTTGGAGTTGATCGTTTTTGTGATATTCCTTATTTTTGGTTTCAGCTATGAAAAGCTTATACTTTTCTCATACAGGAATTTGTCAACTCCTTTCCGTACGAACAAAGGAACATCAATCACATAGCTGCTAGCTTTATATTATCACTTTAACCTAAGATACTCCCATATTTTGCTTCTACTTAGAAGGAAGCAAATAATAAGACTATTTCTGCTATTTGTTTCTGAATTAGCATGAAGTAAATATAAACATAAGGTTTTTAACAATAATTTGTTGCAGAGAGGTAGAGAAAGTCGTGTGATTTTTGAGCTATGTGAATCACACACACACCTGTACCTTTCTTAAAATGCTTTATTTGACCTCAGGAGACCTTAAAATATGTATTTCCGGTGAAATCTCGACATCGAGTTTATGGTTGGAATAAAATATCTTCTATACCTATTACACTTGAATGCTTGACGACATAATCTCATTGTGTTTGTAGTAAATTTTATCTTTCATTTTGGAATTCGATGTTGGATGAAATAGAAGCATAAAGCATCTAAAGGGAACACCGCTATTAAGCAGATTAGCTTAGCTGCCGTAACAGGATAATATGTCACTATAAGCTTGTACTTAATTATCTCGAGTAAGCACTATGGCTTCCCAGAATGCAACATTGTAGGTGAGAGAACGTTGATATATATAATGTCTGCTTATGAAGGACCAAAAAGTTTAAATATGTTGAGGATAATAATAAGCTGCAAATGCCACCTTGTCTATCAAAAAATTAAAAATTACTTTTTTACTTTCTCTATACGTGCTATGTACATAGTGTATAGAGAAGGTATTGCGTTCCTCCAAAAATTAGATACGAAGATTTTACCGGAAATATGTTTTAGGGTCCCCTGTATCCAAAAAAGTATTTTCAGAAAAAGATCCGTATGTGTATGTGTCCGTGTGTCTGTGAACACGATAGCTAAAAATCTGATATGTACCATTCACATGACTTTCTCTATATCCCTGAAACTAATTATTCTTAAAAAGCTTATACTTTTATTTACTTTATGCTAATCAGAAAAAAAGAGCAGAAATAGTCTAATTACTCGCTCCCTTGTAAGTAGAAGCGAAATAAGGGGCAACTGTAGGTTAAAGTGACAGTCAAAAGCTGGTTGCTATGTCAATGAAGTTCCTTTGTGTGTATGGATAGGAGTTGACAAGTTCCTGTATGAGAAAAGTATACGTTTTTCATAGCAGAAACCAAAAATAAGGAATGTCACAAAAACGACGAACTCCACGAAAAAAATGTATATAACATAAATTGTGTGTTTTAATGTGCTCTACATTTTTTGTGTGGTAAGTTTTTGTCCATCTCTTACGGTTTAGCAGTTATTCAATATTCTGAAATTAACTACTCTTCAGAGGCTATTCCGAGAAAATTCAAGATATACATTCTATTTGTCAGGTAAATATGTTTAATATACGAACTTTTAATCAAAATCGTTAGAGCCATTTTTAAGAAAATCAAAATTTTTTTAAAAAGTTCCATGTAAAGGGTAGTTGGGGGTGGGGGGATTTTTCCTCAAAATCTTCGTGTCGCATCCCTGGAAGATACTAAACTTAAATGCCAAGTTTGGTATTTTACCGACTTTTCGTTTTTGAGTTATCGTGTTCACGGACACACACACACGCGCGCGGACTTTGTGAAAATGCTTTTTTTGGATATTGGGGACCCTAAAACATATATTTCCGGTGAAATCTCGGTATCGAATTTTTTGGTGGAGTGCAATACTTTCTCTATACTCTATGTCCATAATGCGTATGGAGAAAGTAAAAAACGAAAGGTCTGTAAAATACCAAACTTGGTATTTAAGTTTAGTTTTTTCCAGGGATGCGATACGAAGATTTTGAGAAAAATCCCCCCTCCCCAAAATGCCTTTTACATGGAACATTTTTCGAAAATCTTGATTTTCTAAAAAATTACTAACGATTTTGATTAAAATATCGTATATTAAAGCTTCACGAATAGAGTAATTCAAACATGGCTTGGAGACGGAATAACGCTAGCGCTGCCATGCGGCAAGTTGTGATACTAAGTGGGACACTTGAATGCATTACTCTTGCAGTAAATAAGCGGGTTATTTATAATACTTGTAGATCAACCCTGACATCATATGTTCACTCACTGCAGCGCACGGATAAGCCTGCTTACTCTAACACAAATCAACCAAGTTGGTGACGCCTGCTATAAACAATTGCTGCTGCTGTCAGGGCTGCCAACTCTCTCGTATAACACTGGAACTCCCTTGTTTTTTGTTTTTTTTTTCTAATTTTTAAGCCAAAACTATTCTCCTGTTTTATTTAATCCGGGAGTTTCTATCTCTCTATTTGAGAAAATCATACCAGGTTAAAAGTTAAATCTGCCACGTATTTTTATTTTCTTATAGACGTACTATGTACCTAGTGCATAGAGAAGGTATTGCATTCCACCCAAAATTCGATACCGAGACTTCACTGGAAATACACGTTTTAGGGCCTCCTGTGTCCAAAAAATGCATTTCTGGAAAAAGCTCCATGTCGGTAAAATCCAAACTTAGTATTTAAGTTTAGAATTATCCATGGATGCAACACGATGGTTTTATAAAATTCGCGCACCCTCATACTACCATTTACATGGAAAAAATTTCGAAAAATTTTATTTTCTCAAAAATGACTAACGATTTTGATTAAAATATCACATTTTAAAATATTTGTTTGACAAACAAAATGTAGTTTTTTAATTTTCTGCGAATAGCCTCTAAAGACCTCTTTATTCTGAATAAATGTTGTATAACTGGTAAACCGTGAAAGATAGACAAAAACTGTAGGTCACGTAAATCACAATTTATGTCATATGCTTTTTTTTTTTTTTTTTTTTTTTTTTTTCGTGAAATTGACAATTTCTGAAATATTCCTTTTTTTTTGTTGTTGTTTCAGATTCAAAATACTTAAAATGTTCTCACACGGAAAGCTGTAAACTCGTGACTGACATGGCAAAAACTATTGTTTTAACCCAAAGTATTGCCTTATTTACCTTATACTGACAAGGAAGCAAGCAATTAAGACAATTTCTGCTAATGTTTATCTTGTTTATGATAAAATAGGTAAAATATACTTTTTAACAATAATTTAGCAGTCGTGTTCACGAACACACACATGGATCTGTTTTTGAAAATACTTTCTTTAGATACAGGGAATCCTAAAAGTCTATTCCCGGTGAAATTTCGGTATCGAATTTTTGGGTGGAGTGCAATACCTTCTCTATAATCCACGTACATAATACGCGTAGAAAAAGTAAATATATTAGACATATTCATTTTCTCAGGTCAAAGTCTGTTTAACATCTAAGGTCATATCAGGGGCTTTGCATTTGAAACAACTCGTTTTCTGTAGGTTTAAATCATTTTATTTCTCTCTAATACACACATACATACTTCCAGACTCTGTGGGGGATAGGGAATAAATCTGCCTAAAGAAAACCTCCCCGCACCAGCCGGGAATCAAACCTGGGACCTCCGGGTGAGAAATCAGCTCGCTGACCACTCGAACACGGAGACAGTCAAAAACGTCAAAATAAGACAAACAATAGAAGGTGCCTTATAGGCAACTTTTCGTTGTTGCTTTATTATTTTGACTTTCGCAGGATTAAAGAAATATGGATGCCGTGCGCAAGAACAATAGAACCGCGAGACACTTGACTGCTGATGATGTAGGTAGATACAGGAGATGAAAATTGCAGAGATGTAAATCTCTTATCTGTGAGATAAGACATATTGCTAAACTGAAGATCTGCACTTTAACCTAAGGTTACAGTTATTACTCTTGACTGGTATTTTTATTTTATCTAGCAGATGTGTGCAATATATTTATTAGATAGAGAAGGTACCTAATGTTACCACCGAAAAATTCAATACTGACATTTCAACGGAAATGCCCTGAATACAAACAAGCATTTATAAAAAAAAATGTCTGTTTTTGTGGGCAGCATTGCTTAGAAGCAAACATTTGGTTAAAATGTTGGCATTTACGTTCAATGTCTTATAGGATGCAACATGAAGATTTTCAAGAAAATCCCTCACTCCAAATTACCCTTTCTCAAAACTGGCTCTTAAGTTTCTGATTAAAATGTCGTGTTTAAGATATTTTAATGACAAACTAAAGTATATCTTGAATTTCCTTTTTAAAGCCTCTGGAGACCTCTTTATTCAGGATGACTTTTGCTTAACTGATACATGGTAAGATATAGACAGCATTTTACTGCACAAAATTGCAGATGCCATTAAAACATACAATATGTCAACCGTTTCCGAGATATTTCTTGTTGTTGGTTTGGATGTTATATTAATTAAGCTTTTCTCCGCGGGAAGACAGATTTTTTTTACATCTCTTTTGTTTTACTCCCGAAAATGTACAATTTAAATTGTTTCACATAGAAATAATTGTCTCTCGTGTATTACCTTCTACTTACAAGGAAGCAAGTAATAAGACAATTTCTGCTAATGTTTATTTCGATTAGCAGCCGTAAATAAAAGGACAGTCTTTTGTAAGGAAAGTTTGTTTGTGAAATAGTTGAAGTCATAAGAATGACACACGTCAGTTTTTTGTTACTTCATGTTAATGCTTCTTACTATATGACATCACAAAACGTAACGAGAAGGAAAATTTTGACACTTCCAAAGTCTTTAAGCTATGTCACGTTAAGTTAAGAAGGTTAAGCCAACACTAAATAGCTCCATTTAATATAATGCGTTTATCTTCACGTTTCGTTGCGTTAAGTCAAGTCACGTTACCTTAAGTTCATCGTAATCCCGGTATTACGGAGCCGCGTGAAAGTCGTTATGACCCTCTCCACATTGTCATCTGAAACGCGCGGTCGTTCGATGCTCTTTCGTTTAGACATCCCATATTTTGGATGTGATTGTACCGCCTAAAAATGTTATTACCAGTAAGTGCTTTATGGGCAATTCTATAGCCAGTTCCTACTAAACTGTATCCACTGAATTACGAAGGGGACTCGATAATTCCTTACAAAAAGATAGAAAAACCAATTATAGTGTACATAGTGTACATAGTGTATAGAGAAGGTATTGCACTCCACAAAAAAAAGGTCCACGTGTGTCCGTGTGACCATGTGATGGTGAACACGATAACTCAAAAGCGAAAAGTAGGTAAACAGAATGGCGGTGATCAACTCAATAAAAACAGAAATCCAATTTGTGTTCCAACTTTAGAAAAGCATTTTACGATGTTTACTCAGGTGAAACCTTGAGAACGGAAGATATTATGTTCATCCAAGTGGAATCTCCTGATTGTCACTCCATTTGTACCACTCCAACAATTGAATACCACTTATCTTAACAGCCTGCTCTTGCCAGATAAGCTTATTATCAGGTCATCCGATTTAGTTTCAATACCAAGTCATGGCGACTGTTCCATGTCTCACGTGACCTCTTGTTATAGCACCTCTTGGTTTAGAGATTATGTGGTGCATAAGCCTTCTAGGTTTTCCGTTAATACGAGTTCACTTTGTAAGAATGGAAACTGGAAAAGCATAGATAACTTTGTCTACTCAATGTTATTGATGAGAAACGCGTTACAGAGCTGAAAGGAACTAACAAAGTAGAGACCCCATTCATCAGCAAATCCTTTTGAAGCCTTACATACAGAATGGCAGACATTATTCTTACTCCACCACGTACATAATAGGTAGAAAATCCATTACATTTCATATACAATTTTGCTACTAAGATTTCACTGGTAATACACTAAGTAAAGAAAAAGCATGTGTATATTCGTATTTCCGTTTGTCCGTGTCTCTTTGAAAAGCTGGCGATACACCAACATTTTCAAGAAAATTACCGCACCCTAAACCACCTTTACTTGAAAAAAAAAACTAAAACAAATTGATTTACTAAAAATTGGATAAAGATTTTATTAAAATACCATATATCAAAGATTACCTCACTCTAAACCACCTTTACTTGAAAACAAATTAAAAAAAAACCTTGATTTCCTCAAAACTGGCTAACGATTTTGATTAAAATACCATATATTCAAGATTTTTACGCTGCAAATAAAAGAAATATCTCGAATTTTCAGGTAATAGCCTCGTAACCCATTTTGATCTGAAGGTTTGCATAACTGGTAAACCGTAAAAGAGGAAGAAACCTTTCTACACAAACTAGGATACTCTATCTAAAATTATTTTTTAGGGAGGAAGGGCCTTTGTTTATTTTTACTTAATTCACCCCCTCCTTACTGATTTATCCTTATTTAATTGAAACTAAAATAGAGGTTTATCACTGTTACTGATAAAATTGAATAAATTATTCAAAATAAGAAGATTAGATACAGGGGACCCTAAAACATATTGAGACTACGCCCTGCGGTCGTGAACGGCTTTCTTTGTAAGCCACAGCTGATTATTGACATTGTTACTCTGCGTTAGTAAATGGAAATGGCGTGTTATTTATGGACGCTCTTTAACTGCTTTGGTTCTTAGCGTCCCATTCTGTACTGGGCGTGAAAGATCGCTTAATTTTCCTCAGAGGCCTCTCTATCAGGCTTGAGGATCTTTTATGTGCCGTAAATCTACCACACGGGACCCACGGCTTTACTTCCATTCCGAAGGAAGCCATGCTAAGGATTATTACGCCCGAAAAAATCCATCGTCCTCCGTTGGGTTTGAACCCGCGACCTTGGGTGTATGAAGTTAGCATGGTAACCATTACACCACCGAGAGCGACACTCTGCGTTTGTGGACACGTGTGCCGGCGACAGGTTCCTTTAACATTGAAGCTGTGATTGTTGCATCTGTACGAGTGACCACGTGTGCTGTTGGAAAGTTCTTTGACATCGAAGCCGGGTATTGCTACATCAGAGTGAATTTGTGTCAGCTGCAAAGGTTTGCATGTGCGACGACTTCTGGAAATTTCCTGCGACGTGATGAACAGTATAAAAACCGGAGCAAAAAACCCGCCAGCTGCTAGGGCGAAGCTCCTATTTAATCCTTCTAAGACATGCTTGGGCATCATAATTTAAAATGGAAACCCTAAAATTAAAAAAAAAAAAAATTAAACTTACACCAGCGGTGATCAAGGGGCGTTGCACCATGACTGCCACCGTCGCTACCTCCTTTCAATCCCCAAGCCCATTTACACCCACCATCCTGCAAACCTCATATTCCGTCAGAACGTCGTTAAATTCTAGCAAAAATGAGTGCGCATACAACACAATTTCAGGCTGCCCTCGGCCCGCCAACTGCTCCTGTTGCGGTGTCCAGAGTTGAGAAATTCGCAGCGAGCAGTAGCGTCGTCGTCGTCGCCGCAGCGAACGTCGCCGGTCCCCATGGCCACACTCGCTAAGGCGTTTCGCGTTGGTGCTTCGTGGACAGGGGATCGTGGGTTCGAGTCCCGCCTTGGGCACGAGTGTTATATGTTTGTGCAATATGTATATGTTTGTGTAAAGGAACAGTAAAACCAGTTATCATACACTAAATTTAAGGGGGAAATATAAACAGTGGATACAGAGCCGGGGTCCTGACCAGACTCAGGTACTGTTAAAAAAAAATCGATATTTTTTAGCAGATTCTGATTATAATCAGTTTGTGGAAAAAATAAGTAAAAATTTTTGTTACAGAACCTATATTTCCACTGCAATCCCGGTATCGATTTTTGGGTGGAATGCAACACCTTCTCTACCCATGTACTATGTATTAATTAGAGAAAGTAGAAGGTGAATCTCGATAATCAAATTTTAAAGAACTGGGTTTCTTTCCGAAAGAAGGAAACTTCATAAGCTATTGCCAGAAATTAAATTTATACATTTTATGTTTAATGAAAGAATCTTTAAGATCTGTTTATTTTATCACATCGTTAGCTATTATATCAGAACATAAAAAAAGTAATCAAATAAAAAAAATCGAGAAAGTTTATGTAAAGGTGAGAATTTTTGTTGAAAAGCTTTGTGTTGTATATTTTGAAAGTACCAAGCTTGGTATCATTTCAAATTTTCATTCCGAGTTATGCTGCTCGCAAGAAACACAAAAAACAAAACGGACGTTTTTCTAGAAGTGCTGTTTTTATTCGGTGTCTGAAATCATCCATTTTACGGTGTTTAATCTCTGTGTATAATTACTTTCTGTACATATACTATGTACATAGTGTATAGAGAAGGTATGCATTACACTAAAAAATTTGATACCGAGATTTCACAGGAAACAGACGCTTTAGAGTCCCCTTTATCCAAGACATAAAGGTATTTTTAGAACAGGTCCGCATGTGTGAGTGTGTGTGTCCGTGAACACGATAGTTCAAAAATAAAAAGTCGGTAAGATACTTGGTATTTAAGTTTGGTATCTTCCAAGGGTGCGACACGAAGATTCTGAAGAAAATGCCCTCACCCCAAACTACACCTTATTGTCCATACTAGATCAAAACAAAATCTGATGTGTTCCATTCACATAACGTTCTGTAAATTTCTGCAAAATAAATATTATTAGGAAGCTTATGCCTTTATTTACTTCATGCAATCGAGAAATAAATAGCAGAAATAGTCTTATTACTTGCTTCCTTGTAAGTAGAAGCGAAATAAGGGAGTACCATAGATTAAAGTGATAGTTATAAGCGGTTTCTATGTTACTGAAGTTCCTTTGTTTGTTTGGACAGGAGTTGACAAATTTCTGCATGAGAAAAGTATAAGTTTTTCAAAGCTGAAACTGAAAACAAGGAATATATAAAAAGCAATCAACTCCACGAAAAAAATGTATTCAGCATAAATTGTGTGCTATAACGTGCTCTACAGTTTTTGTGTGATAAGTTTTTATCCATCTCTTACGGTTTAGTAGTTGTGCAAATTTACGTAAAATTCACCCATAATGAAGTAGTCTTTAGATGCTGTTCCCAGAAAATTCAAGATATAAATTTTATTTGCCAGTTAATTGTCTTTAATATATGATATTTTAATCAAAATCGTTACAGCCATTTTTAAGAAAATCAAAATTTTCGAAAAAAGTTCCATGTAAAGGGTAGTTGGGGGTGGAGGGATTTTTCTCTAAATCTTCGTGTCGCCTCCCTCGAAGATACTAAACGTAAATACCAAGTTTGGTATTTTACCGACTTTTCGTTGTTGAGTTATCGAGTTCACGGACACACACACACACGGACCTTTTTGTGAAAATGCTTTTTTTGGATATTGGGGACCCTAAAACATATATTTCCGGTGAAATCTCGGTATCGAATTTTTGGTGGAGTGCAATACCTTCTCTATACACTATGTACATAGTGCGTATGGAGAAAGTAAAAATCTGATGTGTTACACTCACATGACTTTCTCTAGCCGTTCTACAAACTTCTTACATAAGATTATTCTTCTTTCTGCACCTTGTTAATCGAGGTATTCAGCACAATGTTCTTATTACTTAGTTTCTTATAAGCATGAAGAAAATAAGGGAATATACCACGCTAAATCGATAGTCAAATGTTATGCGATTTTCATTACAAATCGCTTCTTTTCTTGGCCAGGAGTAGAACAAAAGTAAAACGGACCCTCCCGTCTGAGAAAAGTATAAGTACTTCACAACTGAAACTAATAACAATGAATACCACGAAAACGGTAAGCTCCACGAAAAAAATGTAAATGACGTAAAATGCGTATTTTAACAAGACTTACATTTTTTGTATAGTAAACTTTGTCTATCTCTTACGGTTTATTAGTTATGCCAAATTAAGCAAAATCCATCCAGAATAAACAGGTCTTTAGAAGCTATTCTCAGAAAATTCAAGATATGCATTTTATTTGTCAGGTAAATATCTTTAATATACGAAATTTTAATCAAAATCGTTAGAGCCGTTTTTGAGAAAGTCAAAATTTTCGAAAAAAGTTGCATGTAAAGGGTAGTTTGGGGTGGGGGAATTTTTCTCAAAATCTTCGTGTCGCATCCCTGGAAGGTACTGAACTTAAATACCAAGTTTGGCATTTTAGCTACTTTTCGTTTTGAGTTATCGTGTGCACGGACACACGGACACACACACACACACACACACACACACACACACACGCAGGACCTTTTTCTGGAATTGCTTTTTTTGGATTCAGGGGGTCCTAAAACAAGTATTTCCGGTGAAATCTCGACATAGAATTTTTGGGTGGAATGCAATACTTCTCTATCCCTATGTAAACTGTACATACGGGGCAAGAGAAAGTAAAAAACATTTAGTCTTTGACAGGAATCGAAATCATGACCTTGGATAGCAGCTTCCCGCGTTACACTTTAAGCCACCAAAACAGTTGAATAAACGCCTCCAGAGCAGGATACATAACTCAATTCGTTGTTAATGAATGCTGAGAGTCGCACTCTCAAGTGATTAGTTCGAGATGTTACAGATTTTTGCGACATTAAATCTTGAGAACGCTGGTAACGAGCTGCTAAAAATGTATATTTCTATACTCGGGCAGGAGTTTTAAAGACATTCTAAGCCATTGTTTTAACCTGCTTTGCTTTAACACCGATTTATCAGCACCTGATACCCACACGTTTAACGTTATGTAGCTGCGTTATCTTTATCCGGGGACATGCATTGCCGATCTCAAATTACTTACATCAGTGAAGCAAACTATTTCGGATAAGTTCATTAACAGCCTATATATTTGCAGCAGCATAAAGGTTTCATTTGCAACTATATGTAAGTGTACTTATTATCCGAAGCGCCCGTATGTGAGGTTTGTGGTGGACAAAGCGGCGCAGAGGCGGGTTTTCCCCGCCGGTGTTCCATCTTCATTCCATGTGTCACCAGTATCATCGCCATAAGCAGTAAAAGTGGGCGTTAAAACACTACCAAAAATAATCCTTATTATATAATAGATTATATAAAAGCACAAAATCGTAAAAAGACCTCATGGCTTTCTTTGGAAGGGAAGTAAAGGCGTGGATTTACGTACATAAAAGAACCATATAAAGAGGTGTCTGAGCTTTATATTTCCTTAGATTATATAAAAACCGTTGAAGGGGTATGACAGAGTAGAAAAGGAAACCTATCGGTGTACACTAACAGTTTGAGGATCTCAAAACGTGTTATTACTGATATTCAAAGCTTATAAATGTAAGTATCAAATTAAAGAGTGAAAGTATAAAATCAAAACACGAGATTGTAATAAATCAAGTCAACGGTGTCCTTTATGACCCACTCTCTTAAATGTATACATTTATGAAGTTGTCAGGAAACATCTATTATTACAACTAATTTTAGTAATAAAATCCCTGTAGATACACTTATACTTGCTGATAAGCTTTAAAAACTCCCTCAGAGTATGATTTCCAAAAAAAACATTTTCAAATTAAACACGAATGCAAAAAACTAAAACCTAGATATTTCCTTAACAAAAACAAAAGTTATGGAAAAATAGTACTCAATGGAAGAACATTAGAATAATAAAAATCTGATGTGTACATCCACATGACTTTCTCTATATCTCTGCAAAAAGTATTATTAAAAAGCTAATGCTTCTATTTACTTCATGCTACTCGAGAACTAATTAGCAGAAATAGACTTACTTGTTTCCTTGTAAGTAGAAGCGAAAGGGAGTACCGTAGGTTAAAGTGATAGTCAAAATCTGGTTGCTATGTGACAAGTCCCTTGGTTTATATAGACAGGAGTTGACAAATTCCTATATGAGAAAAGCAAGTTTTTCATTGCTGAAAGTAAAAACAATGAATGTCTCAAAAACGATCAATTCCACGAAAAAAATGTATATAACATAAAGTGTGTGTTTTAACCTGCTCTACATTTTTTGTGTAGCAAGTTTTTGTCTATGTCTTACGGTTTAATAGTTACGCAAAATTCCGTAAAATTCGTACAGAATAAAGTAGTCAAATTTTGAATAACTGCTAAACCGTAAGAGATGGACAAAAACTTGCTACACAAAAAATCTAGAGCACGTTAAAACACACAATTTATGTTATATACATTTTTTTCGTGGAGTTCGTCGTTTTTGTGACATTCCTTATTTTTGGTTTCTGCTATGAAAAACGTATACTTTCTCATACTGGAACTTGTCAACTCCTATCCATATAAACAAAGGAACTTCATTGACATAGCAACCAGCTTTTGACTATCAGTTTAACCTACGGTTGTTCCTTATTTCGCTTCTACTTACAAGGACGCGAGAAATAAGACCTTTTCTGCTAATTTTTTTATCTGATTAGCATAAAGTAAATAGAATTATGAGGTTTTTAAGAATTATTTGTTGCAGGGATATGGAGAAAGTCATTTGAATGGTACACATCAGATTTTATTCGTAGAGTTGATTGTTTTTTTAGATATTCCTTGTTTTTTTCAGCTATAAAGACTTAAACTTTTCTCATACAGGATTTTGTGAACTCGTGTCGATACAAAGAAAGGAACTTCAGTCGTAGAGCAACCAGCATTTGACTATCACTTTAACCTACGGTACTCCCTTATTTCGCTTCTACTTACAAGGAAACCAGTAATAGACTATTTCTGCTAATTCATTCTCGAGTAGCATGAGGTAAATAGAGGCATAAGCTTTTTAGCAATAATTTGTTACAGAGATGTAGAGAAAGTCATGTGAATTGTACACATCAGATTTTTAAATAAAAACATTTCAGAAGTGTTTAAAAATTCACTGTGCTACAACTGAAAACTATATTTGAACTTACTTTATTAAACTCTTTGATTTGTATCTTAGAAAAATCTCACTTAAAGTTTTTGGGAAAAGTTCACCTAAAACGTGAAATTTAAAGTTAAGAGAGAATGAAACAACTATAGTAATATGGGATTATGCCCCAAGCTACGCCATATTTAAATCACCATACCTATAATGTGGTCGTTTCCTTAGCGTGGTGGTAGCGCGGCTGCTTGGGGAATTTTTTTCCCGCTGGGAGACCTGGACCGGGGTGCACTCAGCCTCCTGGAGCCCCTGGGGGGGCCATTGAGGAGCTACTTGATTGAGAAGTAGCGACTTCAGATCGAGAAGACCGCATCAACCGGGGGAGGGAATTGAGGCGCTGAATACGTCTCACCCTCCACCACTACACGCCATTCATGACGCCTTCGGGCCGAGATGGAGGATGCAGCGGCCGTGCGGTAGGCCAAGGTCCCTTGTGGACTGACGTGCCATGGAGTTACGTTTACCTATAATGTATTACATCATTGTATTCATAAAAGTCCGTACATATTTAGCAAATTTGGCAATTTGCACGTCAAAGTATCATTAAAACTTAGTTATAACTTGTACTTTGTTGCAATGTAGCTACTGGGATTTATTTACTTATTCCAAACAATCATTTAATTCTTATTTAATAATTGTAATTGGATTAGCTTTTATTACACTTATAATTTATTTGAATGTATTATTTAGAGTGAAACACTGAATATAAAGAACAAAATATAAGTATCTTATGTATATAATATTTGAAGCTTTTACATACCAATATCATTATGTAGCTTTGCGTTCTATGGGTTTTGAGAAACTTTCTTAATTTCTTCAGTTACAAGTATCAAAGACAATTGCGAATCAGCTGCAAACATTTCCAGCAATTGCGAATCAGGTGCACCAATCTCATTTCGATGAGATTTCATTTATCGTAAACGGTTAAAACTGAAACGGGCTGCGAATTGAATTGTTCAGTATTGGACGCTTGGGCCATCAAGTAAATACTCAATAAAGCAGTTAATTTTATTTGTGTGTGTGTGAGAGAGAGACAGAGAGAGGGAGAGACAGAAAGAGATTGTGTATTACAACGCATTGCAAACGGTCAGAATGAAAACTATTGTTTTCTCTAGCACGAATATACGAGGGTATTTTATTACACTAAAGATTAGATATCCAAAATATGTTTTGAGGATATCTAAATAACAAAAGTATTTTAGAAAAACGTTGTGTATGTATGTGGAAAGTACGTTAAATACCAAGCGTGGTATACAAGTTTAGTATAGTCCAAGGATGCGACAAGAATATTTTTAAAAAACATCCCGCCACCTCAAACCACCTTTTACATGAAACATTTTTCGAAATTTTTGATTTTCTAAGAAATTTTTGCTATTTGAATAAAATGTCTTATATAAAAATGTTTACATTGCATGTTTATATGGAATAGACCCTGAAGTCCTTTTAATTCTGAATACTTTTGCATTACTGGAGAGAGACATAAATTACTATACAAAAAAAAAAAAAAACTGATGTGTACCATTCACATGACTTTCTGTATATCCCTGCAACAAATTATTCTTAAAGAGCTTATACTTATATTTACTTTTTGCTAATCAGAAAAGGTCTTATTACTTGCTTCCTTGTAAGCAGAAGCGAAATAAGGCACTATCATAGGTTAAAATGATAGTCAAAAGCTGGTTGCTATGTCAATGAAGTTCCTTTGTTTATATGGATAGGAGTTGACAAGTTCCTGTATGAGAAAAGTATGTTTTTCATAGCAGGGACCAAAAATAAGGAATGTCTCAAAAACGACGAACTTACGAAAAAAATGTATATAACATAAATTGTATGTCTTAAGGTGCTCTACATTTTTTGTGTAGTAAGTTATTGTCCATCTCTTACGGTTGAGCAGTTATTCAAAATTCAGTAAAATTTATCCAGAGTAAACTGCTCTTCAGAGGCTATTCCTAGAAAATTCAAGATATACATTTTATTTGTCAGGTAAATATGTTTAATATACAAAATTTTAATCAAAATCGTTAGAGCCATTTTAGAGAAAATCAAAATTTTCGAAAAAAGTTCCATGGAAAGGGTAGTTGGGGGTGGTAGGATTTTTCTTAAAATCTTCGTGTCGCATCCTGGTATTTCACCGACTTTTCGTTTTTGAGTTATCGTGTTCACACACACACGGACCTTTTTGTGAAAATGCTTTTTTTGGATATTGGGGACCCTAAAACATATATTTCCGGTGAAATCTCGGTATCGAATTTTTGGGTGGAGTGCAATACTTTCTCTATACACTATGTACATAGAGCGTATAGAGAAAGTAATTATATATATAATTAAGGAACTGGATTTATGTCATATATATCTTTGCTATAGAGCAAATAATTTTTAAATAGATGGATGGGTAGAGTCAGACTTAAAAATTCAATGCCATAGCCGAGATTTGAACCACGTATCTCCCGATCTCTAGCCGGTTGCTCTGCCACTGAGCTACCATGGCAACATGCCGGCATAGCATTGAATTTCTCAACATACTCGCATGTTTCCCGGTAAACCACAAGGTGTTCTGAAATTATTTTGAGATAACAACCCCAATGGCGACTTATGTGGTTGTACGAAGTCCCAGGATTCATAGTATAGCCAACTATTATGGTCAATTGGTATTGGATTGTGTTTTTTCACACAAGCCGAGTGTAGGGCAGGGGTTGGATAGATAGTCTGACTGAAAAAATAATTAATGCCATTTTTGATATACCTCAATATTTCTCAAACCAAAAGTTCGTTTCAATAGTAATCGCATAGCGACAGCTTTTAAAATTTCTTTTGCCTAATGCTTTTCTTCCACTTATAAGAAAGTAATAATAATAATAATAATAATAATTATAAATCCTGGTAATGTTTATCTTGATTATCATTAAGTAGATAACAGAATAATGTTTTGTAAGAATGGTATGTTTGCAGAACAGGTAAAGAAAAACAGGTGAATGGAACACATCAGCTTTGTACTATTTTAAACATTAACAATCTGATGTGTTCCATTCACATGACTTTCTCTTCATCTCTGCAACAAATTATTGTTGAAAAAATTATGCTTCTATTTACTTCATACTAATCGCGAAAAAATTAGCAGAAATACTCTTATTACCTGCTTCCTTGTACATAGAAGCGAAATAAGGGAGTACTATTTCTGTATGAAAAAGGTTAAGCTTATCGAAGCTGAAACCAAAAACAAGGAATATTTCAAAAACGGTCATATCCACGAAAAAAATGTATACAACAAAAATTGTGCATTTTAGTGTGCTCTACATTTTTTGTATTGTAAGTTTGTGCCTATTTCTTAGGGTTTAGTAGTTATGCAAAATTTCGCAAAATTCACTCAGAATAAAGTACTCTTTAGAGGCTATTCCCATAAAATTCAAAATATGCATTTTATTTAGCATGTAAATATCTTAGGTATAAGAGATTTTAATCAAATCGTTAGAGCCATTTTTGAGATACTCAAAATTTTCGAAAAAAGTTCCATGTAAAGGGTAGTTGCGGGTGTGGGGATTTTTCTCAAAATCCTCTTGTCGCATCCTTGAGAGATACCAAACTTAAATATCAAGTTTGATTTCTAACGGTCTTTCGTTTTGGAGCTATGCTGCCCACAGACACACACAAACATTTTTCTAAAAATGCTTTTTTTGGGGAGGGGGTTCAGGGGGTCTCAAAACGGTATCAAATTTTTCTGTGCAATACAATACCTTCTCTATATACTATGTACATGGTACGTGTAGAGAAAGTAAAAATATACCACAATATAAGAAATGAAATTACAGGAAGATAAATTATGATGCAAAATGTTGGCGATTTAAAAATATAAAAGAAAGAAAATGCTCGGAAGAGAACAAAAGAAAATAAAAATAGTCATAGATGATGATGTTATTGAGCAAGTATCAACATTTAAATACTTAGGGTCGAAAATATCAATTGGGAATACAAAAGCAGATATCGACGAGCATATAGAGACCTGTAACAAATGTCTCAATGTATTGTCTCATTAAAGTACGCTTGCGAAACCTGGGTCCTGGGATCCAGAGAAAAATCCAGAGTAGAAGCAGCTCAGATGAGGTTCTTACGACCACTACTGGGAGTCACAAGAGTAGACCGAATGAGGAACACGGATATAAGAGCAAGACTATGGAAGAAAATATGATTGAAGAGATTCAACGCTACCAGAAGGAATGGAAGGACCATGTTTTAAGGATGCCCCGCTCGAGATATCCACGGCAAGCACTGTTTTATCAACCTACTGGACGAAGAAATATTGGAAGACAATTAAAAAGATGGAGTAATCAGTTTGTGTAGCCTCGGAACAGGTCTTTGGCCTAATCCTTATTGGGAAGAAGAAAGAAAGAAAGAAAGAAAGAAAGAAAGAAAGAAAGAAAGAAAGAAAGAAAGAAAGAAAAACATTTTGCGTTCCATTCACGTGCCTTTCTCTAGCAAAAGATTATTCTTTTATTTACGACATGCTAATCAAGGTAAACATTAGCAGAATTATGTTTCTTACTTCCTTGTAAGTAGAAGGGACATAAATGAATGCACAAGGCTAAATTGACAGTAAAATCCTTTAAAACTGGGTCTTATGTGCAACAACTAAATTTCGGATTGCTTTGCATGTCCTGCACATCAGATTATTTGTGCTAAAATACATTAATTATATATCAATAATGTAACGCGAATACAAAGCTATGGTTGGTGCAAAAAAAAAAAAATATTGCAGCAAATTCGGGATGGTATAAAAAAGCAAACGCTGGCCTTAATTACGCGGGATGTAGAACATCTGAAAAAAGTTGCCAGGAATTCAGAAAACAGCAATGTCAAAAGAAGTTTTTAACATAAAAATAACATCTGCAGACCCTTGTGTATGGAAATAAAAGACTAATGAAATGCTTTGTGGGTAGTGTGGCATTATATAACGCAGAAGATTGAGCGTAGCCAACATAGAGAAAAATAAAACGAGAAGCGCTGACTGAAATGTGTAGATCAAAAATAATGAAGAGAGTGAAATAAACAGATAAAATGAGATTAAAGGATAGTTATAAAAATAAAATAAAAATAACAGCTGTAATTTTACTGCTTTGAATATTTGCGTTTTCTGCCATAGTAAGTAGAGAAGATATTGTATTACATCTAAATATTATATATCGAAATTCCACAGGAAATATTTTGAAAACCCCTAAAAAAATCAAAATTTTCGAAAAAATGTCCAAGTAAAGGGCATTTTTCTCAATCTTCGTGTCGCATCCCTGGAAGATACTAAACTTAAATACCAAGTTTGGTATTTTACCGACTTTTCGTTTTTGAGTTATCGTGTTCATAGACACACGGACACACACACACGGACCTTTTCGTGAAAATACTTTTTTGGATACAGGGTACACTAAAACATATATTTCCGGTGAAATCTCGGTATCGGATTTTTTGGTGTAGCACGTATAGAGAAATTAATAATTGAATAGATTCATTCCGATTATTTCAATGTCGACGGTTACGACTCCAGCAGCGTTTGTTATGTGGTGCTGTGCAGAATATGGACGGGGACATCCAATTCCTTCTACATTATGTCTAGTTCTTCTTTAATTAGATGAAACATTCCGCTGGCCGCGTCATTGAAGCCCTCCGAAGTTGGTATTGTCTCCAAAGAAAGCTCTTAATTTATTTAATGAAAGTTGCAGTTGTCTTAAAGTGTCTAGACAAAACTTTGCAATTCTCTCCGATGTTTCTTATTCAGTGAATCAAACTTCAACAGCTGTATTGAGCAACTAAAGGAAATATCTTTTCAGCCTTTTAGTTCGATGCGTTGGTGACTATGACGAAAAGGGAAACTTTTTGCAACTGTTTTATTTATTCCCCCACGGAGTGTGGTGCAAGTACTAAGCACGTGGTGAATAAAGAAGGTATTGTATTCCAACCAAAAATTCGATACCAAGATTTCACTAGAAATACATATTTGAGGGCCCCGAGTCCAAAAAAAAAGGAAGCATTTTTAGAAAAAGGTCCACACCCGCACGTGAGTGTCTGTGTTTGTGAACAGCAAAACTCAAAAACGAAAAGACGTTAAATATCAAACTTGGTATTTAAGTTTGGCATCTTCCAAGAATACCGCACAATAGTTTTCAATAAACTTCCCCCACCACATACTAGCATTTACATGGAAAAAGTTTCGAAAATTTTCATTTTCTCAAAAATGGTTGTAACGATTTTTATTAAAATTCCGTACATTAAAGATATTTATATCACAAATGAAATGTATATCCTGAATTTTCTGGGAAAAGCCTCTGAAGAACTCTTTATTCTGAATTAATTCTGCCAAATGTTAGTTAAGTGCTAAACCGTAAGAAATAGACAAAAACTTATTGCATAAAAATGTAGATCTTGTCAATACACACAATTTATGTATTTTATGTTTTTGTTGTGGAAGTAATAGTTTCCAAGATATTCCTTGTTATTAGTTTCATTTGCAAAATGCTTATACTTTTCGCAGACAGGAAGTATTCATTTTTCTTTTGTTCTATTCGTGTTCAAGTAAAGAAGCGATTTGCAATGGCAGTCGCATAACGACAGCTTTTAAAACATTTAAATATCACTTTAGCATAGCGCATTCCTTAACTTTCCTTCTAATTAGAAGGAACTAAGTAATAAGTTCATTCTTTTAGTGTTTATCTCGATTATCATTGTATAGAAAGAAGAATAATCTTTTGAAAGAAGTTTGTTTGTAAGCAGCTAGAGAAGATCATGTGAATATAACAGTTGATTCCAGAATCCCATTTGCTTCCAGTAGTCCATCTGCCATATATCCAGCATAACATATACTTAGGTTAATCCAAAAAGATTAGAGATTATACACCGTTAAGATATTTACCGTTAGGGTGTTTGATCAGAGTACAGATATGTGTTACTTCAGTCCAACAGCATTGTAGCGGTGTTCAACGTGGAGGCAGGAAATGTTATTTTATACAGTTACTGTGGCGGCAATCCATTTCATTAGCAACAATAATTTAGCATCTCCATCCAAATGCTTCTTTATTCCAGTAATTTGTCGGAATTGATGCTGTAATTTGCCTTGGTGTAGCAATTTATTTTTTATAAATTATTTAGCAAGAGATTCTTCTCAGGCTGTTCAGGATCGGAATAATTACGAGTGAAGGTGAGTTGAAGATAACTTGTATTACACTTGCCAAAAATTTGGCAAGTACAATAAAATAACACATATTTTTACTTCTACTTCTTCTATACGCACCATATATATAGTGTATAGAGAAAGTATTGCACTCCACCCAAAAATTAGATACCAAGGTTTCACCGAAAATATATGTTTTACGGTCCCCTTTATCTAAAAAAAACATTTTCGGAAAAAGGTCCCTGTGTGTGTGCCCGTGTTTATGTGAAAACGATAACTCAAAAACGAAAAATCGGTAGAATACAAAAATTGGTAGTTAAGTATCTTCCAGATTTTGAGAAAAATCTCCCCACCCCCAACTACCCTTTACATGGAACTTTTTCGAAAATTTTAATTTTTTTAAAAATGGCTCTAACGATTTTGATTAAAATTTCGTTTATTAAAGATATTTACCTGACAAATAAAAGGTTTTCTGGGAATAGTCTCTGAAGAGTAGTTCTCTCTGGATGAATTTTACTGAATTTTGAATAACTGCTAAACCGTAAGAGATGAACAAAAACTTGCTACACAAAAAATCTAGAGCACGTTAAAACACACAATTTATGTTATATAAATTTTTTTCGTGGAGTTCATTGTTTTTGAGACATTCCTTATTTTTGGATTCTGCTATGAAAAACTTATACTTTTCTCATTCAGGAACTTGTCAACTTCGATCCATATAAACAAAGGAACTTCATTGACATAGCAACCAGCTTTTGACTATCATTTTAACCTATGGTAGTCCCTTATTTCGCTTCTACTTACAAGGAAGCAAGTAATAAGACTATTTGTGCTCATTTTTTCTGATTAGCATAAAGTTAATATAAGTATAAGCTTTTTAACAATAATTTGTTGCAGGGATATAGAGAAAGTCATGTGAATGGTACACATCAGATTTTTTATAAATTATTTAGCAAGATACTCTGATCAGACTGTTCAGGATTAGAAAACTGTTCTATTGGAATAATTACAAGTGAAGATGAGCTGAACATAATAGCTTCTATTATATTTGCCAAACAGTTTGAATTCACAATAAAATAATACATATTTTTAAATTCTATGTTTACTTCTCTCCTTGAACAAAACAATCCTCTTCTATATTTTCTATTTTATATTAATTTAAAATAATTCTAGTATAAAACACACAGTCTTTCTTTTATCTATGATAATAACTTTTCACAAATAATGAGTGCCTTTTATGAATTAACGTCTCAGAAAGCTTATTTTAATCAGCAGGATTTATTTCTCATTTTTCTCGTTATTATAACGAAAAGAATGAACGTGTTTTCATCTTCTTAGATATGTTTTCTTTTTCTTTATATCTGTAGCCATTTGCAATTTATGATGTTTAAATTATATTTTAATAATTAACATTAATATTATTACTTCTTTCATTACAAAAAATATGAAAATAAACCTTATTAATTGCAGTTTTAGATTTTACACAACTTTCCCTGTATTTTATCTTAGTTTTTTGAGAGTTGCAACGAAACAAAATTTAAAATATGAACATACGTGCATAATTCGTAACTCAATTCACTCACCACACTAAGTGGTATACCTACTTATAGCTTTCAACACTTTTGCCTTCTTTTTTATTAATTAAATTCTTTTAGGCTTTCTCAGGGCTTTAGGATTATTTCTGTTACAGCATCCAGCTGGAGGTGGTCTGGCCAGGAGCGGTTAAATTCGGTGAAATGTTAGACGGAGAAAAGTAAACACAAACAGCTAGACTTTTAATCACATCTGTTAAGAGGAGGAAATTCGTTTAGTTAGGTTGTTTACTCTTGATCGTAGAATAGAATAGCAGAGCCTTGAAACTCTAGTTTCTAGGAACTAGGGCACACAAATGTAATCTATTTTGTGTCCGGTTGCATTTTATTTGCTTACTTTATAGCCCATTTTTCGTGATTCAAAGGATAACGCGAACGTAAAAACAGCGAAATTGCAATGTTCTTAATAACGTTTTGCGTTTAACATGACTCCCTCTGTTTTTTCTACAGGAAGTGCATACAAGGCGACATTGAGCATTTTTACATGCCTATGTTCTTAAAACCAAATGAAATCTGTTCATATCCTACTGCTACGTTTTAATGTTTTCCGAGTTAATTTCCGTGGTGCTTGTTTGTAATATTTTGTTATCATTTTCTGATTTTGTGTTCGTCCAAAAATAAATTTACACATGGTTTCGTCTAAAGTAATAATTTGAATTAGTACAGCGAAAGCAAGAGAGATCAGTTTTTGTATGAAGATCGCTTTTGTATTCCACCCAAAATTCTATGTCAAGATTTCACCGGAAATATATGTTTTAGGACCCCCTGAATCAAAAAATATTTTCAGAAATAGATCCGTGTGTGGGGGGGGGCAGCATAACTTGAACGTGAAAAGACGGTTAAATACCAAACATGGTATTTAAGTTTGGTATCTTCCAAGGATGCGATACGAAGATTTTCAAGAAAATCCCCGCCATCCCTAGCTACTCTTTACATGGAAAAATTGTCGAAAATTTTGTTTTTCTTAAAAATGGCTCTAAATGAATTTAATCAAAATACCAAATTTTAAGAGTCATTCCATTACAAAGTGTATATCTTGAATTTTCTGGGAAAAGTTCTAATTGATTTTTTCTATTAAAAATGATTGTAACGTTTGTCTTAAACAAATCTATTAAAGCTATTTCAATCATAAATAATATGTATATCTTGAATTTATTCTTGATGAACTTTGCTGAAATTTGCTTAACTAGTAAAATATAGGCAAAAGTTTACTACAAAAAATGTAGATCTCGTTAAAATACGCAATTTATGTCATACATTTTTTCGTGGAGTTTGCCGTTTTCTAGACGTGCCTTGTTATTAGTTTCAATTGTAAAATAATTTACTTTTATCAGACAGGAAGTATACATTTTTGTTTTTTCTACTCCTGGTCAAGCAAAGAAGCGATTTGCAATGCCTATCGCTTAACGACAGCTTTTAAAATATTTGGCTATCCCTTTAGCCTAGTGCTTTCCCTCAGTTCCATTCTACTTATAAAGAACTATGTAATACAGTTCTCGTAATGTTTATTTCGATTAGCATGGTGTTGTAAGAAAAGTTATCTTTCGTATGAATTTGTTTGTAGAGTAACTAAAGAGTCATGTGAGTGTAACACATCAGATGGTTTTTATTTTTATTTTCTCTATACGTACTATGTACATAGTGTAAAGAGGAGGTATTGTATTCCACCCAATAATTCGATACCGAAATTTCACCGGAAATACATGTTTTAGGACCCCCTGAATCCAAAAAAAAGCATTTTCAGAAAAATGTCTGTATAGCTCAAAAACGAAAAGACCGTTAAATACTAAACTTAGTATTTAGATTTGGTATCTTCCAAGGAAGCGACACTACCCTAACTACCCTTACATGGAAACATTTTCGAAAATTTTGATTTTCTAAAAAATGGCTCTAACAATCTTGATTAAAACCCCGTATATTAAAGATATTTACATACCAAATAACATGTATATCTTGAATTTTCTGGGAAAAGCCTCTGAAGAGCTCTTTATTCTAGATGAATTTTGCTAAATTTTGCTTAACTGCTAAACGGTAAGAGATAGACATAATCTTACGACACAGAAAATGTAGATCTGATCCAAACGCACAATTTATGTCCTTTACATTTTTGTTCTGGAGATAACCGTTTCCGAGATATTCCTTGTTTTTGGTTTCAGTTTAAGTACTTAAACTTTTCTTAGACAGGAAGTGTCCATTTTCTTTAGTTCTACTCCTGGCCAAGCAAGGGAGCGATTTGCAATGACAGTGGAATAACGACAGGTTTTAAAACAATTTACTATCAGTTTAGCCTAGTGTATTCCCTTATTTTCTTCCTACTTATAAGGAACTAAGTAGTAAGAACATTCTGCTAATGATTATCTCGATTATCAAGGTGCAGGAAGAAGAATAATCTTATGTAAGAAGTTGTAGAAGAGTTAGAGAAAGTCATGTGAGTGTAACACATCAGATTTATTTACTGATGAAGGTATTACCACTGCTGTTTAGAAATCAACGGGCATCTTATGAACTTATTCGGGCTAAATTATGCATTGTAAGTCAAATCCAAAACATGTTTCATCAGAAGTTAAGAATGGCTCAAAATATTTCTGAACTTGTAGTTTTTAATGTTGTATATACTATTCGTATATTATAAAGGTCAAATAAGGACCACATAAGTAAGATATTGCATGTAACCATTATATCGTTTTCAGCTATAAACTGAATTCCAGTTCTTTTTGGAAAGAATAAAAAAAAAATGGATTCATAATTGTATCATTAAAATTGTAAACAAATTCACAAAGAGATGTAAGCGCAGACGTAACGCAACATACACGCAAGTGCGAGAGAATGCCATTCTGAAGTTGGTAAAATAGCAAAGTTGGCATTTAAGTTTAGTATCTTCCAGGGATGCGACACGCAGATTTTGAGAAAAATCTTCCCACTCGAAACTAACCATTACATGGAACTTTTTTAGAAAATTTTGATTTTCTTAAAAATGGCTTTAAAATTTTGATTAATATTTCGTATATTAAAGATATTTACCTGCCGAACAAAATTTATATCTTGAATTTTCTGGGAATAGCCTCTGAAGACTACTTTATTCTGGATGAATTTTACAAAATTTTGCAAAACTGCTAAACTAGAAGAGATGCACAAAAACTTACAAAACAAAAACGTAGAGCAGGTTAAAACAAACAATTTATGATGTATACATTTTTTTCGTGGAGTTAATCCTTTTTGAGATATTTCTTGTGTTTGGTATTAACTGTGAAAAACTATACTTTTCTCATACAGGAATTTGTCAACTCCTGTCCATACAAACAGAGGGACTTCAGTCACATAGCAACCAGCTTTTGACTATCACTTTAACCTATGGTACTCCCTTATTTTGCTTCTACTTACAAGGAAACAAGTAATAAGACTAATTCTGCTAATTTTTTCTCGATTACCATGAAGTAAATAGAAGCATAAACTTTTTAACAATAATTTGTTATAGAGATGCAGAGAAAGTCATGTGAATGGAACACATAAGATTTCTTGACACATTCTGGTGTTCAGTTCTCTATGCCAGAGAGGTTTATAAAGAATATTCCACACTTGTTTGAAAGTAGGGAAAGCAAACTGTGATAAGGAGATTAAAACAGCTGAGTTTACAGCAAAGCACTCGTAATAAACCGCGCCGAGGTGAAACACCGAGCAGCATTAGCTAAGCATTATAAAGCAGCGTTCCTTGCATAAACACTATTTTGCTATGTTTGCTCTAATAGTGTAAAATGTGTTTTAGGAGCTCTACAGATGCAAAATATGCAGAATTATTCATTACATCCTTGTTTGCCCCCTTCTAAAGTAAAGATGCATAACATCCGCTTGGGTGAATCTAACGCTTAACATGAATTGTGTAGAAAATGGTCATTAATTAGCATACAATTACAGAACAAACCTTCACGAAATTCCGAAGTCAACAGCTCAGGTTGTTCTCCCCATATTGGTTGACAAGAAATTGACACTTTGTAGTATTTAAAACTACCTTGGAGAACTTCAACCTCTTCCGGTCTTTCTTATACCCTCTAGAACTTTTACGTGGGTGGTTAGATGATTGTTAAAATCAAATGGCGTATTATTTATGGACGCTCTTTAACTGCTATGGTTCTCAGCATCTCATTCCTTACTGGGCGTGAAAGACCGCTTAATTTTGCTCAGTGGCCTGTCTATCAGGCCTGAGGTTCTAATCAACCTGTTTTATGTCCATCACAAATAAACAAATCTTTAATTACTAAGTAATTCTAATATGATAGATTAGTACAATGGGTTTACCTCCAAAAATAAAGTTTATACCTTTTACTTTCTCTATACGCACTATGTACATAGTGTATAGAGAATGTATTGCACTCCACCAAAAAATGCAATACCGAAATATATGTTTTAGGGTCCACTGTATCCAAAAAAAGTATTTTCAGAAAAAGGTCCGTGTGTGTCCGTGTGTCTGTGAACACGATAACTCAAAAACGAAAAGCAGGTAAAATACCAAACTTGGTATTTGAGTTTAGTATCTTCCAGGGATGCGACACGAAGATTTTCAGAAACCCCCCCCACCCGAAACTACCCTTTACATGGAACTTTTTTCGAAAATTTTGATTTTATAAAAAATGGCTCTAGCGATTTTGATTAAAATATCATATATTAAAGATATTTACCTCACAAATAAAATGTATATTTTGAATTTTCTAGGAATAGCCTCTCAAGATTACTTTATTCTAAGCCGTAAAAGATGGACAAAAACTTAACACACAAAAAATTTAGATCACGTTAAAACACACAATTTGTGTTATATACATTTTTTTCGTGAAGTTGATGGTTTTTGAGATATTCATTTTTCTTGGTTTCAGCTTTGAAAAACATACTTTTCTCACACAGGAATATGTCAACTCCTGTCCACACAAACAAAGGAACATCAGTCACATAGCAACCAGCTTTTGGCTTTCACTTTAACATATGGCACTCCCTTATTTCGCTTTTACTTACAATAAAGCAAGAAATAAGACTATTTCTGCTAATTTTTCTCGATTAGCGTGAAATAAATAAAAGATAAGCTTATTAACGTTACAGAGATATAGAGAAAGTCATGTGAATGAAACACATAAGATTTTTTAGAATATGTCTACACAAGCAAGCTTAGGTTTACAAGATAGTGCCTCACCTTTAATAGAAGAACTTATATACTTTCATGATCAATCAATAGTTACGCAAATATACGACAAGGGGCACCTAGCTTTACTTTCCTTCCGAAGGAAGCCAAGCTAAGGATATTGACGCCCGAAAAAAGCCATCATCCTCCGCCGGGTTTGAACCCGCAAACTTGGGTATATGAAGTAGGCATGGTAACCACTACACCAGGCATTGGCCTATAGCTAGGCATGAGGGTTTGGAGGTAGATGGCAAGAAACAGAAAAAAATCTGATGTGTACTATTCACATGACTTTCTCTATATCCCTGCAACAAATTATTCTTAAAAAGCTTATACTTCTATTTACTTAATGCTAATCAGAAAAAATTAGCAGAAATAGTCTTATTACTTGCTTCCTTGTAAGTAGAAGCGAAATAAGGGACTACCATAGTTTAAAGTGATAGTCAAAAACTGGTTGCTATGTCAATGCACTTCCTTTGTTTATATGGATAGGAGTTGACAAGTTCCTGTATGAGAAAAGTATACGTTTTTCATAGCAGAAACCAAAAATAAGGAATTGCTCAAAAATGACGAACTCCACGAAAAAAATGTATATAACGTAAATTGTGTGTTTTAATGTGCTCTACATTTTTTGTTTACTAAGTTTTTGTCCATTTCTTACGGCTTAGCAGTTAATTCAAAATTCAGTAAAATTCATCCACAATAAACTACTCTTCAGAGGCTATTCTCAGAAAATTCAAGATATACATTTTATTTGTCAGGTAAATATCTTTAATATACGAAATTTTAATCCAAATCGTTAGAGCCATTTTTGAGAGAATCAAAATTATCAAAAAAGTTCCATGTAAAGTGTAGTTGGGGTCAGGGGGATTTTTCTCAAAATCTTCGTGTCGCATCCCTGGAAGATACTAAACTTAAATACCAAGTTTGGTATTTTACCGACTTTTCGTTTTTGAGTTGTCGTGTTTAAAGACACACGGACACACACACACGGACCTTTTTGTGAAAATACTTTTTTTGGATACAGGTAGCCCTAAAATATATATTTCTGGTGAAATCTCGGTATCGAATTTTTGGTGGAGTGCAATACCTTCTGTATACACTATGTACATAGTGCGTATAGAGAAAGTAGAAATCGTTTGACGAATGAGTTGAGAATAGCGTGTAAATAAAACACTTGAGCTTTATTGTATATTTCTGAATCGTACTAGCATGCTTTCTTTGACTATTACATGCTGATAGAAAAGGACAGATAGCAATGATTGGGCCTTTATTGCACAATTTATTTTGTTACAGATGTTGTTCTTCCTCTAATTCTCAAACCAATGCTTATATCCCTTTCGCTAGCACCACAACTGAAGCGACTTGAATAGCTGTGATCGTTAGAGCGATACGAAATGGAATGGCTATCCATTCCAAACCGAACGTCATAGCGACTGCAGTCGAATGTGCCTGTGGTAAAGGATGGGGATAATTTCTTGGATGCTGTCGGAGCTACATTAACATGGATTTTTCTTTTTCTGTTAAAATAAACATTAAATTTTTACTTTCTCTAGCCCCATATCTACAATGTACATAGAGATAGAGAAGGTATTGTAATGCACCCAAAAGTTCTATGCCGAGATTTCACCGGAAATATATGTTTTGGCGTCTCCTGAGTTCGATTTTTTTTTTTTTTTTTTTTTTTAAGAAAAAGGTCTGTGTGTGTCTGTGGACAGCATAGCACCAAAAAAAAAAGACCAATACCAACCTTGGTATTTAGGTTTAGTATCTTCCAAGGATGCGACACGACGATTTTAAAAAAAAATCCCCCCACCACAACCAAGCTTTACATGGAAAACATTTCGAAAATTTTGATCTTCTTAAAAATGGCTCTAACGATTGTGATTAAAATCCCGTATATTAAAACTATTTATGTCCGAAATAAAATGTATATCTCGAATTTTTTGAGAATAACCTCTGAAGACCTCTTTATTCTGGCTGAATTTTGCTTAACTGCTAAACCGTAAGAGACAGAAAAAACGTACTACACAAAAAATGTACCTCATGACAAAACACACAAATTTTGTCCTTTACGTTTTTGTTGTGGAGGTAACCGTGTTTGAGATATTCCTTTTATTGGTTTCAATTGTGAAGTATTTAAACTTTTCTCACACAATAAGTGTCTGTTTTTCTTTTGTTCTACTCCTGGCCAAGCAAAGAAGTGATTTGCAATAACAATCGCATAACGATAGCTTTTAAAACATTTGACAGTCACTTTAGTATAGTGCATTCCCTTATTCCCTTCTACTTATAAGGAACTAAGTAATAACATTCTGCTAACATTTATCTTGATTAGCATTGTGTAAAAAGAAGAATAATCTTTTATAGGAGTTTTGTAGAGCAGCTAGAGAAAGTCATGTGGGTGTAACATATCAGATTTTTATTGTAAAAACATTAATAATTTAAAAATATATGACAGCTATAGATAACTTAATTTAATAGTTGAGTACAATAGTGTTAGTGAAATTAGATAAAAAGTTCACTATATTTTTAAAAGCATTGATTAATGGTCTTTGTTGCATAATGCACTTACGTATGAATGTAGCACTTGAGTATTTTTGTATTTCTGAATCGCACTAGTATGTTTCCTATGACTTTAACATGCTTTGAGAAAATGGACAGATAGCGATACTTTAACGCTTACCCTTGCATTTCAATGTACCCTTGACGTTAAAAATGTTAGCGTGTCATATCTTTTGATCGGAGTGCTTGCAGTAATGGTTCATCGCTGGAGGAGAGATAAATGAGCTTGCTAGGGGTTTGTGCATCACTGCAACTGTAAACCAAATTCACCTTGGCACAAATATGATTCATTTCTAAGAATCTGATGTGTTCCATTCACAGTCTTTATCTATATCTCTGCAATAAATTATTTTTAAAAAGCTTATGCTTCTATTTACTTCCTGCTAATTGAGAAAAAAATTAGCAGTTGTATGGACACGAGTTCACAAAGTCCTTAATGAGAAAATTATAAGTTTTTATAACTTAAACCAAAAACAAGGAATATCTCAAAAACAATCAACTCCACGAAAATAATGTATATAACATAAATTGTGTGTTTTAATGTGCTCTACGTGTTTTGTATGGTAAGTTTTTGTCTCTCTGTTACGGTTTAGCACTTACGCAAAATTCCGTAAAATTCACTCAGAATAAAGTAGTCTTCAGAGGCTATTCCCAGAAAATTCAAAATATACATTTTATTTGTCAGGTAAATAACTTTAATATACGATATTTTAATCAAAATCGTTAGGGCTGTTTTTGAGAAAATCAAAATTTTCAAAAAGAGTTCCATGTAAAGGGTAGTTTGAGGTGGGGGGATTTTTCTCAAAATCTTCGTATCGCATCCCCGGAAGATACTAAACCTAAATACCAAGTTTGGTATTTTACCACCTTTTCGTTTTTGCGTTATCATGTTCAAAGGTTCACGGACACACTGACTAACGGATACACACGGACCTTTTTCTGAAAATACTTTTTTTGGATACAAGGGACCCTAAAATATATATTTCTGGTGAAATCTCGGTATCGAATTTTTTGGTGGAGTGCAATACCTTCTCTATACACTATTAACATAGGGAGTATAGAGAAAGTAAGAATAGAATTCTTGTATCACGCTTAAAAGTTGCATTATTTAAATGAAAGTTATAACTACTGGTTTTTATCAATATTTATCGCTATAAACATCAAAAGTAATTAATATATAGCTCCAACACAGGTATTCGAGGATATTAAAGCACGCGAATGGGTATCTAGTGTTGTAATTCTGCAAGGACCGCCCTCCATGGCAGGTTTTTACTTTCAGATGAGCTATTGCAGTCCATACCGAGATTTCACGCAAATACTCGTTTTAGGGTCCCTGTATAAAAATACTTTTTACTTTCTCTATACTCGCTATGTACATAGTGTATAGAGAGTGTATTGCACTCCACCAAAAAAATCGATACCGAGATTTCACCGGAAATATATGCTTTAGGGTCCCCTGTATCCAAAAAAAGTATTTTGAGTAAAAGGTTCGTGTGTGTGTCCGTGTGTCTGTGAACACGATAACTCAAATACGACAAGTCGGTAAAATACCAAAGTTTGTATTTAAGTTTAGTATCTTCCAGGGATGCAATACGAAGATTTTGAGAAAAATCCCATCACCCCAAACTACCCTTTACATGGAACTTTTTTTGAAAATTTTGATTTTCTCAAAAATAGCCCTAACGATTTTGATTAAAATATCGTATATTAAAGTTATTTACCTGACAAATAAAATGTATATTTTGAATTTTCTGGGAATAGCCTCTGAAGACTACTTTATTCTGGATAACTTTTGCATAATCACTAAACCGTAAGAAATGGACAAAAACTTGACCCACAAAAAATGTAGAGCACGTTTAAACACACAATTTATGGTATATACATTTTTTTCGTGAAGTTGATCGTTTTTGAGATGTTCATTTTTCTTGGTTTCAGCTTTGATACTTTCCTCATACAGGAATTTGTCAGCTCCTGTCCATACAAACAAAGGAACATCAGTCACATAGTAACCAGCTTTTGGCTTTCACTTTAACCTATGGTACTCCCTTATTTTACTCCTACTTACAATAAAGCAAGAAATAAGACTATTTCTGCCAATTTTCTCGTTTAGCATGAAATAAATAAAAGATAAGCTTATTAACAATAATTTGTTACAGAAATATAGAGAAAGTGATGTGAATGGAACACATCAGATTTTTTTTTTTTTTTTTTTTTTTTTTTTTTTTGTAGCTTAACGTCCTTTAACCTAGTTGGTCATATCGGACGATGAATGAAATTGGTGAAATGATGCTCAAATGATCTCGGGGTCCATGGAGCTTAAAGTTAATCGAAATTCGTCTTCTCGGGTTAAGGGAAAACCCCGAAGAAAAAAAAAAAAAAAACATTATCCGAGTAACTCACCCTAAGCGAGATAGTCGCCCTCCATAGTGTAATGGTTACCATGCTGACTTCATATACCCAAGACCGCATTTGTGATCACTTATCAAGATTGCAAGATGCAATAGATGCGTACTTTCCAACTATTTCCACTACGATTCTCGACTGGGTTGTCTCACCATTTGATTTCGTAGATAGTACAGAGGAAATAGATTTCACTGCTTGCGAACGGGATGAATTTATTGATCTTTGCGCTGATTCCACACTCAAAGGTAAGTTCACCAAGAGTGAGGCGTCGGTGTCTAGTTTTTGGCTTCAACGGAGAGAGGAGTACCCTAACCTAATGAAGAAAGCAATTAACGCACTTTTGCCCTTTTCAACATCCTATCTATGCCAGCAAGCCTTCTCTGCTATGGTGACAATAAAATGCAAAGCAAGAAATAGACTGAATAACCTTGAGGATGATTTGCGTGTTTCACTGTCAACTGTAAGACCCGACATCACATATCTGTGTTCTAAGCATCAATCACAAGTTTCACATTAATCATTAATCGAACAAAATTTATTGATGTATTTTTACTCAGTGATTGTAGTAACGTTTACTGTATTATGTTATGGTGAACGTTATTATTATATAATATTTCAATAAATTAACATATTAAGCTTAATTTTCTTTTAATTCAAGGAAGGGTGCCCCTAGTGTTTAATGTTATTCCCAAGGGTGCCGTGAACTTCAAAAGGTTGGGAAACACTGGTCTAATGTTTTAAAAGCTGTCGTTATGCGATTGTCATTACATATCGCTTCTTTTCTTGGCCAGGAGTAGAACAAAAGGAAAACGGACACTCCCGTCTGAGAAAAGTATAAGTACTTCACAACTGAAACTAATATCATTGAATACCTCGAAAATGGTAAGCTACACGAGAAAAATGTATATGACATAACTTGTGTATTTTAACAAGACCTAAATTGTTTGTACAGTAAGTTTTTGTCTATCTCTTACGGTTTACTAGTTATGCCAAATAAAGCGAAATTCATCCAGAATAAACAGGTGTTCAGAAGCTATTTCCAGAAAATTCAAGCTATACATTTTATTTGTTAGATAAATATCTTTAATATATGATATTTTAATCAAAATCGTTACAGCCATTTTTAAGAAAATCAAAATTTTCGAAAAAAGTTGCATGTAAAGGGTAGTTTGGTGTGGGGGCATTTTTCTCAAAATCTTGTGTCGCATCTCTGGAAGATACTTAACTTAAATACCAAGTTTGATATTTTAGCTACTTTTACTTTTTGAGTTACCGTGTTCACAGACACACGGACACACACACACATGTACATTTTTCTGAAAATGTTTTTTTTTGGATACAGGGGGTCCTAAAACATATATTTCCGGTGAAACCTCGGTATCGAATTTTTGGGTGGAATACAATACTTCTCTATCCCTATGTACATCATACATATGGGGCTAGAGAAAGTAAAAATCTGATGTGTACCATTCACACGACTTTCTCTATATCCCTGCAACAAATTATTCTTAAAAAGCTTATACTTCTATTTACTTCATGCTAATCAGTAAAACATTAGCAGAAATAGCCATATTACTTGCTTCCTTGTAAGTAGATGTGAAATAAGGGAGTACCATAGGTTAAAGTGATAATCAAAAGCTGGCTGCTATGTCACTGAAGTTCCTTTGTTTGTATGGACAGCAGTTGACAACTTCCTGTATGAGATATGTATAAGCTTTTCATAGCTGAAAACAAAAATAAGGAATGTCACAAAAACGACGAACTCCACGAAAGAAATATATATAACATAAATTGTGTGCTTTATCGTGCTCTACAATTTTTGTGTAGTAAATTTTTGTCCATCACTTACGGTTTATTGGTAATTCAAAATTTAGTAAAATTCATCCAGAATAAACTACTCTTCAGAGGCTATTCCCAGAAAATTCAAGATATGCATCTTATTTGTCAGATAAATATCTTTAATATACGAAATTTTAATCAAAATCGTTAGAGCCATTTTTGAGAAAATCAAAATTTTCGAAAAAGTTCCATGTAAAGGGTAGTTGGGGGTGGGGGGATTTTTCTATAAATCTTCATGTCGCATCCCTGGAAGATACTAAACTTAAATACCAAGTTTGGTATTTTACCTACTTTTCGTTTTTGAGTTATCGTGTTCACAGTCACACGGACACACACACTAACGGACCTTTTTGTGAAAATGCTTTTTTTTTTGGATATTGGGGACCCTAAAACATATATTTCCGGTGAAATCTCGGTATCGAATTTTTGGGTGGAGTGCAATACCTTCTCTTTATACTATGTACATAGTGCGTATAGAGAAAGTAAAAATGGTTCTAACGATTTTATTTAAAATACAATATTTTTATAACAAACGAAATGTATATTTTGAATTTACTGGGAACAGCCTATGAAGACGTTTTCATTCAGGATGGCTTTTATATGACTGGGAAACCATAAGAGATGCACAAAAACTTACTACACAAAAAATTTAGATCTCATTAAACACATAATTTATGTCATATGTATGACATATACACATATATTTGTATACATATATATTTAGTAGAGTTACCAGCTTTCGAGATATTCCACATTATTGGTTTCAATTTTAAATCACTTATACTTTTTAGAACATGAAGAATATTTCTTCTCGTTTCTCGTTTGTTTACTCCTGGCAAGCAAAGAGATATGAATTTCAATTGTTTTACATAGATTTTAAAGGATAAGATAATCGCTTTAGCCTGTGAATTTACTTATTTATCTTCTACTTACAAGAAAGCTAGTAATAATGCTAATTCTGCTTATGTTTGTTTGATTTGCATGAAGTAGATAACTGATTTTAATGTTTTGAATGAAAGGTTTGTTTATCGAACAGCTAGAGAACATCTCTGACAGGAGATTACATGTTTTTCTTCTACTCACAAGGAACCAAGTAACAAGTCAATTTCTGCTAATGTTTATCTCGATTATCATAAAGTCGATAGAAGAATAACATTTTTAACAATAACTTGGTACAGAGATGTAGAGAAGGTCATGTGAATGCACACATCGGAGTTTTATAAGTAGAGGAATGTACCATTTTGGGTAGAGGACCACGACTGAAGCAACGATAGATCTAAAGCTAAAACCCTAATGATCTTTAGGACCCATGATCCGTCGTCAATGTAGCGAATTTCAAATCTGGATCACCTGTGACAGTTTTACCTAATTTACTATATAGACATTTACAAAAAACAATTTTACTCTGCGTATATATCTTCGGTAGAAAGCTCAACCTTCCAATCATATGTTTTTTTTTGCTTTTGTTTTTTATTGTTTCATTTATATAGACCCCTTTAACATCTAAGGTCATATCGGGGGCTTTGCATTTGAAACAACTCGTTGTCTGTATGTTCTTTACGTTGGTTTAAATCACTTTATTTTTCTCAAATACACAAACATTCACTCTCATATACATATTTCCAGACTCTGTGGGGTATAGGGAATAAATCTGGCTAAAGAAAAATTCCACGCCCCGGCCGGGTATCGAACACGGGACCTCCGGGTGAGAAGACAGCTCGCTGACCACTTGACCACGGAGGCAGCCATGGTTTGTTCAGCCTACTCTTAACAGTTATTTTAAAAGCCTTCTACTTCAGGCTTCTCAAGATAGACTGTAGAGAAACTATATTATCTCACTTCCTTTTAAGTAGAAGAAAAGTGAATAAAAAGAGGATACATTAAATTAAAGCGATAGTCAAATATTTTAAAAGCTGCTTGCTATGTGATGCAAATAAAGTTGGATGACTTGGAGTAAAATAAAAGAGAGATGAAGTGAATGTCAACTTCCCGTTTGAGAAAATATTAAATATTTTATAATTGAAACAAATAACATGTGATATCCCGGAAATCATAATTTTCTAAAAAATCTGATGTGTTCCATTCACATGACTTTCTCTACATCTCTGCAACAAATTACTGTTAAAAAGCTTATTGTTCTATTTACTTCATGCTAATAATAAGGGAGTACCGTAAGTTATAGTGATACTCAAAAGCTGGTTGCTATGTGACTGAAGTTCCTTTGTTTGTATGGACATGAGTTGACAAATTCCTGTATGAGAAAAGTTTGTTTTTCAAAGCTGAAACCAAAATCAAGGAATATCTGAAAAATGATCAATTCCAAGAAAAAAATGTACATAACATAAATTGTGTGTTTTAACGTGCTCTACATTTTTATATCGTAAGTTTTTTTCCATCGCTTACGGTTTAGCATTTATGCAAAATTCCGTAAAATTCGTCCAGAATAAAGTAATCTTCAGAGGCGATTCCCAGAAAATTCAAAATATACATTTTGTTTGCCAGATAAATATCTTTAATATACGATATTTTAATCAAAATCTTTAGAGCCATTTTTCAGAAAATCATAATTTTCGAAAAAAGTGCCATGTAAAGGGTAGTTTGGGGTGGAGGGATTATTCTCAAAATCTTAAATACCATTTTTGGTATTTTACCGAATTTTCGTTTGTGAGTTATCGTGAGCTCAGGTACACGGACACACACACACTCACGGACCTTTTTCTGAAAATACTTTTTTGACTACATGGGACCCTAAAACATATATTTCCGGTGAAATCTCGGTATGGAATTTTTGGGTGGAGTGTAATACCTTCTCTATACACTATGTATATAGTACATGTAAAGAAAGTAAAAATATATATGACAAACTGTGTGTTTTAACAAGATCTGCAATCTTGTGCTGTATATTTTTGTCTATCACTTGTGGTTTACCAATTATACAAGTCTTTCAGAATGAAGAGGAATTCAGAGGTTATTCCCAAGAAATTCAGCATATACATTTTGAGTTTTCATGTAAATATTTTAAATATACGGCATTTTTGAGAAAAACAAAAATTTCGAAACATCCTCCTGAAAAACATAGTTAGGTTGGGGGATTGTCCTGAAAATCTTCGTGTCGTATCTTTGGAAGATGTAGAACTTAAATATCAAGTATTTAACCGACTTTTAGATATTTTACTTTGCGTGCTCTCTCCCTCTCTCTCCCTCACTCTCTCACGCGCGCGTATTTTTTGTCGAGTATAAGGAACCCTAAAACATTTTTTCCACTGAAATCTCGATATCTAAATTATGGGTGGAGTGCAATATCTTTTCTACATATGCAGGTATTACATTCTAAGTAAGGGAGGTAAAACTATGTTACCTGGCCAAGCCTATTTTCGGCATTTTATTAGAGCATTTATTACGAAAAGGAAATATTTAAGCATATACAGGCCGTTTCAAAACGAAACCAAACGAAGATAGTAGTCGAATTAGCTTACACTTTGACTTGTCCGAAACTTAATGTCACAAATTTCAAACTCTCCTATTTAAACTTTTATGTGTGTTTAAAAATCGCACACATTTGGGATTAGGCAGCGAAGCAACAACGGTTGTCATACGCCACACTCACATGCTACGTTTTCCATTACTAAGGTTGCATGTCCCGCCACAGCGTGTCTATCAAACCACGCCTACAACACACAACTGGGACCTTCGCTACCAACCGGCATCTCTCTTGTAGTGGGCCAGGTACTTGCCATCTGGTTATGTACGACTGCCTAATCCATAGTGATTTTATGGCAGTTTTTGTATGTGCCGAATTGAGCTGAAAATTAAACTCACGTACGGTATGACCCACAAGGCCCACATCTTCTTAATAAAATGGAATTTTTAGTATTGCAGTGATATGTGATTTAATGCAGTTTACGGCACAAGTGAGTGAACGATCGCTCTCGTTCCAAACTTTATTTCAACCAATAGCTATAAATTTGTCTCCTTAGGCAAACAACAACCACGATGAATAAATTGATAGAGCATCAAAAGAAACAAAATGAATTGACAGTTTTTATTACGTACATATTCTATGCCCCTGGCAACCGATTTATTACTCCTCACATCAAACCACTATCGGTAATGGAAGAAAAATTCGTCTGATGTTAATATTTACTTAGCTTGTGGCCAAAGTGCGATTTTTCAAGAGGAAAAGGATATTCCTAATTCAAAGTGATTAAAATGACAAAATCACACGTTTCCCAATTTATATACTTGGGGCTTCATTTACAATAAACAGTTTTGCGAAATCAAAAGGAGGTAAAGTATTTGAAGTTTAAACTTAGACCCATTAGAACATACATTCTGCACATGTATTTGAATTTCATACATAATGTCTCTTAAGGAGATTATTCTTGTTTAGGGTGATATGGCATGCTATATGTCACTTTAGGTCAAAATAATGTTTTATTTTTTATTTTGATTATGATTATTATTTTTTCCTAAATTCAATTAAATCATTCTTTTTACTTTCTCTAGCCCCATATCACAGATTTATTAGTACCACAGTGTAACCTATAATATTATTTTTAGATTTCTAACATCACTCTGCCATATATATAAAATGACTCACCAAAAGAGTTTTGATAAACACGATTCAATAATGTTGTTATTCCAAAATTTAATTAAGCTGAACTTTTGAACTTTGATCTCTAGTATACCTTTTAGCCTTTTTAACATAAACTTTGTCGCTTTATCATTCTTTTAGTTATATCAATAGCTTTAATACTGAGCTTTAGGTGAAGACTGAAGGGAGTACCATAGGTTAAAGTGATAGTCAAAAGCTGGTTGTTATGGGATTGAAGTTCCTTTGTTTGTATGGACAGGAGTTGACAAATTCCTGTATGAGAAAAAATATGTTTTTTATAGCTGAAACCAAAAACATGGAATATCTCGAAAACAATCAACTCCACGAAAAAAATGTATGTAACATAAATTGTGTGTTTTCAAGTGCTTTACATTTGTTGTGTGGTAGGTGTTTGTCCACCTCTTACGGTTTAGCAGTTATGCAAAATTCCTTAAAATTGACCCAGAATAAAATAATCTTCAGAGGCTATTCCGAGATTATTCAAAATATACATTTTATTTGTCAGGTAAAATACCTTTAGTATATTATATTTTAATCAAAATCGTTAGAGCCATTTTTAGAAAATCAACATTTTTGAAAAAAGTTCCATGTAAAGGGTAGTTTGGGGTGGGGGATTTTTCTCAAAATCTTCGTGTTCACAGACGCACGGACCTTTTTCTGAAAATACTTTTTTTTGGATATAGGGGACCCTAAAACATATATTTCCGGTAAAATCTCGGTATCGAATTTTTTGGTGGACTGCAATAGCTTCTCTATACACTATGTACATAGTACGTATAGAAAAAGTAAAAATTGCTTTTCTATTTCGTCTGAATGCATATAATCCTTTACTACGCATCCCGGTGGTGGCAGTTAGAGGACATCTTGATGAAAATAGAGATGGGAGACATAGGAAGGAAGCGAAAAGAAACTGCAAAACGATTCTGGAAGTCACTAAGAATTAGGAACACATGGATAAACGGGAAATTTGGAGGAAGTAAAAAATCAAAGGTGCTTTAAAATAAAGAAAGAATGGTTAATTGAGGGGTATGTAGATTTATGTAATAAACACGAGAGGGCAGGCCTAGCGTGTATAAGGATAACAGTACTACTACTAGGGGAGTTCAATAAGTCATAAGAAAATCAAAGAAATTAATTTTGAATAACTAAATTTTTACTTTCTCTACACGTACTATGTATATTGTGTATAGAGAAGATGTTGCACTCCACTCATAAAAAGGTCAGTGTGTCCATGTGCCTGTGAACACGATAACTCAAAAACGAAAAGTCAGTAAATTACCAAACATGGTATTTAAGTTTAGTATCTTCCTGGTATGCGACACAAAGATTTTGAGAAATATCCCCCCACACGAAACTACCCTTTACGTGGAATTTTTTTCGAAAATTTTGATTTTCTAAAAAATGGCTGTAACGATTTTGAATAAAATATCGTATATTAAAGATATTTACCTGATAAATAAAATGTATATTTTGAATATTCTGGGAATAGCCTCTGAAGACTATTTTATTCTGGTCAATTTTACGGAATTTTTGCATAACTGCTAAACCGTAAGAAATGGACAAACACCTACTACATAATAAATGTAGAGCACTTTAAAACACACAATTTATGTTCTATACATTTTTTTCGTGGAGTTGATTGATTTTGAGGTATACCTGCTTTCTGGTTTCAGCTATAAAAAACTTATACTTTTCTCATACAGGAATTTGTCAACTAGTGTCCATACAAACAAAGGAACTTCAGTCACATAGCAACCGACTTTTGATTATTACTTTAACCTATGGTACTCCCTTATTTCGCTGCTATTTTCAAGGAAGCAAGTAATAAAACTATTTCTGCTAGTTTTTTTTTTTTTGTATTTAGTAACCATTGTCTTGTAACATGACAGTTAAAGTTACAGCTACAATCATCATGTGATTTCGTTGCCATGGCGATGGAATCCAATATCTTGTGCTGCTATAGAAAGACAGAGAAAACCGAGTTTCGTACGGTGATTCAACACTTCTATTTAAATGGCTTAACACCGAAATCTGCTCCTGTGTTTACAATTGGGTAAATGAATTTAAACGTGACCGTACTCCCACAAATGATGAACATCGTTCCGGACGTCCAAAACTAGGGACTTCTTCCGAAATGATTGACAAAATCCAGGATATGCTTTGAGTTGAATCAAATTCGCGAAATAGTGGTACTCATAGGCATTTCACAAGGTACGGTGTTCTTAGTTTTGTTCTTAACTTAGGTCTGACAAAGGTCTCGGCAAGATGGGTGGCGCGTTTGCTCTAGTGGAGAACGAATGTAATCCTGTGATCGATTCGGAAGCTTGCTTGGCACTTTTCCGTCGCAATCCTGACGAGTTTCTGCTTCGATACATAACTATGGTTGAAACATGGATACATTACTACACTCCAGTCTCAATTAAAGTCGAAACAGTGGCTTTTAAAGCTGTACCGGTTCGAAGAAGGCAAAGGTGGTGACATCTGTAGATAAGGTGAAGGCCTCAGTTTTTAGGAATGCCCACGGAATCATGTTCATTGATTACTTTCAGAAAGGAAGAACGGCAATTGAAGAGTATTGTCCATCGTTATTGCACCGTTTGAATGAAGAATTCAAGAAAAGCCTCTCTCTTCTGGCAAAAAAAAATATTCTCTTCCATCAAGACAAGGCAAAAGTGCACACCTGCGCAGTTTTGATGGTGAACATTGCAGAATTAGGGTTCGAATTACTACAAAATCTATTGTATTCACCAGATTTTTCATCATGACATGTTTTTTAATCCCTATCCTTGAAAAGGTAGCTTGGCAGAAAGCGATTCTAGTCTAACGAAGAGATCATCTCGCAAATAGATACCTATTTTGAGGACCTCGAAATCCTACTATTTGGAAAGCTTAAATAAGTTGGAGAAACCATGGGAAAAGTATATCGATCTAAAAGGATAATTTGTTTGAAAAAAATCTGATGTGTACCATTCACATGACTTTCTCAATATCCCTGCAACAAATACTTCTTAAAAAGCTTATACTTCTATTTACTTTATGCTAATCAGACAAAAATAGCAGAAATAATCTAATTATTCGCTTCCGTGTAAGTAGAAGCGAAATAAGGGACAACCATAGGTTAAAGTGATGGTCAAAAGCTGGTTGCTCTGTCAATGAAGTTCCTTTGTCTATATGTATAGGAGTTGACAAGTTCCTGTATGAGAAAAGTATACGTTTTTCATAGCAGAAACCAAAAATAAGGAATGTCACAAAAACGACGAACTCCACGAAAAAATGTATATAACATAAATTGTGTGTTTTAATGTGCTCTACATTTCTTGTGCAGTAAATTTTTGTCCATCTCTTGCGGTTTAGCAGTTATTCAAAATTTAGTAAAATTCATCCAGAATAAACTACTCTTCAGAGGCTATGCCCAGAAAATTCAAGATATACATTTCATTTGTCAGGTAAATATGTTTAATATACGAAATTTTAATCAAAATCATTAGAGCCATTTTCGAAAAAAGTTCCATGTAAAGGGTAGTGGGGGGTGGGTATTTTTCTCAAAATCTTCGTGTCGCATCCCTGGAAGATACTAAACTTAAATACCAAATTCGGTATTTTACCGACTTTTCGTTTTTGAGTTATCGTGTTCACGGACACACACACACACACACACACACACACACACACACGGACCTTTTTGTGAAAATACTTTTTTTGGATATTGGTGACACCTAAAACATATATTTCCGGTGAAATCTCGGTATCGCATTTTTGGGTGGAGTGCAATACTTTCTTTATACACTACGTACATAGTGCGTATGGAGAAAGTAAAAAAAGAAGAAAAGAAATCGATAGAAATAGTCTTATTGCTTGCTTCCTTCCTTGTAAGTAGAACGGAAAATAAGAGAATGCATTAGGCTAAAGCGATTGCGAAATATTTAAAATCTGGCTGCTATGTTATTGACTTTCGGTTCTTCTGGATATTCAGGAGTTGACAAATTCCCGTATGATAAAAGTGTAAGTGTTTTAAAAATGAAACCAAAAATAGGTATTATCTGCGGAGTATTAAACCCTATGTAAGTGAATATTACGCAAATTCTGTATTTAACCCATATTTGCATATTTTGTGCTATAAGTTTTTAACTATCTCATACGTTTATAAGTTTTGCAAGAGGCTACTGAACCTATTTCCAATGTGTGTCCCATTCTCATTGCTTTCTCTACTTCTCTGTAACAAATTATTGTTAAAAAGCTTCATTCTTTTATCTATTTGATGCTACAAGAGGTGTACATTAGGCAATACTTTCTTGTAAGTTCAAGGGAAATAATGAAAGACACAAGGCTATATACATATTTACTTAAGCATTTTAAATTGCTTCAGCATCTTTCCTTTCTAAATAGAATATCCAATACTCTTAGATAAAAAACTTATTCCTCTTGATCGCTTCGTTACTTATATCATTTTATCTTTATCATTATAAGTCACCATAAGATCACCTTGTGGTTTAGCGGGAAACATGCGAGTCAATTGAGGAATTTAATGTTATGCCGGCATGGTGCCATGATAGCTCAGTGGTAGAGCAACCGGCTAGAGACCTTGAGATCAGTGGTTTAAATGCCGGCTATGACATTGAATTTTTCAGCCTGAGTCTATCCATCCAACTCCTGTTCTACATATGGCTTGTGTGAAAAAAAAAAAAAACAATTAAATTAGTTCTTTATCTGTTTGAGTATTTTTATTGGAAACCATGACTTCAGATTTCTGTGAAATTATTTATAAGTTACACATTCTAAAAATTTATATATATTTAAGCTGATATCCTGCTCTTTGAAGCTAATCCTGAGAAGCAAAGCAGAAAGAATATGTACACTGATGTGCCTCCAGATAGAGCGCTCAATAAAATTGAAACTCCAGAGACTGAACTTTAAGCTACCGTGGACTCGCCATTAGTATACAACTCTTGGTCCAGATGCTCTTGCACAGCTTTGCAGAAATATAATCCCCATCATTTGTAGATACAATTGACACCGAATATGCCAGGGCACATATTATAAAAGGAGAGATAAAACTCTGATGTGTTCCATTCACATGATTTCTCTATATTACTGCAACTAATTATTCTATTTACTTCATCTAATGGAGCAAAAATTAGCAGAAATAGTCTTATTACTTGCTTCCTTGCTAGTAGAAGCGAAATAAGGGGCTACCATAGGTTAAAGTGATGGTCAATAGCTGGTTGCTCTGCGACTGAAGTTCCTTTGTTTGTATGGACACGAGTTCACAAAATCCTGCATGAGAAAAGTATAAGTCTTTATAGCTGAAAAAAAAACAAGGAATATGTCGAAAACAATCAACTCCACGAAAAAATGTATACGACATAAATTGTGTGTTTTAAGGTGCTCTACATTTGTTGTGGGGTAAGTTTTTGTCCATCTCTTACGGTTTAGCAGTTATGCAAAATTCCGTAAAACTGACCGCGAATAAAGTAGTCTTCAGATGCTATTCCCAGAAAATTCAAAATATAAATTTTATTTGTCATGTAAATGGTTTTAATATACGATATTTTAATCAAAATCGTTAGAGCCATTTTTTAGAAAATCAAAATTTTCGAAAATAGTTTCATGTAAAGGGTGGTTCGGGGTGGGGGATTTTTCTCAAAATCTCCGTGTTCCATCCCTGGAAGGTACTAAACTTAAATACGAAGTTTGGTATTTAACCGAATTTTCGTTTTTGAGTAATTGTGTTCACAGACACACGGGCCTTTTTCTAAAATTACTTTTTTTGGATACAGGGGACCCTAAAACATATATTTCCGGTGAAATCTCGGTAACGAACTTTTTGGTGGAGTGCAATACCTTCTCTATACACTATATACATAACACGTATAGAGAAAGTAAAAATGAAGCAACAAGTGATGATAAATACTTCTGAGAAGATACGGACCGATGACATTATCGCATATTTCCAACCAAGTACTTAAAAAAAGAAAGAAAAAAACGTTGCAAAATATGCTATAACATGTGGATGGATATAGTACTATATCCTGTTTCATAAGTTCAAAATGAGCTCATCTCTGGACAGCTTCATCAGCGCGAACAATAGCAGGGAAAAGTACCATATCTGCTGTAGCAGAACTGAGCTGTGTCCATAGGACAGAATCCACCTGCCTTTAAATCTCGTATTTGATGCGAGAGGGATGTAGTTATTCGTGTATGACAGTGCACATGCTAACTTGGTTATCGTACAGTGGATGTGCGTTGGCACCATTTCTGGTGAGCAGCTCTTTTGCAATTCTATTAGGGATGTTGTCTTCCAATTGCACGGTGCATCAGGTTCGTGTAGCAGAAGCCATTCTGCTGCTGTTTATTTTGAAGCTTCCAAAACTTGCCAACGACGCCCATTTGTGGACTAGAAGGTGGAATGATGCAGGCAATATCTCTACAATAACAAACATTGCAATAGAATTGAAACAGCTGTACGAACTTGCAACATTCTCTGTATAGATCATATAAACTATGAAGAAAACATTATAATTTAAAAAAAAATCTGATGTGTTCCATTAACATGCCCTTCTCTGCAGTACATTACTATTAAAAAGCTTATGATTCTATTTACTTCATGCTAATCGAGGAAAACATTCAAGAAAGAGTCTTATTACTCGTTTCCTTGTAAATAGAAGGGAAATAAGGGAGTACCAAAGGCTTCATCAATAGTAAAATCTTTTAAAAGCTGGTTGCTATGTGATTTAAGTACCTTTGCTTGTGTGGACAGGGGTTGCAAAATTCCTGTATGAGAAAAGACAAACTAGTAATAAGAAATATCTCAAAAACGGCCAACCTTTCGAATAAGATGTATAAACGTTTTTCTGAGACTATTCCCAGAAAATTGAGGATATATATTTTATTTTTCATGAAAATATCTTAAATATAACAGATTTTAGTCAAAATCCTCGCAGCCATTTTTGAGAAAATCAAAATTTTCGAAATTGTTTTCATGTAAAGATACCAAACTTAAATATCAACGGTCTATTCGTTTTTTGAGCTGTGCTGTCCATAAACACACACGCTGACTTTTTTCCAAAAATGATTTTTTGGGATTTAGAGGGACCCAAAACATGTATTTCCAGTGAAATCTTGGTATCGAATTTTTGGTTGCAATACAATACCTTCTCTATCCACTAAGTACATAGTACGTGTACAAAAAGTAATATCAACTTTTAAAACAGAAGTTATGGTCCATTATGGAAAATTCTTACTTCCATCTAAGATTTTTGTCAAAAACAAAGTACTTGGGAAAGTTTCTAGCTTCAGCTATTTTGGATAGGCATACAAGTGGAGCATTCAAGTATTATACATCTATAGGTATATTTTTACTAATTTTAAATGCCTCTAGCCGGTTGCTCTACCACTGAGCTACCATGGATATGCCGGTATAGCATTGAACTGACTCATATGTTTCCCGGTAAACCACAAGAGATGACAACCCCAATGGCAACTTACAATGTTGCAAGTACTAAGTCCCAGGATTCATAATATAGCAACTATTATGGACAATTGTGATAATTTTAATTGTTTTCTCACAGAAACCGTGCGTAGGACAGGAGTTGGATAGATAGTCAGTTTGAATATTCTGTTTTACTTTCTTTACGAGATATGCTATGTACATAGATAGCATAGAGAAGACATTGTATTGCACCCAAAAATTCGATATCGAGATTTCACCGGATATACATGTTACTCCTGAACCCACAAAAAACATTTTTTGAGAAATTTCCGTGTGTGTGAGTGTGCAGCCTGGCCCAAAAACGAAAATACCTTTAAGAACATAACTTGTATCTAAGATGCAACACAAAGATTTTCAAGAAAATCCCTCCACACCAAGCTACCCTTTTCATGGAAAAAGTTTCTAAATTTTTGTTTTACTCGAAAATGACTGAAACGATTTTGATTAAAATCTCTAATATTTTTATATATTTACATGACAAATAAAATGTATATCTTCAATTTTCTGGAAATAGTCTCTGAAGACATGCTTATTCTCGATAAATTTTACGGAATTTTGCATAACTGATAAACCGTAAGAAATAGCAAAAACATACCACACAAAAAATTTAGAGCTCGTTAAAACACACAATTTATGTTATATACATTTTTTTCGTGGAGTTTACCGTTTTTGAGATATTCCGTGTTAATAATTTCAGCTTTAAAATACATATACTTTTCTCATACGGGAATTTGTTAACAAAATAGAATAATAAGCTTTCTAAAAATATTTTATGTAGAGATATAGAGAAAGTCATGTGAATGGAACACATCATAATTTTTTTGTAACAAGTGCCTTTATTTTCTCAGAATGTTGTCACAAATTGTTTTGGTATGAGTAGTAGGAAAATAAGGGAATACGTTATGCTAAAACGACTGTAAAAGCTGTCGCTATACGATTTTAATTGAAATTCGGTTCTCTTTCCACGACCATATATGCAACGAAAGAGATATAAATCGGACCAGTGTTTCCCGTTTGAGAGGGTTGGAGTATTTTAAAATTAAAAGCAATAACAGTAAATATCTTTGGTTATATCTATAAAAAAACTGACGTGTTCCATTCACAGACTTTCTCTACATCTCTAACAAATTATTGGTAACAAAATTATTCTTCTATGTACTTTATGATATCAAAATAAACATTAGCAGAAATTGTCTTAATTATTTGCTTCCTTGTAGGTAGAAGGAAAATAAGGGAATGCACTAATGTTTAAAAGCTGTTTCCTATGTGGTTGAAATCCGTTTCTATGCAGGTCCAGAAATTTACATCTTTCCGTGTGAGAAAACTTACGCATTTCAAATTTGAAAAAAATAAAAAGGTATATCTGAGAAATCTTCAATTCCACGAAAAAATATAGTCTGACATACATAGTGTTTTAACTTGATCTATATTTTTTGTGCAGTAAGACTTTGTCCATTACTTACGGTTTACCATTTACGCAAAATTCAGCAAAATGCATTCAGAATAAAGGGCTCTTTAGATTCTATTCCCAGAAAATTAAAGATATACATTTTATTTGCCATATAAATATACTTAATATACAGTATTTTAATCAAAATTTTCAAAAATTTTTCCATGTAAAATGTACTTTGGGGTACGGGGATTTTTCTCAAAATCTTCGCGTCGCATCCTTGGAAGATACTAAACTTAAATATCAAGTTTGATATTTTACCGACTTTTCATTTTTGAGTTATCGTGTTCACAGATACACCCAAAAATGGAAACACACACACACACACAAAACCCTTTTTCTGAAATCACCTTTTTCTGGATACAGGGGACCCTAGAACGTCTATTTCCGGTGAAACCTCGGTATCAAACATCTGGGTGGAGTGCAATACCTTCTCTATACACTATGTACTTATTACGTATAGAGAACGTAAAAATACTGTTAGTTTTATCTATCACTTACGGTTTGCCAGTTATGCAAAAGTTACTCAGAATGAAGAGGGCTTAAGCGGATATTTCCAAGAAATTCAGAATATACATTTCATTTGTCATGTAAAAATGTTGAATATATAGTATTTTAATCAAAAAAGATACACTTTATAAAGTCAAAGATCTGCAAAAAATGTTCCATTTAAATTGTCTTTTTATGTGAGAGAATTTTGTTGAAATCTTCATATTTTTAAAATATACTTAAATACCAAGTTTTGATTTCAATTGACTTTTCGTTTTTGAGCTATGCTGTACATAGACGTATACACTGATGTTTTTCTAAAAAACAAGTTTTGGGGGGTATTCAGCTGTTCCCAAAATATGTATTTCCGCTGAAATCTCTATATCGAAGTTTTGGGAGGAATAAAATACCTTAGTTTTTTATTTTATAATTGTACTTAAGCGCTAGTAAAAGTAATAACCACCACTTATTATACAAATGAAATGAAATATATTTCATTTTTATTTATTACACAATACAAATAAAATATATAATTTCATCTACCAAAATGTAATATCTATGCTTGTAAATGAGGTAGCTACTCGAATTGAAGTACTCATAGCAGCGTACTCGAAAACAAAACGGAATCAGAACTTTATGTAAACCAATAAGAGAGGTGCATTACCATAAATTCTACACTGATTAATTTCGGAGTTAAGCACTGAAATGCCGATGGAGATGGCTCCGTGAATGACATTCCAGAGGTCCTGGATTCAATTTTAGAATTAAAAAAGAACTTAATTATTCCCTATTCTTCTTGGAAGTACAATATGTGTGTAGATGTTAAAAAGTTTAACAGAAAACCAACAGATATAAACCTATCTATTAATACAAAGCGTGAGCAAGTGAGCTCACAAGTTGTATTTCTATTCGAAATTATTCAGCAATGCCTGATACAACGTTAACGAGAGTCAAAAGTTAAGTCTTTAATGTACAAGCAATGTTTTTGACAGAGTTAATAAAGAGGTGTATTTGACAGGTGCACTTTGAAAACTTCTATAGCCTGTTTTATCGTATTCTGTACTCAATTTCTGCTCAGGAAATGAAATGCATTTCATTGTAAAAATAAAGCGGGATCCTGAAAAGCCATTTTTACTTTTTCTACACGTACAATGTACATATTACTTGTAGAGAATATTGTATTCCACCCAGCATTTCGATACCGAGATTTCATCGGAAGTACATATTTTTTGAGACCCTCTGAATAAAAAAAATTTTTTTTTAGAAAAATGTCCGTGTGTATGTCTGTGTGATGTCTGTGATTTTCAAGAAAATCCCCTAACCCAACTACGCTTTACATGGAAAACATTTCAAACATTTTGGTTTTCTCAAAAATGCCTCTGACGATTTTGATTAAAAGCTCCTGTATTTCAGATATGTGCATGGCAAATAAAATCTATATCTGAAATTTCTGGAATACTCTAAAGATCTCCTTTATTCTGGATGAATTTTTCTGAATTTTTCATAACTAGTAAACCGTAAGAGATCACAAAAAATGTAGATCTCGTCAAAACAAACAATTTGTCATATATATTTTTTTCGTGGATTTGAATGTTGTCAAACATTCCTTGTTATTGCTTTCAGTTTTAAAATAATATTAATGCCTTCTCTATACTCTATTTACATAGTTCGTGTAGAGAAAGTAAGTACGCTTTCGCCTGCTTACTTACAAGAAAACAAGTAACAAGACCATTTCTGCTAATGCTTATCTCGATGAGCATGGAGTAGATAGACGACTAAGCTTTTTAACAATAATTTATTACAGAACTCTAGAGAAAGACATATGAAAGGAACTCATCAGATTTTTCTAGGTAGCTATTCTTTTCTACCTTACCTCAAGACTATGACCAAACTACCTATTTGTTTATATGAAATTTGTGTTTTCCAGAGTACTCTCCGATGTATAGATATAGGGGTATCTCACTAAAGTGAGATGCGTTCGCAAACGTTGGTCTAGTTCAGGTATAAGCTGTTGTATTCGTTCGGTGTAGTTTCAAACAACTTGTATAGCAAGGAAACCTCATGCAATCTCCTCATTTTATATCAAATAAAACATAATCTTCGTTATCCATATCCGAGTTTACATTTTTATTGACCTGAATTTTCAAATAATTTATACATTTCGGAAGCGCAACTTTTACCTTCTACGAATTGTTTATAGTTAAAGTTTACCCCATTTAAAAAGAAGTACCCTGGAGGATAATCTTAATAAAAGTAGATTAAAGCAAATATTTATAAAGAAACGCACTTGCCCTTACTTGCCTGCGTTAGTACATTACATATGCCGTTTTTCCTTTATTCAAGTTTAAAACTGGAGTGAGCTCTAGTAAAAATATGTGAGAATTATTACCTGTATAAAATAATAGAGAAAATAGAAATGATAATAAATGTAGATCCTTTATTAATCTTTTTCTTCTTAATTAAAGTTTTAAATTCTTGTAAACCAGTTTTCATAATCCTGCCAAACGCATTATCAAAAACCTGGTTCAAATGGCCACGAATGTTAAGTGATAGGCAATCCATTCAAAACCAAATATTGAAAGCTCAAATCTGTGACTGTGGTAAAGGACGGGGAGAGCCCAAGTAAAATAATCGGTGTGGTCCTTGGAATCTAATGGGATAACATTTGACTGTACATAGGGATAGAGAAGGTATTGTAAAGCACCCAAAAATTCGATACCGAGATTTCACTGGAAATATATGTTTTGGGGTCCCTTGAGTCCGAAAAACGCATTTTTAAAAAAGCTCTGTGTGTGTGTGTGTGTGTATCTCTCTCTGTGTGTGTGCCTGTGGACAGCATAGCCCCAAAATAAAAAGACCGTTAAATACCAAACTTGCTATTTAGGTTTAGTATCATCCAAGGATGCGACACGAACATTTTCAAAAAAATCCCCCCACCACAAACGACCCTTTATATGGAAACATTTCGAAAAGTTTGATTTTCTTAAAAATGGCTCCAACGATTTTGATTAAAATCCCGTATATTAAAACTATTTATGTCCGAAATAAAATGTATATCTTGAATTTTTTGGGAATAGCCTCTGAAGACCTCTTTATTCTGGATGAATTTTGCTGAATTTTGCTTAACTTCTAAACCGTAAGAGATAGAAAAAAATTACTACACAAAAAATGTACCTCATGACAAAACACACAATTTTTGTCCTTTAAGTTTTTGTTGTGGAGGTAACCGTTTTCGAGATATTCCTTGTTATTGGTTTCAATTGTGAGGTATTTAAACTTTTCTCACACAGGAAGTGTCCGTTTTTCTTTTGTTCTACTCCTGGCCAAGCAAGTGATTTGCAATGACAATCGCATAACGATAGCTTTTAAAACATTTGACATTCACTTTAGCATAGTGCATTCCCTTATTCCCTTCTACTTATAAGGAACTAATAACATTCTGCAAACATTTATCTTGATTAGCATTGTGTACAAAGAAGAATAATCTTTTGTAGGAGTTTTGTAGAGCAGCTAGAGAAAGTCATGTGACTGTAATACATCAGATTTTTACAATATAAAACAGCCTTGATTACTTCTCGTTTATGGTTGAAAGTTAGTATATGAAATTAATCCCAGAGAACAACCCTGTTTGTATAGTTATGCTTAAAACAAGTGGAAATTATAGGTACCGACAGGCAACAAAGGGTTGATGCAACATTGCTTTCTCTAGCCCGCATGTACAATGTGTGTGTGTGTGTGTGTGTGTGTGTGTGTGTGTGTGTGTGTGTGTCAGTGGAGAGCATAGCTCAAAAACTAAAAACCGTTAAATATTAAACTTAGTATTTAGGTTCGGTGTCCTCCAAGGATGCGATAGGAATATTTTCAAGAAAAGCCCACTACCACAAACTACCCTTTAAGGATGCATCACCCAAACTCCTAAAAAAAATTCCTAAAAACTTGTTTTGCCTAATGAAATAATGTAATGATTGTAGTTCAATTTCCTATTAATAACTCAAAAACTACTTATGTTAAAGCATGTTTTGTACAACATAAATGCATGTTAAAAATTTCAGCCTGATTAGTTGAAAGCTGTTGTATTTAGGATTTTGGGTATTGCATCCCCTTAAAAAGAAACATTTTCGAAAATTTATATTTTCTTAATAGTGGCTCTAACGATTTTGATTAAAATCCTGTATAAATCCCAAATAAAATGTATACTTTGAATAACCTGTGGATGAATTTTGCTTAGCAAGAGATAGACAAATACTTTCTATACAGACATTTATGTTTTTGTTGTGGAGGTAACCGTTTCCAAGATATTCCTTATTATTGGTTTCAATTGTAGCGTACATTTCTCAGACAGGAATAAGTGTATAATTTTCATTTATATAGCCCCCTTTAACATCTAAGATCATATCGGGGGCTTTGAATTAGAAACAACTCGTTGTTTGTATGTTTACATTGAGTTTAAACTATTTTATTTCCTCAAACACGCACAGATTCACTCTCACATACATACTTCCAGACTCTGTGGGGGATAAGAAATAATTCTGGTTCAAGAAAAATTCCCCGCCCCAGCCGGGAATCGAACTCGGGACCTCCGGGTAACAAGTCAGCTCGCTGACCACTCGACCACGGAGGCAGTCCGTTTTCTTTTGTTCTACTCCTAGTCAAGCAAAGAAGCGATGTGCACTGACAATCGCATAACGACAAATTTTAAAAACATTTGACTATAAATTTAGCATATGGCATTTCTTTAATTCCCTTCTACTTATAAAGAAGTAAGTAATAACATTCTGCTAATGTTTATCTCGATTAGCATGGTGTAGAAAGAAGAAGACTTTTTTTGTAATAAGTTTGTTTGTAGAGCAGCTAGAAAAAGTCATTTGAGATAGTTTGTTTTCTAACCTTATCACTTACTTGTTTACAAATTGATGTTTCAGCCTTCAGTAGGAAAGTGTGTTTTCCGTTATGGTCTCTGCGATTTTCATTTGTCCCGAGCCGTATCTCTACATTGATCCATTCCTATTTTAGCTCTCGTCGTTGTGACTTAATTAAATTTCTCTTATCAGTGTGAGTTTTCCAAGAAAGTTGTACACACTTGAATGACGTTTTCCCATGCCATCTCTCACTGATATTATTAGTTGCGGTGGTCATAATTATTACACAGCTCAATGTAGCAGTATCATGGAATCTTCTACCTCCAGCCTTACTACGAGGGCCGTTCAAAAGCCCTTAGAAAATCCAAGACATTAGACTTTTATCATCGAAAACATTTAGTATTTAGTAACCATCGTCTCTTACTAAATGACAGCACTTGTACTTCTTTAGAAAGATTGAAAAAAAATGTGATGTGTGCCATTCACATGACTTTCTCTACATCTCTGCAACAAATTATTGTCAAAAAGCTTATGCTTCTATTTACTTAATGCTAATTGAGAAAAATTAGCAGAAATAGTCTTGTTACTTGTTTCCTTGCAAGTAGAAACGAAAAAAGGAGGTACTATAGATTAAAGTGAACGTCAAAAGCTGGTTTCTATGTGACTGAAGTTCCTTTGTTTATAAGCACATGAGTTGACAAACTCTTGTAGGGAAAGTGTATAAGTTTTTAAAGCTGAAACCAATAACAAGAAATATCTAAAAAAAAAAAAACCAGCAACTACACGAAAAAATGTATATGATATAAATTGTGTTTTATCGTAATCTACATTTTTTTGTGTTGGAAGTTTTTGTCTATCTCTTACGGTTAACCAGTTATGCAAAATTCAATAAAAATCATCCAGAATAAAGAGGTTTTTAGAGGATATTCCCAGAAAATTCAGGATATATGTTTTATTTGACATGTAAATATCGTAAATATAAGAGATTAAAATCCTTAGAGCCAGTTTTCAGAAAATCAAAATTTTCGCAATTTTTTTCCATTTAAAGTAGTTCGTGGAAGGGAGATTTTCTTTAAAACCTTCGTATTGCAAAAAAGTTTGCATCATTATGATTTTTTAACAATAATTCGTTGCAGAGATGTAGAGAAAGTCATGTGAATGGAACACATACAATTTTTTGAAAATGAATAGATTTTAATGTCGTTCAATATAACTTTCATAAACGTACGAAGCTCGTTTAAAAACGTCAGCCTAAAGATTATATATCTATCATCTAGAGTGTGTATTTTCCCTCAGGAGATCCAGCAACACAACGCCATTAATGTCATTGAAGAGAATTCCACTGATCAAAGCCAATTTCAATACGAACCATCCACTAACCTCACTTTGGCCAAAACCGAAGGGAGGACCACAGAAACAACTCGGCAGCCTGTAGTATCGACCACACATTCATCAGCAATTCAGCCACTTTTAAACATGTCGGGGAAATTATGGAGGCTGGTTTAAGAGCTTGATGAAAGCTTTAGCTCAAATGCACCACTCAACCAGAGATGAACAGTTTTCGATCTGCTCCTGCCGATGCTTTTACCATCAAGCACATCATCTCGTCCTGAGGGGAGGGGAGATAAGTTTTTCTTTCACACTCCCTACCAAAGACCTGGAGCCTTGATGGATGCTTACTTCGAATAAAACAAAGCTTACTTTGGGTATACTTCAGGAGTTAGTGAAGCGCAAATAACATGTCATATTTTCTTTGTAGCTTAATATAGGCATGATCTTTTATTGCAACTTCTTATTAACGAGAACATTTGTCTTAATATGAATATCCAAAATAATTAAGGAGAGGGCTTTAGTAAAAGTTTACGTGTTCCATTCACATGACTTTCTCTACATCTCTACAATAAATTATTTTTAAAAAGTTTATGCTTCTATTTACTTTCTGTTAATCGAGAAAAAATTAGCAGAAGTAGTCTTATTTCTTGCTTACTTGTAACTAGAAGTGAAATACGGAAGTACCATAGGTTAAAGTAATAGTGGTATAAGTTTTTTTTAGCTGAAACCAATAACAAGGAATATCTAAAATACACAAAATGTATAAAACAGAAATTGTGCGTTTTAAAGTGCTCTACATGTGTTGTGTGGTAAGTTTTTGTCCATCTCTTACGGTTTAGCAGTTAATCAAAGTTTCGTAAAATTGACCCAGAATAAAGTAGTCTTGCAGAGGCTATTCCCAAAAAATTCAAGACATACATTTTATTTGTCAGATAAATGTCTTTAATATACGATATTTTAATCAAAATCGTTAGAACCATTTTTAAGAAAATCAGAAATTTCGAAGAAAGTTCCATGTAAAGGGTAGTTTGGGGTGGGGGGATTTTTCTCAGGATCTTCGTGTCGTATCCTTGGAAGATACTAAACTAAAATACCAAGTTTGGTATTTTACCAACTTTTCGTTTTTGAGTTATCGTGTTAACAGACACACGAACCTTTTGTGAAAATGTTTTTTTTTATGTAAGGGAGCCTAAAACATATATTTACGGTGAAATCTCGGTATCGAATTTTTGGATGGAGTGCAATATCTTTTCTATACACTATGCACATAGTGCGTGTAGAGAAAATAAAAATCGGCCAACTGATAAAAATTGCAAATTTGGTTTATTGTGTTCTAATAGTTATATATGATGTAAGAGTGTTAGATTATGGTTTTTGATTCGAGTGGGAATATTGTGAAACGAGACGCAGTATCATACGAGGTTTTTTCTACGAGAATTTTCTGATATTTGAGGTGACACGTCTATGGTGTTTGATTAATAGTGAACACCTCTTTTTAGTTCTCGACACTTTGTCGAGTTGAAGATCGTTGGAGATTCAAAATTGGGGATCTCAGGATCGAATCTCATCTGGTCCTCCAGCTAGCTAACTATACAAGGTGGTTCACGTGTTCCTTATTATTTTTGGAGATAGGCAGCACTACATACTCTGAAAGTAATAAGGTCGAAATTACCGTGCTTGTCGTCCATTTGGTAACCATGGAAATGTAGCCTGCTTTTCATCGGAAAGTAGACCTTAGCAGCAATTGTTACGTCCATTCCAAAAACATGCGCTTGTTAACTCCTGTTACTGTACATCTTATAACAATAGGATCGCTGCCATATGTTCTGCAACGTAAATTATAATGAATGAAGGTTAAATGTACGGCTTAAGCTACAAAAAGGGGTCCACAACAGTTGTGACACTATACCACAAGTTTTAACGCAGCTGGCGGGTGCAATGATAGTAGTTCAACTGTTTAATTTATGTTCCCTCATCACCTCCAGCGTGTCAGCGGTTCGAGTCCCACAGTCTGCGTGCACTTTTTTCTTTTTTGTGCATTATCTATCGAGGTGCAAAATTAGTTCAGTGTTTTTCACTAACAATTTGAGTAATAAACAAAAAGGTATACGAATGAAGAACAAATAACAGTTCATTTTACGTGTTCTTCAGTCTTCGAGCCATAATTTTCTTTCTAATAATTTTGAAAAATAAACTTCAGTAAGTATTTAAACGATAAAGAAACTTTAAATGTATAAAGTTTATAAAAACAAACTTCAAAATACTAGAACTACTAACATGTTTTCGATTGTTCTTCGTAGTTTGAGGATTCTTCATCGCTAAGTCTGTCGGAAACACTTTATCTAGTGGACATTGAGAAGTTTAAGTTATGGCGATTCAGTCTAACTTTCTTTTCAACTGAAAGTATTGGTGGTGGCACAGTTTGTGATTATCAGCCTGGGTATTTTGTGTATTTTTCGTTTTAGAGATACCCTGAAAATAGGTCTGGTTCTGTATATTATCTGAAATAACAAAACATTGTAATAATACTAGCATATTTAGAAGAAACTTAATGATTAGGTCTCAGATTGTCCATTTCCATTTGTGTTTCCTGTAACTGATGACTTTAATATGTGCTAGTTTAATCAACATAATTACGGCCATTTTGGAGAAAAAGACTATGTTTGAAAAACTTTCCATGTCAAGGGTGGTTAGGGGTGGGGGATTTTCTTAAAAATTCTTGTATCGCATCCTTGGAAGATAATAAACTCAAATAAGAAGTTCGGTATTTAACGGTCTTTTCGTTTTAAGCTATGCTGTCCACATACAGACACGGACGTTTTTCTGAAAATTCTTTTTTTGGGATTCAGGTGGTCCTAAAACATGAATTTCTGTCGAAATATTGGTATCGAATTTTTGGGTGGAATATAATACTTCCTCTATACACTATATATATATATATATATATATATATATATATAGTACGTGTAGAGAAAGTAAAAATAAATGAAAAATATACCTTTTATAAAAGACTACAAGTGAATATGTAAGCCCAACGTGACCAAAACTGCAGTCTAGGAAGACAGCCTCTAATTAAGCTGAGGAAAATGTGCACTATGATATAATGCTTGAAGAACGTTCCCCTTTCCATTCAGTTCTTATTCAAAGGAGAGTAACGATCCACCCCTTTGCACGTTTTGAGGACGATTGGGGGATAAAATGTCTCTCCTGCTTCTGGAGAGTATGTAAGATGCCTTTTGTATTCAAAGATACCCTTATATATCCCTAGTAACGTCCTATATAAAAGAGTTGGATATAGAAAGAGATATAAACCCTCTCAACTGCATTATTCGTCAGGAATTGTTGGGAGCGTAAAGTTAAAAATCTGATGTGTACCATTCACAATACTTTCTCTATATCCCTGCAACAAATTATTCTTAAAAAGCTTATACTTCTATTTACTTCATGCTAATCAGAAAACATTAGCAGAAATAGTCTTATTACTTGCTTCCTTGTAAGTAGAAGCGAAATAAGGGAATAGCGTAGGTTAAAGTGATAGTCAAAAGCTGGCTGCTATGTCAATGAAGTTCCTTTGTTTATATGGATAGGAATTGACAATTTCCTGTGTGAGAAAAGTATACGTTTTTCATAGCAGAAACCAAAAATAAGGAATGGTTCAAAAACGACGAACTCCACGATAAAATGTGTATAACATAAATTGTGTGTTTTAATGTGCTCTACATTTTTTTAGTAAGCTTTTGTTCATCACTTACAGTTTAGCAATTATTTAAAATTCAGTAAAATTCACCCAGAATAAAGCTGTCTTCAGAGGCTATTCCCAGAAAATTCAAGATATACAATTTATTTGTCAGGTACATATCTTTTAATCAAAATCGTTATAGCCATTTTTGAGAAAATCAAAATTTTCTAAAAATGTTCCATGTAAAGGGTGATTGGGGGTGGGGGGATTTTCCTCAAAATCTTCGTGTCGCATCACTGGAAGATACTAAACTTAAATACCAAATTTGGTATTTTACCGACATTTCGTTTTTGAGTTATCGTGTTCACAGACACACGGACACACACACACACACACACACACGGACCTTTTTGTGAAAATGCGTTTTTTGGATGTTGCGGACACTAAAACATATATTTCCGGTGAAATCTCGGTATCGAATTTTTGGGTGGAGTGCAATACCTTCTCTACACACTATCTACATAGTACGTATAGAGAAAGTAAAAATGTGAAACATGTTATATACATGGTATTTGATCGGAGCATATCCAGTATTGTCAATTTCGTATTATTGAAAGATGTAGGAAAATAATACGAGGATTTCCCATACAAAAGTGAAGCGAGGTGGTTAATAGGAGGAAAAGACACGAGCTGTTTTTCTTAAATGACAGATATGTGCATTTTTACTTTCTCTATACGCACTATGTACATAGTGTATAGAGAAGGTTTTGCACTCCACCCAAAAATTCGATACCGAGATTTCACCGGAAATATGTTTTAGGGTCCCTAATATCCAAAAAAAAAAATGCATTTTCACAAAAAGGTCGTGTGTGTGTGTCCGTGTGTGAACACGATAACTCAAAAACGAAAAGTCGGTAAAATACCAAACTTGGTATTTAAGTTTAGTATCTTCCAGGGATGCGACACGAAGATTTTGAGAAAAATCCCGCCACCCCAAACTACCCTTTACATGGAACTTTTTTCGAAAATTTTGATTTTCTCAAAAATGGCTCTAACGATTTTGATTCAAATTACGTATATTAAAGATATTTACCTGACAAATAAAATGTATATCTTGAATTTTCTGGGAATATCCTCTGTAGAGTAGTTTATTCTGGATGAATTTTACTGAATTTTGAATAACTGCTAAACCGTAGGAGATGGACAAAAACTTACTACACAAACATTTTAGAGCACGTTATAATGCACAATTTATGTTACATACATTTTTTTTCATGAGTTCGTCGTTTTTGAGACATTCCTTATTTTTGGTTTCTGCTATGAAAAAATTATACTTTTCTCATATAGGAACTTGTCAACTCCTATCCATGTAAACAAAGGAACTTCATTGACATAGAAACCAGCTTTTGACTATCATTTTAACCTATGGTACTCCCTTATTTCGCTTCTACTTACAAGGAAGCAAGTAATAAGACTATTTCTGCTCATTTTTTCTGATAAGCATAAGGTAAATAGAAGTATAAGCTTTTTAAGAATAATTTGTTGCAGGAATATAGAAAAAGTCATGTGAATGGTACACATCAGATTTTTATCTAAGTCATTTAAGATATTTTAATTGGGCGTGATATTCTAATATTTGTTTTCATACAGACTTAACGAGTTTGTAAGCTTACGAACGTATAATCCAAAAATATAATATCTTTAAACATGAGTTTATAGACAGACTGTCAAAATGGATAAAATGTGGCCAATAATGGAATGGAGCTCTTTATTAATGATGACTTCACTGGATAACAATCGACTTAAATTGGAGTCGTAATACCCCAACCTTTTGACCCTATTAACTCTGTGGTTTTCGTTAGGAAACAGTCAAAGTTGACGAAAAGCGTATATATTTATAGTTTAGAGGTGTACTGCAGTTGTGTTCAGACCCAAGCAATCAGATATGGCTTCCTAGCACGGGATCTGCAATAGGTTCACACGCAGCTTTCCGCTTAAGTTTCTCAGAGGCCCTCCTCTTGGTGTCGTGTAGCAGTCTTCCATGCAAGTGGTCCTATTCAAACAGGTCCTGCGACCTGCACTCACATATGGGTGCCAAGTTTGGAGCCTCACCACAAAATCCCACCTCTCCCGCTTGCAAGTCCTTCAAAACCGCTACCTCGTATAGCAGTCAACGCTGGCTGGTACATCCATCGAGACCTCTCCTTCCCAACCCTAACAGTCTACATCCTCACCCTTTACCAGAGGTTCTACAGCTCCCTCCCAAGCAACGCCCTTACCTGCGGCCTCGGGGAGTATTACATTGACCCCGGGGAGCGCTATAAGCCCCCCAGACTTGTCCTCGGCTAATAATATACACAAACTCTTTTCCTTCATAATTTTCCCTATAATAAATAAGTAAATAAATAAAAAGAAAAGCTTCCCTAAATTATTACACTATAAATCAAAGGCCCCTCATCTTACTTGTAAACATCCGTCCTGGTATGGTATTCGTCGGGGGCCACCGACGGTATGCCGATGGCCTAACTCTGCTGAAGTGTGCTGACCACATTAAAAACCTCCCAAATAACTTCGACGCCCTAATCCGCAGTCTAGGCGAGTACAACATTGACCCAGAGCAATGCTACAAAAGCCCCAGACTCCTTCTCGGCACCTAACACCAAAAAAAGAAAAACAACTCTAACAAACTAAATCCTCACTTTTTCCCCAGAGGTTCTACAGCTCCCTCCCAAACAACGCCCTTATCCGCGGCCTCGGGGAGTATGACATTGACCCCGGGGAGCGCTATAAGCCCCCCAGACTTGTCCTCGGCTAATAATAAACACAAACTCTTTTCCTTCATTCTCTTCCCTATAATAAGTAAATAAATAAAAAGAAAAACTTCCCTACAGTTATCACACCACCTCCTCATCTTACCAGTTAAGAACATCCGTCCTGGTATGGTATTCGTCGGGGGCCACCATCGGTATGCCAATGGCCTAACCCCAGTGACTCTGCTGAAGTGTGCTGACCACATGGACATCCTGCACCTATCCCGATCATTCTTCAAAAACCTCCCAAATAACTTCAACGCCCTAATCCGCGGTCTAGGCGAGTACAACATTGACCCAGAACAGCGCTACGAACGCCCCAGAATCCTTCTTGGCACCTAACACCAGAAAAAAAAAATCCTTCCGCACAATCCCTACATAATACTGCAAGTTCCACACACTTTCCCTCCCTAATCGAATATGCTCCACCATATCATGCTCCCGCTATTCCTGTCTCTCAATAAAATAGCTCTTCACCACCAATAGGAGGCTTACCTCCCTCCAACGTCAACTCGTTGCTGCTGCTGCGCTGACCACACCAATACTGCTTCATTTTCTAAGCACAAGATCTGGAAACAGGTCTATACGCAAATATTTTAATAAAGAGGAAGATCTACAAATAAGCACAACATGGCTACTTCATAACGCTTGCCCAATTCTCCTGAATGGCCAGTGCGCGAGGTGGTCCTTTAGGTATAAATAAATACCTACTACAGAACAACTTCTCTCCAGATCCAACAGCTGCTATGGCTAAGTTCCTTAAAATCCTTCAAGAGTTGCTGGGATATCAAAATTAAAACCTCAAAAGTAAACATTTTGAATTAGCATCACACCAGTGGTGCACAAGGACCGTTGCACTATAATTGGCAACCGTCGAGGAGTAATATTTGCCTCCTCCTGTCACTCCACAAACCCATCTCTCACCCGCCATCCTGTAAACCCCGCATTCCCTTCAAAACGTGGTTAAGTTCTGTAAAGAATAGGAACACGTCTAAAACACCATCGGGTGCCATCAACACGTTGCGCTGCGTTCTCTCCAGATGATGTCAACAGATTACGTTGTTGAAAGCTTGGAAATTAATCCAACACTTACCTGGCTGTCATCCTGAGAAAAATCATTATTTTTTTTTTTTTTTTTTGTAGCTTAACGTCCTTTAACATGGTTGGTCATATCGGACGATGAATGAAATTGGTGAAATGATGCTCAAATGATCTCGGGGTCCATGGAGCTTAAAATTACTCGACATTCATCTTCTCAGGATAAGGGGAAACCTCGAAAAAAAAAAAAAACCTTACCCAGGTAACTCGCCCAAAGCGAGATTCGAACTCACGACCTGTTGAATGTGAGGCAGACACGCTACCGCCACACTACCCAAGGCGGGCTTAATTGTTATTATTGTTACCATTGTTATTATCATTGCTATTCTTATTGTTATCATTATTGTTATTGTTTTTATTACTATTGCTATTATTATTATTATTATTGGCCGCGCCGTGGCCGAGTGGTTAGACCACTCGCCTCTCACCAAGCGACCGCATGTGAGATTTGTGGTGGACAAAGCGGCGCTGGGGCGGCTTTTCTCCGGGTTTCCCCGCCATCGCATTCCACTGGTGCTCCATCTTCATTCATGTATCATCAGTGTCACCGCCTGCGGTGCCATAAGTAGTTAAAGCGGGCGTTAAACACTACCAAAAAAATTATTATTATTATTATTATTATTATTATTATTAGTAGTAGTAGTAGTAGTAGTAGTAGTATTAGCATTGTTGCTACTATTGTTATTGTTATTGTTATTATTATTATTATTATTATTATTATTATTATTATTTTTATTCAGGAATATTCGAAAAATATCTTTTCAGTAAAATCTCACCATTATATGTTTGGTTTCAATGCAATCTTTCCTTACTTATGTACGTAGTAGAAAGAGAAACTTGATAACTTATTATGCCTATGAAATAAAAGTTTCTTAAACCGCCACGCTAATATCGTATAATAATTATTTTAAGAAGCAAGGCTTGAGGGAACATCTTCCTGTTTTTATTGGAAAGTGGGGCAGCTCTTGTTTCCACCCGCTGCAAGCGGGTAAATATGGTTTTCCGTTACTCTATAAAAACCTCCTGGCTACACGAGTACTGGTTTATTCACGGAAATATAATGGCTGTAAATCTTTGTTTAACTAAAAGACGCGCCATAGAGGCAGATCAGATATTTTTATAGGTCGCCTTCTCGCAGCGCATAAAAACTCGGGCATTATCTCTTGATCGAAACAAAAGAAGCATTCTAGCCTCGTAGTGGAAATATGTTCCAGCAAATAACTGTGACACTATAAAATGTGCTTTTTGGGGAAAGTTTTAAATTATCAAGTTTCATTTCATCATCACTCTATAGGTTCTCGAATGTGATACTTGGGAGCATTTTCAGAAAATGAGAACGTCTCGCTGCGTATTAATTTATGGTGGTCTTTGTTGTTACCTAAGCTACTCCTATCAGCTTATATTTTATTAAGGACATTAGGTCGTGAGAAAAACACCATGTTTGTGTTTAACTAGTCACTTTTGAATAATCAAAATTCATATGTTTTCTTTGTCACAGGACAATGAAATTCATACCATGTAACAAGCAACTATTTCCTAATATGTTGATAATGTAGAGTATGTAATATGAATTCAAACTTTTTCTCAGAAGATTTCTAAATTGACGTTAACAAATGACATTTTCAATTACTATTATTATTATTATTATCATTATTATCATTATTATCATTATTATCATTATTATCATTATTATTATCATTATTATTATTATCATTATTATTATCATTATTATTATTATTATTATTATCATTATTATTATTATCATTATTATTATTATCATCATTATTATTATTATCATTATTATTATTATCATTATCATTATTATCATTATCATTATTATTATCATTATTATTATCATTATTATCATCAACATTATTTCTATTATTATCATTATTACTATTATCATCATTATTACTATTATCATTATTACTATTATCATCATTATTATCATCATTATCATTATCATTATCATTATTATCATCATTATTATCATCATTATTATGATTATGATTGTTTTTATTATTATTATTATTATTATTATTATTATTATTATTATTACTACTACTACTATTATGTTAGGACTGGTTTGCAGCGACTCTCCATTTAGATCTTCTCTCTGCTTTCCGTTTGAGTTCTTCATATTTACTGCATTTCGTATCTTCCATAATTTGTTTTATATATTGTGATCTTGCTCTGTCATACCTTCTATTATGATATTCAGTGTGCTCTGATGTCTTAATAAATGACCTATTAATTTTGTCCTTCTTGTAATTTGGTTCCAAATTCGTGTTTTCGCTTCTGCTCTTTTATATATATTTATGTATATTATTACTATTATTATTATTATTATTATTATTATTATTATTACTATTATTACTACTATTATTATTACTACTATTATTATTAATACTACTATCATTATTACTATTATTATTACTATTATTATTACTATTATTATTACTGTTATTATTATTACTATTATTATTATTACTATTATTACTATTACTATTATTACTATTACTATTACAATTATTACTATTACAATTATTACTATTACTATTATTACTATTACTATTATTACTATTACTATTATTACTATTACCATTACTATTATTACTATTACCATTACTATTATTATTGCTACTACTATTATTATTGCTACTACTATTATTATTACTATTACTATTATTACTATTACTATTATTACTATTACTATTATTACTATTACTATTATTACTATTATTGTTATTACTATTATTGTTATTACTATTATTGTTATTACTATTATTGTTATTACTATTATTGTTATTACTATTATTGTTATTACTATTATTGTTATTACTATTTTATTATTACTACTACTATTATTATTACTATTATTATTACGATTACTATTATTATTACTATTATTATTACTATTATTAGTACTATTATTATTACTATTACTATTATTATTACTATTATTATTACTATTATTATTACTATTATTATTACTATTATTACTATTATTATTATTACTATTATTATTACTATTAATATTATTACTATTAATATTATTACTATTTATATTATTACTATTAATATTATTACTATTATTACTATTACTATTATTACTATTACTATTATTATTATCACTATTATTATTACTAGTATTATTATTATTATTATTACTAGTATTATTATTATTATTATTACTAGTATTATTATTATTATTATTACTAGTATTATTATTATTATTATTATTATTATTATTACTAGTATTATTATTATTACTAGTATTATTATTATTATTACTAGTATTATTATTATTATTATTATTATTATTATTATTACTAGTATTATTATTATTACTAGTATTATTATTATTACTAGTATTATTATTATTATTATTACTAGTATTATTATTATTATTATTATTATTATTATTATTATTACTAGTATTATTATTATTACTAGTATTATTATTATTACTAGTATTATTATTATTATTATTATTATTATTATTATTACTAGTATTATTATTATTATTATTATTATTACTAGTATTATTATTATTATTATTATTACTAGTATTATTATTATTATTATTATTAC